>CM056050.1:500310541-500910541 GCA_029574335.1 Rana kukunoris | reverse complement strand
TCCGATACCCTCCTTGCTGAGGATATGTCTATGAGAAAAACCTGTTTCTTTGTCAAAAGACTTAAAGAAGCATGGTGGAGGAGGAGTCTTCTTTTCTAAACCATAGGTCTGAATAATGACTTGTTGAATCCAACATGCAATAGTAGATTTCGAGGCTGCCTGGACCTTCACTGGGCCCTGTTGCAGAATAAACAGGCAATCAGTTTTTTATATGTGAGCCGTAGCTTGCAGATAAACTTCCACCGCTCTTACAACATCTCGAGAGTGTAGACCTTCTTCCTCCACAGACTGCAGATCTGGAAAAA
This sequence comes from Rana kukunoris, assembly GCA_029574335.1. Classification (NCBI taxonomy): domain Eukaryota; kingdom Metazoa; phylum Chordata; class Amphibia; order Anura; family Ranidae; genus Rana; species Rana kukunoris. Next base: position 500,910,236 of record CM056050.1, on the reverse strand, counting down.
AGACGGTAAGAAAGTCAGATGAGGATGCGCAACATCACCCTCTCATCATGAATAATCATATACGGTTCTTTACATGAAATAGCCGCCAATTCGGATACCCTCCTTGCTGAGGATATGGCTACAAGAAAAAACTGTTTGTGTCAACAGACATAGAGAAACCTGGTGTAAAGGTTCAAAAGGTAGCTTCTGTAAAACAGATAACACCAAATTCAAATCCCATGGGCACACAGGAGTCTTAATCGGCGGATTCAACCGCAGTGCACCCTGAACAAAGGCTCTGATTAGGGAATGAGATGCAAGCGGTCTTTGAAAAAATACAGACAAAGCCAAGATTTGGCCCTTGATAGTGCTCAAGGCTAACTTCATATTTAAGCCCAACTGAAGAAAGGCAAGAATCCTATTAGTGGCAAACTTTCTAGGATGCCACTTTCTGGGTTCACACCAGGAAATATATGCCTTCCAGATTCTGTAGTAGATGAGCCTGGAGGCCGGCTTCCTAGCATTAACCAGAGTGGATAGGACTGGCCCTAAGAGCCCATGTTTTCTTAGAATGTTGGTCTCAATAGCCAAACCGTCAAATTTAGACTTTGTAAGGCAGGATGGAATATTGGACCCTGCGATAGTAGGTCTGGGTGTAATGGAATAACCCAAGGACTTCCTACTGCCATCCTTACGACTTATGCGTACCAGGGTCTCACAGACTTTCCTTCCTTCTTGACTCTGAACGAATCCTGGGAGAAGCGGAACTGGAGGGAACGCATAAATCGGGGAATACCCATCCCATGAGATTGTCAGGGCATCTGACCCTTGAGCATAGTAATCTCTTGTTCTTGACACAAAGCTGTTCAGTTTTGGGTTGAACCTGGAAGCCAACAGCTCCACATCTGAGGTTCCCCATTTCTGATATTTGATTTGAAACATGTCGGGGTGTAGAGACCATTGTCCAGACAGTTGCTGGTGGCTTAAAAAATGTGCCTGACAATTTCCTACCCCTGGAATGAAGACCACAGATAGGCAAGGAATATGCCTTTCTGCCCAGGCCAAGATGTGATTCACCTCTTTTTGGGCATCCAGACTTCTGGTGCCTCCTCGGTGATTGATGTAAGCCACGGCCGTAGCATTGTCTGACTGACCCCGAACAGGCCAGCCTTGCAGTCTGTAAGACCAAACTTTAAGGGCCAAATGAATTGCCCGAATCTCCAGAATGTTGATGAGTAGGAGCTTTTCGACCCCGGACCACTTCCCCTGGGCAGATACATCTTCTAGCACTGTCCCCCAGCCCAGAAGGCTGGTGCCTGTGGTCACCCCTTTCCAGGTAACTGGAGTGAAGGATTTTCCTTCTGACAGATTTTGAGGGAGCAACCACCAATTGAGGCTCTGGCGAACCCCTGGAGACAAGATCATAGGAAGATCCAGGGTCTAACCATCTTTGTTCCAAGCTGACAGAATTCCGCCCTGTAATGGTCTTGAGTGAAACTGGGTGTAAGGGACAGCCTCGAATGAGGCTACCATCTTTCCCAATAATCTAATGCATAGACGGATGGAAGGCCTTCTTTTCGCCTTTACCACTCGGACCAAGTCTCCTATGGCTTTTGTCTTTGGCTTGGGAAGTAATACTTTGCTTAGGGGCGTGTCTATAATCATGCCCAAGTACTCTAGTCTTTTTCTGAGGCTGCAAGGAAGATTTCTTGAGATTGAGGACCCAGCCTAGGTAGTGGTAATATTCCACTGTGCTGTGCACATTGTGGCCCAAGCATGCGGCGGACTGATCTATGATCAACAGATCGTCCAGGTAGATAGTAGAATCTAGAAAAATGGACAGCCGCACACCAATAAACCGTTGGGTTGTCTTTATTGTAAAACACATGGAAAATGCACTACAAAATGCAGCAAAAATATATATTTTTATGGTCATCATTTGCTATATTTGTGTTTATTGAAGTAAGTTTTGTATGAAAGTACATATACCTTTCAGGTTACCTTTATATGCACAGGTGAATCACCTCTACTGATTTACCTCCGGGAGTGCCTATTATTAATTGGCCCCCATCTGTAGGTGGTCACTATTGGTCACATGGCCTGTACAGATATCACATAAATTTGAAGTGTGTTTTATTTGCATGTTAGCCATGACTAAGCACTGATCCAGAGTGTGAAACGTGTAGGCTGCTACCCCTATTTTTGTTGCATTTTGTAGTGCATTTTCCATGTGTTTTTTACAATAAAGACAACCCAATGGTTTATTGGAGTGTGGCTGTCCCTTTTTCTAGGTTCTACTATTTGCCTTGTGCATTGCCGGCACCTTTGATTTCCTGAGAGGTTACTGATTGCTCAGCATACCCACCTGGAGCGGTGACTCCCTTCTCTAGATCGTCCAGGTAGGCTGTTACTGCTATGCCTCCTGCCCTTAGCCTTGCTAGGGCCGGGGCCACTATTTTTGTGAACACTTGAGGTTCTGTAGCCAGCCCGAAAGGAAGGGCCACAAACTGAAAGTGGCGCCGATCCACCGCAAACCTTAGAAATGTTTGGTCTCATAATGTGATATTCTCACTTTGGGGATAATGGGTTCGGAAATACTAATGATATCCCTGGTTTTTCTCTTATAGTTAACTCTGGGTAGGGTGTTGTCTTGGTTCCTTAGACAAATGTTAGATCAAATTTGCTTTTGGGGAGGTCGGGTGGAGGGGACGGGTCCACCTCTAGGATACAGAGTGATCCCAGTAGGGGTATCAGAGAGGGAGGGATTGTCCTGGATACCAACCTTCTTAGCATCTATGAAAGATTGGTCTACTATGTTCCTCATCGCTTTAATATCTTGGACCAGACCATAGGATATATGAGATCTTGGGGGATTAGGGAGATGATTTGGGACAAACTATATTACCTATGGGGTTCCGATTTACCTTAATAGTTCTCATTTCTCTTTTCTGTTTAATAAGTACTACCCTCTGGGGTTAAATAGGTTGGAAACGATAAACACTGAATGTACCTGTTCATTCTCAAATGTATGTCCAGCTATAATATTTACTGTGTTATTTGGCGCATAGCTGTATACTTTTCTTTTATTTGAAAATAAACATAAATTTGAATGAAAAAAAAAAAGAAATGTTTGGTGATTGGGAAATATTGGCACATATAGAGATATGCATCACTGATGTCTATTGATGCCAGGAATTCTCCTCCCTGAAGGGTTTAAACAACTGAATAGACAGACTCCATCCAGAAGGAGCAAATGTTCAAAAACTGATTCAGACTTTTCAGATCTAGGATAGAGCTAACATCCCCGTTTGGTTTTGGAACCGTAAACAGGTTGAATAGAATCCTGATCCTTGATACTCCAAGATTACCCCTTGGGACAACAGGTGTTCCAAGGCCAACAGTAAAGGCCTTATTTTTGTCTGAGTCTTTGGCAACTCTTGATCTCTGAACTCTAGCTTGTAGCCTGAGGACACTGTGGTGATGACCCACTTGTACTAAACCTCGTTCCACCAGGCGTTTGCAAAATGCACCAGCCTTCCCCCCACTCGGCCAAGCGGGGGCATCCCTTCATAGGAAAGTTTTGGAGGTCTGTTTAGACCTTGAACCCCAAGTTATTTTCTGCCCTTGGACTTGGCTCTGGGCTTTTCCCCTAGTGTTAGACTGGGACAACCGTCGCCACTGCCTGGAGACTGAGTTTCCAGAGGCTGGAGAAAGAGTATATTTAAATGAGTGACGCTTACTCTTCTTCTTAACCGGCAATAGAGTAGACTTGCCTCCTGTAATCTTTTGGATGTATTTATCCAGGTCATTCCCAAACAGGCGTTCTCCCCCAAAGGGGAACGCTAACAAGTATTTCTTGCAGGAAGCCTCAGTCTCCCAATGTTTTAACCTAAGGGACCTGCGCATGTGTACCTGCAGGCGATTCAAGCGAGATGCTTGTTGAATGGAGTCCATAATCGCATCAATCGCAAAGCACAAGGCCTTAGGTAGGTCCTCATAAACCTTAATCTTCTCTGTAGGGAGCAGGTAAATCATCTTAATTTTTTCTTTGAAGAACTGACAGGAGAAAACTGTTTATCTGGGTGAACTTAGTCATACATCAGTTTATCCAGCAAGGGATGGACTGGAAAGGCACATGCAGCCTGCAGGGATTTCCGGGATCCCAAAGAGGAAAGAGAGGGCCTAGAAGCTTCAACAGGAGGCAATTTGTAAGTGGCACGCACCATCTCTGCATAATATTGCACCTGCATCTTTAGCGACTGAAAAGTCGCAAGAAACCTCTCATCCTCTGAGTCCTCAGACTGCACATGATCATTATTTCCACAGAGGGATTTTTCACTCTCAGAAGGCTCATCTGAAAAGAGAGCCAGAGCAGATGAAGGGGATCTACCCTGTTTTCTGCTATCTCTCAAGAAGGTTGCGACAATATTAGCATTTGAAAAAGCAAAAATTACCACTAGGGGCTTTGAGTTGCAGCAATGGATGAAGAAAATAATAAGAATAAGGTTTGTACAAGGTTTGTACAAAAAAGAATACATTTTATTGATCTCAACAATCATATGTAGTAGAAAAAAACATCTGATGGGAATCCGAGCATGAGCTCGAAAAACAGAGGCTAAAACGTGTATAAAAACAGCCAATGAACACTTATACAATATTATAAATAGTTACAAATGATGCAAAACCCAGACGCATTTCAACCTTTATAGTAGTGGCGGTCTTCTTTAGGGGAGGGGAATATTTGCGAACATAGGTTCTATGAAATATATCTATGTCAAAAAAGTAAGAGCAACATGTCTGCCAGTGACCTTGCCGTCAAGGAAACAGTCCCCCAAGGGTCCAGATAGGTGGGAGAGAGGGCAAAGAGATGACACAGACTCGGAATCCTTAGCCGTACGCAGGGATTTTCTGGTGCCTCTTTTACTCACCCTAGACCCTCTTTTCAGGGACGTAGTCCTTACTGCAAAGCAAGAGGTACTATCTACAAATACAAATGCAATCACTGTTGTGCTATAGTCTTACAATACACAAAATATCAGCTCACTGCACAACCTGATGCCGAGTAGGAGTCTTAGGTTTGCCTGGTTCAATCCACAGGGATGCTTACAGTCCACAGCTCTGTGTCCATGCAGCTTACAGAAGGCTCTGGCATGGTGGGCTTTAAATCAGCCTCTTGGCGCCTGCACACAGGTGTTCCGTGTCTGCGCAAGGACACTAGCAACCACAGCCCTCCATCTCCCATTTAGACAGCCTAAAGCATCATTGGGGGATCCCTGTATGTGTTTGTAGCAGGTCCTGCAGTGGATGAGGTGAGTGGCTTTTTTAATTGACCGACTTCACTGAGCTTGTCCTGGATGGCTATGTAAGAAAATACCAGGTATGCACTTACTCCCTCCAGTGGTGAAAACCAGGAAAGACACCCTACTCACAGAAGATAAAATTAAAATAAATGATCCTATCTTACTGTATCCATGCCACAGGAAAGCTACTAATAAGTAGTTCCAGCTTTCACCCATCACGGTGGGCAAGTTGTGCCAACCTTCAGGTTTATAAAGGGTTCCATTAGAGAAACCTCATAGTGGCCTATAAATTGACCGACTTCACTGAGCCTGTTCCTGGATGGCTATGTAAGAATAAACCAGGTATGCACTTACTCCCTCCAGTGGTGAAAACCAAGAAAGATATCCTACTCACAGAAGATAAATATAAAATAAGTTATCCTCTCTTACCTTATCCACGCCGCAGGAAAAGCTACTAATAAGTAGTTCCAGCTTTCACCCATCACGGCGGGCAAGTTATGCCAACCTTCAGGTTTATCATGGGTTCCATTAGAGAAACCTCATAGTGGCGTATAAATTCACCGACTTCACTGAGCCTGTTCCTGGATGGCTATGTAAGAATAAACCAGGTATGCACTTACTCCCTCCAGTGGTGAAAACCAAGAAAGACATCCTACTCACAGAAGATAAATATAAAATAAGTTATCCTCTCTTACCTTATCCACGCGCAGGAAAAGCTACTAATAAGTAGTTCCAGCTTTCACCCATCACTGCGGGCAAGTTGTGCCAACCTTCAGGTTTATCATGGGTTCCATTAGAGAAACCTCATACCTGGACCTGTAGAAGACTCTGCCAGAAACTTTTCGTGCCACAGTTGCATTAGTACACCAAAGTCTGGAGCCTAGACCTCCGCAGAGAGACATTACAGGCAAACCTTGTTCCTTCATTACACAAGGCCCGGGTACCACCCATCTTAGGTTTTTGATATCGGCCCGAGGTATGGATGCGTTTAAAGCTCCTAGGCCTCCGCAGACAGACCATCAAAAGAGCATTTTCTTCTTAGCACATGTTGAACGTGACCAACCACCTTAGACACTGGCGCAAAAACTGAGGTACTCTCCATTTGGGAGGGGTTAGATGGGGAGGAACGCAATTTTAATTGGGTTTACCAGTGTCCAATCACCTGTGGTGACTACATAACCCATTACGTAATTAAGGCTGTGTCCCGTGATGTATGAGCAAGAAAGAATGCCTTTGTTGTTGGCCTTGGAATGCCTGTTGTCCCAAGGAGTATTCATGGAGGATCAGGGTTCTACTCAAACCTTTTTCATGGTTCCAAAACCAAACTGGGATGGCAGACCTATTCTAGATCTGAAAAACCTGAACAATCGCTCCTTTCGCATGGAGTCTGTCCGTTGGCTACGGCACCTTGAGTGTTCACAAAAATACTGGCCCTGGCAAGACTAAGGGAATGGGGCATAGCAGTAACAGCCTATCTGGGTGATATATTGATCATAGATCAGTCCGCTGCACGCTTGGGCCACAATGTGCACAGCACAGTGGAATATTTAGAGTACCTAGGCTGGGTCCTCAATCTGGAAAGATCCTCCTTGCAGCCTCAAATAAGGCTGGAGTATTTGGGCATGTTTATAGACACATTCCAAAGCAAGGTATTACTTCCCAAGCCAAAGGCAAAAGCCATAGGACACGTGGTCCGAGTGATAAAGGCAAAGAAAAGGCCTTCCATCCCTCTATGCATGAAATTATTGGGAATGATGGTAGCCTTATTTGAGGCTGTCCCTTACGCCCAGTTTCACTCAAGACCGTAACAGGACAGAATTCTGTCCGCTTGGAACAAAGATGTTTAGGCCCTGGACTTTCCTATGATCTTATCGCCAAAGGTTCGCTCCCCCAAAATCTGTCAAAAGAAAATTCCCTCACTCCAGTTACCTGGAAATTGGTAACCACAGATGCCAGCCTTCTGGGGGGGGGGGGCAGTTCTGGAAGAGGCATCTGCCCAGGGGAGGTAGTCTGGAGTAAAAAAAAGCTCCTCCCCGTCAAAATTTTGGAGATTTGGCAATTCATCTAGCCCTCAAAGTCTGGTCTTACAGACTGCAGGGTTGGTCTGTTTGCATTCAGTCCGACAATTCTACAGCCGTGGCCTATATCAATCACCAAGGAGGCAACAGAAGTCTGGATGCTCAAAGAGGGGTGAATTACATCCTGGTCTAGGCAGAAAGGCATGTTCCTCGCCTATCTGCGGTCTTCATTCCAGGGGTAGAAAATTGGCAGGCGGATTTTTTGAGCCACCAGCGGCTGAGTCCAGGAGAATGGTCTCTACTCCCCAACATATTTCAAATCATATGTCAGAAATGGGGTACCCCAGATGTGGACATGTTGGCTTCCAGGTTCAACGCAAAGCTGGACAACTTTGTGTCAGAACAAGAGATCCCTGTGCTCAAGGGTCAGATGCCCTGACAATCTCATGGGATAATTTTTCTCTGATTTATGCATTCCCTCCAGTTCCGCTTCTGCCACGATTCCTTCAGAGAGTCAAGAGGGAAGGAAAGCCGGTGATTTTGGTTGCCCCCAGGCTTGTTCCAGGGGACCCTGGTACGGAGAAATCGTAAGGGTGGCAGTGTGAAGACCTTGGGTTCTCCCACTATGCTCGGACCTACTATCGCAGGGGCCAATATTCCATCCTGCCTTACAAAGTCTAAATTTGACGGTTTAGCTGTTGAGACCCACATTCTGAGAATACGTGGGCTCTCAGGTCCAGTCCTATCCACTCTGGTTAATGCTAGGAAGCCGGCCTCCAGGCTCATCTACTACAGAATCTGAAAGGCATATGTTTCCTGGTGTGAACCCAGAAGGGGGCATCCTAGGAAATATGCCGGTAATAGGATTCTTGCCTTTCTTCAGTTGGGCTTAAATATGAAGTTTATGCATCTCTCTATAACTTAACTTCAACTTTGGGTAACCAGGACAAAACTGAAGAATACCTGTTCTCAACACATCTACCTAGGATACCCTCTTTAGATCGTAAAAAATTAGAAATACCAATTTCAGTAGAGGAATTAGAGGCAGCGATGAAAACAGTTAAAAATGGGAAGGCCCCGGGTCCAGATGGATTCACGATCCAGTATTATAAATATTTCCTCCCAATACTGAGGGTCTATATGACAAGGGGTCTATATTCAATGAGATTTGCCGAGCCTCTGCATTCCCGCCGGAGGCACTTACGGCATATATTTCGGTCATTCCAAAGGAGGGGAAAGACCCAGCGGAGTGCGGGAGCTATCGCCCAATCTCATTGTTAAACACAGACCTAAAATTATTTACGAAACTGCTTGCCATGCATTTACAGCCCTTACTAACGCAAATGGTACACCAAGACCAGGTTGGATTTGTCCCCTCCCGAGAGGCAAGGGACAATACAATAAAGGTCCTTAATTTGGTATACCATGCCAATAAAACAAAAACGCCCTCTATTTTTTTGAGTACAGATGCGGAAAAAGCGTTTGACAGGGTTAGTTGGAGTTTTATGTTTGAAGTACTGAAACAAATGGGACTAGGAGAGCAAATGCGGAAATGGATAGCAGGAGTATATACACAACACCCCGGGCGTCGGTAAAAGTAAATGGTATCTACTCAGAAACGTTTAAAAATTTCAAACGGAACGCGCTAGGGGTGTCCACTATCCCCGATGTTGTTTGCCCTCTCATTAGAACCTGTCTTAAATAAGATCAGGCAAAATCAGGATATACAAGGACTCCAAATAGGTAACCAGAAATATAAAATATCTGCTTATGCAGATGACCTAATGTTTTCACTATCCTGCCCCCAGGTCTCACTACCTTACTTGATGAAGGAAATCAAAATATATGGGACATTAGCAGGCCTGAAGATTAACTATGCGAAATCGGAAGCAATGGGGGTAGCGCTCCCATCAAAAATGCTGCAAAACATACAACCTAAATTTAAATTTAAGTGGGTAGAATTATCCCTGAAATATTTAGGGATAAATATACCATCAAAATTGGAGAAAGTGTTTACGGAAAATTTCCCACCAGTATATAAAGTAGTATGCTCTTTACTGGATAAGTGGCACCAAGGGTTCCATTCATGGTTTGGTCGCTGTAATGCTATTAAAATGAATATATTGCCAAAAATAATGTTCTTATTTCAAGCTATACCAATAGGAATACCGAGGGCTTATTTTAGACAGATAAATATGATCTTTACAAAATTAGTTTGGGCCAATAAACGGCCAAGGATAAATAGAAGACAAATGACTCTACCCAAGTGTTATGGGGGCCTAGCGGTCCCAGATGTGGCTAAATACCATCAAGCGGTTCATTTGGGAAGAGTCATAGATTGGCATAGACATAAAGATCTCAAATTTTGGATAAAATTGGAACAGGGGATGAGTCATATACCTCTGAATAGGACATCTTGGTGCTACGCGAATTTACCGGAACACCTTAAAAAACATCCCTTTATAGGACCTACGATGGCAATAAGTGCAAAGCTCTGCCAAAATCCCCAAATCTCGTCAAAATATTCCCCATTATACCCAGTTTTGGGAAACCCAAGTTTTGGACCGGGGATGGAAGCAGGAACGTTTCAGACACTCCGAGAGAGGGAATATAGTCAAGTATCACATTTTTTGCTATCAGAAACATGGCCTACAATATCGGCTTTGACGCAAGCAGGGGGTGTATTTGAAAGAAAATACTGGAAGGCAGTTCAATTACGACACTTTCTGGAGTCACTGGGACCAATAAACAGGTTTAAACGGGAACTGACTAAATTTGAAACATATTGTAACAAGAAGGAACCCCTCGATCGAACAATATCAAAATTATATACGTTGTTAATAGCTCCAACAGAGAACTATGAGATGCGAGCAATTATTTTGTGGGGGAGGGACTTTAATAAGACCTTCACACCTGCCCAGTCCCAAAAGATTATACACTTAGCCTTAAATACATCAATATGTACTAAATCGCAGGAAGCAAACTACAAATTATTGACCAGGTGGTATTATACACCAGTAAAAATAAAAAGGTTTTCTCCTGAAGCTTCGGATAGATGTTGGAGATGCAACAAAGAACAAGGAACTCTATATCATATATATTGGATATGCCCTAAAATTAGGCAATACTGGCAAGATGTACAAAAAATGGTAACATGGCTAATACCGGATGATCCAGAGTTCTTCTTGTTGCATCTCTCACAACTATCGATACAGACATATAAAAACTCGATAATATGTCACATGATCGAGGCTAAAGCATGTATAGCGAAAAATTGGAAAAGTTCCCACCCCCCAACAATAGCGGAGTGGCTTAATAAGGTGAGAAACGTGGGGATCCTAGAGGACTTGGTATTAACGGCACAAAATAGAAAAGAGCAATATAATAAAACCTGGGCAAAATGGAATATATTTATGCAATCAGAGGAAGGGAAGAGATTTATGAGAAATATAGTTGGGGAATAAACCCCCCGAGAAATGAGGAAAATAGAGGAGATTGGTAAAAAAACAACTATGGACCCCTAAGGGGGTAGGAGAGTGGGAAGAAGGAGAGAGTGAAGTAGGGTGAGGATTTATTTTTTTCTTGGGGAGGGGAGGAGGGTGGGATATAAAAGTGTTAACCACTTCAGCCCTGAGCCTGTTTTTCAGATTCGGTGCTTACGAGACTTAAACAGTTTTTTTTGCTAGAAAATTATTTAAAACCCCCAAACATTATATATATTTTTTTTCTAACACCCTAGAGAATAAAATGGCGGTCATTGCAATACTTTTTCTCACACCGTATTTGCGCAGCGGTCTTACAAGCGTACTTTTTTTGGAAAAAATTCACTTTCTTGAATTAAAAAATAAGACAACAATAAATTTGGCCCAATTTTTTTATATATTGTGAAAGATGATGTTACGCCGAGTAAAATGATACCCAACATGTCACGCTTAAAAATTGCGCCCGCTCGTGGCATGGCGTCAAACTTTTACCCTTAAAAATCTCGATAGGCGACGTTTAAAAAATTCTACAGGTTGCATTTTTTGAGATGCAGAGGAGGTCTAGGGCGAGAATTATTGCTCTCGCTCTAACGATCGCGGCGATACCTCACTTGTGTGGTTTAAACACCGTTTTCATATGCGGGCGCTACTCGCGTATGCGTTTGCTTCTGCGCGCGAGCTCGTCGGGACGGGGCACTTTAAAAAAAAATTTTTTGGGTTTTCGTTTTTATTTCTATTTATTTTATAATGTTTATCACTTTTATTCCTATTACAAGGAATGTAAACATCCCTTGTAATAGAAAAAAGCATGACAGGTCCTCTTATATATGAGATCTGGGGTCAAAAAGACCTCAGATCTCATATTCAGGCTTAAATGCAAAAAAAAAAAGAAAAAAAAAAAAAGTCAAAATGTAAACAAATTAAATGTCTCTTTAACCACTTAAGACCCGGACCAATACGCTGGTAAATGACCCAAGGTGTTTTTGCGATTCGGCACTGCGTCGCTTTAACAGACAATTGCGCGGTCGTGCGACGTGGCTCCCAAACAAAATTTGCGTCCTTTTCCTCCCACAAATAGAGCTTTCTTTTGGTGGTATTTGATCACCTCTGCGATTTTTATTTTTTGCGCTATATACAAAAATAGAGCGACATTTTTGAAAAAAAAACACTATTTTTTACTTTTTGTTAAAAAAAAATCAAATAAACTAAATTTTAGTCAAACATTTAGGCCAAAATTTATTTAGCCACATGTCTTTAGTAAAAAAAAAAAAATCGCAATAAAAAAAAATAGCTACCTAGCGGGAACAGCGACACTAATACAGCGATCAGAAAAATGATCGCTTAGTGACGCTGGCAATAGGGAGTGAAAGGGTTAACTAGGGCGGTGATCAGGGGGTTAAAACTTTATTAGGGGGGGGTGGGGGGGCTATCCTGAACCTAACACTAACTGTTTTTTACAGTGCCTGTCACACTGACACTAAATGCAGTGATTAAATCACTGCATTCAGTAACACTGTGACAGGGGGGTGGGGGGGGGGGGCGATCACAAGGGGTTAATATGCCTATGTGAGTGTGTGTCAGTGTTGTGTTGGTGCACACTTACTTGTGATGTCTTCTCTCATCAGCAGCGCTGGGAAACAGCGCTGCGATGAGAGAATACATCATTTCCTCCTTCCTGTGTAAACACAGGAGGAGGAAGTGACAGGCTGGGAGCGCGCTCCCATTGGCTGGGAGCGATCGCGGGGGGGGCGGATATCACGGACATCCGCCCGCAGATCCCGGATCGCTCCCAGAGGTAGGGAGACCCCCGCACGCCGCGGAGGGGGTCCCGATGGGACCCCCGAACCGCACTCAGGCGGGGACATAAATTTACGCCCTTGTGCCTGTACGAGCCATGTTGTGGCCGTATATGTGCGTGCGGGGGTCTTTAAGTGGTTAAGAGGCTGGGCGGAAATGACGTTTTGACGTCACTTCCGCCCAGCAGAGGTATGGGGACGGCTGAGGGACATTTTTTCCCTCAGTCGCATCCCCGGACAGCCAGCAAGAGGACCCGATCGCCTCCGCCGCTACCGACGGCTACGGTAAGCGGTGGAGGGCGCGGGAGGGGGGGGGCACCCTCTCCCGCCGCCGGTAACGGCGATCTCGCGGCGAATCCGCCGCGATGACCGCCGTTATCGTTAACAGGACCGCCCCACGAAGAGATGGATATCTCGGTTGTGGCAGCAGCTGCTGCCGTTACCGAGATATCCATCTTCAAAAAAATGACGTCTTTGGACGTGGGGCCGGTCAGAAGTGGTTAAAGGAGGTAGACAGAAATAAAGACAAGGACAATCAGAAGCGTAGTAGGGTAGGCAGAAGAACCTATAGATAGCTAAACATAGATTTAAAGAATGTAATAGGATGAAAAATGTATTATGTTTGGAGATACAATGGAATATATAATTGTATTGATAAATGTATTATGTTTGGAGATGCAATGGAATATATAATTGTATTGATAGATGTATCTTGCCCTTGAAAAATACATAAATAAAGAATATTTTAAAAAAAAATATGAAGTTGGCCTTGAGCGCTATCAAGGGCCAAATCTCGGCCTTGTTGGTATTCTTTCAAAAACCGCTTGCCTCTCATTCCCTAGTCCGGCCTTTGTTCAGGGAGCACTTCGCTTGAATCCACTGGTTAAGTCTCCCGTGTGCCCATGGGATCCGTCCCAGCAGACAGATTTGATCGTGTGTACGGCCGAGGCGACGGATTTGGCCACCCGACAGATTTCAAGGCATGCTTTGAAATCTATCGGGTGGGAATCCGTCCGCCCGACATGTCGTCCCGCACCGCCGCCGAATGGATTCGGCGCATGCGCGGAAGTGTTTTACTTCCTGGTGCGGTGACGTGGCGGCGTCAACGTCACCGCCACGTCACCGACACGTCAGCGCGCCGTCTGCTGGCGGGGATTTTGGTTTGCTCGTGTGTACACGCGAGCAAACCAAAATCCTATCAGACAGATTTGTTCAAATCGGTCGGTCCGACCGATTTGAACAAATAGATTGCCTCGTGTGTACGAGGCCTCAGAGTGATGATAGACCATTGCTCGTCCACCAACCAAAGTTTGTCGGTCTATGGTAAGCAACAGGGAACCTAGGGTCGCCCAGGAATGAGGCTCCGGATGGGACCCCTGATACAAGAAGTAGACGACGGCTAAACCTCCGCCAGAGTCCCAGCTCCTGAAAAACTATCTGATTCAACCCCCTAACAGCCGTGACTATGGGTTTTGAGGACCACAAGAGTCCCAGCAAAAAATTAGGGCGTATCGAGTCACGCTCAAAACAAACCCAGGGGACCCTAGAGTTTCTAATGTTCCATTGTGCCAGCTGAGAGAGCCTACATGCTAGGAAGTATAACCAAAGTTTCGGGACTCCCAATCCACCGGACTTGTATGGTCTATAGAGCACCTGTTTAGAAAACCTAGGGGGCTTACCATTCCAGATAAACGTATTTAAATGGGCCTGTAGCTTCAGGAGGAAGGATTTCGAGAGCACTACAGAAAGGGCTCTAAAAAGATAAAGGAGCTTGGGTAGAAAAGTCATTTTACTAGCTGTAATCCTTCCCAGGAAGGAGATATTATAACAAGACCAGGTCCCAAGGAGCTGTTTCAGCTGGGCAATCAAGGGGAGATAGTTGGAGGAGAAGAGTTGAGAGAATTCCCTGTGAAGCCTCACCCCCAAGTATGTTAAAGTAGAGGTGGCCCATGAAAACCTAAACGTGTGTTTGAGATCCTCTACTTCTGTAGGGGAAAAGCCTACCGGAAGGGCCGCGGACTTAGTAACATTTACCTTCAGGCCAGAGAACTCGGCGAAAGAGGACAGGGTGTTTAGGAGAGCAGGTAGAGAAACCAAAGGATTGGTGAGAAATAAAAGAACATCGTCTGCATACATGCATAATTTATAAACGGAGTCTAATTTGATATATCCCATAATGTCTGGATGTGCTAGAATAGCAATCGCCAGGGGCTCGATGGCCAGGGCAAAAATAAGTGGCGACAGCGGGCAGCCCTGCCTAGTCCCCCTGCCCAATTGAAAAAAGCCAGAACTGCAGCCCGGGATCTTAATACGCGTGGCAGGATTCCTATAGAGAGCGTGAAACGAATGCAAAAGTTCACCCCCAATACCATAACGCTGCAATAAAAGAGACACATAGCTCCAAGACACACTGTCGAATGCCTTATGTATGTCTAGGCCCAGAAGAAGTAATTGTCGAGAGAATAAATTAGCATCCTGTATAATATCCGTTGCCAAGCAAATGTTATCCGTAATAAGTCTGTGAAGGATAAAACCCGATTGGAAAGGATATATTAAGGAAGAAACAACTCCCCTCAACCTGTCGGCCAGAATTCTACTGAAAATTTTTAAATCATTATTTATGACCGATATTGGTCGGAAGTTCTGAGGGAGGGAGTGGTCCTTATTAGGCTTCGGAATAAGTGACATGTTGGTCAAGAGCATCTCCTCAGGGAAAACCCCACCCCGGAGGACTGAATTAAAAAGCCTAACTAGTCTGGGGGTGAGTTGAGGGGCGAATTTCTTATAATAAACGGTGGAGAAACCATCCGGGCCAGGTGATGACCCATTTTTCAGGCCCTTAATAACATTAAGGACCTCCGAAGTGGTGATAGGGGCATTGAGTTTCTCCGATTGAACAGTGGAAAGGGTAGGGAGAGGAATCTCATCAAACTTAGCAGAGGCTTCAGGGGATGGCATTGAGTGCTCCAAGGATGATCCAAGGAGCTCAGAATAATAGGTTTTAAAAATGCCCAGCACTTCATGGGGGTGAGAGGTCAATTTACCAGCAGGGGACAATATTTTATAGACATGCGCAGGGCGGAGTGACGGATTCAACTTCCTAGCAAACATTGTTGAAGTCGCATTGCTGTGCAGGAGGAAACGGGCCTTAGACCACCTAAGCGACTTCTCCACCTTAGTGGAGAGCAGAGAATCCAGCTCTAGGCGTTTCTGTACTATGGTCCGCCTGGTGGACTGCAATAACAACCTAGTGGGGTTTTTATACAATCTATCTAATTCCTTAGAGAGCCGGAGTATATCGTGTCTATTCTGTTTGTTACGTGCTGAGGCTAGACCTATAAATTTACCTCTCAAGACAGCCTTGTGAGCCACCCAAACTGAAGTCACCGGTGTTTCGGGAAGTGAGTTAAGGACAAAATAATTGTCAATGGCCTGGGAGATCTCAGATTCAACTATAGGATCTGAGAGGAGAGCCTCATTAAGTCTCCAGGAGTAAAGGGAAGGGGATTGTGGCACAAAATCAGTAAAGAAGGAAACAATATTATGGTCTGGTTGCCCTATCAACATATGCGAAGAGTGAAATTTGGAAAGAATACCTAAAAAAATGAGGCTGAGGAACCATTAGGGGCATAGATACTCGCAATTGTGATGTCCTTATTGTGCACCTCCCCTTTAACCACTTAAGACCCGGACCAATACGCTGGTAAATGACCCAAGGTGTTTTTGCGATTCGGCACTGCGTCGCTTTAACTGACAATTGCGCGGTCGTGCGACGTGGCTCCCAAACAAAATTTGCATCCTTTTCTTCCCACAAATAGAGCTTTCTTTTGGTGGTATTTGATCACCTCTGCGATTTTTATTTTTTGCGCTATATACAAAAATAGAGCGACATTTTTGAAAAAAAAACACTATTTCTTTATCGTACATCACGGGACACAGAGCGCATAGCCATTACACTTGGGTTATATGGGTACCTTCAGGTGTGGACACTGGTGTAATCAATTTCACAGGAAGTTTCCTCCCTATATAACCCCCTCCCACTGGGAGTGCTTCAGTTTTTTCGCCATTGTCTTAGGTGTTGGTCACGTCTAGCTGTCCCTCGGAGGTCTCGGGACCCAGGATAGCTAGCCGGATCCGTCCGAAGTGCTTCAAAGCCAAGGTGTACGGTACCCGGGCCCTGCTGGAGTGGAGTTGTGCCTATAATGCCTCTCCTTGGAGGGCTGGATTCTGGGCTCCAGTGCCTTAGTCTCTTCCAAGAACTAAACGCTACTGATGCCAGGATGCTATATAGGTCCAGGGGTGTGGGTTCCTTAAACACAGGACCCCGGTCCCTGAAGGTCCAAGACAATACCCACGGAGATGGGGGAAGGCTGGGCCTCTTGCATTTTTGCAATACCCTGCGGCGTGGAGCAGGTAAGAGGGAACCTGCGGGACTTGGTTCGACAGTAGGTATCCCCCTGGGGGTTCTGGGTTGGCTAATGGTATGCTTGTGTATCAGCCACTATCTCCACTATGTCTCTTGAGGCAGGATGGGATGTACTAATGTTTACCCAGATAACATGTAGATATATATATGCTTTTAAAGATATGTATTTTGCTACTCCCCCCAGACTTGCCTGTTAGCATGATACTGCAGCCCCACGTGTTATAGGGAGGAAATGCTGACAAAACTCCTGTTTCCTAGGAAGCCTATGGGGACAGCTTCCTCTATGTGTGCACTACAAAGATTAGTGTCTTACCTGGTGTCTGTTGGGTTTCTAGCGCTGGTCCAGGCTTCTCCTCTGCTCTCTGCTTCCTCCATGTTTGTCTCAGCGTGGGGGGGGCGGGCACGCGCGTGCGCGCCGCCTTTTACAGCGTCAGCGTGCGTGGGGAGGGCGGGCCAGCAGCGTCAGGTCTCAAATAAAGCAAAAAAGCATTTCCTGGCTGGTCATTCCCTCCTGAGAGCAGTGGAGGCTGAGGACATAGAGCGCGCAGCTGAGCCAGTTCTGTCTAACAGTGACACCCAGTGGTGGTTTGTGGATCTTCAGGTCTGGACTTAGTCCACACTGACCAGAAAGGAAAAAAAAAAAGGTTTTTTTCTTAAAGGGACTCAGCCTTAGATCTGGCAGTATCTGAGTCGGTGCAACCTTGGGCTCCAGCTAACGGGCATTGGTGTGGCAATACTCACAGGACTTTCCTCGGTATTGCCGCCTTCTCAGGCGTATGAAAATTTAGAAATTTTTTTTCCATAGCCTGTCCTTATTAATGGTTCACTTCTAGCTACAACAGTTGGGTGTTGGCTGTAGGGGTGTCTCAAGGTTGTGCAATGGCTCCCAAGGGATCAGGACCAGCTAAGGCTGCAAAAGGTACCAAAAAAGTAAAGGGGTCTCCATCGGGGTCAGAGAATTTGGGCCAGGCTCCAGTGGTCCCACCCTCACCAGATAGACCACCGAACAGCATCTTGCAGGAGCCATTGAGGGTGCTAGGGGCAGAGGCGGCCCCCAATCAACCCATTCCCGTTTGTTACGGAAGAAATGCTAGAATCCACCCTGGGTGGGCTAGAGAAAAGGTTAACTGCTTTAATTGCCCGCTCTTTGCCGGGTGGCAAACGGGCTAGATCCCCATCACCTAGAGCGGTGTGTTCGGATGTAGAGGTCCTCTCTTCGGAGGAATTGGACCCACAGGGGGATCAAGCGGACCTGAGTCCCGATGGGTCAGACATTGAAGATTCCACTATAGATGAATTTTTTTCGGCTTCTCAAGCAGAGAGTCTGTGGATCCAGTCTCTGACGGATATGGTTCGCACTGCTTTTAAACTTCCAGTGTCAGAACAATTAGCCCCCGCGGTATCCTCTTTAGGTTCCTTGAAGGCACCGTTGAGTGGTGCGTCTTTCCCGGTTCACCCCCTTCTGGAGAGCGTGATTTTTCAGGATTGGGCTCGACCTGATAGGATTTTTATCCCTCCTAAAAGGTTCACTATTCTCTATCCTATGGAAGAAGAATTTGCAAAGAAATGGGCACTCCCTACCGTGGACGCAGCCATTTCCTGCGTAAATAAATCCCTGACCTGTCCGGTGGAAAATGTCCAGATGTTTAAAGATCCAGTCGACAAAAAATTGGAGACCCTACTGAAGGCTTCTTTTACCACAGTAGGTGCCGTGGTTCAGCCAGCAGTGGCAGCCATTGGCGTTTGTCAGGCTTTAAAGGATCAGACTAAACAGATATTAAGGGACATACCGACTCAGCTAGCTCGTGAATTGGCTGACCTCCCAAGAGCTCTCTGCTTTGCAGTAGATGCTATTAAGGACTCCGTTCAACAGGCGTCCCGTTTATCTCTGCTGTTGGTTCATATGCGTCGCCTTTTGTGGCTGAAAAACTGGTCAGCAGAGGCACCCTGCAAAAAGCTTTTAGCAGGATTTCCCTTTCATGGTGGGAGACTATTCGGTGAAGACCTAGATAAATATATCCAGACCATATCAAGTGGTAAAAGTTCTTTCTTGCCTGTCAAGAAAAGATCGTGTGGGCCCGCGTTTAAGCGACAGGCCTTCGCAGGCTCGGCCCCTTCAACTTCTCGTCAGTATCGACGGCCTCCCGGGCGTTCAGCATTTAATAGCCGCCCACAAGGACAAGCCGAGGCAGGCAAGAGGCCATGGTCTCGCAAGCCGGTTAAACCAGTCCTCAAGTCAGATTCATGAAGAGGCGCCCCCACTCTCTTGGGTGGGGGGAAGGCTTCGGTTTTTCTCCGAAGTGTGGAAGGCCAGAATTCCCGACTCTTGGGTAATGTCCGTGGTAGCCACGGGCTACAGGCTAGAGTTTCGGGAAGTCCCCCCTGCTCATTTTCAGGGGTCAAGTCTTCCAAGCGACTCTTGTAAAAGCATTGGATCGTCTCTTGCTCCAAGGAGTAATTGTAGAAGTACCAACCCAGGAATGGTAGATCACTGCATTCAGTGACACTGTGACGGGGGGTAGATCGCAAGGGGTTAAGTATGCCTATGTGAGTGTGTGTCAGTGTAATGTTGGTGCACACTTACTGTTAGGTGTTTCTCCCATTGCAGCGGTTGGAAATACCGCTGCGATGGGAGATTACATCACTTCCCCCTTCCTGTGTTTACACAGGAGGAGGAAGTGACAGGAGACTGGGAGCGCGCGCATTGGCTGGGAGCGATCGCGGGGGGGCGGGTAAACGCCGACATCCGCCCGCTCGTCCCGGATCGCTCCCGGAGCCAGGGGGACCCCCGCACGCCGCGGAGGGGGTCCCGTTGGGACCCCCGAACTGCACTTAGGCGGGGACGTAAATTTACGCCCTTGTGCCTGTACGTGCCATTCTGTGGCCGTATATGTGCGTGCGGGGGTCCTTAAGTGGTTAATGATCACAAACCGGCTTTCCTTATCCTTATATATCCTCTGTACATCCATTGGAAAAAAGGAATGAAGGAATATGGCAGCTCCCCTACTTTTAGAGGTGTGAAGGGTATAAAAGGCTTGGGAAAAGGATCTTGTATTGGGAGAAAGCTTTTTTCCTCTTTGAGGGAGAGTTAAATCCCTTCACATTATGGGAGATAAAAAAAAGGCCATCAGGAATCATAATAAAAGAGCTTCGGTGCAATGTGTGATTGTTAGGGCCTCTGAATAGGGGAACTGCCATAAGAACCCTCCCCCCAGAGAATCCCAGCAGAACATACCCCCCAGAAAAAGGAGAATGCAACCCCTTAGCCATATAGTAACGGTCAGACCACCCCAATGCAAACCATGGTAAAAGGTTACCTGTACCTGAGAGGGACATGGAAAGAAAAAACAGACTAAAATTGCAAAGAAAAGAAAAAACAACCCAAAAAAAATCCTATGTAAATAGACACATAAAAGAAAGAAACACAATGGGATCAGGAATGCTTTGGAGTCCTGATAAACACACAAAAAACACCGAGGCACAGTGGCCTCGAACCCAGCAACAGTGTCCAGAGAGCAAAAAGGCCCAAACTAAAAAAGGGGCAACAGTACAAGTCCCGGGTAGGGACCAGATGGACAAAATGCTGCAGTGCTGGGGCGAGTCACATACACTGGCACCAAGGGACTAGCAGCCAGGAGAAGTAGTAACTCCAAACAAAGGATATAAAGTCATCCAGGAAGACTGTAGCGATCTTCGTAGCCAAGAGGATGCACCAGGGATACGATCAGATCTGAGGGGGTGCTTCATCATAACGAATCCTCCGTCTGTCACGTCTGTTCGGCGGAGTATGCCATTCACTTCACCTATGTATATGTCCCTTCCATACTATGGCCGTTAGGGATTTGGATTAAACACTGAAGACATTTAATCTCCTTACGGGGGAAGGGTAGTACACATTTCTTCTTAACTCAGTAACTTTTACCCCATTTCGTGCTTTTCTGCTGTTTTGAGGACACCTAACGCATATACTTTGGTCACTTGATCTTTTAATATTGTTTCCATCTCATACGATGTGGAACGCTACACATTTACATTGGTTCAACCAGCAACTACCAATCCTCTCCTTTTCCCCCTCTTGCAGCACGCCACACGCTAAAACACTATTTTTTATGGGTTATACATTTTAATAATTATTTACACGTCCAGCGTAACATGATTCACACAATTTGGCTGGGTTTTTATTTTATTTCATTATATCTTCTTATCCCACACACATTTACTCTTGTTTATCAGTGTTGTAGAATATATAATGTCATATTTCCATTGGGATAAAAATAAGGGCCCAGATTCACAGAGCGATTACGCCTGCGCAACTGGTGTTGCGCGTGCGTAAGTCTAAATGTGCGCGTGCGTTTAGATGCGCGCGATTCAGAAAACGAATTACGCCAGAAATCTACTTTTTTTTGTCCGGCGTAATTTCGTTAGACAGACGCATCCGTCCGCGCAAAATGCGCTAGACACACCATTGATTTGCTAGTCAAATATGCTAATGAGGGAGTTGCGGGGATCCACAAAAAAACGCAGTTGCTGCGCAGGCTACGCGATGTGCGCAACAGCAAAATGTCCTGTCTAAAGTTAGAGCACCTAAAAGCTGGTCTAAAAAATGAAAAAAAGTCTACTTGTCAGATAAAGCAACACTGTTAGTGAGGAGTTCAGCAGTCACACGTGTTGCCCAACAATCTGTATGCCAACATGCCAGGGGCATCGTCGCGCATAGCTATACTACTGACTTTAGATGAACAAAGAAGGAGGAGGGCACGGAGGAGGGCACGGGAGATGTTTTTTTTATTTATTTTTTATTTGCTTATATAAAATTTACAATATTCTTATCTGATACAAGCCCCTCACTCTTCACTTGATATATCACACACGCATAGACATCTTTGGCATGAGTGATTCTGAGGTGTCTCGCATCTTCAGATTCACCCCTCATGCCATCATGGAATTACCACAACCTTGCAGGAGGACATCACCAGCCCAACACATGGCACCACCCATGACACCCATGACAGCTACATATACAATCAGAGCCCCATCCCCACAGATTTCGAACAGAACATGTATGGGGACAGCTGGCTGGTTGGTGAGTGACATGGGAGTCAGGCATGACTATCCCCTCCCGTGATGCACACCTCACAAGTGGCACATGCATGACTAACATCCTCCTGTCTTTTCCCTTCAAGGTGACTCTGCATATGCACTGGTACCCCATCTCATGACCCCATCTCATGCCAGCTCACATTATGCATCTTTGCACGTTAAACACACACATTAATCATGGCACAATGAGAATGCATGCATGCACACCACTGTGGTCCCTAGCACACACACCCCACATCCTCATCACATTGGATTGGCACCAGTCCACCATGCAGGACTTGTGAGCTGCAACGCCATGCCACGGCTCCAATTATGTCACTGTACATTCATACACCATTCACACAGACCTGGGGATCACTTCTCCACCACAAATGAGGGTGACACCCCTTTTCCCGCAGGAATATCACCCCCACATTCCAAAATCATACACAAACAGAACCAAAAAAATTAAATAAATGACGAGCAAAAATAAAAAATGCCCAGCAAAAATATAATTTAAACAAAATAACAACAAAGAAAACACATAAAAGACAAAAATCACTCTGCAAAACAGTCCTCAAATATCTCAGACACGTCACAAACAAACAAAAGCACCTTGCTGTAGAGGGAGGGATACAAAGGTATGTATTTTTGCAAAGGAAGTGCATTTGTGTCTGTCTATTTATGCTGTCTGCGTAGTTCATAAAGTTGCCCTAGTCCATTTCCAATTTCACTGATTGCGCCGCTCCCGAGTTGTGAGCATGCGCACATCGGAGCTGACCATGGTCTCCTTCAAGCGCGCATGCGCGAGCCGGCCGGCCCTTCATTTGCATGGGGTCACGGCTCATTTCAATGTAACACGCCCACGTCCCTCCCAATTTGTATTACTCCTCCTTACGCCTCTGGAAAAAATCTTACGCTTGCGCAATTTCCTGCGCAAAAGCTACGTGAATCGGGGGATTACGCGGCTAGATGGCGCAAGTCTAACGTAATGGCGGTGCGCTACGCCGGACCGATAATGCGCCGATGTACGTGAATCTGGGCCAAGGTTTCTTTACATTGTAACACATATGTTCTCAACACACATCCACTATACCTATTTTCTTAGGGGTTGAAACTAGGTTTGCTGCTAGTATATGGTGTAGCCAATTTTAATCGGCCGATGTATATATTATATTATGTTTCCATCTAGTCATGATGGACTATGTTTTTTCCTTGTTGCATTCTTTCAACAGGTGTGCACGATTACCGGCATTAGCCAGGCCCCACCAGGAGACTAATTAATGAATCATCAGATGGTTTCTGGGACTTTTTTCTTTCTATAAATGAGATTTCTTTTATCATTATGTTTAGCTATGACTAAGCATCGGTTGTCGATGTGAAACGCATCAGCTTTTGTTACCCCACTGTTTGCTGTTTTTGCTGTTTTAGTTATATTTTTTGACTGTAATAAACAGGCGCTATTTTAAAAAAATTTCATCCATTGGAGTGCGGCTGTCCATTTATTTTTCCCTACATTGCACTACGCATTGCCTGCACCCACTTGAGTTTTTGAACTTTACTTACCACTGAAGAGTGTCGTCTGGAGTGGCGGTTTTCCTTTTATCTTGCCAGATTTGTGATGGTCTCGGGGTCAAAGGTTGGCGGCGCTGGGCTTCAGCATCCAGTAGCCCCAGTTTCACCTATATTTCCTGCCCTTCCATGATGTTGGTGGCCGTGTAGGTTGTCCCAATGTGAGGAATCTGGAGCTTGAAGGGGAAACCCCAGCGGTAGCAAATCCTTGCGGCTTGTAGAGGGGCGGTTATCTGCTTCATCCCTCGGCGCCTGTCCAAGGTGGCGGGGGAGATATTGGGGTAAATCTGGATGACTAACTCATCGAGGACGATTCTGGGGGAATTCCTCGCAGCTCTGAGGATCTCCTTCTTAAAGCGGAGGTTCACCCTATATATAAGCTCTCCCATGTGATCCAGCATACTGGCGTCAGCGCCAGTATGCTGTTTTTTTTTTTAAATCCATCACTTACTGTATTATGGTGTATTTTAATTTCTATCCCCCGCGGTGGACGGCTCTAGTATAGCGCGTCACATCTTACGAAAATACCCGATAAGGACTCGGGTAATCTCGGCGAAAATGCGGCGCCTGCGCACAGACCTAGGAGCTGACTGCGCAGGCGCCGTATTTCTCCGAGTCCTACGGCTATGGCGCGTCACGCCCTCCGAAAAACGACTCGGAGAAATACGGCGCCTGCGCAGTCAGCTCCTAGGTCTGTGCGCAGGCGCCGCATTTTCGCAGAGATTACCCGAGTCCTTATCGGGTATTTTCGTAAGATGTGACGCGCTATACTGGCGCCGTCCACCACGGGGGTAAGAGATTAAAATACACCATAATACAGTAAGTGATGGATTTAAAAAAAAAAAAAAACAGCATACTGGCGCTGACGCCAGTATGCTGGATCACATGGGAGGGCTTATATTTAGGGTGAACCACCTCTTTAATCAGGAAGTCCTTCAGGCAAAGAACGATATCCCTGGGGGGTTTACCATCCGGTGGCTTGGGTCGGAGCGCTCTTGGGGAGAAGCGATTTGAAAAGTGTAATGGTGGCAGGGATCAGGTCGGTGACCGATTCAGGTACCCCCCTCAGCCTAAAGTTATGGCGCCTGTTCCTGTTGTCGAGATCCTCGACTTGAGCTTGCATAAGGGAGAAGGCATTTTGCAGGGCTTCGTGTTCCCTGTTCAGGTCATTGAAGGCAAGCGAAAGCTTGTCATGCTTGTTCTCAAGCCTGTCCGTTCTAGTGTCCAGCGCGGCTATCTCCTGTGATAGCATGTGTGAGGTCTTATGGAGCTCCGATTGAAACTTGGAGGCCAGGCGTTTATACATAGACTCAAGGCTGGAGTCTAAGTCAGCCTTGGAGAGGGCTGGGGGGTACTCACCACCACCATCAGGGGGACAGGATAGTTCCGAGCGCTCTAAGAGCGAAGAGAGAGGTGGAGCATCCGTGCCATTTTGAGCCATGTTGCAGTGTTCTCTGGCCCGGAGGAGATAATGCGTCAGCGTGGTTTGAGAACGGCCCTTGGAGTTCTTTTTCCTGGATGAAGGCATTCACAGATGTTTCAGGAGTCGGGGGTATTACTGAAGTTAATCAAAAAAGCCGATTATAGCCTCCTTTCTTATTTCATTTATTAAGGGAAAAAAGCTGTTCAATCCTGCCTGGCCCTATGGCCCCTTTCACATTGCGGCGGGAGCCGCACTAACAGTATAGCGCCGCTAAAAACCGGCACTATACCGTCGGATTTGCCGTGAGTTGCGGCCGCTAGCGGTGCGGTATTAACCCCCGCTAGCGGCCGTGAAAGGGTTAGTACCGACCGCAATGCGCCTCTATAGAGGCACATTGTAGGCGGTATTGCCGCCATTTTCCATTGTTTTCAATGGTAAGGAGCGGTATACACGCCGCTCCTCTCACCGCTCCAAAGATCTGCTGACAGGAGATTTTTTCCTCTCCTGCCAGCGCATCGCCTCAGCTTTTTTTAGCGCTGTACCGCCTGAAAAACTCCTCAATGTGAAAGGGGTTTAAGTGAAAAAGAAATTGCCCCCTCCCATGCTGAATCATGAATGAACTGTGATTAACCACAATTTTTTGGAAAGCTGAGTTAAATATCACTTGCCATACCCAGGCCTGATTACTGCCAGACCTGTTGAATCAAGAAATCACATAAATAGAAGCTGTCTGACGAAGTGAAGCAAGCTAACAGATCACAAAAAGCCAAACATCATGCCACAATCTAAAAAAATTCAAGAACAGATTAACCACTTAACGCCCGGACCATATTGCTGCCCAAAGACCAGAGCACTTTTTGTGATTCAGCACTGTGTCGCTTTAACTGACAATTGCGCTGTCGTGCGATGTGGCTCCCAAACAAAATTGGCGTCCTTTTTTTCCCACAAATAGAGCTTTCTTTTGGAGGTATTTGATCATCTGTGCTTTTTTTTAAAAATTTTGCGCTATAAACAAAAATAGAGCGACAATTTTGAAAAAAATTCAATATTTTTTACATTTTGCTTTAATAAATATCCCCCGAAAATATATAAAAAAAAAACGTTTTTTTTTTCCTCAGTTTAGGCCGATACGTATTCTTCTACATATTTTTCATCAAAAAAAAATCGCAATTAGCATTTATTGATTGGTTTGCGCAAAAGTTATAGCGTTTACAAAATAGGGGGTAGTTTTATGGCATTTATATTAATATTTTTTTTTTACCAGTAATGGCGGCGATCAGCGGTTTTTTTCAGTACTGCGACATTTTGACGGACACTTTTGACACATTTTTGGGACCATTGGCATTTTTATAGCGATCAGTGCTACCACAAATAGAGATAACTTGGAAAACTTCCCAGTTGTGGCCGGCCTACAAAAATTACTCAAACAGCATGACAATGACTCATCTAGGAGGTCATAAAAGAACCCAGAACAGCATCTAAAGAAATGTAGGCCTTACTTGCCTCAGGTAAGATTAGTGTTCACGATTCAACAAGAAGAAAGACTGGGCAAAAAAGTTCCAAGGCCAAAGCCACTGCTGACCAAAAAGAACACAAAGGCTCATCTCACATTTATGAGAAAAAAAAAATCTTAATTTTCCCCAAGACTTTTAGGCAAATTTTCTGTGGACTGATGAGACAAAAATTTTACTTTTTGGAAGGTGTGTGTCCCGTTACATCTGGCATAAAATTAATACAGCATTTCATAACAAGAACATCATACCAACAATCAGACATAGTGGTGATGGTCTGGGTCTGCTTTGCAGCTTTAGGACCTGGATGACTTACCATAATTGATGGAACTATAAATTCTGAGCTCTACTAGAAAAAAAAAGGAGAATGTCAAATGCACTTGGGTTATGCAACAGGACAATGAACCGAAGTACAACAGCAAGTCCACCTTCAAATGGTTCAACAAAGCAAAATTTAGGTTTTGAAGTGGACTTAAATCCAATTGAGATGCTGTATCACAACCTTACACAGGTTTTTCATGCTGGAAAATCCTCCAATGTGGCTGAATTAAAACAATTCTGTAAAGAAGAGTGGGCCAAAATTGCTCCACCACATCAATTTGAAAGACTCATTGCCAATTATCGCAAATGCTTGATTGCAGTTGTTGCTGACAAGGGTGGCACAACCAGTTATTAGGTTTAGGGGCACTTACTTTTTCACATAAGCCAAGCAGGTTTGGACAGGTTATTTGCCTTAATAAATAAAGCCATAATTTAAAAACTGCATTTTGTATTCACTTGGGTTACCTTTGTGTAATAATAAAAACATTATTTGATGATCTGAGTCATTTAAGTGTGACAAATATGCAAAAAAAATCTGAAAGGGGGCAAATACTTTTTCACAGCATTGTATGGGTATACTGACTTACTTGATTACAGTAGTGCCCAATCACACCAAACCTCAGTAAGGAATAGGTGTGTTTGGGGATTGTTTCCTGCACCACAGGTAAATGCACTGTCTTTGCAAGAGGCATAGGGGTGCCCAGGGGTTAAATCCTGGAAAAAAAAAAGTGGCAACTCCCCTAAAGACCCCCCTCCAGTTCAAAAATAAAAGTGTTTTTTCCCAGGGCCCACCCACTGTCTGTTACAACGAATCCGTCCACAATGTATCAATCTCATTCCACAGTGTATACCCATCCCTGACCAGAATTATCCATATCCCTTTCCAAAATGTATCCCCATCCATCTCCATAAATGTATACCTCTCCACAATGTATCCCCATCCCCACCCAGCATCATCCATCCATCACTCTCCAAAATGTATCCCTATCCCCACCCAGAATCCTGCAGGGGATGAATAAAGCTGGGCGGGGATACATCGTGGAGAGGTATGGATGATGCTGAGTGGGGATGGGGATACATTGTAGAGTGGGATGTCTGATTCTGGATGAGGATGATGGAGTTGCATTGTGAAAATGGATGAGGATGACTGGGTGGGGATGAGAGTTACATAGTGAAGAGGATCTCCATAATGTAACTCTCATCCCCACCCAGAGTCATCCTTATCCATTTTCACTTTGCAGCTCCATCTGTGGGCATGACACAGGATCTGGTCAGAGACTGCAGGCATGACACAGGAGCTGGTCAGAGACTGCCGACATGATACAGGGGATGTTAGGGACAGGGTACAGGAACTGGTCAGAGACTGCAGACATACTACAGGAGATGGTCAGAGACTGCTGACATACTACAGGAGATGGTCAGAGACTGTGTACGTACCACAGGAGATGGTCAGAGACTGAAAACATGATACAAGAGATAATCAGAAACTGCAGACATTGATGCATGAGATGGTCAGAGACTGCAAACATACTACAGGAGATAGTCAGAGGCTGCGGACATGATACAGGAGATGGTCAGAGACTGTGGACATGACTCCCTGTGGTCATCATAGGGAATAGAAAAGTCTCCAGCAAGTTATTCACTAGCATCATAGTGGGTAACAGTTTAAAGCGGAGCTCCGCTGATTTTTTTTTAAAAGTCAGCCGCTACAAATACTGCAGCTGCAGACTTTTAAAATAAGGACACTTACCTGTCCAGGGCATCCGCGATGTCGGCAACCAAAGCCGAGTTATCCCTCGGCTCTTGGGTGCTGCCGCTGCCATCTTCGGTAAGGGAATCAGGAAGTGAAGCCTTGCCTCTCTACTGCACATGCATGACTCACGCTGCGCAATCCCACTGGTCCCCCCTGTTTTCTGGAAACTGTGTGTCCCCCAGAAGACAGCAGGGGGACGGAAAAGACACCAAAGTGGCGTAGATACCCGCGGATGGCTTGGGTATCTATGCCCGGAAGTGGGAGCAAAATACCTGTATTAGACAGGTATCTGTTACCCCCTCCCCCTGAAAGGTGCCAAATGTGACATTTTAAAGAAGATTTTCACCATTCCTGCATTAACACCAGTCAATCCAAAGCTCCCTTACCCATGCAGTTCTTTAATTAACTCCTGCAACAGCTAAAGTCTAGCTGTGCTGCTTATAGTTGCTCACTTATGACCTGAAGATTTAAGTAGGATGTTGTTTCCTCAGTAAAGTATGCCTAAAGACTATGGGACATTAGTGCGCAGGAAGCTTGGTACTAGATTTTTACTGGCCTGACAGCAAAGAGTGCAGGAGGACTTGTGTGTATCACACAGTTTACTGTACTGAGGAGGGGAGAACTAGAGGTTTTTTAAGGTTGTCCTTTAGTGCCCTCTTACCCAGAAGCACATACCTTCCTTTGCTTTACTGTTCCACTGCTCTAGTAGGTTGCCAAGGTTGGGAAAAAAATAACCAGTACTTCTGGGTATGGAGAAGCTTGTGACTCCCTCCTGTTCTCATAGTACAGTGTTGTCACATGCAGAGAGTCATTAACCCTGTGTAACATATGAATAGAGCAATTTTGAGATCATTTAGAGCTTAATTCTCCCTGGTCAGAGCAGTGGTGAAGCAAAATAATGTCAAGTATTAGCTGCAGGGAAGGGGTGCACTACAATGAACTTATTTATTTTGCCCTGCATGGGCAAAGCACAGTTACAGACAAATGATTCCAGTGAGCTGGAATATGAGTTGGTCAAGATGGTGATAAAATAACACTATATGAGATAATATGGCTTTCACAATTAAAGGAAATATGAAGTGAAAAAATAGGTAAATTCAACATATAAAAATGTGTAAATGTCCTTTTTTTGGAAAAAGTTATGATTACAGGGGGTAAAATAAGTAAATTTTTCCATTCATCCTCTCTTCAATAGCGTGAAGTTTGCCAGTGCCGTATGCTGAAAAACAGCCCCAAACTATGATGATTCCACCTCCAAACTTTACTGTTGGCATGGTGTTTTGGGGGGATGTGCAGTGCCATTTGACCTCCAAACATGGTGTGTATTATGGCATCCAGAGTTCAATTTTGGTCTCATTAGATCAGACTATATTCTCCCAGTATTACACAGGCTTGTCTAAATGTTGAGCAGGAAACTTTAACAAGCTTCAACATGTTTTTTCTCCGGCAATGATGTTTTGCGTGGTGAGTGAGCATGCATACAAGCCATGGCGCATGGGTGCATTACTTATTACAGGTTTTTCTGAAGCTCTCCACAAGTGGCCCTTGGCTCTTGGACAACTCTTTTGATAATTCTTTTCACTTCTCTGTCAGAAATCTTGCGAGGAGCACCTGGTCATGGCTGGTTTATGGTTAAATTATATTCTTACTATTTCTGGATTATGGCCCGAACAGTGCTTACTGAAACATATAGACGTTTAGAAATCCTTCTCCAACCATTGCTGACAGTATGTTTTGCAAGATGAAGGTCTTGAGAGAGCTTTTTGCTTTTACCCATCATGAGATTTCTTGTGTGACACTTTGGTAAGGAAACTTTTTATAGGCCATCAGAGGCTAAACCAGCTAATATTAATATTTGCACTGACAGGGAGCAGGATTACTGATATATTTCAGCTGGTGTCCTGTCTTTCAATGTCCTTTTGCACCTCCCTTTCTTAGCGTGTTCAATACCTTTTCCCTGTGTCATTCCATTTTATTACACATAACTTAATTTCTGAACTTATTTGTTTTGTGTGGATTGCATGGGTTGTTACTGACCTGCGGTGAAAATTTCATGTCAATAGCACCTTTAAATATATATTTACTTATATAACATCCATCTTTGTGAACTATTTCTCTATCCCCTTATATAGTAAATATGAATATTTTTGGTTGGCTAAGGAATAGGATTTATGATATAGAGAGAACTGTTCAAAATCAGAGAGTTTGCTAAAGAAGTGCATCAAAGGACATTGATGTAGGAAATTTTTCAGCTCTACCTATTTTCAGATGGTTTTATATAATATACTGCCAATAAAAAAAGTATAATAGCAAAGACAAATAATACAACCAAAAGACCTTTTGCATCTTTCATGAACATTATTAGTATTCATCTTTGGTGGAAACCAGGACACTGTCAGTATTTTGCATTTGTCCTCTTTCATGCCACAGTCTTAGCGTTGACATGACCCCATCAATTTTTTTCTGTGGAACATAAAAAATAAAAATCCTCTCACACAGGATTCATTCCTATTAACCGCAGAGGAAAACACTAAATAGCTTTTCTCAGCATGAATTTTGTGAACTGCAGCAGGATATAAAAGAAACACAGGAATTCAGCATTGAAAGCAAAAACTTCAAACTTATGCTCTTTGAATGTTCTTCCTATTCCAGAAAACTCTTTAATATAAGTCCCAGGTTTCAGATCCTTTATAAATAAGTAATTTTTCAAATTAACGAAAAGATTTAGAGCTGTGACTGAATAGAAACTTTTTTGGTTGTATGTCTCGTGTTATTTTGGGGGCTGATTAAAATTGTGATCAGAGTTCTACAACGTTTCTGTGTTTTTCATAATAGTTGTCCACTGTACTTATCATCTGAAGTTAAGTTTCATTGTTTTAAAACCTCAAGGGATACTGTTTCCACTTTAATTATAGGGCAACATCAACAGAGTCCCCAGTAAACAAGTTCTGATGCCCTGGAGCCTCCTAGATAGTTTACTGTTTTAAGTATGCCTTTTGTAGCCTAATTTCTGGTATTTTTTTTATGTGCGTATTCCAGTACCTGGGTACTCCTTAACCCACACATTTTTTTAACTTTGGCAATTGTACAGTGACTGTATACCAACAGTGGTTAAGTGAATAAATGACACAAGGACAAGCAAAGGGTGCTCAACCCAGGATGACTTGGAGCCTTTTCACACTGAGGGGTGCTAGCGCTAAAATTACTGCACCGTTTTGGGCGTTTTAAAGATGTTTTTCAAGTGTTATTGAAGCATGGGCATCAGAGAAACCCACCTCCCTAAATTACTTCCTGTTAACTTCCTGGTATCTCATGGAGGTGAGAGAGGGTACAGAAAGAAGATGGAGTATATGGAGCTTTTTTTGTTTGTGCTACTGTTTTGAGAGAATATCCACCAACAGAGGCAGCAACGTCGCTATTGGATACATTCCATCCTTCAAGCACACACCTCAAGTGGACAATTTGCGTTGCTATATGAGGACTTGAGAGCGCACCCTGACAAGTTCAGAAATTACACTTGGATGAGCATTGCAACATAAGTGTCTATATCCCAATCCCCGCTCCCACTAGTCCCAAAACCCCAATCCTACCCTAATTCCGCTCCCATTAGTCCCAAAACCCTAACCCTACCTTTAATCCCGCTCCTACTAATCCCTAATCCCTCTCCCACTAATCCCGCCCCACTAGTGCCAAATCCTGAACCCTACCCCTAATCCCGTTCCCACTAGTGCCAAATCCCTACCCCTATTCCCACTCCCACTAGTCTCAAATCTCTAATCCCGCTCCCCCTAATCCCTAACCCCGCTCCCACTAGTGCCAAATCCTGAACCCTACCCCTAATCCCACTCCCACTAGTCCCAAATCCCTAACCCTACCCCTAATCCCACTCCCACTAGTTTCAAATCCCTAACCCTACCTCTAATCCCGCTCTCACTAATCCCAAATCCCTACTCATAATCCCGCTCCCAATAGTCCCTAACCCTACCCCTAATCCAGCTTCCACTAGTCCAGTGTTTCTCAATTCCAATCCTCACGCCCCCCAACAGGTCAGGTTTCCAGAATTTCCATTATTTTGCACAGGTGATTTGATCAGTTTCACTGCCTTAGTAATTCCCACAGCATTTTCATCTAAGGGAAATCCTGAAAACATGACCTGTTGGGGGGGCGTGAGGACTGGAATTGAGAAACACTGCACTAGTCCCAAATCCCTAACCCTACCTCTAACCCCGCTTCCACTAGTGCCAAATCCTGAACCCTACCCCTAATCTTGCTTCCACTAATCCCAAATCCTTAACCCTACCCCTAATCCCACTGGTCCCTAACCCTAATCCCACTTGTGCCAAATCCTGAAACCAACCCCTAATCCCGCTCTCACTTGTCCAAAATCCTTAACCCTAGCCCTAATCCCGCTTCCACTAGTCCCAAATCCCTAACCCTACCTCTAACCCCGCTCCCACTAATCCCTAACCCCACTCCCACTGGTGCCAAATCCTGAACCCTACCCCTAATCTCGCTTCCACAAATCCCTAACCCTACCTCTTATCCCGCTCCCACTAATACCTATCCCGCTCCCACTAGTGCCAAATCCTGAACCCTACCCCTTATCCTGCTTCCACTAATCCCTAACCCTACCACTAGTCCCAAATTCCTAATCCCACTTCCACTAGTGCCAAATCCTGAAACCTACCCCTAATCCCGCTCTCACTAGTCCTAAATCCCTAACCCTAATCCTGCTCCCACTAGTCCAAAATCCCTAACCCTAATCCTGCTCTCACTATTTCCAAATCCCTAACCCTAATCCACCGTAGTGTAAACAAATTACCTATTTTCTGTCCCAGATTTGACTTTCTTCTTGATATGTTGTCGCCTGATTTACTGAGACAGGATACCAACTGCAACATGGCAATACCTCTGTGTGAACGTTTGCTTATAACACTCAGATAAGTTTATAATGTTATATAAGTAGATAAATGTATACGTTGGGCCAGATTCAGATACATTTTCGTATCTTTCCGGCGGCGTAGCGTATCTCATTCACACTACGCCGCCGTAACTGAGAGCGGCAGGTCCCATATTCAGAAAGAACTTGCACTCTAAGTTGCGGCGTAGTGTAAATGGGCCGGCGTAACCGCAAGTAATTCAAAATAGGCAGGTAGGGGGCGTGTTGTATGTTAATGACTCGTGACCCCGCGTAAATGACGTGCCAAACGAACGGCGCATGCGCTGTCCGTGGAGGTATGCAAGTGCGCATGCTCGAAATCACGTCACAAATAGTCAATGCTTTCGACGTGAATGTAACTTACGCCCAGCCCTATTCGCGAACGACTTACGCAAACGACGTAAAATTCGACGCTGTCCCGACGTCCATACTTAACATTGGCTACGCCTCCTATAGCAGGGGTAACTTTACTCCGGAAAAAGCCTTACGCAAACGACGTAAGAAAATGCACCGGGCGCACGTACGTTTCTGAATCGGCGTATCTTGCTCATTACCATATTTGATGCGTAAATCGACGGAAGCGCCACCTAGCGGCCAACGTAAATATGCAACTTAGATAGGACAGCGTAAGAGACTTACGCCGCTCGTATCTTAGCAAAATTCCGGCGTATCTTGCTTTCTGAATACAGAAAAAAGATACGCCGGTGCATCCTAGAACTTACGAGGCGTATCAACAGATACGCCAACGTAAGTTCTTTCTGAATCTGGCCCATTATATCAAGTATTAAATAAGATAACATGTTTGCAGAAAATATATATATATATATATATATACAGTATATATATATATATATATATATTATTCAAAACATATATTGTTTTGCAATAAAAAAAAGTGGAAAATAACAATAAACAAATAACAATGTTCATTCACTATGTATTTTTTTTTTTAAATAAAATTGTTATTATTTTAACAACTCCAAAATGATGCTAATAATTTTTTTCAAAACGAGAACAATTTAACAAGAAAAAATTATATGCATACATTTATAAATCAAAGGTAATGATATAAGGGAGGGGTGGAATGGGACTCCTCTCGAGGAGGATGAGGTTGCTGGGGTCTATAAACTGGGACTCGTGCAGTGTTAAAGGTGGGAGGAGGCATGATAGGATACACTGACCCTGATAGTCCAGGGTACTGCACAGACGATGGACCAGGGTACTGCACAGCTGATGGACCAGGGTACTGCCCAGCTGATGGACCAGGGTACTTCATGCCTCTAGGATCATAATGTGGATACATTTCATTATTTGGAATATTAAATTCAGGTCTGGAGGATGGAAACGATTTAGCTTGAAACGATTCAATGACCAGTAACAGCTCCATCCTCATAGCACATTGCCATCTTCTGTCAACCATCTTTATTTGAGGGATAAGGCTACGGGCAAGCGGGCATTTTCCCCCCATATCCTGTTGTGCTGCCAACATTTTTTTACCACATCAATAAAGTCCTCCTATTGCTGCTGTATAGTGTTTCTCGCTCTTCAAATAGGACTTGTGACAAGGGAGGATCAGCTACATCCTCCTGCTGATCACCATCCTTCATGTTTTTATACTCACTCCCTCAGCTCCATCACTGGCTTTAGAAATTCAAGTTCATAGTAGTGGCAGTGTATTCTAGCTTTTTTGGCACCTGACCCACTCTTAGTTTTCTTCTGCCTCTTCAACTCCCTCCTAAAATTTGTCCTTCAAAGTCTTCAAACTTTTTTTAGTTGTTCAACTGAAAGATATGAAATTATATCATTTTTATTTACAGATATTTTGCCACAGGAAAATAGCTACACATCACTACAATATGAATATCACATAGGAATATCGACCATAAATGAGATTGTGAAGCTAACATGTAATGCTATATGGAACCTAAAGAAAGAATTCATGCCAATACCAAATAAAGAAATGTGGGAAGATGTTGCCAATCGTTTCTGGAGTAAAACCAACTCTCCTAACTGCCTGGGAGCTATTGATGGCAAACACATTAGGGTTATAAAACCCTGCCATAGTGGAAGCAGATACAAAACATTGTTTCACTAGTTCTGATGGGTTTTGTAGATGCAGACTACAAATTCCTATTTGTCGACATAAGAGCATTTGGAAGTTGTGCAGACTCAACCGTCTTCCAGAATTCTAAGTTCGGAAAGCGGCTACCTGCAAAGAACCCAGATTTACCTCAGAACAAACCACTACATGGGACTGAAAATCCAGATATGCCTTTTGGATTTGTGGCTGATGAGGCATTCGCTATCAATGAACACCTAATGTAGTCATACTCAGAGGAATCTCGACCACCATAAAAGAAAATTAAATTCAAAATGCTTTTGGAAAACTTGCCAACAAATGGCAAATTTTCCACAAACCAATCTTAACCACTTAGTAACCGAAATACGTATATAAGGCGGTTCCTCTACTCTAACAGGACGTCCATGGACGTCCTCCATAAGAGTCAGGTGTGCGCGTCCGACCGGGCGCGCACACGCGATCACAGATGTAAACAAACCCGGCCAGCGTCGGATCCGCAGGCGGGCACACGCGGTCACGTCGCTCGGGGGGTCCATGGGACCCGCAGCGTCAATGATCTCGGTGAGGAGCCAATGGCAGCGGCTCCTTACCATGTGATCGCGCTGTCCAATGACGGTGCGATCACAAATGTAAACAAACCTGGGCAGTGTGGGTCACCTACAGGTCATCTCTCTCCTCACACCATTGCAGCGTGAGAGAAGAGGAGAGAGATTAGTGACCAGCAGTGCCCCACCAGTGCACAACACTGCCACATCAGTGCCGTCTGTGCCCAGGAGTGCCACCTGTGCCACACCACCAGTGTCATCTGAGCCACACAAGTGTCATCTGAGCCACACCAGTGCTGCCTGTGCCCATTAGTGCCACCTGTGCCAATCAGTGCTCATCTGCACCCCACCAGTGCTGCCTGTGCCCCACCAGTTCCACCTGCACCACTGCAGTGCCGCCTGTTGGCTTGTTAGGGTCTCATGAAATGAGAGGAGCTGTCAGTACTTCAGGTGTGATCAAATTGTTCAATTTTCAGAAGCTTGTAGACCCTATAACTTTCACCCAGACTAAATAATATCCAATTTTTTTACCAAAAATATGTAGCAGTATACATTTTAGGCCAAATTTATGAGGAAAATTACTTTTTTACAAAATGTTATGATAGAAATGAAGAAAAATTCATTTTTTTTACAAAATTTTCATTCTTTTTTTTTCATTCTAATAGCGAAAAAAATAAAAACCGCAGAGGTCATCAAATACCACCAAAAGAAAGCTCTATTTGTGGGAAAAAAAGGACAAAAATTTCATTTGGCTACAGTGTTGTATGACCGAGTTATTGTCATTCAAAATGTGAGAGCACCGAAAGCTGAAAATTGGTCTGGTTATTAAGGGGGTTTAAGTGCCCAGTGGTCAAGTGGTTAAAAAAAAAGAAAATGCAAGTAAAGTAATAAAAACAGCATGTGTGCTACATATGTGTTTCCCTGAAAGTAAGCACTACCCTGAAAGTAAGACCGGGATTATCAGGGTGGGCTGCAATGTAAGCCCTACCCAGAAAATAAGCCCTAGTAAATCTCATTAAAAACCCTGTAATGCTTTTGTAAATTTTGGCCAGTGTCTCCGTTTGCAGCTGTATTTAAAAAAACATGTTTTCACCCACCGCTGACCTCCCGGAGGTATTCTTTTCTCCTCCCGTATGCTGTCTGTGCCCCTTCCTCTTCTACGCATGGAGCGGGCTGACGTCAGCCGATATCTTGGCTGTTCTCTTTCCTCCTCTCCTCCCACTGATGTCTGCGGCCTCTCCCTCTTTACCGTAGTGCACGGAGTGCACTGACGTCACATTCTCTTTCCTCATCTCAGAGAAGAGCAGTATACGGTACCATAAAAGTTGTTAAAAAGGTACTTTTATACAGTATACAATGGGACTGACTGAACTGTAATAATGAATGAATGAAAAACTTATATAGCGCGGCACATGCGAACTGAATCGCCTCTGGGCGCTTGTTGTTTCTATCTCTCTGGTCATCAAAAAAGCAGAGTTTTTATCTGTCTTCTGAAGGTCAGGTGGTTTTCCTCCAACCGAATGCTGGTTGGTAAAGCGTTCCATAGTCTGGGACCTTGGAAAGCAAACCTTCTTTCTCCTTTGGACTTGTATCTGGCTTTGGGTATCTTGACCAGATTTTGGTCGGTGGATCGCAGAATGCGATTGGGGTTGTGGACTTCTATCTTTTCGCATAGATATTGCGGAGCCTTCCCATTGATGCACTTATGTGTCAGACAGAGTGCTTTGAAAGCAATTCTGTCTTTTACTGGCAGCCATTGAAGGGTTCTCAGAGAAGGTGAGATTGATTCCCATGGTTTTTTCCCAGTCACCAGTCTGGCGGCCGTATTTTGAACGACTTGCAGACGAGGGATTTGGTACTTGGGGAGTCCGAGGTAAAGGGCATTTGCATAGTCCAGTCTGGAGTTCACAATTGTTCCTACCACGACTGCTACGTCTTCTTTGGGGATAAAAGGAATAAGTCTACGTAGTAGGCGCAGCAGATGGTGTGATCCGCTGACCCTATTTGTGCGTCCATTGTCATGTTGGTGTCAAAGATGACTCAGAGACTTTTGACTTTGGAGCTAGGGGTGATGATCTGGCCCAGAATGGGGGGGTGTCCAGGTTGTTGCAAGTTGACTCTGGTGACTTGCATGAAACAGAAGAAGTTCTGTTTTGGAGCTGTTGAGTTTAAGATAACTCTTTGTCATCCAGTTTTCTATCAAAGAGAGACAATTCTCTAAACTGAGATGACGATCCTTTTTGTTGCAGATGTGAAAGTACAGTTGTGTGTCGTCTGCATAGGAGTGGTAAAGCAGCTGTTGGCTACTGATGATTTCGAAGAGAGGGCGAAGATAGATGTTGAAGAGCACCGGTGACAGGGGTGATCCTTGAGGGACTCCACATGCCACCGTGCGTTTTTCTGAAGTAAAAGATCCTAATTTTACTGTTTGTGATCGGTTTTCCAAAAAGGAGGAGAACCATGATAGATCACTTTCTGCGACTTTGGCTACTTCAGCCAATCGAGTCAGTAGTAGTTTGTGGTCTACTGTATCGAAGGCTGCACTTAGGTCCAACAGAACCAGGAGACAAGATTCTCCTTTGTCTGCGGCCTCAAGTGCGTCGTCCCATATTTTCAGCAATGCTGTTTCCGTCCCGTGTCCGGGACGGAAACCGGATTGAAATGGATCAAGTAGATTATGGGTATCTAGATGCTGTTGCAGCTGTTGTACCACTGCTTTCTCCATTATCTTTGAGAGGATGTTTAGGCCTGTTATGGGATGGCGGTGAGTAGGGTCTTTGGGGTCTAGGGTGGGTTTCTTCAAGATGGGCTGGATAGTGCCCTCTTTCAGCAGGGAGGGCACTATGCCTTCCCTGAATGACTGGTTTATAAGCTGCATGATAGGTGGTGCCAGGATGTCGGCACATTCCTTCAGCAGTTTAGTGGGGATAATATCATTAGGCGCTGTGCTGTTTCGCAAAGTGTCGATGATATTTTTTGTGGCATCCACGGAGATGGGTTCCAGATTGAACTTGGTTGATTGTTGATGGTTTCTATCGATGTTGCGAGGTTGATCAAGGGGGGTGTTGCAGGGGGTATTGTTTTGACGAATGCTTTCCCAGATTCCCTCAATTTTATTGATGAAGAAATCCGACAATTCATCGCAAAATTCTTGGGTATCTGAATTGGGGGCCTCAAGACAGCCTGGATTAATGGTCTGAGTGACCAACTTGAAGAGTTCGCGGGGGCGATTTAAGGCGCTATTGATGGCCTTAGAAAAATTATGTTTCTTGGCTTGGAAAATTTCTTTGTGATATTTTCTTGTTATTGCCTTGTAGCAGATGAGGTTCTCTTCTGAGGCGCTGCGTTTCCAGGCGGCTTCCGCCCTTCTGCGCACTTGCTTCAGTAGTGACAGCTGGTTATTGAACCAGCCGCACTTGTTTTCCCGGATGCGGGCTTGGCGTTTCGGTGCTACTAAGTCGGCTGACTGTAGTAGTGCTGCATTTATGGCATCCAGTGTATCTGAAACTGTTCGGAGTGGTCCGAGTGCTTTTATTTTAATTCCTAAGGTAGATTTGAAGAGTTCCGAATGGAGCTTCTTCTAAGATCTAGTCCAGTGTGTTGTCACCGGCTTAGGTGTTTTTATCAATGGGGGAATTTTGGAAATTATGAATTTGATTGCATGGTGATCTGTCCATGGCAACGGTTCATTTTCAAAATACTTATTTCCAGATTTTGTCTGAAAATTAGGTCAAGCGTGTGACCTGAAGCATGTGTGGGCCCACATACTAGCTGCTGTAGCCCTAATCCTTCCAGTTGGTCAATACAGGCGTCCGCGATCGGATCCTGTGAGGAGTTGGCCCAGAGATTGAAGTCCCCGAGTAGCAAAAGATGTTTGCTGTTCAGGGTATAAGTGGAGATAAACTCCGTCAGAGAAGGTAAAAACTGTGATTTTGGTCCGGGTGGCCTATAGCAGAGTAGAATACGGACGGTCTCCTGGGGATTTGTTTGCAGTTGTAGAGTAAGGGTTTCCATGAATGGAAGAGGATTTTGAAGGACTGGTTTACTGATCGCAAGATGCGTCTTGTGGATCACCGCCAAGCCTCCTCCTCTTTGCCCTATTCTGTTTTCCGTTATAATACGATAGTTTTCTGGCACCAGTTCTCCTAGAATGGTGTTACAGTCGGCTGTAAGCCAGCTTTCTGTAATAAAGAGGCAGTCTAAATCGTATTGTAGTATGAAATCATGGATTTCTAATCGGTGTTTTACTGCCGATCTTGTGTTAATCAAAGCACAGGATATGTGCTTAGGTTGGGATGGGTGACTGAATTTTTTGACAGTCGATCGTCGATCAATTCTCAAAAGTTGCTCAGTTCTTAGGGCCCTTTTGGTGACGGCTGGTAGCACTGCGGCAAATCGCCTCAGACCCCAAATGGTTTCTGCTGAATACTGCAGACTCGCCGTAGTTGCCCATCATCGGGGGGGGGGGGGGCGGCGGTCATTGGATGGTGATGGAGGGAGGATTCACTGAATCCTCTCTCCTGGCTTTGGTCCAGAGGAAGGCAAAAAAACCCTAGCCAGACTACGCCAATATGCTGGGGCAGGGAAAAAAATACCTTCCTGATCCCTGAAAGGCGATCGGCCAAGACCCTGGATCAAATAATGTTATGGTTTGGGGGACTTGGGGTAGGGGATGTCTCTGATTGCTGGGGGGGGGTGTACTAAGATGGCCGCCAGCCTGACACAGAAACCCAGGCCGGGGGGCTATCTGTAGGGAGGATTGGCAGCAGAGGCGGCTGGGATTAATTTATTTGGAGGTGGATGGGGTCCTCCAGGGGTGAGGGGGGGGTATACTGGGTAGATGTTGGGCCTGGGTATGGTGCGCCGCTGGGCCGCGGATGAAGCCGCGGTCTTTCCTAAGACGCGGCTGCCGCGGACCTAGCAAGGTTGGCGCGAAGCGTCGAAAAATACGGGAATCGACGGCGGGGGGTGGGGGGCGGGCGACGAGGAAGAGATGCCTCGACAATGGAACGGGGGTGATCCGACGTCGCGGCTCGTCCTGAAAAGGACGGCCACCCTAAGTCCCAGGGAGACAGGCAGACTCACCTTCAAAGGAGGGGAGGAGGAATGCTGGGGGGAGGCTGGAGAAAAAAAGGCCAGGTTCAGAGCGGTCCGTGCAGAGGCTGGAGCTGTAGCTGGGCTGAGCAGGGCTGGATTGGACCCTGCCTGTCTGCCTCCTAAACCTGCCTGGAGCTATAGCACACACGTTCCTACTCCTAGGAGATGTGCGCCGTGTGGAGCTCCTGCTGCTAATCCGAGGCCTCACTGACTCATTCAGGTGCAGGGGATGATTAGAACTGATTACTTTACAATCAATTCAGAATGATGTAAAAAACTGACTCCTGACCTGACAATGTTGTGGTGGGGTGAGGGGAAGACAAAGGACACAGAATTTTTAGATTTTAAGAGAAATATTGAGAAGGATAGATGACACTGCACAAACACTGTGTTTTCTATCATGCTTTAAAGAAACAGGATTCTTTTTAAAGCAACAACCAGTCAGACAGACCTTAAATAAATAAGCCCTACCCTGAAAATAAGCCTTAGTGTGTTTTTTGTGACCAAAATTAATATAAGACCTGGACTTATTTTCGGGGTTACACGGTAATCTAGTACGGTAGAGAGACAGTGTGATTTTGAGGACACATTGTCACACAATTTAGAACTCGCTGAGTATGTTCATGGTCCGACAGTTTCACAATAAGGGATCAATTGGCTGAGTATTTTATGAGCCCTGCTGGTGAACTTAGTTGACAAAGTGATATGATGTAACCCTTTCCTAAATCTACAATTAACACCAATAATTTCTTCTATTCTAAGATACTTTACTACAAGTAGTAGTAGTTTAACAGCGTTAGTTTTCTCAGATGAGATTAAGCTTTAAAGAGT
Organism: Rana kukunoris; assembly: GCA_029574335.1. Taxonomy (NCBI): domain Eukaryota; kingdom Metazoa; phylum Chordata; class Amphibia; order Anura; family Ranidae; genus Rana; species Rana kukunoris. The sequence continues at coordinate 500,868,084 of CM056050.1, read as the reverse complement.
TCCACGATCACATTAATGTAACTATGTTTCTAGCACTGTAATAATATTTTACTAGCTTGATTTGGTAACTGCTTGGTACAATTCATTATTACATCAGTTTAAACTCACATTGAACTAAGATATTAAACTTTCCGTCTCTTTGGAGTATATTATTTTGTGTTTAGTACATACTTTTAAAGAAAATATATTTTGTGATTATTATGTGTCATGTAATAAAATATGAGCGGTGTTTTTCTTTTATCTATGTAACAAAAATATTTAAAACATCCCTACTTAATATGAATATTAATTAATATTTACTATAGGATAGGGTTTAGGGGTTTGGGACTAGTGGGAGCGGGGTTAGGGATTTGGTACTAGTGGGCACGGGATTAGGGATTTGGGATTAGTGGGAGCGGATTAAATGTAGGGTTAAGGAATTCGGACTAGTGGGAGTAGTATTTGGGATTAGTGGGAGCGGGGTTAGGGATTTGGGATTAGTGAGAGCAGGATTAGGGTTAGGGATTTTGGACTAGTTGGTGCGGGTCTAAGGTTAGGGATTAGTGGGAGCGGGGTTAGGGATTTGGGACTAGTGGGAGCAAGGCAGCTTCTTGTTAAGGTTTTTCCTCTCAGGGATATGTTTTTCTGTTATGGTGTCCCATGCCTTTGTTCTTTTGCTGTGGTTGGCATAATTATCATTATGCATATACCATACTTCAGGGAAAGCCCCTCATAGTGTTAACCACTTAAGCCCCGGACCAAAATGCAGCTAAAGGACCATGCCCCTTTTTGCAAATTGGCACTGCGTCGCTTTATCTAACAATTGCGCAGTAGTGTGACGTGGCTCCCAAACAAAATTGGCGTCCCCACAAATAGAGCTTTCTTTTGGTGGTATTGGATCACCTCTGCGGTTTTTATTTTTTGCTCTATAAACAAAAATAGAACGACAATTTTGAAAAAAATGCAATGTTTTTTACTTTTTGCTATAATAAATATCCCCAAAAATATAGATTTTTTTCGTGACTGCGACATTATGGCGGACACTTGGGACAATTTTGACATTTTTGGGACAATTGTAATTTTCACAGCAAAAAAATGCATTTAAATTGCAGTGCAGTTTTGGAGTTAACCACAAGGGGGCGCTGTAGGGGTTATGTGTTCCCTGTGTGTGTTTACAACTGTAGGGGGGTGTGGCTGTAGATGTGATGTCATCGATCGCGTCCCCCCTATAAAAGGGATGACGCGATCGATGCTACCACCACAGTGAAGCAATGGGAAGCCGTGTTTACACACGGCTCTACCCGTTCTTCAGCTCCGGGGACCGATCGCCGCACAAAAAGTCCTGCCAGTTCAAAGAAGCTGCTGGCAGGACTTTTTCTGACACGCTGCCAGTGCATCGCTCCAGTGTGAAAAACCTTAGGCCTCGTACACACGATCGGACATATCCGATGAAAACGGTCCGCGGACCATTTCCATCGGATATGTCCGATCGGGAGTTTGATCCGATGGCGTGTACACACCATCGGATCAAATTCCCCGCCGCCGGACGGCGCGGTGATGCGGCGGTGACGTTGACGCCGCCACGTCACCGCCACGTCACCGCACCAGGAAGTTAAACACTTCCGCGCATGCGCCGAATCCATTCGGCGGCGGCGCGGTGGCGGTGGGGGACGACATGTCTGCTGGTAAGTGTACTAACCAGCAGACATGTTGGGCGGACAGATTCCCACCGGATAGATTTCAAAGCATGCTTTGAAATCTGTCGGGTGGAGAAATCTGTCCGCTAGCCCATACACACGAGCGGAGATGTCTGCTGAAACGGTCCATCGGACCGTTTTCAGCGGACATATCCCCTCGTGTGTACGAGGCCTTAGGCTTTCACACTGGAGTAAATAGAGCCGCTCTTTCAAGTCAGTTTGCAGGTGCTATTTTTAGCACTATAGCGCCTGCAATGCGCCTCAGTGCGAAAGGGGTCTAAAGGGAGAGACACTGGGTAGTCATAGTTCAGGCAAAGGGTAAACCAGCAGGATGATGCAAAGATGTAGAAAGACATGATGATGAGACAAGGCAGTGAATGTATATCAAGAGCAGAGTAAAATGTTAAAGCAAACAGAATTTTGGTCAGTTTTAGGTTAAGCAGAACCAGAAGACCAAGAAACACAATTAGGGCCACACCCACAAACTTGAAAGCAACACTACAATGGGCAGCTAGACTCTAGGGTCAAGTCTCCTTTAAAAGGGCAGTCAGTTAGTTGAACATGTACCTAAAGGCATAAACGGCCCATACAGGAAGTGGACCAATATGCATCGCCATGGTCTATTAGAGTTAGAGCTGCACGATTAATCATTAAAAAATTACAATCTTTATTCAACCCCCCTCACGATCTCTATGCTGCATTTCCCTGATTCATTTATGTAACAAGTGCAGAGAGTTCTCGTGTTGCACTAGGTTCCTGCTGCGGTATATTCCTTACAGTTTCATCTGATCGAATCACCAGTTCAAAGTGACATTTAGGCAGGATAAAGAGAAGAGAAGCCTCATTATGTAGTATAAAAGTTCAAAGGTATTTATTTAAGAAGCACTGCAAATACACCAGGAGACATGCAAGGATAAAAAACACAGCCACTGCTGACAATCCGATCAGCTCGTGCGTGGTGACGTATAGGGTACTGACTCCACCTGACGCATTTCCCCGTAACAGGATTCTTCTGGGAAACGAGATCATCCAGTGCTGCACTGATGGATTCTGAGTCAAGGGGAAAGCAAAAGAATTGTCAAAGGATCTGAGGGAAAATGTAGTTGAATTGTATAAATTAGAAAAGGGGTATAAAAAGATATACAAGGAATTGAGAATGCCAATCAGCAGTATTCAAACTTTAATCAAGAAAATTGGGGGTTCTGTTGAAACTAAACCACGGTCAGGTAGACCAACTAAAATTTCAGCCACAACTGACAGGAAAATGATTTGGGATGCTAAGAAAACCCACAACTAACTTCAGGTGAAATACAGGACTCTCTGAAAACATGTGGTGTGGCTGTTTTAAGATGCACAATAAGGAGGCACTTGAAGAAAGATGGGCTGCATGGTCGAGTCGCCAGAAAAAAGCCATTACTATGCAAATGAAACAAAGTATCCTGCCTACAATACGCCTAACAGCAGAAAGAAAACAGCCTAAAAACCTTTGAAATGTCTAGGAGTAATTAAACTGCCGTTTGGTAGACGTATGTAGACATTTCTCTGCCAAACCAAGGGAGTAGTATACCTCCTACTGTGTAGTTGTGGTTTGTACCACAGATCTTTTCCCTATGCCATTTGTGTGTATTTCTATGACATGCCATAATGCTTTTTTTATTGTGAATATATATTGCTTAATATTTTAATCTGATTTCACTGATCCATTTCTCTGTTTGTAGTTTTTGGTCCTACAGTGTCACAAACTTTTTAAGATGTACAGATGGTGGTTCTATTTTCTGCATCTTTGCTCTACTGCATACAACTTTTATTGATTATTTCATGGATGTATTTCAAACAGCACTCCCCCAGCCCACAGGGGCCCCCTGGTACTTGTTTGCATTTTGGCGCCAACCTTTTTGGGCTACAGTGTACTCGTGCTCTCGCGGTACGACATTTGCGCCATTCCACGCATGGTCTTTTCCTCCTGATAGACACAGACTGCCCATCTGCTGTGTCGGCGGCCTTGTCGACGCCTGACGTCATTGTGCCACGTGACGCGTTGGTGCCGGTCGCACAGGCCGAGGGATTACCAGGAAGACATCCTTCAGGCACACCTGACATACAGGTGATCGTTCGGCTCCATCATTTTGATGGACCTGCCGATCACCTGACACTTGTTATCTCTATTCTATTGGACACCTGCCCAAAATGATGGGCGGTTACATCATGGCCCACCCTCCTTCACATGTCTTTATAAACTGGGCAAGTAAAGCAGTACCCAGCCAGGATCATATTGTGCTCCACACCAGCTACTTATACACAACGAGACACAAAGGTGAGTAACCACTCTGACACTGTACACTGTACACACATCTTTTACTGTATTAACCACTGGAGTGTCACTTCTCCCGCATAATATGCAAGGAGCATTTGTTCTTGTTATGTATCATGTCCATGGCTGTCTCACATGTCCTGCATGTATGCTATGGCAGTACTGTAGATGTGGCTTTATATCTTTGACCCTGTATACAGTAACTGTATATCTTTTTTTTTTTTTTAACAGTATAAGTTTTTTATTTGTTTGAAGACAAACAACATACACACAAACCAATAACAGTACAAAAGAAAAAGGAGGACAAAACGATTGCATAGAGTCACAACCATATAGCAAAATGCATTACAATCATGGTGGGATACTGACCCGGCAATGTGTAGGGTGCAAACAATGCTATAATAAAAGTTGCCAGTCAAGGAGCACATCAGAGGGGGGAGCATAACTGTATATCTTACAGGGCCTCCATACTGATTTGACATCATTATTATATTTTTTTATGCCATATTCATCTTCCATCCTGTATGGGTGATCCTTGTGAGCTTTGATGCGTTCTTTGGTAACAGGGAAGCTGCATGCTTTATCCATGTACACATAGGGCCAGATTCAGGTAGGAGAGCGAATCTTTATTTTGGAGTAACGTTTCTCATTTACGTTACTCCGCCGAAACTTTAGGAGCAAGTACTGTTATTCACATAGCACTTGCTCCTAAAGTTGCGGCGGCGTAGCGAAAATGAGCCGGCGGGATTCAAATTGGGCGGGTAGGGGGCGTGTATTATTTAAACTAGGCGCGATCCCGCGGCGAACGTACTGCGCATGCGTCGACTGTCAGTGCGCATGCTCCAAATTCTGTCAGTGAACGTCAATGACGTCAATCCCCATTCACGGAAGTTTTACGCAACGACGCGAAAATTTTTACATTCGATGCGATGACGACGGCCATACTTAACATAGGATACTCCACCTAGGGGGCATGTTTTTCTTTATGCCGCGTATCGCTTACGGAAATGTCAGAAAGTCACTGCGTCGGGCCCGAGTACGATCGTGAATTGCCGATTCTCGCTGATTAACATATTCTCGGCGTTAATCAGCGGGAACGCCCCGAGCGCCATTTTTAAAATTGCAGTTCCTATACGACGGCGAAATACAATTACGCCGCTCGTAACACTCAAACCCGGCGTTTCTTGTTTACAGAAAACAAACGCCAGCTCAAAGTGAGAGTTATGCTGGCGTATCACTGATACTCCAGCCTAACTCTACCTGAATCTGGCCCATACTCTTTTTTTCAAATGAATGAATGAATGAATGAATGAGAAACTTATATAGCGCGGCACATGCTAACCAAATCGCCTCTGGGCGCTTGTTGTTTCAGTCTTTATTGACATCAAAAGAGCAGAGTTTTAATCTGTCTTCTGAAGGTCAGGTGGTTTTCCTCCAACCGAATGCTGGTTGGTAAAGCGTTCCAAAGTCTGGGACCTTGGACCGCAAACCTTCTTTCTCCTTTGGACTTGAATCTGGCTTTGGGTACTTTGACCAAATTTTGGTCGCTGGATCGCAGAATGCGATTGGGATTGTGGGCTTCTATTTTATCGCAAAGATATTGCGGGGCTTTTCCATGGATGCATTTATGAGTAAGACAGAGAGCTTTAAAAGCAATTCTGTCTTTTACTGGCAACCAATGAAGGGATCTCAGCGACGGTGAGATTGAAACCCAGGTTTTTTTTCCAGTCACCAGTCTGGCGGCCGTATTTTGTACGACTTGCAGACGGGCGATTTGGTACTTTGGGAGTCCGAGGTAAAGGGCATTTGCATAGTCCAGTCTGGAGTTCACAATTGTTCCCACCACGACTGGTACGTCTTCTTTGGGAATGAATGGAATAAGCCTGCGTAGTAGGCGCAGCAGATGGTGAGATCCGCTGACTACTGACCATATTTGTGCGTCCATTGTCATGTGGGTGTCAAAAATGATCCCGAGACTTTTGACTTTGGCGCTAGGGGTGATGATCTGGCCCAGAATGGGTGGAGGTGTCCAGGTTGTTGCCAGTTGACTCTTGCGACTGGCATGATGATCCTTTCTATTGCAGATGCGAAAATACAGTTGCGTGTCTTCTGCATATGAGTGATAAAGTAGTAGTTGACTACTAATGACTTCAAAGAGAGGGCGAAGATAGATGTTGAAGAGCACCGGTGACAGAGGTGAGCCTTGGGGGACTCCACATGACACCGTGCGTTTTCCAGAAGTGAACGGTCCCAACTTCACCGTTTGAGATCGGCTTCCCAAAAAGGAGGAAAACCATGGTAAATCACCCTCTGTGACTCCGGCTACCTCAGCTAGCTGAGTCAGTAGCAGTTTGTGATCTACCGTGTCAAAGGCTGCGCTTAGGTCCAGCAGAACCAGGAGACAAGATTCTCCTTTGTCTGTGGCCTCCAGAACGTCGTCCCATATTTTGAGCAGTGCTGTTTCCGTCCCGTGTCCGGGACGGAATCCCGATTGCAGTGGATCAATTAGGTTGTGGGTATCAAGATGCTGTTGCAGCTGTTGTACCATCACTTTCTCCATTACCTTGGAGAAAACGTTTAGCATTGTTATGGGACAGCGGTGATTTGGGTCCTTGGGATCCAGGGTAGGTTTCTTCAAGATGGGCTGGATTGTGCCCCCTTTAGCAGGGAGGGCACTATGCCTTCCTTAAATGACTGGTTTATAAGCTGCGTAATGGGAGGCGCCAGGATATCGGCACATTCCTTTAGCAGTTTAGTGGGGATGATATCATTAGGCGATGTGCTGTTACGCAAAGCGCCGATTATATTTTCTGTGACATCGATAGAGATGGGTTCCAGAGTGAACTTTGTTGGTTGTAGAATGTTCCTCCGGGTGCTGTGTGGTAGCTCAGGGGTATTGTTTTGGGGAATGCTTTCCCGGATTCTCTCAATTTTATTGATGAAGAAATCCGACAATTCATTGCAAAATTCTTGGGTGTCTGAGTTGGGGGCTTCAAGACAGTCTGGATTCATGGTCTGCGAGACCAGCTTGAAGAGTTCCCGGGGGCGGTTTAAGGCGCTGTTGATAGCCATGGAAAAATAGTTTTTCTTGGCTTTGAAGATTTCTATGTGGTATCTTCTTGTTGCTACTTTGTAGATGGCGAGGTTCGCCTCGGAAGCGTTTCTTTTCCAGGCGGCTTCTGCCCTTCTACGCTCTTGCTTCAGTAGCGATAGCTGGTTGTTGAACCAGCCTGCCTTGTTTTTCCGGGTAAGGACTTTGCGTTCTGGTGCTACTAAGTCGGCTGACTGTAGTAGGGCTGCATTTATGGCATCCAGTGTGTCTGTGGCAGTTTGACCTGGTTGAATTGTTTTAATTTTATTTTCCAAGGTAGATTTGAAGAGTTCCGAATGGAGCTTCTTCTGAGATCTAGACCAGTGTGTTGTCACCGGCTTGGGTGTTTTTATCAATAGGGCAGTATTGGAAATTATGAATTTAATTGCATGGTGATCTGTCCATGGCAATGGTTAATTTTCCAAAATACTTAATTTCAGATTTTGTCTGAAGATAAGATCGAGTGTGTGACCTGAAGCATGTGTGGGCCCCCGTACTAGTTGCTGAAGGCTTAATCCTTCCAGATGGTCGATACAGGCGTCGGCAACGGGGTCTTGTGAGGAGTTGGCCCAGAGATTGAAGTCCCCGAGCAGCAAAAGGTGTTTGCTGATTAGGGCGTAAGTGGAGATGAACTCCGTCCATGAGGGTAAAAACTGCGATTTAGGCCCCGGTGGCCTATAGCAGAGCAGAATACGGACGGTCTCCTGGGGGTTTGTTTGCAGTTGCAGAGTAAGGGTTTCCATAAATGGAAGCGAGTGCTGAAGGGCTGGTTTAAAGATCACAAGATGCGTCTTATGGATCACCGCCAGTCCTCCTCCTCTTTGCCCTATTCTGTTTTCTGTTATAATACGGTAGTGTTATGGCACCAGTTCTCCAAGAATGGTGTTACAGTCGGCTGTGAGCCAGCTTTCTGTAATAAAGAGACAGTCTAAGTTGTTCTGTAGAATGAAATCGTGGATTTCTAATCGGTGTCTTACTGCCGATCTTGTATTGATCAAAGCACATGATATGTGCTTTGGTTGGGGTGGGTAGCTAAATTTTTTGACTGATGATCGTCGATCGATCCTCAAAAGTTTCTCAAATCTCAGGGCCTTTTTGGTGACGGCTGGTAGCTTTGTGGCGAATTGCCTCAGGCCCCAGATGATTTCTGCAGAATATTGCCGAATGGCCATAGTGGCCCGTCGCCGGAGGGTGGGGGGGGGGGGTGGTCAGGTGGTGGTGGGGAGTAGATTCCTTGAATCCTCTCTCCTTTTTTTTTTTGGTCCAGAGGAAGGCAAAAAAACCCTGGTTCAGCTAAGCCAATTTGCTGGGCAGGGAAAAAAATTCCTTCCTGATCCCTCAGAAGCGATCGCTTGAGACCCTGGATCAAATCTGATGATTTGTGAGGGGATGGTGTGAAGGGAGTAGTTACTGCTGGGGGGGTGTACCAAGCTGGCCGAAGGCCTGACACAGGGCCCAAGCCGGGCCACCAACTGGCTGAAATAAACCCCAGAGAGGGGGTGGTTGGCTGCCAGGGAGGTGGATGGGGACGTCTGTGGGTAAGGGGGGGTGTGTTGGGCGAAAAAACAGGGGCGATGCAGAGTGCTGTAGCCGTGCGCCGCTAGGCCGCAGTTGAAGCCGCGGTCTTTCCTAAGCCGAGGCTCCCGCGGACCTAGCGTGGCTGGCGCGGACCGGCGAAACAGCCAGGAAACAGCGTCGGGGAGGGGGGACAGGCTGGGGGTGCCTCGATTGAGGTCTGGGTGAGAACTGCTTCCCAGGGCTGGACTGCCGCGGCTATCCTGAAAAGGACGGCCACCCTTGATCCTGGGGGGGACAGGCAGGGTTTACCTGTGTGATGGCGCAGATTATGCTCAAAGGAGGGGGGAAAGAGTGCTGGAGACGGCTGGAGGTGGAGGTGATCCAGGATCCAGGTAAGATGCGGCTGTGCTGGAGCTTGGCTGGGCAGGGGAATCCTGACTGCCTGCTAGCCTACACCTGCCTGGAGCTATAGCAAGCACGCTCCTACTCCTAGGAGACGTGTGCCGTTGTGAGCTCCTGTAGCTAATCCGTCCGTCAAATGCTCTGATATAGTGATCCCACCACTATTTGTAAAGTGAAGTGTATATTCCCAGCCTCATGTAAGGACCCCAGAGCTTTTATATGCAAGTTCAGAGATGAGAGCCCCTCCTATCTGAATCTTGATGTGCATTTTTTCAAGGACATGAAATTTGTAAGTATTATCAATCTCCATTGCCTGTCAATACATGCCATGTTGTTTATCTGCTGTGTATATATTTACATACTTGTTTAGTACTTAGTATCTTTGTACTTTTTGTATTTCTTATCCATATTCTTTTGTTAATTGAATAAACAGCTTGCTTTAAACCCCTGAGGAAGGAATTGAGTATCCACACCTCCCATTTACGAAACATGTTGGGATTCTCTGCGACCACACATCCTATTTGACTTCGGCATGAGGCCACCCGTGTGCTCCAGAAATTAGCATTGATCTTGTCCGACCCTATTGTTTTTAGGTGTGTATATTCGTGCATTTTGCTATGTTTATATGTATTTAACCACTTTAGTCCCGGACCATATTGCTGTCCAAAGACCAGAGCACTTTTTGTGATTCGGCACTGCGTCGCTTTAACTGACAATTGCACGGTCGTGCGACGTGGCTCCCAAACAAAATTGGCGTCCTTTTTTTCCCACAAATAGAGCTTTCTTTTGGTGGTATTTGATCATCTCTGTGGTTTTTATTTTTTGCGCTATAAACAAAAATAGAGCGACTATTTTGAAAAAAATGCAATATTTTTTACATTTTACTATAATAAATATCCCCAAAAAAGATATAAAAAAACATTTTTTTTCCTCAGTTTAGGCTGATACGTATTCTTCTACATATTTTTCAAAAAAAAAAATTGCAATTAGCGTTTATTGATTGGTTAGCGCAAAATTTATAGCGTTTACAAAAAAGGGGGTAGTTTTATGGCATTTTTATTAATATATTTTTTTTACTAGTAATGGCGGCGATCAGCCTTTTTTTGGTACTGCGATATTATGGCGGACACATCGGACACTTTTGACACATTTTTGGGACCATTGGCTTTTTTATAGCGATCAATGCTATAAAAATGCATTGGATTACTATAAAAATGCCATTGGCAGTGAAGGGGTTAACACTAGGGGGCAGGGAAGGGGTTAAGTGTGTTCCTATTTGTGTTCTAACTGTATGGGGGGGTGGACTCACTAGAGGAAATCACTGATTTTCTGTTCATACATTGTATGAACAGAAAATCAGCGTTTCCCCCACTGACAGGAACGAGAGGTATGTGTTCACAAACATACCTCCCGTTCCCCGCTCTGTAACGAGCAATCGCGGGTGCCCGACGGCTATTGTACCCGCCGGGCATGAGCGCGGGACTCGGGGGCGTGCGCGCCGGCCACCGGCGGCGCGCGTGCGCGCCCCCTAGTGGCCGAAAAGGAGAGGACGTAGAGCTACGTGCTCCCGCGAGACCGAGCCACTGTCCCGCAGTAATATGACGGTGGGCGGTCGGGAAGCAGTTAATACATATTGTACTCTTTTTACATGATACTACCCTCTCAAACTCTGGTTTATTTCCCTTGCCCGTAATATCCATGGGGCATCTACAGTACTTCCATATTCTTCTTCCAATTGGGATGTGGCATAGGGCTTCCAGTACTATATTCCTAGATGGATTCTCCTCCTAGTTTTATGATCCAAAACACAAGGCCAAGTCGACCTGTCATTGGCTACAGCAGAATAAACTGAAGGTTCTGGAGTGGCCATCTCAGTCTCCTGACCTCAATATCATTGAGCCACTTTGGGGAGTTTTGAATCATTGTCATGTTGGAATGTCCAAGTACGTTCCATGTGCAGCTTCCTGGCTGATGAATGCAATTGTTCCTCCAGTATTTTTTGATAACATACTTCATTCGTCTTGCCATCAATTTTGACCAAATTTCCTGTGCCTCTGTAGCTCACACATCCCAAAAACATCAGCGATCCACCTCTGTGTTTCACAGTAGGAATGGTGTACCTTTCATCATAGGCCTTGTTGACTCTACAAATGTAGTGTTAATGGTTGTGGCCAAAAAGCAAAATTTTGGTCTCTTCACTCCAAATGACTGTGCCAGAAGGTTTGAGGCTTGTCCCTGTGCTATTTGGCATATTGTAAGTGGGATACTTTGTGGCATTTGTGTAGTAATGGCTTTCTTCTGGTGACTCGACCATGCAGCCCATCTTTCTTCAAGTGCCTCCTTATTGTGCATCTTGAAACAGACACACCACATGTTTTCAGAGAGTTTTGTATTTCACCTGAAATTATTTGTGGCTTTTTCTTTGCATCCTGAACAATTTTCCTGGCTGTTGTGGCTGATATTTTAGTTGGTCTACCTGACCATTGTTTGGTTTCAACAGAACACCTAATATTAAACTTCTTGATTAGAGTTTGAACACTGCTGATTGGCATTCTCAATTCCTTGGATATCTTTTTATATGCCTTTCCTGTTTTATACAGTGAAACTACTTTTTCCCGCAAATCCTTTGACAATTCTTTTGATTTCCCCATGACTCAGAATCCAGAAACTTCAGTGCAGAACTGGATGAAAGATGCAAGGGTCTGTCAGGAGTCCAGAAACACATTGACCTTTTATACACACACTAATTACATGCAAACAAATCACAGGTGAGGATTGTTACCTTAAGGCTGGGTTCACACTATACTACACAACAGCAGTACAACTTTAATCCTACTTTGCTCTGCGAAATCTGTCCTACATTCATCCTACATTGGTCCTACATCCATCCGACTTTCATGAACATACTACTTTAAACCGACTTTGTGATAGTCTGACTTGTTCTTTGACCAATCAAAACAATCCCAGGGTGAGATAAATTCCTTTTACTGCTGCTGTAATCACATGTCGGATGTCTGATAAGGACAAGGCTCCTACTTTGGTCCGACTTCAATGATATTCAATGGGCTGAAGTAGGATCAATGTCAGAGCAAAGTAGTACAGGGAGTGTTTTCAAAGTCAGACTGACTTGTGTCGGATCAGTTAAGACGGCTCTAATAGGGAAACATTGATTTTCACACGTCATGCGACATGAGCTCCCAAAGTCGGAGCGTTTGTAGGGGATGATGGATTTACTGTGAAAACAGTACACGGTCGATCTCAACACTCTTGACAAAGAAATTGAAAAACTATATGATGAAAACAGTATCCTCATACAGAATGAGCCCTTTGCAACTAGAGAAACTACCTTAAAGAGTGATCTTGAGAATTATGTCTCAATTCTGCTCAAAAATAAAGAACAAATATATGTTCGGGATAAGCTATCATATGACAACAATCAGGCCTATAATTGGGGTTCCTTCTCAAAAGATCGCAGACGTGGAGGAAACAAAACAAACAAAACTTTTAAGCATCCTGAGGCCTCTACTGATATAACCAATTCTGACTCTTCCCTTTCTTCTGCTACATCTATTCAGGTACCAGATCATTCACGGACCACCAAAACTCATGTTTATTTCCATCCCAAACCAGGCAAAGGAAGCAGCAAAGGGAGTTCACAAAAACAGATGCCAAGGGCACCGATAAATACTAGAGCAGCGGCAGCTGCCAAAAACCTATCTAATCACATCAGTGGATCCTCGGATCCATCCATGGGCCCCAACGTCTTTAATCCTTTCAAGACTCCATCAACAGCATCACAAGTAAGCAATTTGATTCCAGCTGTATCACAGTCGGTTTTTCGTTTGGGCCAGGCTCCGCCACAACCGATGCCAGACCCAAAGAAATAACCAACAACTGTGCCAATAAATTTGATAGGCCTATGAAGAATTTTGAAGTAATTAATCTATCTTCTTTTCAATTGTTACCCGACCAAATCTCAGTTCTTAAATATGGACTAACTTTTTGTCCAGTTCAGGGCATCGACTGCTTCGAGCTAATCAAGGATGTGAATTTATTTTCTCGGAGGTTGATGCTCAAGGTACTATATGACAAACCCAAACCAGCAGTTCTGTCTACCAACCTAAACAATCCCTTATGGAAAGAGATGACACTAAAGGACATCCAAGCCCTAGAATAACTAATGGAGTTGTGGGACGAGGGAGGTATAGATGAGACGGACCTTCTTGAAGCTGATCTGTTGAACCCGACTCAGTCTTTCGCAAATCGATTTGTATCTATCCCTCACAGAGTGACAACCTCCCAACCTAGGGAATATAAACCGAAATCCAAGATGTTCCCCACCCTACAGAGAAATCCCAGCGTTTGGGCCTTTACGAGTGAGGTTACCAAAGAAATCTCCCAGATGAAGTGGTCCAATCCATCTCATCCCAACCTAACAGAAAATCAGAGACATGCTTTGAAAGCACTACAAAGTAATGATGCAATAGTCATAAAACCCTCTGGTAAAGGGGGAAATGTAGTAGTAATGGACAAGAGAAATTATGAACAGATGGTGTCAACCCTTTTGAATAACAAAAACTGGTACCGAAAGGTGTCAGAGACTCATTTAAAGTGAACTATCAAATGCTATCAACATCTGATTGGTTGTACCTACCATGATGGAACCATTAGCAAATCCACTTGGGAATTCCTGAACGTCACCTGTCCTCGTACACCCACACTCTATGCGCTGCCCAAAATACATAAAAATTCCTCAAATCCTCCAGGCAGACCAATTGTATCCGGCAATGGCTCCCTAACAGAGCGAACAAGCCAATTAGTGGATGACTATCTGAGGCCCCACGTCAAAAATCTGGTGTCATATCTCCAAGACACCAGTGACCTCCTCAGAGCCTTAGTTGGTCTGAACGTCCCTGAAGGGTCCTGGTTGGTCTCTTTGGATGTGGAAGCCCTTTACAACTCCATCCCCCATTCCTTGGGGGTGAAAGTTGTGGAGGGCTTCATCTATGAGGGCAATGATGAATTCATTTTGAATTTGTTAGACTTCATCCTATCTAACAATATTTTCTTGTTTGGCGGCTCCCACTACCTCCAGGTACAGGGTGTGGCTATGGGGACCAAATGTGCCCCCAATTATGCCAACCTGTACCTGGGGGGGTGGGAGAAAAACTTTTTCCATCAGGAAAATATGCAGACATACTTGGACCAAATACCCCTGTGGAGAAGGTTCATTGATGATATCTTCTTCATATGGACTGGTTCCCATCTTGATCTTTTGGCCTTTCTCGATAGCTTGAAGATCAATGATTATAACCTAAGCTTCACATTTGAAACCAGTCAAACCAGTCTAAATTTTCTTGATATTGAAGTCATTGTTCATGAGGATGGTAACCTAGGCACGTCTCTATTCCGCAAACCTCTGGCTGGTAATTCTTTGTTACATGCGGATAGTTCACACCCGCAATCACTGATCTCGAGTATACCCTATGGCCAATACCTTAGGCTACGCTACAACTGCAGCGAGGAATCCAATTTTGAAATGGAAGCTAAACTATTGCAGTCACGCTTTCACGAGCGTGGCTACAGTAAGAAATGCCTAAAGAAAGCCTATTCACGGGCCAAACACCAAGATCGTAAATCACTGCTTCATGACCCTAAACTGAAGAATGATAATCCCGGAATACAGGTAATTACTCCCTTCTCAGGGCATCATCGCCAGATAAGGGGGATTTTGCAGAAATACTGGTGTCTGCTTTTAAGTGATGACACCGTTTCCAAGCACCTCAAAACATATCCCAAAATTACATTTGAAAGGTCGCAGTCACTTCGCGACAAATTAGTTCACAGCCATCATCACTCCTGTAATCCCTCCAAGAAGGGACCAGGAGGGACTAGGCCGTGTCATAATTGCCCTTTATGTGGATACATCCACTCGGCCACTACCATGATGCTTCCGAATGACGTATCCACAAACCATCGTTTTTAGTGACTTGTCAATCCATTGGGATTGTTTACATCATACAATGCGACTGTGGAGCTTTTTACATTGGCAAAACCAAATGTCCCTTTTTTCATCGAATAAGGGGACCATGTTGCCCTAGTTGCTAAAAAGAAAATGGAGACCCCTATAAGTCTCCATATAGGTATCCATCATGGGTTTGACAGTCACAAAATGAAGTTTTTTGCTTTGGAACACGTCCCTCCTGGTGAAAGAGGTGGCGATTTTGACAAAATACTTCTCCAGCGTGAGGCAAAGTGAATACACTCTTTATCTGCATTAAAATCGCCAGGTTTGAATGAAGCATTCAGCTTCAAACCTATTTTATGAATAATCATTTCATTATCTTATTCTCTTTGTTGGAAAGTGGGAAAAACAACTGCGCTAATTATCAAAGAAAAACAAAAAACAATGTAGCAGCCAGCACACAGACAAACAAAGTCAAAGTGAACGTGGAGAAAGAAAGTGCAGCGCTATACTAATTAGTTTTGTGAAAATGCTGCCAAATTCACATGACATAACAATGTGAAATCAAACAAAAATTGTATGTAAAAGCATAGTAAAAGACAATTGTACTCAACATGTGTGGAATACTGATATAGTCCATACATATGTTGGCAAACTGATGAGTGAAAAAACCAACCAAACAAAATAAACAAAAATGAATAGTTCATAGGTGTGTCCCAAATGGATGAATGAAATCTTCACATATGATGCCAGTTCAAGGAAATTAAGACAACAATGATGGCTTGTCTGTAGCAACCTTCAGACTATCAAAATCAATGGAAATGGATACTCTTACCAGCTGTGGTGGACTCACATGTTAGTACTAACAGCAAGTCAGATCAGGCATGGTGGTCACAGCGGACCCTGGGCTCTGTGCGTGAAAGGTTTTGCAGCGATGGTCACTCCAGCTGAGATGATGGATTCAATCTTGGTCGGATACCTCACTTCAGGGACAGGAACCCGGAAAACAAAAGGCCAATGGAGGGATGGCCAGGCTCATGTATCAAAACAACATGTGTGGCATGGGAAAAAGAATAAAGAAATGCTCCCAATGGTGCAGATCAAAAAAACCAATGAAGGCTTTATTTAAAATAAATGAATAAAATCACGTGAAAAATATATCTAAAAGCAGTATGGGGTACTATGGATGTTACCCGACTAGTTTCGGCTCAAAGCCATCAACAGGGGCACCAGACTAATTAGTATAGCGCTGCACTTTCTTATTCTCTTTGTTGTTGTTTTTTCTTTTTTCACAAAGAAAATTTCCTGCTCTAATCAATGCTGTTGCTGTCTATTTTTGATTTATTATATATTTTCTTTTTCAAACATTGGAATTATGTGCTGTATACTAATTCAATACCACCATTATATAGAACTGAGAGTTCTCTTGTGCAGCAGCAGGAGGCGCAATTTTCTTTCCCTTTGCAAATTACAATAGGTATTCTATTTTATATTGATATATTTTTACATATATATATATATATATATATATATATATATATATATATACACATATTTGATCAATTAATTGATAAACTTAACATTATGTGTTCCTTTTTTAATTAGGAATTGTTTACAAATTTCCGAAAAACACTTTTTTGTTACACAGACTTTGCCAGGTAGGAGCCTCTGTCTATTAGGTGTTTTTTTCATTCGGCTCGTTTTGAACCATAGGGACATGTGGGACCGTTCGTACCTAATCGAAATTAATCAGTTTTCTTTTTTACGATCGGTCCTTAATTTGAACCCCTAATGTCGCCCGTTTCGGTCCCTGTTCTGTGGTCCTTTTTCTTTTTTGTAGCTGCACCCTCACCATCTTAATTAGCAGCCCCTACCCCACAATCGTGTGTTTTGTTATTTTGCCAAAAGGGAGGTTTCCCTTATCCATCATGGCGGTGCGCGCCTCAGGCGTGCTGTTAAAGGTCATGGGGATGGATGATGCGGCGCTTTGAGCACATGCGTCAGCCATCTGCTGTCCCATTGGGTGGACGGCCAAGATGGGGGGAGGAATCGGAATGACGCTGAGGAGTCACGTGTCCTCGTCGCAGCGGTGTCATGGCAGACGTCAGCTGCGACGATCTATTTAAAGCGCGGCAGTACAAGCCGCTATGTCTGGCACTATTTGGGGTACTAGCAAGCAACCAATGAACTGATCCTAGGTGCTACCTCACAGAACACCTGGGGCTTCTGAACCATAAAGGTATTTACCTAGCAATTTATTAGGGGATTTGGTCTCCTATATTTGATTTGGCTTTGTGTCCTATTCTGTTCCTAGTGTCCCTCTTTGGCAATACATTCCCTCTATTTCTCTTTTATAGAGCGGTACCTTTGTATCCTATGATGTTTCCAGCTGTCCCTTCTGGATAGTCTCCATACAAAGTGAACTTTGTGGCTCATCTTCATAGAAGTCCCCTACAATTATTTAGGATTTCTTTGCTGGCCGAACTCCCTGATTCTATTTTGCCATTTTATATTGAAAAGGTATGCATAAACTTTCTGAGCCAATCTAACTTTTGTTTATATTTATTTTGTTTATCAAATCTATTGAGATCAAAATATTTAGACACTATTGGCTTTTTATAGTCTATGGTTCTCTGACCGAATGCTATACCATCTGGACTTTTTTGGCTCCATTTTTCCTGGCAACTGTGTCTTGGTTATTCAATTATTGGCTTCATTGATTTGACAAATTCTGTATCTTGTGGTAAGTCTTTTGTGCCTCTTTTCTGCTTAAACACAATACATTTTTCAACTGTTACAATGTGAAACTCATTACTTATGAATTATTATATACCTAATTTATTCAACTTGGGTTGTCATATCTACATTGTTTAAATACACTAATTGTATTCTTCGATTTACCATCTTATTTACATTCTTGTTCTTTTTGATACATTGTAGTGTTGTTATTTCTTTTTTTTTTTTTCATCAATACATTTTTATTGAGTTTATCAATTTACAACACTTGAGGTAGTTGCATTCAATATACAAATTTAAGTAGTATAATCACCTTGTACAGGCAAACATTTAACAGAAAAAGAATACGGTACTCGGCGACCTAGGCCAGCCTACCCCAATTGGGTACAAACTGTAGGACTGGGAGGTCACCAAGATGATCAGTGGTACACCTATACAGCTAAAGTAAATACAAATAAAGGAGGGGGAGGGATGTAGATTCAGTATATTATAATGTTATTCTTCAGACTATAGGAAGATTATTAAAGTAAGGAATCTTTTAAATATTTGGAAGCTTTCGGGTGGGTTAACCACATTATCCATTTTCTACGATAGGGGATTATAGAATCATTCTTATAGGCTAATAATAGTTCTAATTGAGCTTGGGTGTTTAATCTGGTGATGATCATTGGTAGGGTTGGGGCGTCTGTGGATTTCCATAGAGAGGCCACTGTAATTCTTGAGGCTATCAAAATATGTAAGACAATAGTCCTGTACATAGTGGGGTATTTGTCTAGATCGATACCTAATAATGCGTTGGTAGGAGTAAGCTGGGCAAGGTTACCCGTAAGATTGGCGATAAAGGATGAGATAGAGTTCCAAAAACTTTTTAGAGTCTTGCAACTCCAAAGCGTGTGCAGGAGGTTTCCTGTTTGTTCGTTACATTTCCAACAGATGTCGGATGCAGTTGGATACATTTTGGATAACTTGTATGGTGTTAAGTACCATCTATGAATTATTTTTTTGGGCATTATCCCAGTGTTCAATGCAAGAGGATGATTTACTTATTGTTTAAAATGCTTTAATCCACTGAGTCGGGGAAAAAATCTGGTCCAGATCTCTTTCCCATTTCAGCATATTTGTGTTTTTGGTAAACAGTTGGGAGGATAACACATCGTAGAAGAAAGATATACCTTTCTTGTTATTTTTCTGAGGAGAGAGGAACTCCCAAAGGTTCATAGGGATTTCGATCAAATTACTGGGAGAGAAATCTTTCAGTCGGGTACACTTACCAATCTTAGTCTCGATGATGTTTTTAACATTAGGGGGTAGGTTCTGGTATAGATTATATCCATTACTGATCCAGTCGTTTACAGATAATCTGATTCTGCAATAATTAATGACTTCTGTGGGAAGATGTAATTTAGCCTTTTTTCTCTACATGTCTGGTTTTTGAGAGAATGTGTTTCCAAGCAAACAAAGTAGTTTTAATGCTTATTAGGTTGGGGATTGTTATCTTAGGGATAATGGCGCTAGCTATTGCGAGAGAAGGGAGGTCAAAATTGTGTGTGGCTAGACGTTCAATGTTTACCCATAATTTGTCATTTGTTGGGGTAAACCAATGTTTCATCTGATCTAAGATGGAAGCAAAATAATAATTTCCAACGTCTGGGAGGCCCATTCCACCAGATTTTTTTTAGTAGTGAGGATCGAGAAAGCAACTCTGTTTTTTTTTTTTTTTGTTCCAGATAAATTGTCTAAGTTTGCTGTCTAGTTGTTTAAAGAACTTGGCAGGAATTGGTATGGGGAGGCATCTAAAGAGATATAAAATTTTAGGTAACGTTTGCATTTTGAAAGCGGCTATTTTACCAACCCAGGATAAGTTGTTTTTTTGAATGTGCGATAAGTCACAGGATATTTGGTCTAAAAGTGTGGGGAAATTGGCATCATACATTTGGGTTGGAGGAAATGTGAGTTGGATCCCTAGGTATGTTATCGATTTGTTGTCCCAATTGTATTTATGTGTTGTGCGTAAAGAGTTGATTGTCGAGTCTGGTATGTTCATAGGGAGGATAAAGCATTTATCCAGATTGATTTTATAGTATGAGACATCTTTCAATTTTTGTAGTATTGGGTGTATTGTAGGCAGAGATATATCAGGTTCTGTCAGTATCAATATGATATCGTCTGCGAATAGTCCTAGTTTGTGCACGTCTTGGCCAATCGTAACACCTCTGACGTTCGGGGATGATCGAATGTATTCTGCTAGGGGTTCTATAGCTAAGGCAAAAATTATAGGTGAGAGGGGGCCTTTCTGGTTCCGTTAGTTAATGGGAAGTTTCAAGATAAGATACCAGAAGTGTAGACCTTTGCGTTGGGCTGGGTATATAATGCCATGATTGCCGAGTGGATAAAACCGTTAAAGCCGAATTTAGTTAAGGTTTTTGATATATATTCCCAATGCATTCTGTCGAATGCTTTTTCAGCATCTAAAGCTAAGAGCAGGGCGGGGGTTTGATTATTGTGTATAGTGTTAATAATATTGAGCATTCTTCTTGTGCTATCTGGGGCCTGTCTACTTTTAACAAAGCCAACTTGATCTGGTTTAATTAGGGTGGGAACTATATTAACAAGTCTATTCGCCAGTATCTTTGCGTAGATTTTGAGATCTGAGTTTAGTAAGGAAATAGCAAAAGTGAGGGGTGCACTCAGCGCAAAAATAGAGAATTAAAAATTAATAATATATCAAAAATGTACTAATAAATGTAAGAATGAAATAACTACCAGAATATATTTCATATGAATGCAAGCTAAACATCAAAAAAGGACATTCACAAAATCCCAATAGTAGATAAAAATAAAGAAAGAAGTGTAGCGCAAACATTAAATAGAAATGGTAATAAACATGATTTTAAATGGAATGGTATTAAACATACTCATAAATGTGAAAACAAAGAAAGGAAAAAATGTCCAAAAGAATATATAATTATGAAGAGTAAAAATCCTGCGACCAAATAAGGGGAAAATCTTCACCACGTGACTGGTAAACCAATACCAATTCTGAATGTGATCCCTTCACCAGTAAAGATGGGTACTCTCACCTCAAACGGAGACCTACGTTTTACCAAAGGTCTAATAAGCTTAAAATCAAATGGTAGGAAATCCGGATAACTCAGGGATGCATAATATTCAGCCGTAGGACCAGGTGATAAATAGATATCCTCAATGGCACCACCGAACAAGCATGTATACAAAGAAATAAAAACTAAATCTAAGAGCTTCCGTAAAAACCAGTGGACTTTAATACGTCAGGAAGTGCAGGTTACTCACATATTTGGATGTAGTTAAAAGGCATGTAACACCGTAAGGTAGGCAGCTCAAACGAAAACTCGGGACAACAACGAGTGACGTGGAGTGGTTCCTGACATCTGTCCACAATGCTTTTCTTTAATGAGGGCTGTTCAAGCCTTTGACATTGAAAGACATGAGTTTAAGTGGCATATCTTATCAGTTGAGGATGCTTTGTTGTAGATTCAGTCTTGTAGGAGATAGTTTTTTTGTGGGTAGATGGTATCATTATGGCGTAGTAATACTGTTTTGCCAGTAGATGGTGGTGTTGCTTTAGAAATAGTGTACAGGCAGCAGAAAAAAAAAACAGAAAATGGTGAACGAACCAGGGAAGGAAAATCAACAAAAGCTTAGTAAAACTGTGAAAAAAGAATAGGAGTTGTTGTGCTCCAACTCCTGTGTACATGACTATGTACTTCCAATCGGTTGGGGGTAAAAATTTTGAGAGAATTCCAGTGAGGAATTATTCAAAATCTGGATTCCCTGAGCTGCAAAAGGCCCTTAAACATGGGCATAAGGGAGACTTGTGAGGCCTCAGTTTGTGTCTGGAGACCGCAACATTAAAATTCGTCATGAGAGGATTTTTAAGCTGTTTTCCAGTCCTGGGTAATGGGACCAGGTGTAGTAGTATCCATTTTGGTATTTTCTTGGTTTGGGAATAGACCCCATGAGCGGAGGATTTTTAGACCTTGTTCCATTTCATTAATAGTGTATGAGGTGCCTTTAAATTCTACCAGAATTTTTGTGGGGAGGCACCATTTCTAAATTATGCCATGGTTTCTCAGCACTTTAGTGATCGAGTTTAGATTTTTGCGAGATAAGATCGTCACTTGTGACAGATCCGAAAAAAGGATTATTCCAGAATACGGATCTGGGAGTGGCGAGTGGCGCCGAGCGAATTGCATCAGTTGTTCCTTGACATTGAAAAAGTGGATCCTAGCAATGACATCTCTAGGTATTTTCTCTATGTATGTGGTTTAGGTAGTCTATGTGCCCTGTCAATTTCCAGCTCTTGTTGAGGGGTGGCAGGGATTAGATCAGAAATCATGGTTTTAATGAAGCGTTTAAGGTCTGCTGGCTTCACATTCTCAGGTATACCTCTGAATTTTATGTTATTTCTTCGATTTCTGTCCTCATTGATTCCGACTTTGATCCTGAGTTGTCTCACTTCTTCTTCTAGATCAAAGTGGGAGTCCACGAATTCATTGTGCGCAGCAGTGAAATCGCACATTTTATTCTCCATATAATCCACTCTTTCTCCCAGAGCATCAATCTCCAATTTAGATTTGTGCATAAGGCTGATCATATCATGCTGTAATGCACCTCTTAAAGAAATGATCATATCTTTAATGGTAGTGTCCAGTATTGGTAAATCAGTAGTGGGCATAGCCTGTAGTTTTTCATCATAGATATTTTTGTCCAGGCTGCAGGCAAGGTCTGTATGAGGTGTGTGAGGATTACCTTGTTCAGTGGAGATCCTCCTTTTCTGCCTCACTGGACTTAGCATGTCATCCAGGCGATCGCTGTCAGGCTGGGGCTGTGTAGCTGTGACATTTTCTCCCTCATGGAGAGAGGAAGCAGTGCGCTGTTCTGCACTGTAGTGAGGTGAGGGGGTAGCGCCATCTTGTTTTTGCTGCAGCCCTTCCGGGCTGCAGAATGCGCTGAGTTTGCAGGGCCCCTCTCTTTTCTTCCTCTTAGCCGACATGTCTGCTACAGTCCTAGTAAGTTCCAGTATCGCTCTGTGTTGTTTAGGGCTTACAGGTCGCTGTGTAAGTTGCTCAGAATGCAGCCATACAGTTCTGCGGCTGACCACGCCCCGTAGTGTTGTTATTTCTAAGCTCCTGAGGAAGCTCCAATTCGAGCGAAACATGTTGAGCGAACCACTACTACAACAAGACTTCTCATATTGTTGAAGCTTAATATATTTAACAACAATGGATGGTTTTTATATATATTTATTCTAATAAAATAATTTTTCTATTTTTCTACAAATGATGTGTCAGTACACTTTATTAGCACCGCTTTAAAAGTCCCAGGGTCCATAGGTACCCTTCCCTTTTTTTTTTTCAATTATTTACATATGGGATGAGGTGCTTTAAATTGAAAGTCTGTATATCCACACAATATTGTAGGGGAGGGCTCTTTGCTAGGGGAGTGGATGATCAGGTAAGTAAAAGTGCTTTTAACTCCCCTTAGACATAAACGAGCAGCTAACTATTGCAGTGCGGGTGCAGCCCCTCTGAAAAGAGAGGACGTTTACTTTTCCAAGAGTTGGGCTTATTGTCATAAATATTTTTTTTTAACATCACAACTTGAAGTTAATCCAGAGAATGCATAAATTCTTAACCATACAGTATCCAGAGTTAGTTTGTATTGCTAAAATTCTTTGCATATTCTAATGTCAAGGAGTGGCCAAATGTTTAATTTGTGTGCCTGCCCTGCCCAGAAGGAAGCCACAAAGCCATGTGTGTTCTCCTTGGGCACTGTAGCCAATGTGTCTGCTTCTCAAATTTGCACAGACTTGGTTTTACTTAGCCTATTGAGACAAATGTGTGTATTTCAATCTTCAACGAGTCTAAAAAAAGGTGACTTCATTACTGTGCCACATAAAAAAGTTTGATTCAACACAAGCTAGTTGTATAATAAAAAATAGGGGAGTTATTACAATTTTGGTATTTTTGTGGTGCTACTGGTTCTGGTGAAGAATCAGTGTTTTGGACTAAGGCAGAACAATAGCCGACAACATTGCTGTTACAGTACTTGTGGATCTATAATTTAAAACTTGAAACAATTATGAAGTTGTGAAGTTTTCACCAAAATCTTACCTATGCTAATTAAGTTACATAGTAGGTGAGCCTGAAAAAAGACACAAGTCCAACCTGTGTGTGTGCTTTTATGTTAGTATTACATTGCATATCCCTGAATGTTGTGGTCAATCAGGTGCCTATTTAATATATATTTTTTAATTATCGATGCTCCCTGCTGAAACCACCACCTGTGGAATTCCACATCACCTCTTTCATTACTTTTACATTCTGGGAAAGAATAGTATGAGTTCTTTAGCTGGATGAGTCAGCTGAAAGAAGAGGGCGAACAGCAGTTGCCGTTGACTCCCGCAGCACCAAAAAAAATTATGTTCTAGAGAGGACCCTGGTGCTGTATAGAAATTATATATATATATATATATATATATATATATATATATATATATATATATATATAAACTTCAGCATTAAAGCTCTCTGTAAGATGAAACCACCATACCCAAAGTGAGATCTTCTATTGACTCACTATTTGAGCCTATATAGAGTCTGTAATACTTTGGTACATTACCTTAATCTTGATTGCAGTTTTTTTCACCATGGATGATGCCAAAACTTCAAGCATTCTGTGTCCTCCGCTTGGAGAGGGTACTACTCACCATTCTGTGTATTCCTTCCAAAGGTGTTATCTAGTTTCAAATTAGACATGGAATGTTCAATGCCAGTCTTTTATCCTGATCCAAGAACAGAGAAAGGGGTAACAGCGGCATAAACTGGAGCTTAACGTGCCTAGTCTCTATCTACCTAACCAGAACTTTACATATAACACGTTCTGATGGTTTTTCTGCATGTTACCATCAACAGCCAGGAAAGGTCAGCCAGCATCAGTCATGATAGCTTTGTGGATCATAATGTATTCAAATATGTTACAATGCCAAAGGAGTTACCCCTGCTTTGCAAATGATGATACATTTGACCCATGGTGTTGCAACATCTTGGACCAAATGGGCAAAGGCTCTGGCAGAAACTTGTCAGAAGGCAAGTTGGTAATCCTGGAACATGTATGTTAACCACTGCAAGACTGATATAGTGGCCAGTGCAAATATGTTATTTGGTTCTGATATTCAGCATTCATTATTTTTTTTAATTAAATTGTTTTTTCAGCACCCATTGCTACTTATCCCCCAATCTTGCTAAAATGGGGAGGTGCCAAGAATACAGAAAATTTATATAAAAATATTTACAATAAGTTTTCTTTTCCTGGTGCCTCACCATGTCAACATAATATTTTTCTAATGCAGGTCTGTTCTCTCTCTTTTGAAGGCTAGTCAAGGGTCTTAGGATTTAAAGGAGCAAAGCTCAACTTACAATATACTTCGGCAGAATGGCACAGCTGGGCACAATCACGTACCGGTACGTGATTGGTTAATGCCCAGCCGTGGGTCTGAATTTATATTAAACTCAGACCATCTAAGACTTCTGCAAAAGGGCATGTCATTTTCCCCAGTTACTAATATGGACGAGTTTACAGTTTTCAAGGATGTGACCCTGTTCCTACGGAAGGTATTTTACCGTTCACTATACTCCAGTGATGATGTTACTACCACTGAGCTTGAACTGGTTGATTCCGAGGACCAGAGAATACTTGACATACTGAATTCCCTACTGGCGGAAATCCCAATGATGAACCCCAGACCCTAATTAGACGAGTTAACTTAAAAATTAAATCACTAAAAATGCCTTCTCTATCTAAGAATAGATGGCTTAAAACGTTTTTAGACATGGTCCAGATTGATCTTGAAAAAATAGACTGGACTAAACAGGCCACTGACAACTTAACCATTGGGGAAAGACAGGCATTAAAAGAGTTACAGAATAATAAAGATATTGTAATTAAAAATAGTGATAAAGGGGGTAACGTGGTGTTACTCACACAACAACAATACGAACGTGAAGCAAAACGACTCTTAAGTGATACATCCACATATCAGAAATCTGATCATAACCCCTTTCCCACCGTTGTGGAGGAACTTAATTACAAATTAAAATTGGCCAAAGACGAAAACTTGTTGACAAACAAAGAATACAATTACCTTAAAACATCTGAGTACAATATCCCCACTTTCTATATTATTCCCAAAATCCACAAAAACCTGACAGAACCCCCCGGAAGACCAATTGTCTCCGCCTGCCAGGGACCTATGGAACGTGTGGGAAAATACTTGGACCTGATGCTTAAGGAAATGGTCATCGACCTAAGGTCCTTTGTACAGGACACTCAACATGTCTTAGCTAAACTTAAAGGCCTTGAAATCCATCAACAACCTGATTAACTTCTATTGGTGGGCATTGACGTTGAATCCCTCTACACGTCCATCCCGCACCAGATGGGCATCAGGGCTGTTCAATCTTTTCTAAATTCCACCTACCCCACTTCTGGACCACAGAATTAGTTCGTTGTCGAGATCTTACAGTTTGCTCTTGACAATAATTTCTTTCAATTTATGAATGGATTTTACCGACAAATTAGAGGTACCTCGATGGGAGCCCCATGGGCTCCTGCCTATGCCTGTTTACACCTGGGGCTCTGGGAAGAGGAGGACGTCTACACGTCGCCGATGTACCGCCGCCATGTACTTACCTGGTGGTGGTACATCGACGAAGTACTAATGGTCTGGCATGGCACCATTGAATCTCTACACATGTTCATGATTGAACTTAACAAAAACCAACGCAATATTCATTTGACATATGCCTTTGATGCTCAAAAACTGTCCTTTCTTGATTTAGAAATTACATTGAGGGAAGGCAAACTCCAGACTTGGACTTACCGTAAAAGCACTTCGGCTAATACGCTTCTATATGCCACCAGCCACCATCCACATTGGCTCAAGAATGGCATTCCAGTAGGTCAGTTCTTGCGCATCAAACGCAATTGCTCAAATTCTACGGATTATAGACGTGAAAGTCAAGATCTTTATAAACGTTTCCGGGAACGGGGCTACTCACATCGCCAAATTAAAAATGCGAAAAAAAGAGCAGCGATCAGGGATTGCACAGATCTCTTGACCAAAAAAAGAACAGTAGAAAACATCTCCACAAAACCTCATGAGCCAATACATATTATCACATCGTTTGGTTCTCAATGGAATTTGGTCCGGTCAACATTGGAAAAGCATTGGGGTATCCTCACTCATGCACCAACTTTGTCTAAAATTGTCAGCACCTCACCCAAACTAGTGACACGCCGAGCCAAAAATCTAGGCGACATACTAACCAGATCTGAATTTGTAAAGGAACCTAACACCACTTGGCTCAGTAACTATTCACGGGCTGTGGGTATGATCCCATGTAATAAATGCCAGATCTGCCCATATGTAGATCGGACGTCTACATTTTCTGACGCTCAGGGACAAGGTTCCTACAACATCAGAAGCCTGATTAATTGCTCAACCACACGCGTCATCTACATGATAACATGTCCATGTCCCAAAATCTATGTAGGCAAGACAAAACGGTCTCTCAAGGTCCGCATAGGAGAACATCTGCGGGAAATAAATGAAAAAGAAAAAGACCCTGAAAAGCCACTAGCTAAACATTTTGCTCAATGCCATAATAGAAATTCAAAGGGCCTGACGGTTAAGGGCATATATGCCCTTAAACTGTCAAGCCGACGTGGCGACTTTGACCGCGTCTTACTACAGAAAGAGAAGTGGTGGGTATACCACCTTAAATCTTTGATACCCATCGGTTTAAACACCGAACTTAACTTACAGATCTTTTTGGATCCGTAAGCATTATCAACAACTCTCTTCCCTTACTCTCTCCTCCCTATTTACTCATTATTCCCCACTTTATTGTTTCCTCTCTCCTATGCCCCCTATTTCGGCTATATGCTTTTGTGTTTCTATTTCTATTTGATGGCACCTGGAATTGACATTATGCCTAACAAAATGATCGATCTGGTGCCACACATTCAATTATATAAACTTCTCCCATCACCTCCTGAGATCATAAGTGTCATGTCCACTGTTACCTGTAAACCCTCTGTGTATTTCCCCCTTATATATTTTTACTGTATCCTAACTGAAATATCTATTATCTAGCAATTAAATATCTAACACCAGGATCTATAATACAGTATGTATATTTGTCAAAACAGATGGTAATACATATACAGAATCTGCCCATATACTAATCCCTGATGTTTGTTTTCATACATATCACACTATATCAAAATAACAAAGACAGATTGCCTCTTTGCCGGTTGTCACATACAACCAGTGATCATAACAACAACTTACACTCCCCTTCTTTCCCGATTGATGATCATCACCAGCTGACCCATGTGTATAAACATGTTCCTCAACTGATGAGAAGTTACGTCTGTGAAGAAGCTACGTCATTGGACACGGCGAAACGCGTCGACGTCATCAATCGACGCTGGTCACGTGACATTGGACGTTGGATCTCCGTGTGTTCGGAATGGAGACGCCGCTTACTACTGCCTACACCTGTACGCAGTGAACGCAGAGGAGCGAGTGAAGGAGAAACAAATCCTCCGTGCAGACAACACAGCAGGTTTGCACACGCTATGAGCGCCTTAATCTAGCTCGGGACGTTACTTGAGGAAGTTCAATACTTTGGCAAAAAGCTGATTGCCTATTCTGAGCTTGATGTACAGATGATCTGAGAACATCGTGATAGCAGCTGATTAAGATCTGTACGAACCCTTTACATATTTCCATTGGGATTACCAGGAGTCTAGATAGAATGTCTATCAGCAACTGAATGGGTTAAACACAGACAGATCTATCGGCTATCAGAACGCTCACAGTATAGCATACTTACTCTGACCATATCAACCATTTATCAGAAATTATTACCAGCTAATTGCCGCACAAATAATCACATAAGTCTTCATTGCATCAGCCAATTCATGGGACTGTTCAAAGAATTGATTCATCAATAGTTTTTGACCATCTGTGCACATGTCTAATAACGAACTGCAATTGCATGATCAACAATGCCGCATAACCATGGTTTCCAGTGAATATACTTATGCATACTGTATTTGGCATACTCTTATACAATAGTGCTCCCACTGCCAGAGTAGTCCCTCCAGCATCCCTAATTTTCCCCTACCCAACACACGGGATTCAACTACCAAGTGAATGCACCAATTTGGTTGATTTTGACCAGGCTAATATTTGGAACATAGTTTCCCTTTGACATACATCATTTTGTCTACATTGTCTGTACAAACCATCAGACACAAATGCTGCATTTCACTGATAATTGAATCCTCCACGTCCGGACCAGTCTCGTTATTCTATGTTGTCTTGTTGTCTACATGTAAATCATTGTTTGTCTTATGTGAATGACAATTACCTAATTTATTGTCATGATTGCTAGAACAGCATTCTTTTAACTAAAATCACCAGTTTTTGATACCACAATAAATTATATTTGTATCATTTTCGGGTATTTGATCATTTCATTGTTGCCAATAGTAACCGCCTTTTTTCCAAGGCCTGATCTCAGACCGCGTCCCATCCCCCACCTTTCTATCCTTTTTCTTTATATTTACTTATGTCACATATGTTTACGGCAATAAGACTATCATTCGATACACGATCAATCATAGATGGTTTCATTTATACCATCTATATATAGATGGCTAACTTGCATCTCTTCCCTTCCCCCTTCCCTTGTATTTCTTATCAACAGTGGATTATGCCTGCATAATGTGTGTTGAAAGAACCCTTTGCTGTTTTCATAAAAAACCTGTGTGACAATACCACAGAAATAGAGCAGTGTCATCCTATAACAGAAAGTCCTTGAACAAGGACCTCCATGGCAGGACCATTGGGTGTATTTTATAGAAAGCTGCATGTTTAGCTTATATGGGAATTGGGTTACACAACTTAAAAGAACATATAACCAGCTAAGAGCTGCTCTGGAAAATCCCTTACTCATGGAAACTTTGTGTTAAAATGCACTGCAACACATTTTAAAATTCACTTAACATACACCTTTCATAATATAATTGAGAATGCCATTGATGACTTTTAAAAGTGCTAAATACTTGCTTATCATTATCATCCTGTGGGCTCAGTATATTCTGAGTCACTGCTCCAGAAACAATATATGTTAGAATAAAAAAAATGTTCCTTCTCTGTAGTGCGTATAGCTGCTATAATTAGCTGAGAGAACTGTCGGGTGAAGAGTCAAGTTTGTGACAGGACATCATATGCAGTAGAAGTTTTAAACGATCCAAAAATTATTAGATTTTTTCAAATTTGTAGGGTGTGTCTCTCAAGGTGTAGGTAATTTCTTCCATCAGTCAAGTTGCACATAGCTTTAAATAGTTATGTTAATAGTTTAGATGAAACAAATATGTTCGTTTTTCCATCCAGGAAGAGCAGAAAAATAGGATATGTTACTACTAAACAAGTTATTTTTAACTAGCCCACTGGCAGTGAAGATCTTGTCAAATAAAAGTTTGATATTTAAACCCAATGTGTTTTGCTAGGCTCAGGAATAGATTTTTTTTCTTTCAGTTGGCCGCCTTGCGTTCTTGGAGCCTATTTTCAGAATCTCCATACCATTTTCCATTCCTCGGATACCAAGCCTTTAAAAACAGAACTCCAGGGACATGTAGAGCAGTCACCAGAGGGGGCTGCCTTCAAAATTAAAACCACTTGACTGCGACTTAAGCTACCCTCAGATTTCTAGATAGAGCTAGTTTCCAAAGCCAAATATTCTTTGTTTCAATTGCACATCTGTGTAGTAACTAAAATCAGATCAGAGGGTGTTAGAATTACACGGTGAGGGCAGCAGAGAGTCCAGAGTATCCACACTTTTACCTCCATCCTTTGTGCATATTTAGTCCTGTGTATGCCCAGACATTCATCTGCACCATAACAGAAACCTGCCTCCTAGCAGCTTTTGGCACTGTGTGGCCTTGCTGCTAGTGTCCTAGCAGCCAACAGCTCTGCCCAATAATTTGTTACTAGGATGTAGGCAGCCCCTACCACATAGCGTCCTTTGTTGCTGGCATGCAGATGGCCCCTGCTGTACAGTGTCATTGGTTGTTGTAGTGCAGACGACTGCATGTGCCCTAGCAACCAATGACATTGTGCAGTCTGGCTACTAGTGTCCTAGCAACTGGTGGAATAAGTGGGGGGCAAAATTGGCCACCTGAGGTGGCATCTGCCACTGACATGACCCTGCTAACAGTAGCTATCAGAGCATAGAGTGGTGAGGCAACTCTGTCCCCCCTTCCCTGTTGAAAAAAATTATTCAGCAGTTTTATCAGTATACATTCTTACTGAGAGGGCTCCACTGAGTGGGAATGTCAGGAGGCAATAAAATACAGTATATACCGCCATTCATTGGTTTACACTTTTATCCTCGGGTTGTGTCCTTTAACCATTTTTAACACTGAAGAGAACAAAAAGAAGAGCCAAATTTCTAACTGCTGGCCCATGGGACCATTGTCATGACAGCCGATAATGCCATTCCCCCTGCCCATCCCTCCTGACGTAATGCTGCTGGGCATGGTTG
Organism: Rana kukunoris; assembly: GCA_029574335.1. NCBI lineage: Eukaryota > Metazoa > Chordata > Amphibia > Anura > Ranidae > Rana > Rana kukunoris. The sequence goes on along the minus strand of CM056050.1, from coordinate 500,836,727 downwards.
CCTTGGAAACGAGGATGCTCTGTGACATTACGTCACTTCTTGCAATGATACATGCCTCTGTACATACTACCCACAGGTCTGTGAATCACTCTGGAATGAAGAGAAATCATGTAACCTGCAGTTTGTGAGCTGGATTATACACAAGTCTCGAGGCAATGTTAAGCACTAAAGGTTCTCAACCCCGGCCACTTTCTACCACACACTTAACAAGAAATAGTAAAAATGTATTATCTGGTGCCTTACTAAACTGCCGCTCTGCGGTGAAGAACGCCCCTCTCATAGCTGACTTAATTCAAGAATCGCAGCTAGATTATCTGTGTCTCACAGAGACCTGGCTTCAGGCCCCGTCTCTCCCCGTTTTTGACGAATTGGTCCCGCCAAATTACGGAACTTTACATTTAGATAGGGACTCTTCCCGTGGGGGAGGGATAGCAATAATTTTTAACAAACGTCTTGATTTTAAAGTAGCACTTGACAATCCTTCTTTTAGTACATTTGAACTACTGGTGGTAAATTGTACGATTAACCCGGAAGAATTTGTCAAATTTTATTTGGTCTACCACCCTCCTCACTTAACCACTTGACCACTGGGCACTTAAACCCACTTAATAACCAGACCAATTTTCAGCTTTCGGTGCTCTCACATTTCGAATGACAATTACTCAGTCATACAACACTGTAACCAAATGAAATTTTTGTCCTTTTTTTCCCACAAATAGAGCTTTCTTTTGGTGGTATTTTATCACCTCTGCGGTTTTTATTTTTTTCGCTATAAATGAAAAAAGAACGAAAATTTTGTAAAAAAAAATAATTTTTCTTCATTTCTATTATAACATTTTGCAAAAAAGTAATTTTTCTTCATAAACTTGGCCTAAAATGTATACTGCTACATATCTTTGGTAACAAAACAAAACATTTTTAGATATTATTTAGTCTGGGTGAAAGTTATAGGGTCTAAAAGCTTTGGTACCAATTACTGAAAATTGATCAATTTGATCACATCTGATGTACTGACGGCATCTCTCATTTGTTGAGACCCTAACATGCCAGAAAAGTACAAATACCCCCCAAATGACCCCTTTATGGAAAGAAGACATTCCAAGGTATTTAGAAAGAGGCATTGTGAGTTTTTTGAAGTTGTCATTTTTTCCCACAATTCTTTGCAAAATCAAGATTTTTTTCATTTTTATTTCCTTTCCACAAAATTTTCATATTAGCAGGTTATTTCTCACACACAGCATATGCATACCACAAATTACACCCCAGAACACATTCTGCTATTCCTCCCGAGTATGGCGATACCACATCTGTGAGACTTTTACACAGCGTGACCACATACAGAGGCCCAACATGCAGGGAACGCCATCAGACATTCTGGAGCACCCAGACCAATTCTGACATTTCTCTCCTACATGTAAAAATCATCATTTATTTGCTAGAAAATTACATAGAACCCCAAAACATTATATATGCTTTTTTAGCAAAGACCCTAGAGAATACAATGGCGGTTGTTGCAACTTTTTATCGCGCATGGTATTTGCACAGCAATTTTTCGAACACATTTTTTTTGGAAAAAAAACAGTTTTGTGCTTTTAAAAAAAAAACATTAAATTTAGCCCAATGTTTTTGCATAATATGAAAGATGAAGTTACGCCGAGTAAATAGATACCCAACATGTCACCCTTCAATATTGCACACGCTCGTGGAATGGCGCCAAACTTCGCGACTTAAAAATCCCCATAGGTGACGCTTTAAATATTTTTACTGGTTACATCATTTTAGTTGGAGAAGAGGTCTAGGGCCAAAATGATTGCTCTCGCTCTAACGTTCGCAGCGATACCTCACGTGTTGTTTGAACACCGTTTTCATATGTGGGCGGGACTTACGTGCACGTTCGCTTCTGTATACGAGCACGCGGGAACAGGGGCGCTTTAAGTTTTTTTTTTTTTTTATTGTTCATTTTACTTTATTTATTTTAGTTTGACACCTTTTTCCCCAAAAATAAATGTTTTGATTACTTTTATTCCTATTACAAGGAATGTAAACATCCCTTGTAATAGGAATATAGCGTGACAGGTCCTCTTCAGTGAGATATGGGGTCAATAAGACCCCACATCTCACCTCTAGGCTGGGAAGCCTGAAAAAACAACAACCGCAGAGTATTGCGCAGGGAGTATTGCGCAGGGAGTATTGCGCAGGGGTACTGCAGAGTAATGTTCAGAGTATTGCAGAGTATTGCGCAGGGGGTACTGCAGAGTATTGTTCAGAGTATTGCGCAGGGGGTTATTGCAGAGTATTGTTCAGAGTATTGCAGAGTACTGCGCAGGGGGTACTGCAGAGTATTGTTCAGAGTATTGCAGAGTATTGCGCAGGGGGTACTGCAGAGTATTGTTCAGAGTATTGCAGAGTATTGCGCAGGGGTTATTGCAGAGTATTGTTCAGAGTATTGCAGAGTATTGCGCAGGGGGTACTGCAGAGTATTGTTCAGAGTATTGCAGAGTATTGCGCAGGGGGTACTGCAGAGTATTGTTCAGAGTATTGCAGAGTATTGCGCCGGGGTACTGCAGAGTATAGTTCAGAGTATTGCGCCGGGGTACTGCAGAGTATTGTTCAGAGTATTGCAGAGTATTGCGCCGAGGTATGCTGAGTATTGTTCAGAGTATTGCAGAGTATTGCGCCGGGGTACTGCAGAGTATTGCTGGGGGGGTATGCTGAGTATTGCTGGGGGGGTATGCTGAGTATTGCTGGGGGGGTATGCTGAGTATTGCTGGGGGGGTATGCACAGTATTGCTGGGGGGGTTGCAGGGATGGATGAATCTGTGACTGCAATAGTCACAGATCCATCCACAGCGCTGCCGCCATCCGCGCTCCCCCTCTCACACTGTACCGATCGGTACAGAGAGAGGAGGGAGGAACCGGCGTCATCAAATGACACCGGTCTGTTTACATGTGATCGCGCCGTCATTGGACGGCGCGATCACGTGGTAAACCGGCGATATCAGCGGCGATTTACCGTGATCCGTGACCCGCCGGACATTCCCGTGTGCGCGTCCCGGGGGGCGCGCGACTCTGGAATCACGTTATATAACGTGATCCCAGAGTTAGGCAACCACCTTGCCGCCGTTATTTTTCGGCAGGTGGTTGCTAAGTGGTTAAAGAAAGACTTTGAGAGGGAACTGATGGACCTGGCCTCCTTGGCCAGCCTCAGCAGTGCAAAGTGTGTCATCCTTGGCGATCTCAACCGGTGGGCTGATGACACCTCGGATGCTGCCACACTCTCCCTGCTTAATCAATTAAAAGATCTTTCGTTCTCTCAATTGATAACTCAAGCAACACACAGGGCAGGGCATATCCTTGACTGGATACTGACCCACAAAGTCATTATTAAAGATATTCAAACAAGGGAACTAGCCTGGTCAGACCATTCCATTCGCTTTTTTAATCACTATTTTCGAGCCAATATTAAACCCCCGCACATTCCCAATCGATTAGGACCTATTGTCAAAAAAAGGAATTTAATGGACCTAATTCCTTCCGACTTTGCACAGCACTTTACCCAGAACACACTATTGAATGACCAATTGGCCTTGGGAACTACGGAAGAAAAATTAGGTTTCTTTTATAATCACTTATTATCGTCACTGGACACCCTAGCCCCAATCTCTAACAAACCCAATTCTAGAATGGCTGAAAAAAATCCGAAATGGTTTACGCCGGCGCTACGATTGCTAAAACAGCAAACTAGGGCCGTGGAACGATTTTGGCGAAAAAAATAAAACTCCTGAGCATCTTCTTGAAATTCCGAGAGCTCCAAAAATTGTACAAAACTGCCATTTTACAAGCAAAAATACACTATTTCTCGGAAAGGGTAGTCAAGGCGGGAAACAATTCTGGTCAATTGTTCCGCATCACGCAGGAACTCTCTAATCCCATCAGTAAAACTACCCCGATGGCTCATTCTCAGGAGCTTTGCCAACAAATGGCAGAGTACTTTCACAACAAAATATTAAAGTTACGAGCCTCTATACCATCTTTAGTTGCCACTAGCGTAAGCCATCCAGCCCTAGAACTGAGTTGGGACCACACTATTATTCCATTACGGGAATTTACCCCACTCACGGAAGTCTCGGTTAGAGAGATTATTTGGGCTTTAAAAGCCTCCTCCTCCCCTTTGGATCCCTGTCCCCCTAATTTGATGAAATCTTGCCCTGGCCCCGTTTATACAGGACATTATTAATAGCTCCTTTGCCTCTGGTCGGGTGTCGAGTTCTCTTAAGTAGGCGGTGGTGACTCCCCTGCTTAAGAAACCATCGCTCGCCCCGATTGAGATGAGCAACTTGAGACCAATTTCTGGCCCTCCGTTCGTGGCGAAGATAACCGAAAAAGCTGTGGTAAGTCAACTTCAGAGTCACCTAGAGTCCAATAACATTCTGGATGACTGCCAGTCGGGATTCCGGCCTGGGCGAGGCACAGAGTCAGCTCTTGTCAACATCCAGGACGATCTTCTGACGGCTTTAGACCAGGATCATTCAGTGGTTTTAGTGTTACTAGACCTGTCATCTGCATTCGACACCATTGACCATCAGGTGCTTCTGGATCGATTGGTAATGGTTGCCAGATTAGAAGGTCAAGCCTTGGCATGGATGGCCTCCTTTCTCCAGGAGAGGACGCAGCAAGTACAGCTGGGGGTTTTTCAATCAGCTGACCTCCCCCTCTCCTGTGGAGTTCCACAGGGATTGGCTTTATCTCCGGTCCTGTTCAACATCTATGTCAGGCCATTGACCGACCTCATCAGGCACCACAATCTCCAGTTCCATGTCTATGCCGATTACACGCAACTTTACTTTAAATTCAAACATGGTGAAGTTGCTCCCGAAACCCTGGCCGCTTGCCTTCGGGAGATCGATCAGTGGATGTGTGCCAACTTTCTGAAGTTAAACAATAGTAAGACCGAATGTATTACCTTCAGTGACTTGAGTCTGGCCCCTACACTGCCTCAATGGCCCTCGGAGTTTGGCAGCATTCCCGAGAGAGCCACCCAGGTCAGGGACTTGGGAATCATCCTGGACTCTCGGTTGACTCTGACCCCCCAGATAAGCAAGGTGGTGAGTACCTGCCACTTCCATCTGAAACTTCAGAGGGTGTTATTTCAATTCATTGACCACCCCAGCAAAAAAACGGTTGTCTCTGCCACGATCGCTAGTCACCTGGACTATTGTAATGCTCTGTATCTAGGACTCCCTAATAACAACTTGCATAGACTCCAGCTTGTCCAAAATGCAGCTGCGCGGCTACTCACGGGTGCTTCCCGCAGAGAGCATATCACCCCCTCTCTTGTCGCCCTGCATTGGCTTCTTATTTCCAAACGGATATTGTTCAAGACTGGTTGTATTATGCACAGGGTATTCTATGGTTCGGGTCCAGGCTACCTCCGTGCAAGATTCATCAAATACGCCCCCTCCTGCCCCCTCCGTTCCAGTACCTCCTTGGATTTTACGGTGCCTCGCTTTAGGAAGGCTCGTCAGGGAGGTCACTCTTTTTCCGTCCAGGGGGCGAAATTTTGGAACAGCATCCCCCTGCCCATTAGACAGGTTAGCAATCTCCTGGCTTTCCGTCGCAAACTTAAAACCTACCTGTTTACCCAAGCCTATGGCTGAGTCAGTGGAGGGGTGTTTCGAGTCCTTTTTATGTTATATTAGGTGTCTCCCTTCTTAGTACCCCTTTTAATTGCTGCGGTGCCGATTTTAGTTCTCCGTCATGGGTGATGTGTACTTCTTTTCTTTTGCGTTTAGCGCTTCGAGGCCCTATGGGTAAGACGGGCGCGATATTAAACATCCTTTAATAATAATAATAATAACAAGTGGGAAGTTTGTTTACAAATATACATATGGATTTACAAAAAGCATATAAACTCACTGGCCACTTGTTAGTTACACCTGTTCAATCTCCTTGGACCAGGTCTTGATAGTATTATCAAGCATGCTACTGGTGGCAAGATAACCCATCTTCCTTAACAGAAGAAAGTTAAGGAACAGACTGTGAAGTTTCCATGTCTAACTAGTAAACCTCAATTTCATTTCCTTATTACCTCAACTTTCATGTCAAGGTTTGCTACCAATCCACCCACAAGGTCTGTCATTCAAAGTCTGCCAAATCCTCAGACAGACCTATCCGGGTATGAAGGTTCCTTTGTGGATGCTTTGACAGCTTGTTTCTTATACACTTGCGTGCAGGAGGCTTCAAACTGGAGTTTCACTCTCTCCCGCCCTCTTCATTTTGTCACTTCCAACCTTTCTGTCTCCGTGCACCAATTAGAAGATCTCCAACTCTCTTGGGTCTTCTGCATCAAGGTGTCATTGCCCCAGTTCCTCTGGCAGGACAGTTTCAGGGTTTTACTCAACACTGTTCACCCTGTCTCAAACACAAGAGGGCAATCCACCCCATCTTCGATCTCAAAGCTCTGAATGCATAATTCAAGCTCAGAAATGAAGCATGGCATTCATCAAATCTGCCATTGTCTCCCTTCACCAGTCAGAGTTTTTGGCTTACCTTCTTGGCTCCATCTTTCCAGTAAATTCATGCTTTCTACATTTTGCTAGGGGGCTCTTGCACCACTAGTTTAGTGCCATGCCCTTCAGCCTATTGTCTGCACCTTGGGTATTTAGCAAGGTATTGGCTTCAGTATCTGCTCCGCTGCACTCTTGTGCCAGCCCCTTTGTGATATACAACATACTTAGATGACATCCTTTCAGAGGCGTATCTAGTGAAAATGGGGCCTATGGCAAGCACTGAAACTGCGTCCCTGTCAAAACATTTGAAACCCATCTTTCAGATAACCTTAACAAAAAAAACAGCTGACAAAACTACATGTCAAACTCTTTAATTTTCCAATTACCAAATTATGGATTGGCATCAGGGCTCGAGTCCTGCAGGAATGCATGGGAACAACGTTCCTGCACTTCTTCCACAGCAGGAACGCCATTCCCATTGTCATCAATGCACGCCCGTCCTCCCCTCCCTTGGTCCGCCTATTCCTCCTCCTCCTCTAGTGGCTGCCTTAACAAAGTCCGACTCTAGTGATGGGGTGCAGTTAACCCTAGCACCTGCAGAGGTGGGGGAGTCAAAGTGCCATAATGCTCCCTTCCATCCTCCCATCTGCTTGTCTTCCTGGACTCATGTGACTAAACCTGAGTTGTAAGGTATGTGAGCTATCTGCACAACCCCCTATCCCCCTGAATTATTTTTTCTTTGCCTCTACTTCTCTCTCATTTCTGCAGACTGGGGAAAGGGCAGTAATTGTGCAGACTGAGGGGGTAATAGTGGGGGAAGGGGGTAATTGTACAGACTGGGGGAAGGGGGGTAATTGTGCAGACTGGAGGGGTAATTGTGGGGAAAGGGGGGTAAATGTGCAGACTGGGGGGGTAATTGTGCAGACTGGGGGGTAATTGTGGGCGAAGGGGGGTAATTGTGCAGACTGGGGGGGGGGGGGGTAATTGTTCAGACTAGGGAAAGGGGGGGGGTAATTTTGCAGACTGGGGGGTAATTGTGCAGATTGGGGAAGGGGGTAATTGTGCAGACTGGGGAAGGGGGGGGTTGTGCAGACTGGGGGGTAATTGTGCAGACTGGGGGGGTAATTGTGCAGACTGGGGGAAGGGGGGTAATTGTGCAGACTGGGGGGTAATTGTGCAGACTGGGGGAACAGGGGGTAATTGTGCAGACTGGGGGAAGGGGGGGTAATTGTGCAGACTGGGGGAGGGGGATTTTGCAGACTGGGGGGGAGGTGGGCTTGTGCAGACTGGGGGTAAGAAGTATTGAACAGACTAGGGAAAGTTGTGCAGAATGGGAGGGGGTGGAGAACTGAGAGCAGCGCAGAGGAAACTCCCAGTCTTGGAGAGAGGCAGAGTACACCAGGGAGTTGTGACGCTCTTGGGCTAGACGCTGGTTTGCAACAACTTGACCCCTGGACCAGGAGCATCAGCCCCCCAGGAGGCCGTGCAAGGACCTGCTGAGCTGACATCGCTAAGGTGAGAGACCCTGACACAGCTGACCCCCCACATCAGGTTGCATTGATGGGCACTGGTGAGGCTGAGCTTATGGGCACTTGTGAGGCTGCATTGATGGGCACTGATCGGGCAGTCTCTGACCATTTCTTGATGGGCACTGATCAGGCTGCATTTGATGGGCACTGATCACGCTTCCCACACTTTTTTCCCAGGACTTGACCCCTGATTGGCACTACATAAAAATTACAACTACACCTTCCTTGCAAACTGGTCTATGATCTGCGCAAAGTCAGTTTTTTCTGTTTTTTCTCTTATATCAGCACCCATAAATGCGGTAACATCAGCACCCATAAATGCGGTAACATCAGCACCCATAAATGTGGTAACAACACCTATAAATGCAGTACCATCAGCACCCATAAATGCGGGCTTACCAGCACCCATAAATGCAGTAATATCAGCACCCATAAATAAAGTAATATCAGGACCCATAAATACGGCTTTACCAGCACCCATAAATAAAGTAATATCAGCACCCATAAATAAAGTAATATCAGCACCCATAAATGCGGCTTTACCAGCACCCATAAATGCAGTAATATCAGCACTCATAATTGCAGTAATATCAGCACCAATAATTGCAGTAACATCAGCACCCATAAATGCAGTAGTATCAGCACCCATAAATGTAGTACCATCAGCACCCATAAATGCAGCCTTACCCGCATCCATAAATGCAGTAATATCGGCACCCATAAATGCAGCCTTAGCAGCACCTATAAATAAAGTAATATCCGCACCGATAAATGCAGCCTTACAAGCATCCATAAATGCAGTAATATCAGCACCCATAAAAGCAGTAATAGAGCGAGTTTATGTTTTATTTATGTGGATAGAAGGAGCGTGTGGAGGCGGCGGGAGACCCCTCACCGGGGGAGGCGTGGGTCAACAACCCCGATTAGGCCATCACTCAGGGGGTTGGGTTTCTGAGTGACCAAAGTTTTGCTTTGGGATACCCTTGAAGAGGAGGAGGACAATCCAGCTCCTCTCTTCTCTCTCTTAGGGTTCCAGTTTAGAGTAGGGGTATAGAGGGTTGGGGGGGGGGGGGTTTCGGTGGGTGGGGTTTTTTTTTTTTTTTCCTCTCTCTCCTCTTCTCCTCCCCTATTGCAGGGTCCGGGTCCTTGGGCCCCTTATAGGGACCGGAGGTGCGCCCAGGAATGGACGCCCTCTCAGTGATTACAATCAATGTTAAGGGACTAAATATTCGGAAAAGAGACGTATTTTACTGCAGGACCTAAAAAAAAGAGGGAGGAACATAGCTTTGATACAAGAAACACATTTTAGGAAAGGGGGGCTCCCCTTTCTTAAGAACCGACACTTCCCGACAGTATACCATGCGACGAATCCTGCGGCAAAGAAGGGGGGGAGTATCAATACTTATATCTATTAACACGCCATGGTCCTTAAAAGACTCCCTGGTAGACACCGAAGGGCAGTATTTAGCGGTAAAGGGGACGATAAGAGGAGCGATATTTACGCTTGCTACTTTTTATGCCCCCAATGTACAACAGGACCAGTTCCTACGGAACTTCTTGGACAGGCTAACAGGTTTTCAAGAAGGTCAGTTGATTATGGGAGGGGACTTAAATGTCCCTTTGGACCCTACTTTGGATACGTCAACCGGTGCCTCTTCAGTTGCAGGGGGCACACGGAAACGAATCCGACAGTTGCTACAACAAGAGACATTGATAGATATATGGAGAATGATGCACCCGGGAGAGCGAGATTACTCCTTTTACTCTATCCCGCACAAGATATATTCACGTATTGACTATTATTTTGTGCCGCATAGCCAGCTTCATGCAGTTACAGAAGTCGGAATAGGTGAAATTTCCTGGACCGATCATGCCCCAATCCTTCTGGAATATAAAATAGGGGACTCCAGGCCTTTTGGACCGGGGGGCTGGAGACTAAATGAGAGATTGTTACAGGATGAGGTGGTGTTGGAAGATGTTCAGAGGGAGTTAAAATGGTACTTCGAGACCAATGACACCCCAGAATGTAACTCGGGTGTAGTATGGGAGGCCCATAAGGCAGTCATAAGGGGAGTCCTGATGAAACATGGTGCAAGGGTTAAAAGGGATAGGGAGCGGAATATAACAACCCTTATGACGAAGATTACAAACCTAGAAAGGAAGCATAAACAGGGTTCTAACCCAGAAGTAGAGAGAGAGCTCGGGATGGCACGCAGACAAATTACCGAACTGCTCTTACACAGAGCAAGAAGGGCGATACAAAATGGTAAAAGGCAGAACTATGAATATGGTAATAAATGTGGGAAGCAACTGGCGAACTCACTGAGGGAACAACATACTAAGACTTATATTCCCATGATCAAGGGGTCAGGAGGGGAAGAACACATGTTACCCAGAGAAATTGCACAGAGATTCAATGACTTCTATAGTACTTTATATAATTTACAAACAAGTCCCCAACATCAATATGAGGCAATGGGTAATTATATAGAAACCTCAGGTATCCCGACCCTAACAGTAGAGATGAGTCAAGAAATGGAAAAACCTATAACCTTAGAAGAACTACAGGAGGCAGTGAAAAAAGGGAAAGGAGGGAAATCACCGGGAGCAGACGGGTTTACCATCGCTTACTATAGACTCTTTTTCCCTGTTCTAGGCCCCTTTATGGTCAGAATGTTTAACGGCCTGGGTGATTCATGTTCCTTTCATACAGAAACCCTGAAAGCGGTAATAGCGGTCATACCCAAAGAAGGTAAAGATCCCTCTCAATGTGGGAGCTATAGACCCATTTCATTACTTAATGAAGATCTGAAGCTTTTCGCAAAAATCTTAGCGACACGTATACAACAATATATCCCCGGGCTTATTCACAAAGATCAGGTGGGATTTGTCCAGATGCGGGAAGCCAGGGACAATACGATTAAGACTTTGAACTTGATCCATCTGGCTGACACTTCCCGAACCCCGTGTGTCTTCCTCGGTACTGATGCCGAGAAAGCTTTCGATCGGATAAATTGGCAATTTATGTTTATGGTTCTGAGACACATGGGGTTCGGCAATAAGATGCTACAATGGATCACAAGTAACTATACTCATCCAACGGCACAGGTTAGAGTGAATGGAATATTGTCCCCACCTTTTAAATTGTCTAACGGGACAAGACAGGGATGTCCGTTATCCCATTTCTTGTTTGCATTATCTGTAGAACCTCTATTAAACAGGATTCGATTAAATCCAGATATTAAAGGAGTGTCTTTTGGAGATGCAGAATATAAGATCTCAGCTTACGCAGACGATATGATGTATTCTTTGACGAACCCGATGGAATCCCTCCCTAAATTGATACAGGAACTGCAATTATATGGAAGCCTATCAAATTCTAAGATAAATTATGATAAGTCAGAAGCAATGGGAGTAGCGATCCCGGAGGAGGATCTGCGGACCCTGAAGTCTAAACATAGATTTAAATGGTCTGACAGGTCACTTAAATACCTGGGCACCTCCATCCCGGCGGACCTGACACAGGTTTTCAAACTTAATTTTGTCCCATTATTGGCGAAAACGCGGGTCCTCCTGGATGGTTGGAAGAGGGGGTTCCATTCTTGGTTTGGGCGAGTCAATATCGTCAAAATGAGCATATTGCCGAAATTTTTGTATCTCTTCCAGACACTCCCCATTGCTATACCAAAATCCTTTTTTAACCAGACGCAAACTCTCTTTAATAAATTTATTTGGGCTAACAAATCCCCAAGAATTAAGAGGCGCATATTATCGTTATCAAAGCGAGACGGAGGCGTGTCGGCTCCAAATATCCAGAGATACTATCAGGCGGCCACTCTGATCCGCCTGATAGATTGGAGGAGACACGGCGGTGAGAAAATATGGCCAGGTCTGGAGCAAGCCCAGTGCAGCAGTATACTCCATCTGGCAGCATGGTGTTACAGAGATCTGCCGATAACTATCAAGAAACATCCACTGATAGGCCCAACATTGAAAGTTGCCTATGGGCTATTTGCGAAGGGGACACTGTCCACTTTGGATTCACCACTTTATCCAATTCTGGGGAACCCCCTGTTCATACCAGGGTTGATGAAGGGACCTTTTAGTGGATTAATAGATCAGGGCCTGGTACAGGCATCTTATTTTGTTAAAGAAGGTTCATGGTACACTATGCAGGAGATGGTAACGGGCGGGATCCCCTACCAATTGGACACATGGAGGGCATTACAACTATGGCACTTCTTAAACACTTTGAAACCCCCTATAAGATATGGGCGTAAACTAACAAGATTTGAGGGATATTGTAGTGGGAGCGGAGTGCTTCGACACGCCCTCTCAAGAATTAATGAATTATTAAACGCATCAAGGGAGGATTCCCAAATTCCTTTTTTTAATAGGTGGGAGGTGGAGCTGGGAAGGCCCTTTACAGAAGAACAAAAGAATAAAATACTTTGGAATATATTTGAATCATCAGTCTGTGTGAAGACACAGGAGATGAATTACAAGATATTAACTCAGTGGTATCGTACCCCGGTAGTATTAAAAAAATGCTACCCAGACATCTCGGATAGATGTTGGAGGTGCGGAAAGAAAGAGGGAACGCTGTTACATATTTTCTGGTCCTGCCCAAAGATTTTAAGTTTCTGGACAAAGGTTCAGGGAATAGTACAGAAATTTAGCAAAGAAAAATTACCAGATGAATGGTCTTATTATTTACTACAGGACTCTGAGCTCTCTGTAAAATGCTATAGGAAATCTATGGTTTGCCACCTTCTAAATGCTGCCCGTGCCTGTATTCCAGGAATGTGGAAACAGACACAACCTCCAACGGTAAAGATGTGGCTTAATAGAGTAGAGGACACAAATAGAATGGAGGACCTTGTTTGGACCTCCAGACAGAAACGTAAGGTGTACCTTGATACGTGGACTGAATGGAATACGTTCAGATATTCAGAAGAAGGAAGGGTCTTGATAGATGCGTAGATCTCTGATAGGAGAGGGATCCGGCTCGGCGGAGGAGGAGGAGGAGAGGAGATGGACGGAGGAGGGGGGGCCCCCCACCTCTTCCCTTTTATTTTTTTTTTATTTTTTTTTATTTTTTTTTCTTTGGGGGGGGATTATAAAATTTTTTTTTTTTGGGGTGGTTTGTTCGAAGGGGGGATGGTCTGGGATGATAATGCAAAGGGTGATCTCACAGGGGGTAGTCCAACTGCCCCTCCCTCCAGGGAGGAGGGGCTTACTGGCCTGATGTAGTAAGGGGAAGGTACCCACAGATATTAAAGGTAATTAGAAGTACGGAGGATGAACCGTAGTTTAAGAGAGAGGTGACAAGATATGTTTTGGGGAACATTTCTCTTTTATCTTTGTTTAAATGATTTGATTTTGCACTATGTGGGAATTTACTTTTCTTCTTTTACTGCTTTTATTTTTGTATGTTGTAACGACTTTAAGGTCAGAGGGATGACCCTTTATATGTATATCACTATGTTTGTTTGGAAAACAATAAAAGAAAATAGAAAGAAAAGCAGTAATATCACCCCCCTTAAACGCAGTAATATCACCCCCCTTAAACGCAGTAATATCAGCACCCATAAATGCGGCCTTACCAGCACCAATAAATGCAGCAATATCAGCACCCATAAATGCAGTAATATCAGCACCCATAAATGTGGCCTTACCAGCACCAATAAATGCAGCAATATCAGCACCCATAAATGCAGTAATATCAGCACCCATAAATGCGGCCTTACCAGCACCCATAAATGTGGCCTTACCAGCACCCATAAATGCAGAGGAATTGTGTGGTGTATGGGAACTTAGCAGGAGGGATAGAGAGTGGCCTCCATGGCGGCGAATCATACAGCACTGGGCAGAAAGACAGAGTGGAACGGAACATCAGAGACAGTGACTGCAAGCAGTGGTACACAAAAAGGTCACACTCACTGGCAGTGGCACTGTGCAGCGAAGCAGGGGATGTTTCCTCATAATGGATACTGTCCTCCACCAATGCTGCGCCAGCACCTCTGACACTGTCGACTTAGCACAATCGCACATGATGATGACTTTAAGGCCTCTGGAGGTGGGGGCATCGGCGGTAAATTGACACTATTTTTAGCGGCGCTTTATCATCGTTTTTGCAGTGCTATTCAGCTACTAGTGGGGCTCTCTTAACCCCCACTAGCAGCCGAAAAAAGGATTTAAAAAATGCCTGCAAAGCTCCACTTTGAATTCAATGGGCAGGGGCGCTTTAGGAGCCGCTCCTACAGCACCTCAAAAATGCTGCTTGCAGGACATTTTTTAATGTACTGCCAGCGCACCGCTCCAGTGTGAAAGCCCCGAGTGAATGGAGCCGCTCTTTCAGGACACTTTGCAGGCGCTACTTTTAGCGTTATAGCGCCTGCAAAATGCCTCAGTCGGAAAGGGCTCTTAGGTCTTATGTTGCTTTGCAGGTATAGCACAAAATAGCGCGTGTAAAGCGTTCTGAAAGAGCCCCTTTTCTCACTCCAATGTAAAAGTCTGAGAGCTTTCTCACTGGAGCACTGCGTTGGCAGGACGCTGTAAAAAGTCCTGCTAGCTGCATCTTTGAGGCGCTGTAGGAATGGTGTATACACTGCTTCTAAAGTGCCCCTTCCCATTGAAATCAATGGGCAGCTCCGCTGAACCTCCAGCAAAGCACCGCTGCAGTCCTGCCAGCTACATCTTTGAGGCGCCCTGCTAGCGGACGAATAGCGGTGCAAAAAACGTCAGTAAAGCAGTGCTAAAATAGTGGCGCTATACTGCAACGCCCCAGTGTGAAAGTAGCCCAAGTCATCATGTGCCAGGCACAGGCCCAAACAGAAGCAAGCAGCCAACAAAATATAGTGCTTGCTTAATATGGATTAAATAAATGATAATTATCCATAGATATAAATAAATTGATTTGTGCAACAGCAGGTACTACTTGCATAAATCACTTTATTTATGATAACTATGGCTTTGCATAATTATTATTTACTTAATCCATATATTAAGCTCTATATTTGGTTGCCTGCTTGGCAGTGGCACACATCGTCATACTGTACACATGAACATGATGATAATAGGTGTGACTATATAGAAGTACCTGGCTTGCTGCAGTGCTGCCTGGCTGGGGGTTCCAGAGACGAGAGTCCAGCAACAATTGTCCAACTCCTCTCACTTGTCCGCCTACCCTCCTCTCACTCAGTCTGTTCTCCTCACTGACCTCACGAGTGACGACAGTGACGTCACCGACCCGCTTGCGCTCAAGGAGAAGATGAAGCTGTGCTGCACAGAGGAGAGGAGGGTAGGTGGAGCCTCTGCAAGTTTGCAGAATGACGGTCTGGGCGATCCCACTTATAGACAAGCATGGGGGGCGCCATTATACTGCCAGCCAGTTAGCCAGCCAGCCAAGGTAACAGTGTACTTGTAATTAAATTGCTGTAAGGCCGCCGACACTGGAGCTATAAGGCGGCACTTACCATGGCTGCCATACGCTGGATACACCACTGCATCCTTTTGAGGGAAGAACAAGCTCTATCAAACAACGTGTCTTTAAATATTCAAATGTTACAGCTGTGCACATTGATCTTGAACCTTTCCAAATCATCACTGGATCCCACTCATTGTTTGGAGTATTTGGGTCGAGTTCTGAACACAGCTCAGGCTCCAGAGTATTTCTTCCACAAGTAGAAGCTTCCGATTGTCTGGTTTTAAGTTCAAACTTTTTAGTTCCGGAGTTATATGACTCTTTGTTTTTGCATGAAAATCCTAGGCCTAATATTAGCCTATTTCCAGGCAGTTATATTTTTTCAGTTTCACTCCAGGTCTCTACAAATGCAACATTCTGTTGTTGAGGGACATGCTGATCAAATTTCTCGACAGATTGATTGCTTTGCCCCTAAGAACCAGGCTGTCCCTGGTTTTAGTGACTCAGATATCTGGTTCTGGAGACAGGATAGTCCTTTCTCGCATCTTATGGGGGGTCTTCACAATGGATGCCAGTCTGTTTCCTGATCGACATTATGTAATTTTTGATAATTCTCTGCAGTATCAATCCATCCTTCTGGAGGGTTATTTGACTTGGATTTAGTTAAATTCATCTGTATTTACTAGTGCAATTTATAACATCCAAGTGAAAGCTATAACGCCAAGATGTCAGAAAAAATGTCAAAACAGAATTGCTGAGTTGGAAAAAGGATCAACCCCTTTATGTCAGAATTTTGTTGGACCACATTTTGCTTTAACCACTTGCTTACTGGGCACATAAAAACCCCTCTCCCCATGTAGGGAGCTGTGGTGACTCAACGTGATTGGCACTGCGCTGACAAGCCATTCACCTCTGCAGCCAAGGGTTCGGATCCCGGTCTCGGCTACATGTGAATTGAGTTTGGTGGTCTCAGCCCGGCTCCCGGTGGGTGTGCTATGCAAGGTACGCCTGTGCTTAGTACGCCCACCCCCCCCCCCCCCCACAAAAACCACCACACTTGCACGCACACAAAATTGGTTTAAAACACATGCACTTTGGCCATGCGGTCTCCTAAAATAAGAGAGGCGAAGGACCTACGGGGCTGGCTGGGTGGGCTAGGCCCCCTCACTCCCTCATAGGGGGAGTCCCTCTGCCCCATTGGGGTCCTGTTGGGCCCCAGTTGGGCTCCCAAGAGGAGCAGGTAGGGCGGGGTGAGTGGGAGGCCCCCCTTCACACCCGCCATTGCCACCAGGGGCATGGAGAAGGATGGCGATTGTCTCCTGGGGGAGGGTCTGCCTACTCCCAACTCCTGCTGTCCGGCTCCTCTCTCTCGAGTTCACGCACAAAAATACACTTTAAAAAAAAAAAAAAAAAAACCCCTCTCCTGCCCAGACCAATTTTCAGCTTTCAGCGCTGTCGTACTTTGAATGACAATTGTGCGGTCATGCAACACTTGTGCCCAAATTATAATTTTAACTATTTTCCCACAAATAGAGCTTTATTTTGGTGGTATTTGATCACCTCTGCGAGGTTTTTTTTTTGTTAAAATATTTTAAAAGACAGATTAAATTTTTTTTATATATTTTTTTATATTTTATTATAAAATTTTGCAAACAAGTAATTATTCTCCTTCATTGATGTACCCTGATGAGACTGCACTGATGGGCACTAATGGGCTGCGCTAATGGGCACAGATGGGCTGCATTGATGGACTCGATAAGGCGGCACTGATGGGCAGCACTGGTGGGCACTGATAGGCAGCACTGATGGGTGCTGAGAGGTGGCACTGAGAAGTGGCACTAATAGGTGTCATTGATAGATGGCACTGATAGGTGGCAGTGATGGGAACTGATTTGTGGCAATAATGGGCACTGATCGCACTGGTAGGTTACACTGATAGGAAGCATTACTAGGTGGCACTGATGAGGCACTGATTAGCACCACTGGTGGGCATTGATAGGTGGCACTTGTGGGCATTGATAGGTGGCACTGTGGGCATTGATAGGTGGCACTGTGGGCACTGGCAGGTGACACTGGCACAGGTGGCAGGAGGCACTGGCAGGTGGGCACAGATGAGGCAGAATTGCCTCTTCCTCTTGGGGACCGATGTCCCTTGTACACAAGCCAGTTGATTGGCTTTTTTGTCTCCTCACACTGTCAGCTTGAGGAGAAAAAAAAAACGATTACTGATCCTTTGTTTACATTATTATGGCCCCTTACATGGATCTGTGATCACCCAAGTCTCAGTGACTCAGTGATAACAGCGCGCGCACAAAGGGAGGGCGTCTAAAGTGCGGACCTCCCGGATTTTTAGGTCCGCACTGTAGCTGTCATTCAGCTATAGCATGGGCCTCTAGTGGTTAATTACAGTCTTTAGTCTGTTGGGATATGTCTCTACTAACTGCACATCTAGACTTTGCAATATTTGCTTACTCTTCTTTGCAGAACTGCTCAAGTTCAGTTAAATTTAATTGTGATGGTTTGTGGACTGCAGTCTTCAAGTCATTCCACAGAAATCTGCAAATTTTAACCGGTTAAGGACCGCACACAAATATTTATGTCGGCAGAATGGCATGGCTGGGCACATGGACGTACAGGTACATCCCCTTTAATATGCCCAGCCGTGCGTCCTCCACGACCACACCCATTGAACCGATCACCGCCGGTGTCCCGCGATCGGGTCACAGAGAGGAAGAACAGGGAGAGGTGAGTGTAAACAAACCTTCCCCATTCTTCCTAGTGTGGCTGTCAGTGATCGTCTGTTTCCTGTGTTAGAAAACGACGATCAGTGACGTCACACGCACAGCCATGCCCCCCACAGTATGCATTTTTATAGCACTTTTCGCTGTGAAAATGACAATGGTCCCAAAAATGTATCAAATGTGTCCGCCATAATGTCACAGTCACAAAAGAAATCGCTGATCGCCGCCTTTAGTTGTAAAAAAAAATATTAATAAAAATGCCATAAAACTACCCCCTATTTTGTAATCGCTATAAATTTTGTGCAAACCAATCAATAAAAGCTTATTGCGATTTTTTTTTTTTACCAAAAATATGTAGAAGAATAAGTATCGGCCTAAACTGAGGGTCAATAATTGTTATTAAAGTTTTGCAGTATAATGCAGTATAATGCTGTGTACACAAGGTCACTTTTTGTGATGAAAAAAAAGGACGTTTTATGTGACAAAACAAAACGACGTTTTTCAAACTTCATTTTCCAAAACGACGTCGCATACACACCATCGTTTTTCCAAAATGCTCTAGCAAAGCGTGGTGACGTACACCACGTTCGACGGCACTCTGTACCATTGAAGCTCCGTCTCATAACTTTTTTTTTTTTCACAAGATCCGTCTCATAACTTGCTTCTAAACATGCGCGGGTTTAAAAAACATTGTTTTTCAACGTCGTTTTGCCCACACACTATCACTTTTTATGACACAAAAAATTACATTTTGAAAAACGACACAAAAAATTCAAGCATGTTTGAATTTTTTTTTTGGTCGGTTTTTTGAAGACATAAAACAACGTTTAGCCCACACACGATCATTTTAAATGACGTTTTTGAAAACGTGTTTTTTTTTCATCACAAAAAGTGATCGTGTGTACGCGGCATAACTCACAAAGATATCGTCTTTTCAACATGAAATAAGCTTTATCATCAGGGTTACATGGTAGTGAACCGTTACATTTGAGGAAGCCTCCTCCCATAGCATACCTAACCCATTAGCAAGCAATAGACAAAAATTTACGTCTCTCAGTAATGCGGTCGCATACACGCGGTCGTTTTTTGTCTTGTAAAAAAACATAGTTTTTTGTTTTTTCAGAAGACATAAAACAACGTTTTGCCCACACATGATCATTTTAAATGACATTTTTTAAAACGTTGTTTTATTTCATCACAAAAAACGACCATGTGTACGCGGCATGAGACTTCAAGTAAGTAGAAGAGAGGAAGGTAGAACAAAAAAGAGAATAAAAGCCATAGGGGGAAGAGAAAAAGAATCAGTAGAAGGGGGATTTTGGTAAACAAAATCGCAATAAGCATTTATCGATTGGTTTGCGCAAAATTTATAGCGTTTACAAAATAGGGGATAGTTTTATTGCATTTTTATTAATTTTTTTTTTTTACTACTAATGGCGGCGATCATCAATTTTTTTCATGACTGTAACATTATGGCGGACACATCAGACAATTTTGACACATTTTTGGGACCACTGTCATTTTCACAGCAAAAAATGCTATAAAAATGCATTGTTTACTGTGAAAATGACAATTGCAGTTTGGGAGTTAACCACTAGGGGGTGCTGAAGGGGTTAAGTGTGACCTCATATGTGTTTCTAACTGTAGGGGGCAGGGCTGGGCGTGTGACGTCATTGATTGTCTTTCTCTATATCAGGGAACAGACGATCAATGACAGTGCCACAGTGAAGAACGGGGAAGGTGTGTTTACACACATTTCTCCCCGTTCTTTAGCTCCGGGGACTGATCGTGGGACTCCGGCGGTAGTCACGGAGCTTCGGACCGAGCGTGCGACTGCGACCCATGACTGGGCATTTAACAATCACATACAGGTACGTGATTGTGCCCAGCGGCGCCATTCTGCCGACATATATCGCGGTAGGTGGTCCTTAAGTGGTTAAAGCAGTCTATGGGACAACATCTAAGTTGCTTCATCCTGGGATCATTGGTCAGATAACCGATCCATGAGTCCCAGACTTTGTGGAACAATTTCATCTTGTCATGTGCAATTGCTGTTAACCGTTCGTTCAACATAAGCCAAGACAGTTTATGTTTAAGTTGATCAAATGGTAAGGCTGCAGACTTCCAATTTCTCGCTATAGTTATTTTTGCTGAGATAAAAATAATTGTAATGAGCCGTCTTTGGGATCTGGATGTTTCAGGTACCCTGCCCCCAAGGAGCGCATGTTTTGCAGATTTAACCAAATTAATCTGGGTAAGGGTGTAGATAAAATCTATTCACCCTGATCCAGAATCTCCTGACCTTGGGGCATGTCCACCACACATGGTAGGTGGATCCCGTCTGGCCACATCTCCTAAAGCACTTCGAAATGGCACCAGGCACAAAGGTGGCCAGTCTGGCCGGAACCATATATCATCTCAGTAAGACCTTGTAGTTAGCCTCTATAATGGAGGTATTTATGAGCGGGACAGTGTATATTGTGAAAATGTGACCTCTGACTTTATCATATTGCCTGCAAAAAATGTTTTATTTTATATTTTTTGGGGATATTTATTATAGCAAAAAGTAAAAAATATTGCATTAAAAAAAAAAATCGCTCTATTTTTGTTTATAGCGCAAAAAATAAAAAACGCAAAGGTGATCAAATACCACCAAAAGAAAGCTCTTTGTGCGAAAAAAACTGCGCAATTTTGTTTGGGAGCCAAGTTGCACGACTGCACAATTGTCAGTTAAAGCGACGCAGTGCCAAATCACAAAAAAGGGGCCAGGTCCTTTACCTACATATTGCTTTGGGTCTTAAGTGGTTAAAAAACAATGTACATACAGTAGGGAGAACAAAGCATGTATAGGTCTGTAATTTTTATCATAGGTACTCTTCAACTGTGAGAAACTGAATTTTAAAAATCCAGAAAATCACATTGTATGATGTTTAAAGAATTTATTTGCAGTATTTGATCACCTACCAACCAGTAAAGCTGCATACACATGATCGATTCAAACCGATGAAAACGGACTGAGGTTCGGTTTCCATCAGTCCAAATCGATCGTGTGTAGGCCCCGTCGGTCCGTTATCCTTCGGTCAAAAAACAGATGGCTTGCTTTAAAATTGAACCGATGGACGGCTAAACGATGGGTCAAAACCGATCGTTAGTATGCAAAAGCATCGGTTAAAGGGCCACGCATGCTCAGAATCAAGTCGACGCATGCTTGGAAGCATTGAACTTAATCACTTTTTTTCAGCACGTCGTTGTGTTTAAGTCACCGCTTTCTGACACGATCGGATCATTAACTGATGGTGTGTAGGCACATTAGTCCATCAGTCAGCTTCATCGGACCGTTCTCATCGGATGGACCGATCGTGTGTAAGCGGCTTAAGAATTCCGGCTCTCACAGACCTGTTATTATTTTCTTTAAGAAGCCCTCCTGTTCTCCACTCATTACCTGTATTACATGCACCTGTTTGAACTCGTTATCTGTATAAACGATAC
Organism: Rana kukunoris; assembly: GCA_029574335.1. Classification (NCBI taxonomy): domain Eukaryota; kingdom Metazoa; phylum Chordata; class Amphibia; order Anura; family Ranidae; genus Rana; species Rana kukunoris. The sequence goes on along the minus strand of CM056050.1, from coordinate 500,815,033 downwards.
CTGTCCACACACTCAATCAAACAGACTCCAACCTCTCCACAATGGCCAAGACCAGAGAGATGTGTAAGGACATCAGGGATACAATTGTAGACCTGCACAAGGCTGGGATGGGCTACAGGACAATTGGCAAGCAGCTTGGTGAGAAAGCAACAACTTGTTGGTGCAATTATTAGAAAATCTAAGAAGTTCAAGATGACGGTCAATCTCCCTTGGTCTGGGGCTTCATGCAAGATCTACACTTGTGGGGCATTAATGATCATCAGGAAGGTGAGGAATCAGCCCAGAACTACATGGCAGGACCTGATCAATGACCTGAAGAGAGCTGGGACCACAGTCTCAAAGAAAACCGTTAGCAACACACTACGCCATCATTGATTAAAATCCTGCAGCGCACGCAAGGTCCCCCTGCTCAAGCCAGCGCATGTCCATTCCTGTCTGAAGTTTGCCAATGACCATCTGGATGATCCAGAGGAGGAATGGGAGAAGTTCATGTGGTCTGATGAGACAAAAATAGAGCTTTTTGGTCTAAACTCCACTCGACGTGTTTGGAGGAAGAAGAAGGATGAGTACAACCCCAAGAACACCATCCCAACTGTGAAGCATGGAGGTGGAAACATCATTCTTTGGGGATGCTTCTCTGCAAAGGGGACAGGATGACTGCACCGTATTGAGGGGAGGATGGATGGGGCCATGTATCTCAAGATCTTGGCCAACAACCTCCTTCCCTCAGTAAGAGCATTGAAGATGGGTTGTGGCTGAGTCTTCCAGCATGACAACGACCCGAAACACACAGCCAAGGCAACTAAGGAGTGGCTCCGTAAGAAACATCTCAAGGTCCTGGAGTGGCCTAGCCAGTCTCCAGACCTGAACCTAATAGAAAATCTTCGGAGGGAGCTGAAAGTCCATATTGCCTAGTGACAGCCCTAAAACCTGAAGGATCTGGAGAAGCTCTGTATGGAGGGCTGGGCTGGGCCAAAATCCCTGCTGCAGTGTGAGCAAACCTGGTCAAGAACTACAGGAAACTTATGATCTCTGTAATTGCAAACAAAGGTTTCTGTACCAAATATTCTTTCCCGATGTATCAAATACTTATGGCATGCAATACAATGCAAATTAATTACTTAAAAATCATAAAATGTGATTTTCTGGATTTTTGTTTTAGATTCCATCTCTCGCGGTTGAAGAGTACCTATATTAAAAATTACATGCGCTGTAAGTAGGATAACCTGCAAAATTGGCAGTGTATCATATACTATACTTGTTCTCCCCACTGTAAGTATTCACAGCTTTTGCCATAACACTAAAAATCAAGCTCAGGTGCGTCCTGTTTCCACTGATAAACCTAGAGATGTTTCTACAACTTGATTGAAGTCCATCTGTGGTAAATTCCGTTGATTGGACATGATTTGGAATGGCACACACCTGTTTATAAAAGGTCCAACAGCTAACAGTGTATGTCAGAGCACAAACCAAGCCATGAAGCCCAAGGAATTGTCTGTAGACCTCCGAGACAGGATCGTATCAAGGCACAGATCTGGAATGGGTTCAGAAACATTTTGTCAGGGCACCAATTCTGCGGACTTTGATCGCGCGCACATGCTCAGTAGAACAACGCGATCACACGTCTCTATTCGGCGCATGCGCGCGCACGTACGCGGGCACGGTCCGGCGGCGCGACGTGTGCGGGAGCGCGCGCGTGGCGCGAACTCACGCGATTCCGTCGGAGCCAATCACAGGGCTCACCACCCTATTTAAACCGGCCTCTGACACATGGCAGGTTGCTGGTTTGTCATCAGCTCCTGTATGTGTCTCGTTGCTGTGAACCTGTTTGTCCTGAAAACCTTCTGGCTTACCTGTTTGAATCCTGATCTCGGCCTCCCTTGGACTCTGCTGACCTCTCCAACCCTTGACCCCGGCTTGCACTCCTGGACTTTGCTAACCTCTCCAATCCTTTGATCTCGGCTCGTATTCTTGGACTTCCGCTGACCTCTCCGATCATTTGACCCCGGCTTGCATTACTGGACTTTCCTTGATCTCTTTTGACCCGTGATCCACAACCAGTACCTTGAACTAGTTTTGCCTATTTGGACCTCTGTTCCTGTTTGGTGCCACGGACTGTCTCCTCGGCCTGTCTGCGGATCCGGTGCCTTCCCTGATCTACACCTTGACCCAGCTTCCTGTTTCCGGTACCGGTGCCTTCCGGTGCTGTCACCTCTCTGTCTCCATCACCAGAGGGCGGTCAGCACTGGTTCGCAAGGGTGAGCCGTCCGCAGCATCTTGGCCTCGGTAAGTTCTTTAGACTCTGACACATTTCTGCAGAATTGAAGGTCCCAATCAGCACAGTGGCCTCCATCATCTATAAATGGAAGAAATTTGGAACCACCAGGACTCTTCCTAGTGCGGGCCGCCCGGCCAAACTTAGCAATCAGGGTAGAAGAGCGTTAGTCAGGGAGGTGACCAAGAACCCGATGGGCATTTCTTTGTGGGAAGAGTAGAACCTTCCAGAAGAACAGCCATATTTGCAGCACTCCACCAATCAGGCCTGTACTATATGGTAGAGTGACCAGATGGAAGCCACACGTCAGTAAAAGACACATGACAACATGTATGGAGTTAGCCAAAAGGCACCTGAAGGACTCAAAATTCCCTGGTCTGATGAAACAAAGATTGAACTCTTTGGCCTGAATGGCAAGTGTCATGTCTTGAGGGAACCAATTACCACTCATCACCTGGCCAATACCATCCCTACAGTGAAGCATGGTGGTGGCAGCATCAGATGAGGGGCAAAGATTCATCTTCCAACAGGACAATGACTTTTGAGCTGCATGTAGCCCCCAGTTTTCTGTTGTGTTCTTGGGCCATTATCATTTTTCATTATGTTTCCCAGCCTTCAGTTTTACCACTTCAACCGCTTTAAGACCAGCCGCCACAGTTGTACTGGGTGAATCGCTGTCATTGTATGTCAGCCACTTTAGGAGCTCTAGGGGGGCATGCAGGGCCGCCATCAGGAATTTTGGGGCCCCTTACACAGCTTCAGGCATGGGCCCACTGAAGCAGAGGACCGGGGGGGGGGGTGCTGCCGCCTGAAATTAAGAAGTGGGGGGGTTCCCGCAAATTAAGAAGAAGCGGGGTGGCCCTTTACAAAACGAAGCGGGGGGGGGGCCCTGGGGACCTCTAGGCCCTTTAATTTAAAAAAAAGAGAAATATATATATATATATATATATATATATATATATATTTTTTTAAAGGGTGGTTGCCATCTGGGGACCTCTGGGCCCTTTAATAATTTTTATTATATATAAATAAAAATTACAAAAAAAGGGGGCTTTCCATCTGGGTCCTCTGGGCACTTTAATAAAAAGAAACCTCTGGGCCCTTTAATAAAAAAATAAATAAAAAATACATACTGTATATAAAAAAAACAAGGGGGTTGCCTTCCAGGGCCCTGGGGACCTCTGGGCCCATTAATAAAAATAAATACAAATAAATATATAAACAAAAATATTTTTTTTTTTATAAAAATAGGGGGGTTTGACACATAGGGCCCTGGGGACCTCTGAGCCCTTTAAAAAAAAAAAATATATATATATATATATATAAAAAAAATATATAAAAAAAAATAAAACATTTTTATAAAAAAAGGAATGTTGTCATCCGAGGGCCCTGGGGACCTCTGGGCCCTTTAATAATAATAATATTATATATATATATATATATATATATATATATATATATATATATATATATTATATTATTATTATTATATATATAAAAATAAAAGAAATAAAAAAAATATATAAAAAATATTTTTTTTTTTATAAAAAAAAGGGGGGGTTGTCATCTGGGGCCCTGGGGATCTCCGGGCCCCTGGGGACCTCCAGACCCCTAAAAAAATGGCCCTTTAATAAAAAATAAAATAATAATATATTAAAAATATATATATTTTTTTTATAAAAAATGTATTTATAAAAAGGGGGTTTGCCCTCCGGGCCCCTGGGGACTTCCGGACCTCTAAAAAATAAATAAAGAAAATTGGCCCTTTAATAAAAGATAAAATAAAAATATATTAAAAAAATATATTTTTTATAAAAAAATAAAAAAGAGGGGGTTGCCATCTTGGGCCCTGGTGGCCTTCGGGCCCCTGGGGACCTCCGGACCCCTAAAAAAAAAAAGGTGTACTGCCTGTACCTCCCTGATGGCGGCACTAGGCATGACACTGGAGCCGATGCACGTGGCCAGTGGCTGCGATGTCCACTGGCCAACCGCAATCGCTCCACAGAGAGCCAGAACAGGGATCTGTCAATGTAAACAGACAAATCCCCATTCTGACAGGAGAGGAGAGACAGATCTGCTGTTCCTAGTGATTAGGAACAGCGCTCTGTCTCCTCCTCCAGTCAATCCCATCAGTTAGAAACACCTCCAGGGGAACACATTTAACCCCTTGATCGCCCCTAGTGTTGATCCCTTCCCTGCCAGTGACATTTACACAGTAATCAGTGCATTTTTATATCACTGATCGCTGTATAAATGTTATTGGTCTCAAAAGTGTCTGATCTGTCGGCCGCAATGTCGCAGTCATGCAAAAAACGCAGATCGCCACCATTACTAGTAAAAAAAAAAATGGCAAAAATCTATCCCCTATTTTGTAGACGCTATAACTTTTGTGCAAACCAATCAATATACCTTTATTGCGACCATTTTTTTCTGCCTAAAATATGTTGAAGAATTGGCCTAAACTGATGAAGAAATGTGTTTTATTTTATTTTTTGGGGGATATTTATTATAGCAAAAATTAAAAAATAATGGCCCAGATTCACGTACATCTGTGCATTATTGGACCGGCGTAGCGCACCGCCTTTACGTTAGACTTGCGCAATTTTGTCGCGTAATCACCCTATTCTCGTAGCTTTTGCGCAGAAAATTGCGCATGCGTAACGTTATTTCAGAGGCGTAAGGCGGAGTAATACAAATTGGGAAGGACGTGGGCGTGTTACATTGAAATGAGCCGTGACCCCATGCAAATGAAGGGCCGGCCGGCTCGCGCATGCGCGCTTGAAGGAGACCATGGTCAGCTCCGCTGTGCGCATGCTCACAACTCGGGAGTGGCGCAATCAGTGAAATTGGAAATGGACTAGGGCAACTTTGTGAACTACGCAAACAGCATAAATAGACAGACACAAACGCACTTCCTTTGCAAAAGTACATCCCTTTGTTTCCCTTCCTATACAGCAAGGTGCTTTTGTTTATTAGCGTTTGTTTGTTTGTTTGTTTGTTTGTGACGTGTCTTTGAGATATTTGGGGACTGTTTTGCAGAGTGATTTTTGTCTTTTATGTGTTTTCTTTGTTGTTATTTTGTTTAAATTATATTTTTGCTGGGGCATTTTTTATTTTTGCTCGTCATTTATTTTATTTTTTTGGTTCTGTTTGTGTATGATTTTGGAATGTGGGGGTGATATTCCTGCGGGAAAAGGGGTGTCACCCTGATTTGTGGTGGAGAAGTGATCCCCAGGTCTGTGTGAATGGTGTATGAATGTACAGTGACATAATTGGAGCCGTGGCATGGCGTTGCAGCTCACAAGTCCTGCATGGTGGACTGGTGCCAATCCAATGTGATGAGGATGTGGGGTGTGTGTGCTAGGGACCACAGTGGTGTGCATGCATGCATTCTCATTGTGCCATGATTAATGTGTGTGTTTAACGTGCAAAGATGCATAATGTGAGCTGGCATGAGATGGGGTCATGAGATGGGGTCCCAGTGCATATGCAGAGTCACCTTGAAGGGAAAAGACAGGAGGATGTTAGTAGTGCATGTGCCCCTTGTGATGTGCATCATGGGGGGGGACAGTCATGCCTGCCACCCATGTCACTCACCAACCAGCCAGCTGTCCCCATACATGTTCTGTTCGAAATCTGTGGGGATGGGGCTCTGATTGTATATGTAGCTGTCATGGGTGTCATGGGTAGTGCCATGTGTTGGACTCCATGATGGCATGAGGGGTGAATCTGAAGATGCGAGACACCTCAGAATCACTCATGCCAAAGATGTCTATGCGTGTGTGATATATCAAGTGAAGAGTGAGGGGCTTGTATCAGATAAGAATATTGTATTAGATTAGATTAGATTGTAAAGTTTATATAAGCAAATAAAAAAATAAATTAAAAAAAAAACATCTCCCGTGCCCTCCTTAGTGCCCTCCTCAGTGCCCTCATCCTTCTTTGTTCATCGTCAGTAGCGTAGCTATGCGCGACGATGCCCCTGGCATGTTGGCATACAGATTGTTGTGCAACACGTGTGACTGCTGAACTCCTCACTAACAGTGTTGCTTTATCTAACATGTAGACTTTTTTTCTCTTTTTAGACCAGCTTTTATATGCTCTAATTTTAGACAGGACATTTTGCTGTATCGCACACTGCGTCGCCTGCGCTGCCCCAACGTTCTTTTGTGGATCCCCGTAAGTCCCTCATTAGCATATTTGACTAGCAAATCAATGGTCTGTCTAGCGCACTTTTGCGCAGACGGATGCGCCAGTCTAACGAAATTACGCGGGACCAAAAAAAGTAGATTTTTGGCGTATCTCGTTCTGGGGATGCCGTGCATCGAAACGCACGCGCACATTTCGACTTACGCACGCGCATCTCCTGTTGCGCAGGCGTAAGCACTCTGTGAATCTGGGCCCATGTGTTTTATTCAAATTTGACGGCCTTTTTTTGTTTATAGTGCAAAAAAAGAAACCACAAGGGTGATGAAATAACCTTTGAGCAAACCAATCAATATACGCTTATTGTGCCATTTTTTTTTTTTACCAGAAATTTGTTTATTTGTTCGTCTTTTGGGGATATTTAGTGTAGCAAAAAGTAAACAATATTGTGTTTTTTTCAAAACCGCAGAGCTGATCAAATACCACCAAGGCTTCACTTCCTGATTCCCTCACCGAGGATGGCGGCGGAAGCCGCCGAGGACCAAGCAATTGCTCAGCCTTGCCTGCTGACATTGCGGGCGTGCTAGACAGGTAAGTGTCCTTAGCTGGACCTTAGCTTTAAGACATCTTGAAGACATCTGTGTCCATCAGAACAGGAAAGACAAGAAAGAAAATAGGATTTTTGTTCTCACTGTAAAATACTGCTTTTCTACTAAACTGAGATATGCTGGTGTTTCGTCAGATTTTGTAATGGAAGTGACGTTCCATCGCCGCCATCTTGCTACACCCCACACTCGTCCACAGTAAGGATACAGTGAGAAGGCGGCAAGCGGACATCTTGTTACACCCACCGGAGTCATGCATTTCACACTTATTTTTAACAGTAAACTGAGCTTATATAGTGAAATACAGTATTTAAAAATCTGTCAGACTGTTTAGATGTTGAATTTTAAAAGCAGAGGCAAGCCTGCTGATCTCATAGGTTTGCTAATCTGACAGAATACCACTGCTTTGAAAAATCAACATCAAAACAGTCCGACGGATTTCAAAATACTGAATTTCACTATATAAGCTTAGTTTATATAAGTGTGAATTGCAAGACTCCGGTGGGTGTAACAAGATGTCTGCTTGCCGCCTCCTCACTAAAACATTAGTGTCGAAGACTGTGGGGTGTACCAAGATGGCAGCGATGGAATGTCCCTTTCATTACAAAATCTGACATGTCGCCTAATCTGATGAAACACTGGCAGTTGGAGGGGTTATTCTGTGCTTACCTACAGTTTTTTGTTTGTCAGTGTTCAATCCTCCAGTAGGCATCAATATAACCCAAGGCTTTTTGTCCATCAATAGACTCCTAGAAAGGTATTTTGCAGTGACCACAACCCCTTGAATACTGCACTGTACATTATATACTTTAATCACTTGCAGCTAAACAACATAGTTCTCCGTCGTGGCAAGTTAGCTGCAGTCATGACCCTGGTATCTTTAACCACTTGACTACTGGGCACTTAAACCCACTTAATAACCAGACCAATTTTCAGCTTTCGGTGCTCTCACATTTTGAATGACAATAACTCATACTCATACAACACTATAACCAAATGAAATGTTTGTCCTTTTTTTCCCACAAATAGAGCTTTCTTTTGGTGGTATTTTATCACCTCTGCGGTTTTTATTTTTTTCACTATAAATGAAAAAAGAACGAAAATTTTGTAAAAAAATGAATTTTTCTTCATTTCTATTATAACATTTTGCAAAAAATTAATTTTTCTTCATAAACTTGGCCTAAAATGTATACTGCTACATATCTTTGGTAACAAAACAAAAAAATTTTAGATATTATTTAGTCTGGGTGAAAGTTATAGGGTCTAAAAGCTATGGTACCAATTACTGAAAATTGATCAATTTGATCACATCTGATGTACTGACATCCTCTCTCATTTCTTGAGACCCTAAGATGCCAGAAAAGTACAAATACCCCCCAAATGACCCCTTTTTGGAAAGAAGACATTCCAAGGTATTTAGAAAGAGGCATTGTGAGTTTTTTGAAGTTGTAATTTTTCCCACAATTCTTTGCAAAATCAAGATTTTTTTCATTTTTATTTTCTTTCCACAAAATTTTCATATTAGCAGGTTATTTCTCACACACAGCATATGCATACCACAAATTACACCCCAAAACACATTCTGCTATTCCTCCCGAGTATGGCGATACCCCATGTGTGGGACTTTTACACAGCGTGGCCACATGGAATGGCGCCAAACTTTGCGACTTAAAAATCCCCATAGGTGACGCTTTAAATATTTTTACTGGTTACATCATTTTAATTGGAGAAGAGGTCTAGGGCCAAAATTATTGCTCTCGCTCTAACGTTCGCAGCGATACCTCACATGTGTGGTTTGAACACCGTTTTCATATGTGGGCGGGACTTGCGTATGCGTTCGCTTCTGCATGCGAGCTCACGGGGACAGGGGCGCTGTATGCCCAGAGTATTGCGGAGTATGCCCAGAGTATTGCAGAGTATGCCCAGAGTATTGCAGAGTATGCCCAGAGTATGCCCAGAGTATTGCAGAGTATGCCCAGAGTATGCCCAGAGTATTGCAGAGTATGCCCAGAGTATTGCAGAGTATGCCCAGAGTATTGCAGAGTATGCCCAGAGTATTGCAGAGTATGCCCAGAGTATTGCAGAGTATGCCCAGAGTATTGCAGAGTATGCCCAGAGTATATTGCAGAGTATGCCCAGAGTATTGCAGAGTATGCCCAGAGTATTGCAGAGTATGCCCAGAGTATTGCAGAGTATGCCCAGAGTATTGCAGAGTATGCCCAGAGTATTGCAGAGTATGCCCAGAGTATTGCAGAGTATTTCCCCCCAGAGTATGCCCAGAGTATTTCCCCCCAGAGTATGCCCAGAGTATTTCCCCCCAGAGTATTGCCCTCAGAGTGTTGCCCCCCCAGAGTGTTGCCCAGCATTGCAGAGTATATGCAGCAGGGATGGCTGAGCAGGGAGGGATGGATGGATGGATCTGTGACTACATTTGTCACAGATCCAGCCTGCAGCACTGGCGCTGCCATCCGCTCCCTCCCCTCTCCTCTCACACTGTACCGATCGGTACAGAGAGAGGAGGGAGGAACCGGCGTCATCAAATGACGCCGGTCTGTTTACATCTGATCGCGCCGTCATTGGACGGCGCGATCACGTGGTAAACCGCCGCTATCAGCGGCGATTTACCGTGATCCGTGACCCGCCGGGTCCAGAGGACATTCCCGTGTGCGCGCCCCAGGGGGCGCGCGGGAGCGCGACTCTGGAATCACGTTATATAACGTGATCCCAGAGTTAAGCAACCACCTTGCCGCCGTTATTTTTCGGCAGGTGGTTGCTAAGTGGTTAAAAAGATCGCACAAATACCATGTGACATAAAAATTGCAACACACACCATTTTGTTCTCTAGGGCTTAAAAAATATATAAAAATATATAATGTTTGGGAGTTCTAGGTAATTTTCTAGAAAAAATACAGATTTTTGCATGTAGGAGAAGTGTCAGAATAGGCCCGGTCTTCAAGTGGTAAACTTCTTCACACTGAAAAAGTATGCAAAAAACACTCCTCTGATGCTAGCACTATATAGCATATATTTTAAACTGCTTTATTCTGAACTCCTCAGAATTGGTCCACTTTGTAAACTATAAACCAGGGTCTGCAAACCGTCGATTACAATCTACCAGACAACCACGGGCAGCCGATCATGAATATGGCCCTGCTTTCCTCCAGCTTCCGCCGATCTCATCTTTACAGCAGAAGAAGAGCACAGTACTGGATGAAGGGTGGGAGCGGGAGCTGCCTCCTTTAACCTTTTGTGTTAACCAGAAGGTGATTGGTTCAGTCCTAGCAACCAATCATTCGATTGTTAATATGAAATCTAAATCTAGGCAGCCCCTCCTCTGTCCAGTACTGTACTACCCCCTAATCAGCTGTCTGTTTGGATGGGGGGGGGGGGGCGTTGATATGAAGGGGACAGAGGACACTGCTCTGAGGAAGAGAGGGTCAGAGGACACTGCTTACAGGGGGCAGAGGGGCAGAACACTACATTGGGGGTAATGAGAATAGGGATAGAGGACACTAAAGTGTAGGGGGGGGGGTGAGGTGGGCAGAGGACACTACAGTGGGGGGAAGGGTAATGTGAAGGGGACAGAGGACACTGCTTTTGGGGGGCAGAGGGCACTTTGGTGGAGCAAAGGACACTGGTAGGGAAAGAGGCAGGGGACACTACAGTTGGGGGGGGGGACAATATGAAGGGGGACAGGGGACACTGCTTTGTGGGGAGACACAGAACTCTGCTCTAGGGGGGCAGAGGACACTTCAGTGGGAGGGTCATGTGAAGAGGACACTGCTATGAGGGGTTAGAGGAAACTACTGTGGGGGTAGAGGATATTACAGGGAGGAGTGATGTAAAGGGGGCAGATGACAGTATTGTGGGGGAACAGAGGCAGTACTGTGGGGGAGGGGGCAAAGGGAAAGAGGACAACTAGAGGGGGGGGAAACGGACATTACCGTGTGTGTGTGGGGGGGGGTCAGAGGACACTAATGCCATGGGGGGCAAAGTACATTGCTGTGGGGGGGATGATGTGAAGGGGCAGAGGTCACTACTGTGGAGGTATGATGTGAAGGGGGGGCAAATGACACTACTGTGGGGGTGAGAGCACTGGAGACTACTGTGGATTTCCTCCATATTGTCCAGGTAGATCTCAACTTCTGAAAGGTTGCCTACCCCTGCTCTAAACTGATCCATTCTGAACACTGTACTGTATAATATATACTCCATACTGCACTGTGTTGTACACTGTTTACTTCAAACTGATTCATTCTGCATACTGTATGCTTCAAACTGCTGAACATTGTGCTATACATTATATACGCAAATTGCTCTACTTTGCACTCTGTACTGTTCATTATATACACCGAAACTGTTACACTGTAAACAATATTTTGTATGCTTTTTTCTTCAGACAACTCCACTGTGCTGTACCTTATACAGTATACTCCCCAATGCCTCTTTGTGTTGCACACTATTTACTAAAGACTTCTCCTTTCTGTACACTGCACTGTGCACGAATTGCTTCAAACTACTACATTCTTAACAATGTATTGCACATTATATGCCTAAAATTGCTCCATTTTGAACACAGTGCTGTACATTATATGCTACAAACCGGTCCACTCTGAACATTGTGCTGTACATTATATTATTCATTATAAACACTGAGCTGTACATTATATACTCAAAACTTTCACTTTGATGAACACTGTGCTGCACATTATATGCTCCAAACTGATCCATTCTGAATAACATGCTTTACATTATGTACACTACACTGCTCCACTGAACACTGCACTGTATCATATATATTTCAAACAGCTCTACTCTAAACATGATGCTGTATATTATATACTCAAAGGGCTCAATTTTTAAAACGGTGCTATACACTTTAGGCTTCTAGCTGCTAAACTCTAAGGGCCAGATTCTCTAAGAAATTCGCCGGCGTAGCGTAAGCCATTTACACTACGCCGCCGCATCGTACTAGAGCAAGTGCCGTATTCCCTAAGCATTTGCTCCGTAGTTTGCGTTGGCGTAGCGAAAATGGCCCAGTGTAAGCCCGTGTAATTCAAATGGGGCGGCTTGTATTTAAATTAAGCGCGCCCCCGCATCGAACGAACTGCGCATGCGCCGGCCGGGGAAAAAGCCCAGTGCGCATGCTCCAGCTCACGTCGGAAAGCGCTGTTGAAACCGACGTCAAAACGACGTGATCGTCACTACGCAATGCCCTATTCGCGAACGAGTTAGTAAAACGACGTAAGCGACGGAAAAAGCCAGCGCTGACCCGACGCCATACTTAACATGGCATCCGACGGCATCCGACGGTACTTCGTAAGGTTACTCCTCATAGAAGCAGGGGTAACCTTACGAGTTCGTAAACGACGTACGCGACGACGGGGCGGAGTAAAAGCGATCGGAATCGGCGTAGTAGCCTCATTTGCATAGGCAAATGAGAAAACAACGTAAAGGCCACCTAGTGGCCGGAGTTGTCATTACAACTACGATCCGCAAGTGTAATGGTATTACACTTGTCGGATGTTCAAGCGTATCTATGCCAAAGTGATGCTAAGCATCACTCGCATAGATACGAGCCAAAAAAAACGGCGATACGACGGGGTATCTGAGATACTCCGTCGTAGCGCCGCTGAGAATCTGGCCCTAAATATTGTGCTGTACAATATATTCTTCATTCTAAATATTATGCTGTACATTATATACTCATAACCGTTGCATTATGAACACCACACTGTACATTATATGTTCCAATTTGATCCAATATAAAAAACATGCTGTGCATTATATACCCCCCACTGCACTGTACCCTGTATATTCTAAACTGCTTCAGTCTTAACAGTGTGCAGTACATAATATACTCTGAACACTGTGGTGTACATTAAGTGCTCAAAACTGCTCCACTTTAAAAACAATAGGATATAATTTTGATGGACCTGCCGATCACCTGACACTTTCCTGTACAATATATTGTCCAAACTGCTCCCGTTATTCACTCTTCTATACAATACACATTCCAAACTGCTCCGTGTATACACTCTGCTGTACAAAATATACTCCAAATTACTCCCCGTATATACTCTGCTGTAGAATATATACTCCAAACTTCTCCCTGTATACACTCTGCTGTACAATATATACTCAATATATACTCCAAATTACTCCCTGTATATACTCTGCTGTAGAATATATACTCCAAGCTTCTCCCTGTATACACTCTGCTGTACAATATATACTCCATACTGCTCCCCTATACAATATACAGTAAAACCTTGGATTGCGAGCATAATTCGTTCCAGAAACATGCTTGTAATTCAAAGCACTTGTATATCAAAGCATTTTTACAGGGTATAAAAGAGAAGAGAGGCGCCTCTAAGTGTAGCAATAAGTTGCTAAATGTTGTACCTTCATTAAATGTAACCATATTGCTACACATAGAGGCTCCTCTCTTCTCTTTTATACTCAGTTGTGACATGACGCTACGCATATATCAAGACATCGCTTGTATATCAAGGAAAATGTTTTTAAAATATTTTGCTCATCTTGCAAAATGCTCTGAAACCAAGGTTTTACTGTATATCCTGTTATCACCTGTAGTCATCATCAACCCAGATCATCTTTATCATAGATCCACCTGTGCTCAGAATTGTCATACTATGGATTGCTCTATATACTGTATATCATAGAAATGTCTATACTGAACCCATAAGCCACACATGCCTGTAGTAGAAATGTGTGCCGTGAAAGTGTACCGAGAAGTGTGTGTCTTTGTATTAGTTTCCTCTGCTGCCAGAAATTCAAATGTTTAATAAAATAAATGTTGTGCAGAGGTTCCAGTGAAGCACAAAACATGACTTGTTCAGAGCAGGAGAGAAACAGTGAGCTTCTTATTCCATGCGGTTTATAAATGTAACCCAAGATTTTCCCTTCTGCTTTTTCAAATCAACAAGGTTTGTGTGTAATTTCCCCCCAGCCCCCTCCTCTGTGCAGATATGCAGATTATATATAGAGAGGGATGTGTGTGTGTGTGTGTATATATATATATATCTTGCTCGCTGAAGCAGCAGAAAGCCCGGCTTTGTTATGGCTGCCAACAGGGGGTGACATGACTTGGAAAATATTATTCTAGCAATTTTGCAAATTGCCATTCACTTTGTTTAATGAGGGCACTGTTACTTTAACCAGGCCATGCCCCTTTGACAGATGTGGGTGGGGTTGGAAGCCTAGCCACTCCCCAGTTGTGATTTCTCTACTGAGAAATCCATAGCACGCTTAGTGTCAGCAGTAGCAAGAGCTCCCAGCAACAGCTGGCATCCCCTCCCCAGCATGCAGGCTGGGCGGGATCTGTCTGCGAAACCTCTCTGTCCTTAACCCTGTGTGCCCTCTCCGTTTTAACACGCTGCCTTTAATCTGTTCCATTTGCACTCAGCATTTGTTTTCATTCCCTGTAAGCGTGTGTCGTACGCTGTCACAGGCTCTCTTTATTCTTGCATTGTTTCACAACAGTGGCAGCATGGGAGGAGGAGAGCTGCACTTGTGCTAAAGAGCTCACTGAAGATCACCACCTTCTGGAATAGACAGCCTGACTACAACTGGGTAGAAGACAGCAAGGCAGATCTGCCAACCTGTGGACATACTACAGGACAAGCCAGAAATGACATGCCATTCTGCAAAGGGCATCCTGTTTTTCCTGTGGATTGTAACATGAGTCTTCAAATTGGATCCTGATCCATGAATTCTTCAACATTCCCAAATGATTGGATTCTATGCCTTGTGCCTGCAACAAGTATTGACCATCGTGCTTGGAAGGACTTCAACAGAAAAGGGTCATTTGTGTCCTCTGTGACCCAGTTGTAAGGCTGGAAAATTGATCCTACACGCTGTTGTACTGGAATGCATTGTGTCCTGCTTAAAACAGACAGCTGGATATAAGTCCTGTGTGTGTGTGTGTGTATATCCACTCCAGCCCTCCTCTTGTCCTCGCATTTGTTGCCTTCTAGCCTGTGCTTAAGTTTGACTTGCCCTGAGGATGTCTCGCTTAGGCTGCCTTGTAACCCTTCCCTATCTGTGGCAGATGCTCCTGATGACCCTTGCTCTGGAGATGGGTTTATATGATGTGGAGAGAGGAAGAAATGCAAAATGTGAACTTATTCAGATTCCTATGTGCCAAGGCATTGGATACAACATGACTAGGATGCCCAACTATGTTGGCCATGAGTCTCAAGCAGAGGCAGCGGTAAAGCTTCAGGAGTTTGCCCCGCTGGTGGAGTATGGCTGTCATATTCACCTCCGTTTTTTCCTCTGTTCCCTTTATGCACCAATGTGCACCGAGCAGGTGTCCACTTCAATTCCTGCATGCAAGCCCATGTGTGAATCTGCCCGTCTCAAGTGTGTCCCAATAATGGAGCAGTTTAGATTTGGCTGGCCTGATTCTTTGGACTGTGATCGTCTGCCCAGTAAAAATGACCCAAATGCGCTGTGCATGGAGGCTCCTGAAAATGCCACAAATGGAGATCCTGTAACGAATGGACATGGTATGCTTCCCGTAGGACCACGGCCTCCACGTCCATCAGGGGCCGGAATGGGTATACCCGGCCGCTGCCCCAATCCTGACAAATTTTTATACGTGGAGAGAAGCGGAGTTTGCGCCCCTAGATGCACCCCAGGGGTGGATGTCTATTGGTCCTCAAGTGATAAAGACTTTGCCTTAGTGTGGATGGCAGCCTGGTCTGGCCTTTGCTTTATCTCTACTGCCTTCACTGTGTTGACTTTTTTATTACACCCTCAGAGATTCCAGTATCCAGAGAGGCCAATTATTTTTCTTAGCATGTGTTACAATGTATACTGTACTGCATTTCTCATCCGAGCTGCAGCTGGAGCACCCAGCATAGCTTGTGACCGGGAAGGTGGCGCCCCCTACTTGATCCGAGAAGGCCTGGAGAGCAGTGGCTGCACCCTTGTCTTTCTTATACTGTACTACTTTGGCATGGCCAGTTCGCTGTGGTGGGTGGTATTAACCCTCACTTGGTTCCTGGCAGCAAGCAAAAAGTGGGGTCACGAGGCCATTGAGTCCCATGGAAGCTACTTTCACCTGGCTGCCTGGGGTATTCCAGCGGTGAAGACTATAATTATACTTACAATGCGAAAAGTGGGGGGAGATGAGCTGACAGGACTCTGTTATGTTGGGGGCTCGGATCCTAGTGCCCTAACTGGATTTGTTCTTGTACCCCTTTCCTGCTACTTGGTGACTGGCACATCATTTTTACTAACCGGCTTTGTGGCACTGTTCCACATACGTCGTGTAATGAAAACCGGGGGAACCAATACAGAGAAACTGGAGAAACTCATGGTTAAGATTGGTGTGTTCTCTATACTATATACTGTCCCAGCAACATGCATCATTGTCTGCTGCTTTTATGAAAGACTTAACTTGGCTCACTGGGAGGCCAGGGCTAGAGAAGAGCCCTGTAGGACAACAGCTGGAAGTGGCAGGCCAGACTGTACCTTGCCTACCTCCATACCTAGTGTAGCAGTCTTTATGCTCAAGATCTTTATGTCTCTAGCCATGGGCATAACAAGTGGTGTGTGGGTATGGAGTTCAAAGACATTACAAGCCTGGCAGGGAATCCTTTGCCAACGTCGGCTGGGGGTTGTGGGCACAAGGACTCGAGGGAAGCCTCAAAGTGGAGGAGGTATTCCCTGCAGCTTGAGCAGCTGCCCCTACAAACCCCCTCCCCTTTCTCTACAAGTGGCTAAAACAGACCTCTTCATGGACTGTCCAACACACGTGTGAAACACAAGATAATGGATAATGAGCATTTTCATGACAAACTTGTAACTAGAAAGTATATTTATATCTGTGGGAAACCACAGCTTAACTGTTTGCTACAGAAATAATACAAAAGCCCTGTCAATGGAATGTGAGAATCCTGTAAGGTTTTGTTTTCCTTAGAATGTGGATTAAGTTCATATAAATGGAAATCGGTAAGGACAATTGATAAGTTGCCTACAAAATAATTATTAAGATGGATAATATATATTGATGCTACCCAAATAGAAACTTGTTCATGTCCCAGTTCTAAAGACATTACTAAAATGTTCTGTATCCAAGATCCAATTCTATAAACGGCTGTTTTCAAAGCTCAATTCCCGCTCTTCAAGCACAAAAGCAGAAATGACCCAATTCGGTGCCTGTTCCAGTCCCATCATCTTCAAGGAACTTTCCTGTCAGCTAAAGTTACACATTGTAGTGGTAGCTGTGACTATAGCTGTGACTATAGTGATTGTCACTGTCTGTCTACAACAGATGCAGCTATGTAAGGCCTTTCTTCATTTAGTGGATGAATACTTTTACAGAGTGTTGTAAACAGCATTGTAAACCTTAAACTGCTCAGGGCCCTTTGCTACCAAAATAATGTATCCCTGATTTAAGCAGAATAGTAATGAACATTCATGTTCTCTTTTTTTTTTTCTTGCAAAGGAAATGCGTATTTTAAAAATAAGGGAATATATTTTCTTACATGTAAGTGCAATACAGTGGCTGGTTGAGTTTGTTTTGGAGTTAATTACTGATGGTAAAGTATTTAAATCCAGGTATGCTTGCTAGTTTTTGAGCATGTAAACTCAAAATGTCTCAAGCTTAGGTTAAAAGAACCATTTTAGTCAGTTGTAATCTGTGGAGGTATATGTACAGTTTATAAAGAAATACGAATACAATTATTTATTACATTTTTTTTACACCAGATTAAGGGAGATGCTTTACAAAAGGTTTGATAGATCAGCAAACCGGTTACCTTCTCTGCCAATTGTGTTAAAGGGAAATAAGATAATAATATTAATATTCAAAATACTCAAGTCTGTTGACCTGGGCTATGCTTATTGCCAGTAATTTATTCACCTGATACTATATTATAAAACATAAAATCTCAATGTTGGTATTCCACATATTCTTAGTACTTTACAAAATTTTTACATTCTTTTTTGGTAAATCAGAGGAAGGAGGTTTCTTGGTCTCTCTAGTTTTGAAACAAACAAATGCTGACTCAGAGGGCTTGAGAAATTTGTAGCTCAATGACAGCTGGGGAGCCACAAGTTGCCTAAAATGTACTAAGTAACAGGATTTGACAGAGGGGTCATGCTATATATTAGGATGTTTTTTTATTGCACCATGAGGCTTGACATCTGCTAAAGATAGTTTCAGTATTAACAATTGCCATAGTCTTGACTGTGTTTGCTGCTGAAACCTGTTCAGAGACATTGTGTTTGAGTGTAAACATTTCATTTACTGAATGTGAATTCATAACAGAAAATCTACTAATAACCATGAATTACGAAAGGGACCATTGCATTTTATAAACTATATTCTGCAAAGGTCTTTCCAAAGTTTGCTGTGAAATGTTTCTAATAAGCCAACATGTACAAAACCCATAGCAGCTGGCAGATAGTGCTATCAGCTGCAACTTTTCAAAGCTGATTTCTGATTGGTTGGTTCAAGCCTTGGAGTGGTGAAGCCTGTGTTGTCTTTCATTAGTCCCACTATGAGCCTGCGTACACACGACTGAGAAACTCGTCGGGCAAAACTCATCGTTATCCCCGTCGAGTTCCTAGTTCGGCAGTCAAAAATCTTGTCAAGCCAAATTTTCCCATTGAACAACGAGGAAATAGAGAACATGCTCTCTTTTTGGCTCGACAAGTTTTTCGACGGGTTTCTCCGCGAAAAGTGTACACACGACCGGTTTTCTCGGCAGAATACGTCTCCCATCGAGGTTCTTGCTGGATTCTGCCGAGAAAATCGGTCGTGTGTACGCGGCCTCACCATTACTTTTATTTACCCTTATAAATTCTTAAAAGAAATGTAAAATGCTTACAGACTGGTTGGCTTATTAGTAATTGTTTTTGATGTCCCGGTAATAATATGTACCTAATGCTGACCATAAATTCAGACATACTGGTGTTTTTTTTACAAAAAATTAGCAAAATCTGGTGCATAGAAACCAATCAGCTTCCAGGTTTAATTTCCAAAGCTAATTTGAACAATATAAACGGATTGGGTACTATACACAGATGCACCAGGTTCTGAGTGCACCAATTTTAGTAAATCATCTCCCCCAGGCTTTTGTTTTTCAAAGAACATTTCTGTTCAGTAACTATAAACAGACAATCAGAAATCAGTTTGGGTCAGTCTAAATACAGTAAAATGCTCAAAGCAGACTGCTGATTGGATTCTGGGGGTAACAGCACTATTACCTAATGCAACATTATTAAAACAGTTCTCTCTCCACAGTTACCAAAAATTTTAATTGAAGCTGTCATTTTTATGTGGCAGTGTCGACACCAACAGGTGGATGGGCAAAAATAACCACAGTCCCTGGTACTTTTTACTTTAGTATGTGAGGACCTAGCTATGCTTTCAACCATATAGCAAAGCTACATGTGATATTTATATTTGAAGTGTATCATAACGTGTGTGTATGTATGTGTGTGTATATATATATATATATATATATATATATATATACACACACTGTATATATAAAATACAGAATGGTGGTATCAGCACACAATCCAAATGCTGCTCTGGTGCTCCAGACAAATATTGCGATATAGCGATGTGGCAAGCATTTTCAGGACTTCCAAAGAAGAATAGAAAAGGCCAAATAGTAGTTTTACTACACCAATGGAACCCACCTTTCTCAAGGCATTTGTTTATATCTATTCTCCTTTGGAAGCCATGAGAGTGCCTGCATTGTGTGTTTTATATATATATATATATATATATATATATATATATATATATATATATATATATATATATATATATATATGCACTTGTCTATAAGCATGCAACATTTATGTCTATAGGCATGCAGCATTTAGTTCATATGCTGCACTCCCTACCAGCCACGTGCACCGACTTTAAAAGCATTTAGATAATTCATAATGAAACATCAGACTTGCATACTTCTTTTGACACAAAAATGTCCCGCGCAGCCTTTCATCATGGATTGCTTGTTACATCTAGCTCTACAGTGTGCAAAGTCCAGAGCGAGAGCACAGATTAGTTGAGAGATGACTCATATATGCTGTGATGTGTAGTGATTGAAGTCATGATCGCTAGGTGGTTTGCAAGAATACAAAATGTATGTACTTTAAAGTTTAATATGACTTTTATATGAGATTGTGAGAATATTTATGAAAACAGACACATTGAAAAAGATACAAAAAATAATCACATTCATCATGTTAGCTACCGTTTGCTAAACTGGGCTAGAAATGTAAAAAAAAAAAATAGGATCTTTTTGGCTGCTGTGTTGTCATAATTATTCTCCAGTGTGTTTACACGTGGAGGGAAATTTTTTGTTTTGAATGATGTGTAGCCCACCACTTTAATATAATCAGTAGGTGTGGAGTACTACAAATTGTTAGAGGACAATTCTGTTACTTAATATACATCTCGTTAAAAAATTTCAGCTGCAGGAAAATACTTAGTTAAATTACTAACTATAGTGGTTATCTCTGATTCTTCTGTTGGCCTCAAAACAGCTTTAAAATAGAGGATGAGCAGGGTCTTTAGAGGATGGAGAGTCAGGATGGTCCCATTGGTGGCATTACACCAACACTAAAGAGATTTTTCTGCATGTGTTTTTATATAAGCTTCTGTAATTCCTTTGAACATAAATACTGAGGGAGGAAGCCGTCAACCTAACATTGGGATCTTACTAACAGGTAGAGAGAGCAGAGTGGTGGTGGATCCTTGGCCAAGCTTTACTGCTTAATTTCGGTGGATATTGTAGAGGTCAGTGACCTGGCTATACTATGTGGCAGGGATGCCTAGGTTACAAGAGTAGCTGGCTTGCTAGGTGGTACATTGTGAATGGTGTGATTAAGCAACAACTTGATATATTTCGATCTGTAAAGCCACAAGATAAATATAAATATATTAAATTGCCTCCCAGCCCCTAAAATAAATCATTTTAGATCAATGGAAAATAACAATGAACCCTCTTTTTATAACAATGTTCCTTTTATATAGTGTTATTTGTATTTTTCTAAAATGCAACTTTTAGTGTTCTAAAGATATCTCCTGGTGAAATTCAAATAATTCATATTATTCTATTTCTCACTATCATACAATGGCTGCATGTGCCTTGTGGTGGGGGCTGTCAGTAAATGAAAGAACCCCTGTGCCCTCAGCATATTGTAGAGTGGGGGGGGGGGGATTTTGTGAGCTAAATTGATATTCATAAGGTTTTATCTTGTTATGCTGCATTCAATTCTTGCTACCAGGGAATCTCTGTATGTTTAGCATCCAAAAAGGTTTGCAGGATTTGCTACACTGGTGGGGAGGGGAACTAAACTGCTTCTTTTGCAGTGATATAGCACAAAAACATAAACTGGTTAAAACATAATTTACGTCTTTGAATAAATGATACACGATCAGCCATAACGTTATGACCACTGACAAGTGAAGTGAACAAAACTCTATCTCGTGACAATGTCATCTGAAAGTGGGCAGGATATGGTAGGCAGTAATTGAACATGTTGTCCCTGAAGTGTTGAAAGCAGAAAAAATAGGCAAGCATAAGGATTTGAGCAACTTTGACTAGAGAAAATTGTACCACTAGATGACTGGGTCAGAGAAACTCCAAAATTTCAGCTCTTGTAAGATGTTACCAGTCCGCAGTGGTGAGGACTCATCAAAAGTGGTCCAGGAAAGGAAACCCGGCGAACTGGCGACAGCGTCATGGACGGCCAAGGCTCATTGATGCATCTATGGAGAGAAGGCTTGCCCCTGTAGTCTGATCCAATAGAAGGGCTACTCTAGCTCAAATTGCTGAAAAAGTTAGTGCTGGTTTCCGATGGGGTGGAATCCCTGCCGAGAGAACAAAAAGATTATTGCTAGCGGCTATAGCCGCTGACAATAATTGCATGCTAGAAATCCGACATGCTGATTGTAACCAAGTGAATTGATGGATGGACTTAGCCTGCCTATAGATGGTGTGAATGTCAGCCAGTCCCTGCTGAACCAGACAAGATTTGATTCATCTATGGCTGGCTTTAAAAGATGATCTACTGACAGCTTGGTGCCAGATATCACAGCATACCTTCAGAGGTCTAGTGGAGTCCATGCTTCAACAGGTCGGGCCCATTTTGGCAGCAAAAGTGGGACCTACTCAATATTAGGTGGGTGGTCATGTTATGGTGGGTAGACATAATGTTATGGCTAATCAAGGAAGTTGGTTTGGAAATGTACACACTATAGAACAAATACTCGTGTTTAAAGCGGGGGTTCACCCTAAAACATTTATATACCATTAGATCCAGCATACTGCTAAAATCGACAGTATGCTCGACTTTTTTTTTTTTTAGTGCTGTACTTACTGTTTTACAGCTTTTTTCACCTGGCTTCCGGGTTCTCGATCCCCCCGGGGGGTAGGAGTTCCTAAGACAGGTCATACATGATTGACGTGCGGAAAGGTGCGTCACGCCTTCCGAAAATACACAACGTGGCACTCAGCTTTTTACGGCGCCTGCGCAGTCGGCCCTACACGGCAGGCGCCGTATAGCGCCGTAAATTGCCGAGTTCCACTTCGTCTATTTTCGGAAGGCGTGACGCGCCTTCCTGCACGTCAATCATGTACGACCTGCCTTAAGAACGCCTATTCCCCGCAGGAATCCCCGCTCAGAGCCAGATAAGAAACAAGATAAAACGGTAATTACAGAAAAAAAACCAGCATACTGCAGATTTCAGCAGTATGCTGGATCTAATGGCATAAAGTTGTTTTCAGGGTGAACCTCCGCTTTAATAAGTACACCAATTCTCAAGTAACTTTTCATATATTTTCCAATTATCCAAATCCAGCTATTACCCAAATTATTAATTAAACCCAGGGCTTTTTTTCAGGGGGAACTTGGGGGAACTCAGTTCCACCACCTCTGGCTCAGACCCTTTGGTGCCTGATCACCACAATCACTTGTAAACACAGAAGTCTGGTTTCTGTATTAACAAGTGACAGCCCTGCACTCTGTGGGCCAGATTCTCAAATATTTTCGGCGGCGTAGCGTAAGCCAGTTACACTACGCCGCCGCTGCGAACTCGTAAGGTTACCCCAGCTTCTATGTGGAGTAACCTTACGAGTTCGTAAACGACGTACGCGACGACGGGGCGGCGTAAAAGCGATCGAGAATCGGCGTACTACTTCATTTGCATATGCAAATGAAAAAACAACGTAAAGGCCACCTAGTGGCCGGAGTTGTCATTACACCTACGATCCGAAAGTGTAATTGTATTACACTTGTCGGATGTAGAAGCGTATCTATGCAAAAGTGATGCTAAGCATCACTCGCATAGATACGAGACAAAAAAAAAAGGCGATACGACGGGGTATCTGAGATACTCCGTCGTAACGCCTCTGAGAATCTGGCCCTGTGTGTAACCCCCCTGAACTCTACACTCTGTATTTAATGCAATCCTGGTATTTTATGCCCCTTTAAGACCCTTCTATCGTTTGTGAAAACAGGGTTGTGGTTGAGTTCCTGCACCTATTTTCTGAGAAAAAAAGCTCTGATTAAACCTAAGAATTCATAGGTAGGCACTTATTCCATTTAAGGTGTACAATTGCACATGTTACTTCTTTACAAGATAAACATCTATGTGTGTCAGAAGAAGAGAGGCACTGCCATTCTTTGGAGATTTCTTGTTACCTGGCTGTATTGTTGATCCCCTGACTTGATTACTTTGTGAGTCACAAGTATGCAAATTAGGAATTCCAACTTTAGAGGCTGCATTCGTGTTCCGAGACAGTGACCTATTTTGTAACCACACAGCCAGGAAGCTATTGTTTTCAGCAGTGGCAGCCTGCATCTTTCACTTAGCACAGGTTCATATAGTTCATGTGCAACAATATATTATGCTAGAACAATATGGCATGCTATAATACAAATATACAAATCTGTTATATGTTTGGAATATGGTGTTGGAAATGAAAAATATGTACATGTTCAATTATTTCCAGAGCCCTAAACCTTATGGGCCAATCAGCAGCAATATTTTATTATTCACATTGTGATAAACCTGCCATGTCAAACTAGTGTCTTTGGGGACTCAAACTCTTAAAAATAGCCCTTGCCCAGTTTGACAGCTGATAAAGGTTCCACTTTTGATTCCTTTTTATTATTTGGCATAAAGACTAGTTGCCCACACACCTGCAGACTGGGCTGCCAGAAACATATATTTCTCAGGCTGCCTGATCTACAGCAGAACTGATCATCCAAGGTGACAAGACCAGACCTAGTGTCCTAGGCAGGTGCCAACTGTCCATATTTATGGACTAAGGATCTGGTAATTTGACAGATGCATTCTCAGCTCTGGAACATTTCATTCTTCCATCGTATCCAAAGAACAATGTGGTATAAAAGCACTTTAAACCCACACACACATGACAATTATAAGCAGAGCTGACCTCAAACAATTCTTCTAAACAAGTGTATAGCATCTTTGGAAAAATGAGCACATCCCTTTACTGAATTATAATACTTGGCAGTTTTGTTAAAAAGAGTGACTTGCCCACTATGATGAAAGTTGAGATGTAATTATTTGCTCTGTGTTTACAGCATGTTGGACACCCTCACTGACCGGCTTATTTCATAAAGCTGTTTCCACTACTTTATTACATGAGCCTGTCAGTAGCATGGGCCTATATTTAGTTGTGGTTTTGAGGTGCAAACTGTTATTTTGCAAAAAGAAAATGTGACAATTAAAGATGAAATTATAGGATGCCCAGTGGCATAAAACAGTCGTTTATTGGAATCTTTATTTTAACTATATGCATGTGGCATGTAAAACAGTGTTCATTTAATATATAATTCCTTGGCAGTACACTTCATTCATGCCAAGCAAGTTTCTAGTGCCACACTTGCCTGACTTTCCAAGTTTGCGGGGAGATAATGAAGCAGTCATAGAATTTTAACAGCTATTTCCTTTAACATTGTACCCAACACCAATAGTAGTTTTCTGCCCTTAGTGACTGAAACACATCCACGCTTGGTAACTATAGCAGAAGTCAATGTTGTGCAATTTGGAAGGATGCACCATTCTGAAAGGGCAGGCTTTCAAAAAATGTCATACTGTCAGCAATATATAATGAAGAAAAATAAGACAGTTTATGGATTTTAGGCAGTAATTTTATAGACTACAGATAAAATTACTAGTGCTTGGAATGCCAAAGTTTGCCAGCTATTGACTTATTAAAGACTGTGACAGCACATTTCCTTTCTGATGTGACAAATGAAATATATAACAATGTTTCATCAGGTATAGCTGTACAACTTGTCAGGTATTGGTCTGAAGTGCCATTTTGTGAAAAGGAGCAATAACTTAGCAGTCACCTTATACCCCAATTTTGTTATATAAGTCACAGGTTGGTTTGGTTGGGAGCACAAAAGGGTTACTCTAATTGGGGAAGAGGTATTTAAATAGAAGCATGGAACATACTTTATGGAGAGCTGTTGTCTAAAGCAACCGGATTCAGTTCTTGTTTCCCTTTTGTAAATGATTAAAAAATTCAGCCTGAATCTTTGCTGTAGGCAACAGCTCCAATTTTGCGTTTTCATGTTTCCCATCATTAGTAATAAGTTGTGACATGATAAATGTCACAAAGAAGTTGTGGTTTACTAGGTACTAAAAAGCACAGAGAAACCTTATTCTCCTGATATATTTCAGTTAACAGGGTACAAGACATGTTGCAGTTTTCTCACACAAATCTTTATATATATATATAAGAATAAATATATATTTTTGGATTTGCATTATAAAAATTGGTACAGGTTTTCTAAAGTACAGAATATAAACGTAATATTGAGAATGATAATTTAATGCTGTAATTTATTCTTTAACTGTCAGAGTTTTGATTTGATGGTTTAATAAACTGGCTTTTGTGTGATATATTTTGTAGATTGTGTGTTGATTTCATTAACTTGCTTTCAGTAAGATGTTGCAAGCTCTTTTTCTATTTATTTTCTGTTCTTAGCATGGTAGAGCCTTCTTTTTTTTTTTACATGAATTTGCATGTCTTACTATAATATCACATATCTCAAAAATTAGGAATATTCCTTATTATTTCAGCATATTTTACAGAGCTATGAAAATAGTTTGTTTTGCCCGTGTTGGCCAAGAAGCACCTATGTATATTGTACAGATTTAGGCTAAAAAACAAATCGATTATTCAACAACTAATCAAATTATGAAAATAGTTGTCAACTATTTTCATAATCGATTAGTTGGTCAGCCAATTTGTTGGCCTGCATATAGAATGCATTATTTGTTTACATATCAGGAAATACAGTGAAGAACACATACAGGTCAGTACAGCGTCCATACATGTGAGAACACACAGTGCAGCACACTTACAGCTCAGTACACCATCCATACATGTCAGTAAGTGCCTGAGAATATGTGAATGTGTGAGGAACAATGCCTTATGGGACATGTAGTCCTGGGCAGGAAGAGAGTGGTTCTAAAGGCAGAAGTTTTTTGTACCTTGCTATAGGGGCACTCTATACTATACTTTGCAGCTTCCTATTGGGGCACTTTGAAGGCAAGAGGAGCCAGAAGGGTTGGTGGGGGACCCTAGAAGAGGAGAATCAGGGCTGCTTTGTGCAAAACCATTGCACAGAGCAGATAAGTTTAACATGTTTGTTGTTTAAAAAAAAAATCACTTTAACCCCTTCCTTACTGGCGCATTGTAAAATGACGCCGGCAGGAACCCTCCCTTGATCCGGGTGGACGTCATATGACGTCCTTTGTTCCTGGCGATCTAGGGCGCATGTGCACGCCGGCGGCGGCACCGCTCGTGACCCGGCGCGCGTGCCCGGTGGCCGCGATTGCCGCCAGGCACCTGCGATTGCCGGTGATCATGGTAGAAGTGTGGATCTGTGTGTGTAAACACACAGATCCAACTCCTTTCAGCGGTAAGGAGACCAATGCTGTGTTCCCAGTACAGGGAAACACACATCGATCTCCTCCCCTTGTGAGTCCCCTCCCCCAAACAGTTAGAACACACTGTAGGGAACATTTTAACCCCTTCAGCGCCCCTAGCGTTAACTCCTTCCCTGCCAGTCACATTTACACAGTAAACAGTGCATATTTATAGCACTAATCGCTGTATAAATGTGAATGGTCCCAAAAACGTGTCAAGTGTCTGATGTGTTCGTCGCAATGTCACGGTCACAGTAAAAAAATCGCAGATCGCCGCCATTACTAGTATAAAAATGACTAAAATAAAAATGCCATAAATCTATCACCTATTTTGTAGACGCTATGGCCCAGATTCACAGAGCGATTACGCCTGCGCAACAGGAGATGCGCATGCGTAAGTCGAAATGTGCGCGTGCGTTTCGATGCACGGCATCCCCAGAACGAGATACGCAAAAAATCTACTTTTTTTTGTCCCGCGTAATTTCGTTAGACTGGCGCATCCGTCCGCGCAAAAGTGCGCTAGACAGACCATTGATTTGCTATTAAAATATGCTAATGAGGGACTTACGGGGATCCACAAAAGAACGTTGGGGCAGCGCAGGCGACGCAGTGTGCGCAACAGCAAAATGTCCTGTCTAAAATTAGACCATATAAAAGCTGGTCTAAAAAGAGAAAAAAAGTCTACTTGTTAGATAAAGCAACACTGTTAGTGAGGAGCTCAGCAGTCACACGTGTTGCACAACAATCTGTATGCCAACATGCCAGGGGCATCGTCGCACATAGCTATACTACTGACTTTAGATGAACAAAGAAGGATGAGGGCACGGAGGATGGCACGGGAGAGGATATACCGCACCCGCATAGACCTGTTTGGCATGAGTGATTCTGAGGTGTTTCGCATCTTCAGATTCACCCCTCATGTCATCCTGGAATTAACCACAACCCTGCAGGAGGACATCACCAGCCCAACACACCGCTCACATGCAGTGCAGCCACTGGTCAAGGTCATGGCAACACTCCATGTCTTTGCCAGTGGCTCTTTTCAGCGTACAAGTGGAGTGGTGGCTGGGATGTCACAATCCTCCATGAGCAGATGTGTGCACCAGGTTGTCCCTGCAATCCTCAGACGCATGGCCAACCAAATCATCAAACCCACCACTGAGGAGCTGCGACTGAAGGCAATGACAGATTTCTACAGAATTGCCAGATTCCCACGCACTGTGGGGGCCATTGATTGCACACATGTGGCACTCCAGCCCCCCCAGGAGACAGAGCACATGTACCGCAATCGGAAGCATTGGCATTCCATCAATGTACAGGTGATAGTCGATGCCCAAGGCCTCATATGGCACGTCCGTGCCAAACACCCAGGGTCCAGCCATGACAGCTACATATACAATCAATGCCACATCCGAATGGAATTCGATCAGAACGTGTATGGGGACACCTGGCTGGTTGGTGAGTGACATGGGAGTCAGGCATGACTATCCCCTCCCATGATGCACACATCAAAAGGGCCACATGCATGACTAACATCCTCCTGTCTTTTCCCTTACAGGTGACTCTGCATATCCACTGGGACCCCATCTCATGACTCCTATCCGGAACCCCCAAACCCCAGGAGAGGAAAGATACAATAAAGCACATGCCCAAACATGAGCAGTGGTAGAGCACACCTTTGGCCTACTAAAGTCACGTTTCCGATGCCTGGATAAGTCTGGGGGTACCCTCTTGTATTCCCCAAACTTTGTGTGCCAGATCATTGGTGCATGTTGCATGCTGCACAACTTCGCAGAAAGAAAGGGCCTGCAGATTGGCCTACGTGATGACCTGACCCCTGAACCAGACAATCCCCCCCTAACCGAGGTTACCCCGTCTTCTGAGGGTAGAGCAGCCAGGAGACAACTCACATTGGGCATCTTTGCACGTTAAACACACACATTAATCATGGCACAATGAGAATGCATGCATGCACAACACTGTGGTCCCTAGCACACACACCCCACATCCACATCAAATTGGATTGGCACCAGTCCACCATGCAGGACTTGTGAGCAGCAACGCCACGCCAAGGCTCCAATTATGTCACCGTACATTCATACACCATTCACACGGACCTGGGGATCACTTCTCCCTGGTCCTGGGGAACCCTTCTCCACCAAAATTGAGGGTGACACCCCTTTTCCGGCAGGAATGTCACCCCCACATTCAAACAGCATTCACAACCCAAAAAAAAAAAAAAATTACCTGCAAAAGCAAAAAATTTCCAGCAAAATAAATAAATAAATAAATTAAAAAAGGGGAAAAAAAAAATAATGCCCTTTGCGTGAGCCACGCCTGGGGCGCCCCCGGCCACGGCCCCGGCTTCTCAGGGGAGACTCATGGGGGAGGGGTAAAACTGGGGAAGGAGGAGCAGCCCCTGATCTCTGCCCACCTGGCGGCCTGCCCTCCAAGGCCACGGCTATTCTGTCCAGGGCAGCACCAAGTGTTGCCGTTTTGGCCTGGATAGCCTGGGTAAGGGCCCTCACATCCTGCCCAACGCCTGCTGATGTCGTCTGCAGTTCGTTTAGGCAGGTTGTGAAAGCCCGGGAGTCCAGGTTCCCCAGCGTATCCTTGATGGAGGACAGGCTCTCCTCCATCCACACCAATGTCTGGCTGACCTGTCCCAGATGGCGGGTCTGGAGGAACTGGTCCCTTCTCAGAGTGGCTGGCAGGAGATCGGCCAACCCCCTGGTGTTCTGGGGTGAAATCCTGCCTCCAGCTGATGCTTGTGGCCAGGGAGAAGGGGAGGCCCTTGTGAGGGGAGCCATGTTGGGGGAGGAGGGGGGGGCTCCCCCTTAGGGAGGGCTGCCTGCTGCCAGCCAGAGGGGAAGAGTCCTCAAAAACCAAACGTCCAGTGCCTGACATGAACTCCTCCTCCTCATGATTCTCCTCCTCCTCTTGAACCTCCTCCGCGGACTCCGGCCTTGTTGCGGGGGCCTCATTAGGCTGCTGTCCTGGGGTTGGTGCGGTCAGGCCAGATGGCCCTGCACCCTCCTGCACATCTGTGGATGACACAAAACTTTCACAGGTTGGAGGATCCACACACTTGCCACATATTCCCTTTCACCCCCTCCCCCACACATGCTACACACCTGATATTAAAAAAAAAACTTACCTGGCACCACGGGCTCCGGACTTGAGTCAAAGCCGGGCAGGCCCTCAACTTCATGCAGATGAAAGGTCAGGGCCACCGCACGCTCCTCCGCTGTCAGCCTAATACGGCATGGTGGGCCCCCTCCTGTGCCCCTGGCATGGGCATGCATTCTGGCCAGCTTCTGTTTGACCAGACGCCGGAGGTCATTGATTTTTTTGTCAATCCCAGACCGGGTCCGTGTCTCCCCCTGCCCCGCTGAATTGACCTGCTCAGTGATCCTATCCAAAATCTCCCTCCTCTTGGCCGGGGTGGTGTTGGCACTGTCTGGGCCGTGGAGGAAACGCCCATACTCGCTAATGGCCCGGGCAAGAATTTGTTTTTCCCCAACTGTAAAATTGAGCTTTCGCTTTCTCTCTGTCATACTTCAGAAAAAAATCACTCCCAGTCAACAAAATTCACTCACAAAAACAAGCACAAGCAAGCAAGAACACACACAAAGACAAAACTAACACCCAAAAAATCACAATAGCACTCAGCAAGAAACAGTCACAAAAACAAACAGCAAAAAAACTGCAAGAAAACAAACGAACAGAAATATATCAATCAAACAAACAGTCTCTCAAACACTTATCAAAAAACACTTTCAAAGATCTACTAACAAACACTTGATCACACAGAACACTAATCTGACAACTACAAAACACACCGCAACGAA
Source organism: Rana kukunoris (assembly GCA_029574335.1). NCBI lineage: Eukaryota > Metazoa > Chordata > Amphibia > Anura > Ranidae > Rana > Rana kukunoris. The sequence goes on along the minus strand of CM056050.1, from coordinate 500,784,181 downwards.
CAACAGGACAAAAGCACTTGGTTAAATGGGAAGGGACAAAGGGATGTACTTTTGCAATGCAAGTGCGTTTGTGTGTCTATTTATGCTGTTTGCGTAGTTCACAACGTTGCCCTAGTCCATTTCCAATTTCACTGATTGCGCCGCTCCCGAGTTGTGAGCATGCGCACAGCGGAGCTGACCATGGTCTCCTTCAAGCGCGCATGCGCGAGCCGGCCGGCCCTTCATTTGCATGGGGTCACGGCTCATTTCAATGTAACCCGCCCACATCCTTCCCAATTTGTATTACTCCTCCTTACGCCTCTGAAAAAACGTTACGTATGCGCAATTTTCTGCGCAAAAGCTACGAGAATAGGGTGATTACGCGGCAAAATTGCGCAAGTCTAACGTAAAGACGGTGCGCTACGCCGGTCCAATAATGCGCAGATGTACCTGAATCTGGGCCTATAACTTTTGCGCAAACCAATCAATATACGATTATTGCAATTTTTTTACCAAAAATATGTGGAAGAATACATATCGTCCTAAACTAAGGAAAAAAACGTTTTTTTTTTTTATTATTGTGATATTTATTACATAAAAAGTAAAAAATATTGTGTTATTTTTTTTTTAACCACTAGCCGACCAGCCGCCGCAGTTATACGGCGGCAGGTCGGCTCTCCTGCGCGAGAGCCCGTCATCCTACGTCGGGACTTTCGCGGCCACTAGGGGGCGCGTGCGCGCCGCCGGCGGCCCGCGCGCGTGCCCCCCGCTCGCCCCCGAGTCCCGCGCGCGTGCCCGGCGGGCGCGATCGCCGCCGGGCGCGCGCGCTCGTTCGTTACAGAGCGGGGAACGAGAGCTGTGCGTGTAAACACACAGCACTCGTTCCTGTCAGCGGGGGAAACGCTGATCTTCCGTTCATACAATGTATGAACGGAAGATCAATGATTCCCCCTAGTGAGTTCACCCCCCCCACACAGTAAGAACACACCCAGGAACACACTTAACCCCTTCCCCGCCCCCTAGTGTTAACCCCTTCACTGCCAATGGCATTTTTATAGTAATCCAATGCATTTTTATAGCATTGATCGCTATAAAAATGCCAATGGTCCCAAAAATGTGTCAAAAGTGTCCGATGTGTCCGCCATAATATCGCAGTACCGAAAAAAAACGCTGATCGCCGCCATTACTAGTAAAAAAAAAAATATTAATAAAAATGCCATAAAACTACCCCCTTTTTTGTAAACGCTATAAATTTTGCGCAAACCAATCAATAAACGCTAATTGCGATTTTTTTTTTCGAAAAATATGTAGAAGAATACGTATCGGCCTAAACTGAGGGAAAAAAATGTTTTTTTATATATTTTTGGGGATATTTATTATAGCAAAATGTAAAAAATATTGCATTTTTTTCAAAATAGTCGCTCTATTTTTGTTTATAGCGCAAAAAATAAAAACCGCAGAGATGATCAAATACCACCAAAAGAAAGCTCTATTTGTGGGAAAAAAAGGACGCCAATTTTGTTTGGGAGCCACGTTGCACGACCGCGCAATTGTCAGTTAAAGCGACGCAGTGCCGAATCACGAAAAGTGCTCTGGTCTTTGGACAGCAATATGGTCCGGGGCTAAAGTGGTTAAGTTGTCTCTCTACTTTTGTTTATAGCGCAAAAAATTAAAACCGCAGAGATGATCAAATACCACCAAACTAAAGCTCTATTTGTGGGGGGAAAATTTTAGTTTGGGTACAGTGTTGACCACGCAATTGTCATACAAGGTGCAACAGCGCGGAAAATTAAAAATTGGTCTGGGCAGGAAGGGGGTGAAAATGCCCTGTATGGAATGGGTTAAAGACTCTGTGCAGGGGCAATCATCATCTGAACCCAGAGAAGGTGGAGGCTGATAGGCTGGAGGTAAAATAAGGCATTACAATTGCATTTAAAGCAAACTTTTAACAGAATTGTGCATTATATTTAAAATAATCAAATCCACAATCACACATCATGTGTTTTTTTTGGGGCTTTTTGCAGAATCACAAATTTGCATCTAACATGGTTTCATATGGGAAATGTTCACATCTATGCTTTTTTCAGCCGCTGTGTTTTTGGAATGGGTCTGGGACTTTTTTCAAGGCAAAACGGTGCTTTTTTGGTTCAATAGACTTCAGGTTGGATTCACACCTATGCATTTTTTCGCATTTTGCAGATTTGCACTACAGAACGTGTTCCATTGGAAACCATGTTAAATGGACTATAGTGCAAATCTGCAAAAATTCAGACTCAATGGAGAAGCTGCAGAGAAGCACGTAGTGCGTTTTTGCTGTGATTTGTGTTTTTTAATCTGCCCAACGAATTGACCAAAAAAAACATAAAAATTGCAAAACACAAATCGCAGCACAATCATGCATGCATAAACGTAAAATGCACAGTAAGAAGCACTGCAAAAACAGATCAAAAGTAATCTGCATAGGTGTGAACCGAGCCTTATGCTGGCCATACACTTATCGATTTTCGCATAACAATATTCATACGGAAAAAATCTTTGTACATTCGCTGAATGAAAAAAAGGCCCTTTGAAAATTTCACTTGCTTTTAACATTCAGTTTTAAAAGCAATGTAATTTCTGAACGAAAACCACATACACTGTCTGAAACTTTCTTTTGACCAAGAAGTTTTCTATTCTGCTCCTTCTAATAACTCCTGTTGTTTTTAACATTTTGACACTTCTTTTGTGAAATGATAGGGGTACAATGGTAGTCCTCTCCATGTTGAGGGCATGTGGCCTGGTAGGGTACAGGAGGGGGGGCGCTCTCTCGTCCCCCCTCTTTTCCTGCAGCCTGCCAGGTTGCGTGCTTGGATAAGGGTCTGGTATGGATTTTTGGGGGGAACCCCACGCCATTTTTTTTAAATTGGTGCAGGGTTCCCCTTAATATTCATACCAGACCTGAAGGGCCTGCTATGGAATTTGGGGGGGACCCTCACGCATTTTTTTTTAACATTTTGGTTTGGGTTCCCCTTAATATTTGTACCAGACCCAAATGGCCTGGTAATGGACTGGGGGGGACCCATGCTGTTTTTTTTTTCAATTACTTTTATCTGTATTGCCAGGACCCGACAATTCATTATAGCCGCGAGTAGTTTTGAATTACTTTTTTTCCTAAAAAAAACGACTCGAACATAAAGCTCATCCATACTTCTGATAGAAAAATACTGTGCAACGTAATGAATCAGTAGAGAGATGTTGGTTCCTGCTGGTCTGCCAACTCAGCGGGAGATCTCTCCGTTGATTTCCGCGAATGACAGGTCCCTCTCTGCTCACTGAGCGGGGAGGGGCTTGTCGAGCGCCGCTGTCTCCAAAAGAGAGATCGGACGAAAATGGACAGCATGTCAGTTTTAATCAGATCTTACCCAATCGGATTGGATGTCAGCGGACATGTCACCACTGACATCCGACGCTCCATAGAGAAGCATGGAGCGGCCGCTCAGGTCTGATGAAAAACTGACAGGCAGACCTGAACGGTCTGGCAGTGTGAAAGGGGACTGCTAAGCTGCAATATATTAAATGTTGTTTTTTTTGTTTAACCACTTCCCGCCCGATCAATAGACAATTGACGTTAGGGAAGTGGTTCTGTTATCCTGACTGGACCTCTATTGACGTCCAGCAGGATAACATACTGGCGCGCGTCCATGGGGGCACGCAGCGCGGCGATCAGTGATGCGGGGTGTCAGTCTGACACCCTGCATCTCTGATCTCGGTAAAGAGCCTCCAGTGGAGACTCTTTACCATGTGATCAGCCGTGTCCAATCATGGCTAATCACAATGTAAACAGGAAGAGCCGCTGATCGGCTCTTCCTCATTTGCGTCTGACAGACGCGAGTAGAAGAGAGCGCATCTGGGTTTGCACGGGCACGCGTGCACACGATTCCCCCTACTACAGAGGGACTTCCTGAACTCACAAGAAGAGAGCGCCCACCCGGCCGTATATATACACTGGCCGGGTGGGAAGTAGTTAAATGAATGTGGTGGGAGGCTTTAAGGTGGAGAGGGGAGAATACAAAAACTCTAGAGTTGGACTTTAAAGTGACACCTAATTCTAATGTGAAAAAAAAAATCGATTCAAGTATGTATTCTTAACTCAAAAATCACATTCTTTACTCTCAACCTCCTCCAGATTTCCTAATACTTTTTTCTTTATTTTCTTTTTTTTTGCTGCTGTCATCAGACTTATGGAGGATAGCTTTTATCATTCTCCATGGCCCCACTGTATGAAGGGACACTCTCTCTTGCTCACTCCCTGGATGGACAATAGACTATAGGATTTGTTCATACATTGTCTTAAAAAAGTATTCATACCCCTTGAAATGTATTTGATAGACCAACACAAAATGGCACATAATTGTGAAGTAGTAGGAAAATTATAAATGGTTTTCAATATCTGAAAGTGTGATATGAATTTGTATTCAGCCCCCCTGAGTCAATACTTTGTAGAACCACCTTTTGCTGCAATTACAGCTGCAAGTCTTTTTGGGTATGTCTTTACCAGCTTTGTACATCTAGAGAGTGGTCTTTTTGCCCATTCTTGCAAAATAGCTCAATCTCTGTCAGATTGGATGGAGAGCGTCTGTGAACAGCAATTTTCAAGTCTTGCCACATATTCTCAATTGGATTTAGGTCTGGACTTTGACTGGGCCATTCTAACACATGACTATGCTTTCATCTAAACTATTCTATTGTAGCTCTGGTTGTATGTTTAGGGTTGTTGTGCTGCTGGAAGGTGAACCTCCGCCCCAGTCTCAAGTCTTTTGCAGACTTGGTTTACTTCTAAGGTTCTCTTCTAAGATTGCCCTGTATTTTGCTCCATCCATCTTCCCATCAACTCTGACTGACTGGCTTCCCTGTCCCTGCTGAAAAAAGCATCCCCACAACATGATGGTATATTCAGGGTGATGTGCAGTGTTATGTTTCCCTCCACACATAGCGTTTTGCTTTTAGGCCAAAATTTAGAGCACCTTCTTCCACGTTTTTGCTATGACCCCCACATGACTTCTCACAAACTGCAAACAGGAATTCTTATGGCCTTCTTTCAACAATGTCAGATTTTTTCCATAAAGGCCAGATTTGTTGAGTACATGACTAATAGTTGTCCTGTGGACAGATTCTCCCACCTGAGCTATGGATATCTGCAGCTTCTCCAGAGTAACCATGGGCCTCTTTGTTGCTTCTCTGATTAATGCTTTCCTTGCCTGGTCTGTCAGTTTAGGTAGATGGCTATGTCTTGGTAGGTTTGCAGTTGTGCCGTCATACTCTGTCCATTTTTAGATGGTGGATTGAACAGTGCTCCATGAGTTGTTCAAAGCTTTCAATAACTTTTTTTTAAAGTTATTAAGTTACCTTTCAGCGTTGTCTAGGGGTGAAGTTAGTGAGCAGAGCGGTAAGCGAATGTCCAGCCAGTAGATAAGGTTTTATAAATACTTTTTTCCTCGGTCAAACACGACCAACATCAACAGGAGATAGACAGGACAGGTTGATGTAGTAAAGGAACCTTGCAGTATCAGGCTTGGATAAACATAAAAGCAAGCCTGCTTTCAGTAGAAATAGTCACTGTTCGTGCCACTCTAGCCAGAGTGGGTGAAGTGCCCCCAGACATACTTCTGCCACAAGCCTGGCAGCCGAAGTGTCACTTTAGAGTGCTGGGAGGTAACAGGCCCCTGCCACAGACCTGGCTCTAAGGATGCCTCTGCCACAGACCTAGTACTTTGTAGTTTCTGATTAGGTGAGCAGATCCTCCCAGTAAATTGTGCTAGGGTCACCGATTGACAGTTGAAATATACCTGTCACTGCTCGGTCAGCAGATCCTCGATGGTTCGTCCAATTCTCTCAGACAACCTGCCTCCGGGTTCTCCTCGAGCCGACTCCCCACTGCACAGCCAGCGGCCTAGGATCTCTTCAGTATAGCTGGGGACCCAGTAAGTCACTGGGGCCCCTTTTAGCATCCGCTTGAAACTCTGCGTAGCATGTGGCCCCGGCCTGGAAGGCCATATCGCCGGGGCCCGTTGGATGCGCACACCCTAAAGGTGGGTGCCGCACCTAGAACCCGCGAAGAAGAAAGAAAATGGCGTCTGCCCCAGATATAATCTCCCCCAGCATGCCCCGCAAGGGAAAACTCCTCTAATTAGCTGCTGGGGAAAAGTGGCTCCGTCAAAACCCCTCTGGCGCCACCTGCCGCCCAGGGGTGGCACCCCTGAAGCGCAGACTGACCCACAGGACAGTTCAGAAATGACATCAGCCCAAATCTAACAAAATTAAGAGTGAGAGCAACATAACTCTCTCACTCCCCCACTAACTTTAGTGTAGTGCCGATACTGAAAGTAAGAGGGCGCTACATTTTTAAACTTATCTACATTTTTATCTCTGACCTGTCTCGTGTGTTTCTTGGCCTCCATGATGCTGTTTGTTCACTAAGGTTTTCTAAAAAAAAACTCTGAGGGATTCACAAAACAGCTATATATTTATACTGAAAGTAAATTACACACAGGTAGACTCTATTTACTATTTACAGTGCGGAAAATAAGTATTTGAACACCCTGCTATTTTGCATGGAGGGGTCTGAAATTGTCATCGTAGGTGCATGTCCACTGTGAGAGACATAATCAAAAAAAAAAATCCAGAAATCACAATTTATGAATTTTTAACTATTTATTTGTATGATACAGCTGCAAAGAAGTATTTGAACACCTGTCTATCAGCTAGAATTCTGACCCTCAAAGACCTGTTAGTCTGCCTTTAAAATGTCCACCTCCACTCCATTTATTATCCTAAATTAGATGCACCTGTTTGAGGTCATTAGCTGCATAAAGACACCTGTCCTACCCATACAATCAGTAAGAATCCAACTACTAACATGGCCAAGACCAAAGATCTGTCCAAAGACACTAGAGACAAAATTGTACACCTCCACAAGGCTGGAAAGGGCTACAGGGAAATTGCCAGGCAGCTTGGTGAAAAAAGGTCCACTGTTGGAGCAATCATTAGAAAATGGAAAAAGCTAAACATGACTGTCAATCTCCCCCCCGGACTGGGGCTCCATGCAAAATCTCACCTCGTGGGGTCTCAATGATCCTAAGAAAGGTGAGAAATCAGCCCAGGACTACACGGGAGGAGCTGGTCAATGACCTGAAAAGAGCTGGGACCACCGTTTCCAAGGTTACTGTTGGTAATACACTAAGACATCATGGTTTGAAATCATGCATGGCACGGAAGGTTCCCCTGCTTAAACCAGCACATTTCAAGGCCCGTCTTAAGTTTGCCAATGACCATTTGGATGATCCAGAGGAGTCATGGGAGAAAGTCATGTGGTCAGATGAGACCAAAATAGAACTTTTGGTCATAATTCCACTAACCATGTTTGGAGGAAGAAGAATGATGAGTACCATCCCAAGAACACCATCCCTACTGTAAAGCATGGGGGTGGTAGCATCATGTTTTGGGGGTGTTTTCTGCACATGGGACAGGGCGACTGCACTGTATTAAGGAGAGGATGACCGGGGCCATGTATTGCGAGATTTTGGGCAACAACCTCCTTCCCTCAGTTAGAGCTTTGAAGATGGGTCGAGGCTGGGTCTTCCAACATGACAATGACCCGAAGCACACAGCCAGGATAACCAAGGAGTGGCTCTGTAAGAAGCATATCAAGGTTCTGGCATGGCCTAGCCAGTCTCCAGACCTATACCCAATAGAGAATCTTTGGAGGGAGCTCAAACTCCGTGTTTCTCAGCGACAGCCCAGAAACCTGACTGATCTAGAGAAGATCTGTGTGGAGGAGTGGGCCAAAATCCCTCCTCCAGTGTGTGCAAACCTGGTGAAAAACTACAAGAAACGTTTGACCTCTGTAATTGCAAACAAAGGCTACTGTACCAAATATTAACATTGATTTTCTCAGGTGTTCAAATACTTATTTGCAGCTTTATCATACAAATAAATAGTTAAAAAAATCATACATTGTGATTTCTGGATTTTTTTTTTAGATTATGTCTCTCACAGTGGACATGCACCTACGATGACAATTTCAGACCCCTCCATGATTTCCAAGTGGGAGAACTTGCAAAATAGCAGGGTGTTCAAATACTTATTTTCCGCACTGTAGGTGACTTCTGAAAGCAATTGGTTCCACTATATTTTAGTTAGAGGTATCCACGGCTCTTCCCACAGAAGACATCCATCGGAGCTGTAAAACAGCAGCAAGTCATGTGACCGGCCAGAAGACAGATAAAATTTGGTATTTAGAAAGCTTGTTTTTGAAAACTATTTATATAGTGTGCTATGCCAGCCTCTAATAGATGGGCTGACATAGTCTTATATAAATGGGTTAACAAACCCTTTAAGGAATACTTTGAAAAGAAATGCAGAGAATATTGTCTGCTTGGATATAATTTATATCATTATAAAAGAGTACTATTCACTGGCCCTCTATTGTTAGTACAACCCTGCGCTTTAGGAGTAACGTCCACAAAAAACTCTCACCAAATCAGAATAAAAATACACCACAATGTAAACCTTAAAAAGCAGCTGCTTAAAATATAAAAGTCACTTGTTAAAAACAGAAATATAAAAACCAGCTCGCACAGAGCTGATAAATAGTCCTGCAGCAGCGCTGCAAACCCCTGGTTTGACGAGAAAGCTATGTGGGATGACCAGATCAGCAAGTATCAGTAGTATGTGCTCCAATCACCATAAAACATTCACCGCGTGGGGGGATTAAGGGTCCCCTTCAGGGGAAACACTCACCAGAAGGTTTCTTTAAGACCGCATATCAGTATATATCGCCTTACTTTTCAGATGGTTGGAATGGCATACCACTCTCCTTTTTGATCACCGTTTTGGGATTTCACTCTCCAGGCATTAAATCCACAGATATATGAGGGAAGGAAACAGCCATATAGTGCAATATTGTTTTCAACAGTTTATTGTCACCCCAAAACATATATACACACCAGTCCCCTCATAAAACATGCGTACCAGATAGAATGAATACTCAGGCAAAATGTATAATATTCTTGATGTTATGCAACTCTCACGGTTAGAAGTGGACCCCTGAAGAATGCCTAGGAGACTTTCCTGTAGCTTTCCTTCCTGGTTCCTCTCTCTTATGGAGCGCAAACGTCACTTCCGGTTAGGGTGCTGGTTAGCACAGCTCTGACGTTTCGTCTATTCAGACTTCCTCTAAGAGCGTGCTATACCTCTGCAGCCTCCAGAGTTTTAAAGAGTCATGCCGCCCATTCACCAATGACAATCCCCAGATGTGGATGACGCTCCCTCTGTATGTCATTCATTTCCTCCCCTCCGAGCGCCGCGCGAAGCCACGCCCCCCCGGGGGGAAGGAGATGTGTGGGACGTTGCTTTGTACTGCGCTCCTACTGAAACTCACTGTTCCCACCATGGAACAGATACCTGAGTGTAGGATTGCGCACAGGCACCAAAACAACTAAAAAGACACGGGGCTGGCCATATGTAAAGAATTTTAAATGTCCAGACACCAGTGCTGTGCGTATTGAGAGACTTCTCACAATCCGCAGTATACTGTTGTGTGATGTTGCCATGACACTGCCACTATCTCATAAAGATTGGACATTGTATATTTATATGCACTATTAATGTGGCATTATAATCTTTCTGTAATTAGAGCACAAAAATTATATATATAATTTAGTCGCAATGAGGACTCACAATAAATACAATAAAAATTTGTGCTTATACATAGATTAAAATATAGATTAAAATATGGTCCTAAAAAAGAAATCAATATAAATTTTGCATACCTCTCAAATATTTACACTGCGTATATTAATAGATCCAATTAAAACGAGATACAGATAACAATAGAGATACAGGTAAATATGGAAAATTATATATGTATAAAATAATTATAAAATAATTATATATAAAATATGTATAAAATATCTCTGCATAAGATCCATATATACGTATATCCAGAACATAGTCATATATATACATAAAAAACGTGATAACCACATAGGAGTGCCTTTAACCAGAAATTAAAATCCATAAATATAAATATAAATATAAATACAAATTCAATATAAATCCACACTCCACCAGCAGAGTCGGATAAAATGTATTAATTCATTATTTTATCAAATTTATTAAATTTATTACATTTATTAGATTTATTAATTTGAGGGACAGACCCTAGATGGTACTCATCGTCGGGTGGTGGGTATGGGCTGAATGCCTGGAAGTTTATTAAACGTATGTGTATATTTTACTCCCTAAATTGACTATTCAATCATTACGCCATATATGTCCCATCTGTACTGTTCGGACGGTTCAATAGTGCGAGAATTAAATGTTAATATGTATGGTCTTTTTTTATTGTATTTTTATGTATCGCTGATGAAGCAATTGATGTCAAGTTCGACATTGAGTCCTTTCGGCACTAGTACGTCTGTCAAATAAATCCAATTGGTCTCTCTTTTCGATAGTTCCCGCACTCTATGTGAGCCTCTCCAATGTGTTTCTACTTGTTCGATGCCCCAAAATTCTAGACCGGATGGGTCCTGATTGTGTTTTGTCTTGAAATGGAGAGACACATTGTGGTCCTTGTATCCCAGTTTAATATTTTTAATGTGTTCCCCTATTCTGATTTTTAATTTCCTTTTGGTTCGGCCGATATAGAGTAGACCGCAAGGGCATCTTAGTGCATACACCACATGGGTACTGTTACAAGTGATAAATTGTTTTATCTCAAATTCTTGCTCATTTGGTGGTGATGTAAAGTGGTCCAGGTTTCTTTGCAGTTTTCTGACCTCTTTACAAGGTTTGCATTTTCTGCAAGAGAAAAAAACGTTTTTGTCCCAGAAGCTCTGAGGTTTCTCAGGTATGTCCAAAATTTTCTTTACTATAGTGTCACCGTAAGTCGGTGCTTTTCTGTAAATAAATTGGGGATGTTGTGGTATTACAGGTCCTAATTTCTTGTCTAGTGACAGGATATGCCAATGTTCTTTGAAAATAGATTCAACCTCCTTGTATTGGTTGTGGAATTGGGATATAAATCCCCATTCGTTTGTTTTTTTTCCCCGAACTTCTTGTTTATCCTTCTCTTCCAAACACTTGTTCCTAGGGATCTTTTCAACCTCTTCCACAATAGTGTCCAGGAATTGTAGGCTATATCCTTTGACCTTAAATCTTTCAGTGATTCATTATTTGACCCTTTGGGATATTCTTTAGCCATCTTGGGTGATGTCCGCTAGTTACTGGTAGATAACCATTTCGGTCTGTTTGTTTAAAATATACCTTGGTTTCCAGTCTATTGTTTTTACGATAAATGGTCACATCTAAAAAATTGATGACCAAGATCCAACACAAGTTTATAGGGATCAATTGAAAATCTTAGTACAAAAGGGATCATCGTTGGGGGTACTTACCAAAAAGGAGAAGACTTATCTAATACCAGCAAGCAGCAAGATTCCAACCATCTACACCCTACCTAAGATACACAAAGATCCCATTAATCCTCCAGCTCGCCCAATTGTGAACAGTATTGACTCAATAGCTTCAAGAATGGGCCAATACCTTGATACTTTTTTACAGAAAAGTGTAAAAATGACCAGATCTTATCTGAAGGATACAAAAGATTTTTTAAATTGTCTGCACAACGTCACTTTGTTAGAGGACCAACAGGTTCTATTAGTCACAGCAGACGTGTCTTCATTGTATTCAATCATACAACACGATGATGCCACCCTAGCCCTGAATTGGGCTTTAAGCCAAAGGGAGGATTTACCCCACAATCAAAAAGTCTTTATCGGCCACGCCCTGAATTTCTGTTTATCCCATAACTACTTCTGGTATGAAAACAAGTTTTACACACAAAAACGGGGAGTTGCGATGGGAGCCAAATTTGCCCCAAGCATAGCCAACTTATTTATGGCCGAGTGGGAGGACAAGTCCATTTTTAAGGAAAGAAAAACAGAATTAATTTTTTATAAACGTTTTATAGATGATCTGTTTTTTATTTGGGCTGGACCAGAAGAGTCGTTGAACATGTTTTTAAATGTTCTAAATAACAATAACAATAACATTAGGCTGACATCAGAATGGCACAAAGAGACTATCAATTTTTTAGATGTGACCATTTATCGTAAAAACAATAGACTGGAAACCAAGGTATATTTTAAACAAACAGACCGAAATAGTTATCTACCAGTAACTAGCGGACATCACCCAAGATGGCTAAAGAATATCCCAAAGGGTCAAATAATGAGGGTTAAACGTAACTGTTCAGAAACCAGTAACTTTCTCAGCCAATCAAAGATCCTCACTGAAAGATTTAAGGTCAAAGGATATAGCCTACAATTCCTGGACACTATTGTGGAAGAGGTTGAAAAGATCCCTAGGAACAAGTGTTTGGAAGAGAAGCATAAACAAGAAGTTCGGGAAAAAAAAAACAACGAATGGGGATTTATATCCCAATTCCACAACCAATACAAGGAGGTTGAATCTATTTTCAAAGAACATTGGCATATCCTGTCACTGGACAAGAAATTAGGACCTGTAATACCACAACATCCCCAATTTATTTACAGAAAAGCGCCGACTTACGGTGACACTATAGTAAAGAAAATCTTGGACATACCTGAGAAACCTCAGAGCTTCTGGGACAAAAACGTTTTTTTCTCTTGCAGAAAATGCAAACCTTGTAAAGAGGTCAGAAAACTGCAAAGAAACCTAGACCACTTTACATCACCACCAAATGAGCAAGAATTTGAGATAAAACAATTTATCACTTGTAACAGTACCCATGTGGTGTATGCACTAAGATGCCCTTGCAGTCTACTCTATATCGGCCGAACCAAAAGGAAATTAAAAATCAGAATAGGGGAACACATTAAAAATATTAAACTGGTATACAAGAACCACAATGTGTCTCTCCATTTCAAGACAAAACACAATCAGGACCCATCCGGTCTAGAATTTTGGGGCATCGAACAAGTAGAAACACATTGGAGAGGCTCACATAGAGTGCGGGAACTATCGAAAAGAGAGACCAATTGGATTTATTTGACAGAAGTACTAGTGCCGAAAGGACTCAATGTCGAACTTGACATCAATTGCTTCATCAGCGATACATAAAAATACAATAAAAAAAAGACCATACATATTAACATTTAATTCTCGCACTATTGAATCGTCCGAACAGTACAGATGGGACATATATGGCGTAATGATTGAATAGTCAATTTAGGGAGTAAAATATACACATACGTTTAATAAACTTCCAGGCATTCAGCCCATACCCACCACCCGACGATGAGTACCATCTAGGGTCTGTCCCTCAAATTAATAAATCTAATAAATGTAATAAATTTAATAAATTTGATAAAATAATGAATTAATACATTTTATCCGACTCTGCTGGTGGAGTGTGGATTTATATTGAATTTGTATTTATATTTATATTTATGGATTTTAATTTCTGGTTAAAGGCACTCCTATGTGGTTATCACGTTTTTTATGTATATATATGACTATGTTCTGGATATACGTATATATGGATCTTATGCGGAGATATTTTATACATATTTTATATATAATTATTTTATAATTATTTTATACATATATAATTTTCCATATTTACCTGTATCTCTATTGTTATCTGTATCTCGTTTTAATTGGATCTATTAATATACGCAGTGTAAATATTTGAGAGGTATGCAAAATTTATATTGATTTATTTTTTTAGGACCATATTTTAATCTATATTTTAATCTATGTATAAGCACAAATTGTTATTGTATTTATTGTGAGTCCTCATTGCGACTAAATTATATATATAATTTTTGTGCTCTAATTACAGAAAGATTATAATGCCACATTAGTAGTGCATATAAATATACAATGTCCAATCTTTATGAGATAGTGGCAGTGTCATGGCAACATCACACAACAGTATACTGCGGATTGTGAGAAGTCTCTCAATACGCACAGCACTGGTGTCTGGACATTAGACATGTGCACAGAAAATTTTTTCGTTTTTTTTTGTTCCGTTTCGTATGGTCCCGTCTGTTCGTTTCCGTTCGTTTTTCGTAAGACGCCCGTTTTCCCGTTCGTTCCCGTTTGTTTGTCGTACGACGCGATTTTTTCGTATTCCGATCGTTTCGTATTTCCGTTACCGTTTTATTTTCGTACATGCGGGATGATTCGTTATTCTGTTTAATTCATGTTCGTTTCTTGTTAGACAATAATTATCGTGAATTTTCGTCAATTTGCATTCTGTGTATCTTGAATGCTTTTCTTTTGTTAGTGTCAGTTGTATGTTCATTGTTCAATAACATCTATAACAAAAGAATTTCATTATGTATATTGAATGAATTCCTTTTTCTGTTATAGGTGTCATATCAACATACGAAAATAACAAAAGAAACAGGTTCAAATGCAAATCTTTTGTTTATGTTTTTTTTGAATGGCCACAGAGTTAGGCTGGCCATACATGATACAATTTTCTGTGCAATTTTCTTTAGATTTACCTTCAACTATGTAGTGCAAGGGCTTGCCTGATTGCATACAATTGAAAGTGTTGTTTAGTTTGACCTCATATATGGTTTTTGGTAAATCTAAAAGAAAATTGTACAAGAAAATTGAACATGTATGGCCAGCCTCAGTGACTGAAAGCAGCTTCTCTTTTGTGCAGAATAGTGAGTACACTTGTACAGTAAAGCCTAATAAACTTTTCTGTGGATTTTCATCTGAAGGGAGATCAGTTGGCCAGACTTTTGAACCCAAAAATGGTTTTCTGATGCAGTTTAAAAACAAACGAATTTTCTGAGAACGATCGGAAAACGATCGTTTTTATGTGTGTTGTTAAAATAGTCTGACCAAGTGTATGGGGCTTAACAATACTATTGTTAAGCCCCATACACTTGGTCAGACTATTTTAACAACACACATAAAAACGATCGTTTTCCGATCGTTCTCAGAAAATTCGTTTGTTTTTAAACTGCATCAGAAAACCATTTTTGGGTTCAGAAGTCTGGCCAACTGATCTCCCTTCAGATGAAAATCCACAGAAAAGTTTATTAGGCTTTACTGTACAAGTGTACTCACTATTCTGCACAAAAGAGAAGCTGCTTTCAGTCACTGAGGCTGGCCATACATGTTCAATTTTCTTGTACAATTTTCTTTTAGATTTACCAAAAACCATATATGAGGTCAAACTAAACAACACTTTCAATTGTATGCAATCAGGCAGGCCCTTGCACTACATAGTTGAAGGTAAATCTAAAGAAAATTGCACAGAAAATCATGTATGGCCAGCCTAATGCCGCGTACACACGGTCGTTTTTTGCGATGAAAAAAAACGACGTTTTCTGTGAAGTAAAAAACGACGTTTTTGAAACGTCACTTTTCAAAGACAATTTTGCATACACACCATCGTTTTTTCACAAAAAGCGAGGTTACGTTCACCACTCTTTTCCATTGAAGCTCGCTTCATAACTAGCTTCTGGGCATGCGCGGGTTGAAAAACGTCGTTTTGAAAGACGTTTTTGCTACACACGGTGACTTTTTGTGAAACAAAAAACGACGTTTTGAAAAACGACACAAAAAATTCAAGCATGTTGGAATTTTTTTTTGGTCGTTTTTTTTAAGACAAAAAACGACGTTTTGCCCACACACCATCAATTTAAATGACGTTTTAAAAAACGTCGTTTTATTTCATCGCAAAAAACGACCGTGTGTACGCGGCATAACTCTGTGGCCATTAAAAAACCCATAAACAAAAGATTTGCATTTGAACCTGTTTCTTTTGTTATTTTCGTATGTTGATATGACACCTATAACAAAAAAATTGCATTCAGTATTTTGAATACACAGAAAAAAGAAAAAATAATTCATTCAATATACATAATGAAATTATTTTGTTATAGATGTCATTGAACAATGAACATATGTACAACTGAAAACGAACACAAAACAGATTCAAACAAAATACACAATGCAAACCTCTTGATACAGATTTAATTTTCGTTATTTTGCCATTTTCGTTTTGTCGTTTTTTCCCGTCGGATCGTTCGTTCGTATTTGCGGTCGTTCGTTATGCGGCTCATCCGTTATCCCGTCGTTTTCGTATTTTGGTGCTTTACCGTTTTCGTATGTACACATTATCCCGCGGGTACGAAAATGAACATTTTCGTACGAAAATAACATTCGTACGAACGGGAATGCACATATCTACTGGACATTTAAAATTCTTTACATATGGCCAGCCCCGTGTCTTTTTAGTTGTTTTGGTGCCTGTGCGCAATCCTACACTCAGGTATCTGTTCCATGGTGGGAACAGTGAGTTTCAGTAGGAGCGCAGTACAAAGCAACGTCCCACACATCTCCTTCCCCCCGGGGGGGCGTGGCTTCGCGCGGCGCTCGGAGGGGAGGAAACGAATGACATACAGAGGGAGCATCATCCACATCTGGGGATTGTCATTGGTGAGTGGGCGGCATGACTCTTTAAAACTCTGGAGGCTGCAGAGGTATAGCACGCTCTTAGAGGAAGTCTGAATAGACGAAACGTCAGAGCTGTGCTAACCAGCACCCTAACCGGAAGTGACGTTTGCGCTCCACAGGAGAGAGGAACCAGGAAGGAAAGCTACAGGAAAGTCTCCTAGGCATTCTTCAGGGGTCCACTTCTAACAGTGAGAGTTGCATAACATCAAGAATATTATACATTTTGCCTGAGTATTCATTCTATCTGGTACGCATGTTTTATGAGGGGACTGGTGTATATATGTTTTGGGGTGACAATAAACTGTTGAAAACAATATTGCACTATATGGCTGTTTCCTTCCCTCATATATCTGTGGATTTAATGCCTGGAGAGTGAAATCCCAAAACGGTGATCAAAAAGGAGAGTGGTATGCCATTCCAACCATCTGAAAAGTAAGGCGATATATACTGATATGCGGTCTTAAAGAAACCTTCTGGTGAGTGTTTCCCCCGAAGGGGACCCTATATCCCCCCACGCGGTGAATGTTTTATGGTGATTGGAGCACATACTACTGATACTTGCTGATCTGGTCATCCCACATAGCTTTCTCGTCAAACCAGGGGTTTGCAGCGCTGCTGCAGGACTATATATAATTTATATCATGTCCTTCTGAATTCCACACCATGGAGTGTGAGATGAAGGTTGTGATCATGCCTTGAAATGTCCCTGAGGAAGATATATAGAGGAAATTAGCAAGGCTATCAGATAAAAAAATGTCAGCTGTAGCTTTACCAGCTAAAGTCAGAAGTTACAAAGCAACATGTATTTTATGGGTTTCTGGCCTTGTTAGCAATTTCATTGTAACAATTCCAGTAACTTTAGGGCTCTTATATAATGTTCATAGTGGAATATATTATTAAAATTGATAATACTTTTCATATTTCATGGATCCTGCATTCATATCTCAGTTAAGCACTACATATAAGATTAATATTTCTGTGGGTCCTCTAGTACATAGCATAGGATTCAAAGGCATTAAGCCTTAATAATGTCTATTTCTGATGATTTGACACCAGACAGATGATGTGTTACTTGTGCCTGTTATGCTTTGCAGATTTAACACATATAAATAAAATACCACTGAGTTTTAACTGGAGTCTTAGGCCCGGATTCACGTACCTCGGCGCATCTTTATGCGGGCGCAGTGTATCTTCTTTACGCTACGCCGGCGCAACGTTGAGAGGCAAGCATGGTATTCACAAAGCAAATGCTCTCAACGTTGCGCCGACGTAGCGTATAGTCATCGGCGTAAGCCGACATAAGTTAAAGTAGGTGGAAGTGGGCTGGAAGTGGGCGTGTAACATTTAAATGAAGCGTGACACCATGCAAATGATGGGCTGAGCTTCAAACAAGTACTAAAAACAAATGGCGAATGCGTCGTACCTTGGACGCATGCCAGTGCGCATGCTCACAGTCACGTCGAAATAACTGCCTTAGATACGTCATAAACACTGCCTACGACATGAACGTAACCTACGCCCAGCCCATTCACATACTACATAAATGATGTAAAAATCGACGGCGTTAGTTCCCTGGTCCATACCTTTGCATGGGTTGCGTCTCCTATATGAGGAATAACTTTACGCCGGACGTAACCCTTACGCAAATCGCTTAAAACATGCGGCGGGCGCAAGTATGTTCGTGAATCGGCGTATCTTACTCATTTGCATATTTAAAATGGGACGCCAAATGCGTTCAGCGTAACTATGCGCCCACGATACGCCGGCGTAGGCAAGTTACGTCGGGCGGCTGAAGCCTATTTTGTCGACGTATCTAGCTTTGGCAATCGGCGCATTGATACGACGGTGCACATTTGTAATTACGACGGCGTATCTCGAGATACGACGGCGTAAGTCCTACATTAATCCAGGCCTTAGTGTGTAAGAATTACACTATATCATTTTTTTGTACTCCATGTTTAAAGATTAAAGTATATCCAATACCAATTTTTTGGGGGGGTTTTGGATAGAGGAATGACTTTTAAAACCCCTGTCACATTTTTTTTTATTTCCGTGTTCCATTTGGGAGATTTCTTTCTAGTTCTGTAGATACAGCAAGAAGTGAGGCCGTGTACACACGGCAGAGAACCTCGACGGGCAGAACACATCGTTCCGCCCGTCGAGGTTCTCTGCCGGCCGTCGAAATAGGCGACCCGCCCGTCGGGAATGGCAACCAGCCATTCATCCAGGCGGGCCGTCGAGCAAAAAGAGAGCCTGCTCTCTTTTCGCTCGACGGGATTCCCGACAGGAGGGGGGCAAGACCAAAAGCGTACACATGGCCGAGGTCCTCGCTGGAATGCAGCTTCCAGCGAGGTTCTCGCTGGTTTCCAGCGAGAACCTCGGTCGTGTGTACGCCGCTTGAGAACAAATCCATTTAAAGTGAGGGGAAATCCCTTCCTAAACAGTTGTCAATGTAAATAAATATTTCCCCTTGTTTTTCGACCCTTTCTAGCCTCAATTTTTCAGCAACAGCAATCACCAGGACAAACAGAAATGGCAAATCATATATAAAGAAAAGAAAAGGCCAAGGGGGTACCACATCCAAATAAACTATAAATTGAAAACATAGGACTTTTGTGGGCGGACTTTAAAGGTACCAAAAAGGAATTTAAAAAAATAAAAAAATATATTATTTAAATACATATTAATATTTTTTCCCCCCAAAAAAAACGTATTTTTCGCCGTATAAGGCCCCGTACACGCGAGGAGACATGTCCGCTGAAACTGGTCCGCAGACCTGTTTCCGCGGACATGTTCGATCGTGTGTACGGGCTAACAGACAGGTTTCCAGCAGACAAATGTTTCTAAACATGCTTAGAAACTTGTTCGCTGGAAACCTGTCCGTCGGACGTGTCCAATGGTTAGTACGCCCAACCATCAGACCGAAATCCCGCGCATGCGTCGAATTGATTTGACGCATGCGTGGAAGCATTGAACTTCCTTGTTTGAGCACGTCTGTGTCTTCTACGTCACCGCATTCTCTGTCCGAGGGGATTTTGGTCTGATGGTGTGTACACAAACATCAGACCAAAATATCCCTTCAGACATGTCCGATGAAAACGGTCCGTCGGACCTGTTTCATCGGACATGTCTCCTCGTGTGTACGCGGCCTAAGACGCTCCGGCATATAAGACGCACCCAATTTTAAAGGAGGAAAATCTAGAAAAAAATTAATTCTGAACCAAATACTGTAAAATATTTGCCCCCCACTCGTCATCACACCACCCCCACATTAGTAATAGCCAGTAACATTGCGTCCACATAATAATAGCCAGTAACATTGCGTCCACATAATAATAGCCAGTAACATTGCCCCCACATAATAATAGCCAGTAACATTGCCCCCACATAATAGCCAGTAACATTGCCCCCACATAATAGCCAGTAAAATTGCCCCCACATTAGCCTCCAACTCACTGTTGCAGATCGCTCTGGGAGGAATAGAAGATCCCACGAGCCCTCTGCTCTGCTCAGCGCGCACCGCTGCTGGGTGTACCAAGATGGCCGACCGCTCCGGAGCTAGGCCAAAGCCGCGGCCTTTCCTAAGACCGCGGCGGCGGTGCGCTCCGCGGATTGGTCGGATCGGTGAGTCAAAAAAAGGTATATTCGACGTATAAGACGCACCAACTTCCCCCCCCAGTTTTGGGGAAGAAAAAGTGCGTCTTATAAGGCGAAAAATACGGTACATATTTTGACTCTTCATTGGAGTCATACAATAAATAACAATTCCCTATTGATACATATAGGACAACATTGATCTACGTTTCACTTGTCGCTTCCTCAGGACTTATTGTCACATATCAAAGGAAAGGGAATCTTCATTTATCTGTAACAAGATCAAAAATGTACACTCAAAAATACACTAGTCAGCATATAATGGACTCCAATACTGGTCAGACAATCAGGGCTGTCTTAATGAGAGGGCACACCTGGGCACTGCCCAGGGGCCCCAGCTGCATGGGTGGCCCCTGCCCTTTCCCCAAAGCAGATGGTCCTTGACCCCTGACTGCCGCTCAAATTGGGGCACCCCAGGCTGCCCCTCTACATCCCAGATATCCCCCCCAACCCACGGACCCCTATACACCCCAGATATCCCCCCAGCCTTCTGCCCCCTCTACACCCTAGATATCCCCCCAGCACTATGACCCCTCTTCACCCCAGATATCCTCCCAGCATTTTGACCCCTCTACACCCTAGATATCCCCCCAGCACTCTGACCCCTCTACACCCCAGATATCCCCCCAGCACTCTGACCCCTCTACACCCTAGATATCCCCCCAGCACTCTGACCCCTCTACATCCCAGATATCCCCCCAGCACTCTGACCCCTCTACACCCCAGATATGCCCCCAGCACTCTGACCCCTCTACACCCCAGATATCCCCCCAGCACTCTGACCCCTCTACACCACAGATATCCCCCCTGCACTCTGACCCCTCTACACCCTAGATATCCCCCCAGCACTCTGACCCCTCTACACCCTAGATATCCCCCCAGCACTCTGACCCCTCTACACCCTAGATATCCCCACAGCACTCTGACCCCTCTACACCCAGGTATCCCCCCAGCACCATGACCCCTTTACACCCTAGATATCCCCCCAGCACTCTGACCCCCCTACACCCCAGATATCTCCACAGCACTCTGACCCCTCTGCACCCCAGATATCCCCCCAGCACTCTGACCCCTCTACACCCCAGATATCCCCCCAGCACTTTGACCCCTCTACACCCTAGATATCTCCCCAGCACTCTGACCCCTCTACACCCTAGATATCCCCCCAGCACTCTGACCCCTCTACACCCTAGATATCCCCACAGCACTCTGACCCCTCTACACCACAGATATCCCCACCCAGCACTCTGACCCCTCTACACCCCAGATATCCCCTACCTCCTACCTTCTTGATTTCTGTTTACCCGTCTCCATTGTAGGGGCCCCAGAGCATTACTTTGACCAGGGGCCCATGATGCTATTAAGATGGCCCTGCAGATAATACACTTGGTAGATAAGTAAACATCTCATAGTTACATAGTTAGTTAAATAGTTAGTCAAGTTGAAAAAATAATATCATACAATCACATATACCCAACTCTATACCCACAGTTGATCCAGAGGAAGGCAAAAAAAAAAAAAAAGCAAAGCATGATCCAATTTGCTACAGCAGGGGAAAAAATTCCTTCCTGATCCCCCATGAGGCAATCGGATATTCCCTGGATCAACTTTACCTATAAATGTTAGTACCCAGTTATATTATGTATAGTTACATAGTTACATAGTTACATAGTTAGTCAGGTTGAAAAAAGACACAAGTCCATCCAGTTTAACCATAAAAAAATAAACAAACAAAAAAAAAACACAGTACAATCCCATACACCCAACTCCATACCCACAGTTGATCCAGAGGAAAGCAAAAAAACACAGCAGAGCATGATCCAATTTGCTACAGGAGGGAAAAAATTCCTTCCTGATCCCCCGAGAGACAATAGGATATACCCTAGATAAACTTTACCTACAAATCTTAGTACTCAGTTATATTATGTGCATTTAGGAAAGAATCCAGGCCTTTCTTAAAGCAATCTACTGAGCTGGCCAGAACCACCTCTGGAGGGAGTCTGTTCCACATTTTCACAGCTCTTAGGCCGCGTACACACGAGCAGACAGATTGGTTCAAATCGGTCGGGCCGACCGATTTGAACAAATCTGTCTGCTGGGGACGTATTGGTCTGATCGTGTACACACGATCAAACCAAAATCCCCGTCGCCAGACGGCGCGGTGACGTGGCGGTGACGTTGACGCTGCCATGTCACCGCACCAGGAAGTAAAACACTTCCGCGCATGCGTCAAAACCATTCGGCGCGCGTGCGAGAAGACATGTCTGCTGGTTAGCGTTCTAACCAGCAGACATGTCGGGCGGACGGGTTCCCAGCCGACAAATTTCAAAGCATGCTTTGAAATCTGTCGGGTGGCCAAATCCGTCGGCTTGCCCGTACACACGGTCGAATCTGTCTGCTGGGACGGTCGGGCCGATCGTTTCCAGCAGATAGATTTGATCGTGTGTACGCGGCCTAACTGTTAAAAAACCTTTCCGTATTTGGAGGTGAGTGCCCCCTTGTCCTCAGTGTTGACCTTAAAGTGAATAACTCGACACCAAGTTCACTATATGGACCCCTTATATATTTGTACATGTTGATCATATCCCCCCTTATTCTCCTCTTCTCAAGAGTGAATAAATTCAGTCCTTCTAATCTTTCCTCATAGCTGAGCTCCTCCATGCCTCTTATCAGTTTGGTTGCCCTTCTCTGCACTTTCTCCAGTTCTCCAATATCCTTTTTGAGAACTGGGGCCCAAAACTGAACTGCAAATTACAGATGAGGTCTTACTAATGATTTGTACAGGAGCAAAATGATATCTCTCTCTCTCTGGAGTCCATAACTCTCTTAATATAAGAAAGGACTTTGCTCGCTTTGGAAACCGCAGCTTGGCATTGCATGACATTATTGTACATTTAGGAAAGTATCCAGGCCTTTCTTAAAGCACTTAACTGAGCTGGCCAGAATCACCTCTGCAGGAAGTCTATTCCACATTTTCACAGCTCTTGCTGTAAAGAAACCTTTCCGTATTTGGAGGTGAAATCTCTTTTCCTCTAGACGTAAAGAGTGCCCCCTTTAGGCAGCTAAAGGACCCGGCTAGGTTTTGCAATTCGTCACTGCGTCACTTTAACAGACAATTGCGCAGTTGTGCGATGTGGCTCCCAAACAAAATTGGTGTCCTTTTATTCCCACAAATAGAGCTTTCTTTTGGTGGTATTTGATCACTTCTGTGGTTTTTATTTTTTGCGCTATAAACAAAAATAGAGCGACAATTTTGAAAAAAATTCAATATTCAATATTTTTTACTTTTTGCTATAATAAATATCCCCCAAAAATGTATATATATATATTGCTCAAAATTCACAAAATAGGGGATAGTTTTATTGCATTTTTATAAAAAAAAAAATTTTTTACTACTAATGGCGGCGATCAGTGTTTTTTTTCGTGACTGCGACATTATGGCAGACACTTCGGACAATTTTGACACATTTTTGGGACCATTCTCATTTTCACAGCAAAATATGCATTTAAAATGCATTGTTTATTGTGAAAATGACAATTGCAGTTTGGGAGTTAACCACAAGGAGGCGCTGAAGGGCTTATGTGTGACCTAATGTGTGTTTACAACTGTAGGGGGGTGTGGCTGTAGGTGTGACGTCATCAATTGTGTCTCCCTATAAAAGGGATCACACGTTTACACATGGCTCTCCCTGTTCTTCAGCTCCGGGGACCGATCACGGGACTCCAGCGGCGATCGGGTCCGGCGGTCCCGGAGCTTTAGACCGGGTCGCGAGAACGCGCCGTGGGCGCGCACTCGCGACCCACGGCTGGGGCACTAGCACAGGACGTACCTGTACGTGCATGTGCCCAGCCGATCCATTCTGCCGACGTATATGTGCAGGAGGCAGTCCTTAAGTGGTTAAAGTGAATAGCTCAACACCAAGTTCACTATATGGACCCCTTATATATTTGTACATGTTGATCATATCCCCCCTTATTCTCCTCTTCTCCAGAGTGAATAAATTCAGTTCCTCTAATCTTTCCTCATAGCTGAGCTCCTCCATGCCTCTTATTAGTTTGTTTGCCCTTCTCTACACCTTCTGCAGTTCCCCGATATCCTTCTTGAGAACCGGAGCCCAAAACTGAACTGCATATTCTAGATGAGGTCTTACTAATGATTTGTACAGGGGCAAAATTATATCTCTCTCTCTGGAGTCCATACCTCTCTTAATACAAGAAAAGACTTTGGAAACTGCAGCTTGGCATTGCATGCCATTATTGAGCTTATGATCTACCAAAACCCCCAGATCCTTCTCCACTAAGGATCCCTCCTGTTGTACTCCCCCAGGTATGTATGATGCATGCATTTTCTTAGCCCCCAAGTGCATAACTTTACATTTATCAACATCAAACCTCATCTGCCACTTAGTCGCCCAATTAGACATTGAGGTCGGCTTGTAAATTGGCGACATCCTGTAAAGACGTTATTTCACTGCATAGCTTGGTGTCATCTGCAAAGACAGAAATGTTACTTTTGATCTCAGACCCAATATCATTTATAAAGATATTAAAAAGTAAGGGTCCCAACACTGAACCTTAGGGTACACCACTGATAACCTTAGACCATTCAGAGTAATAATCATTAACCACGACTGTCTTTTAGCCAGTTTTCTATCCATTTACAAACTGATATTTCCAATCCTGTAGACCTTACCTTACACATGAGCTGTGTGTGTGCAACTGTATCAAACACTTTTGCAAAATCCAGGTATACCACGTCCACTGCCACGCCTCTGTCCAAGGTTATACTTACCTCTTCATAAAAAGAAATCAGGTTTGTCTGACAACTTCTGTCTTTCATGAATCCATGCTGTCTGTTGCTTAACAACTTAAGACCCGGACCTTTAGGCAGCTAAAAGACCTGGCCAGTTTTTGCAAAACTGACAATTGCGCGGCCGTGCGACGTGGCTCCCAAACAAAATTGGCGTTCTTTTTTCCCACAAATAGAGCTTTCTTTTGGTGGTTTTTGATTACCTCTGCAGTTTTTATTTTTTGCGCTATAAACAAAAATAGAGCGACAATTTTGAAAAAAATGCAATATATTTTACTTTTTGCTATAATAAATATCCCCCAAAAATATATAAAAAATATAATTTTTCCTTAGTTTAGGCCGATACGTATCCTTCTACCTATTTTTGGTAAAAAAAATCGCAATAAGCGTTTATCGATTGGTTTGCGCAACATTTATGGTGTTTACAAAATAGGGGATAGTTTTATTGTATTTTTTTTTTTTTACTACTAATGGTGGCGATAAGCGTTTTTTTTTCATGACTGCGACATTATGGCGGACACTTTCGGACAATTTTGACACATTTTTGGGACAATTGTCATTTTCACAGCAAAAAATGCATTAGAAATGCATTGTTTACTGTGAAAATGACAATTGCAGTTTGGAGTTAACCACAGGGGGCGCTGAAGGGGTTATGTGTGACCTCATCTGTGTTTCTAACTGTAGGGGGATGTGGCTGTAGGTGTGACATCATTGATTGTGTTTCCCTATATAAGGGAACACACGATCAATGGCAGCGCCATAGTGAAGAACAGGGAAGCTGTGTTTACACACAGCTCTCCCAGTTCTTCAGCTCCGTGGACTCCAGCGGCGATCAGGTCCGCGAGTCCCGCGGCCACAGTAACGGAGCTTCGGACCGGGTCGTGGGTGCGCACTGCGTTCGCACGCCCGCGACCCACGGCTGAGCACTTAAAGAGGACGTTCCTGTACGTGCTTGTGCCCAGCCGTGCCATTCTGCCGACGTATATGTGCAGGAGGTGGTCCTTAAGTGGTTAAATCGTTTTTTTCCAGCAAGAACTCCTCCATGTGGTCTTTTATTAATCTCTCCAGTATATTTTCAGCTATAGAAGTTAAACTAGCAGGTCTATAGTTACTTGGTAAAGACTTTGATCCCTTTTTAAATATGGGCAATAAATTGGCCCTGCGCCAATCCAGTGGTACTATTCCTGTCATTAATGAGTCCCTAAAAATTAGATACAATGGCTTTGAAATGACAGAGCTCAATTCTTTTAGGATCCGTGGGTGGATGCCATCAGGCCCAAGTGCTTTATCCACCTCTGTTCTGTCTAAATATTTCTGGACTATATCACTTTTGAGCCATTGTGTATCATTTGATCACTACCACCCCCATTATGGACATGAGCTCCCCCATGCTACTTTGTAAAAAATACACACCCCCCTTGTCCCTAGTGGTCTGCCCTGTGTCCTACATGCACTTTTATATAATAATAATATTTTTTTTGTGCCTGCAAACTGTAGATTGTCCATAGCAACCAAAAGTGTCCCTTTATGTCAAAAATGGTTTTAGAGCAGCTAGAAAACAGCGATAATAAATTATAATCACTTGCAGAATTGAGCGATAGCGATTTGTGGGGAAATCCGTCATAAAAAAATAAAAGTAATGACGGCGACAATTCTGCAACTGAGCAAATTTCAGTGATTTTGATTTGATTACATTATTGAATATATTTTATTATAATTACATTATCATTTGTTATAATTATTTATAGTTATTTATTATATTACAATTTTATGATTTTGTGACTCTGGTTTGGACAGATTTAAGTGAGTTATTCCTAAGAATTACAGGCCTACAGTATAAAATGCCAAATTTTCATGCAAAATAATTGTACCACTTTTGGTACTTAATTCCAGACAGAATCATACCGCCAGGGAGGTTAAAGGAGTTGTAAAGGAAAAATTTGTTTTTGCTGAAATGACTGTTTACAGGGTATAAAGACATAATAGTTAACTGATTCATTTTAAAAATGATTAAAAATAGATAAAAATCAATCATATAATGTACATGCAGTTTCAGTTTAGTTTTTCGTCTAGTTTCATGTTTCTGTGAAGTACAGAGACATAGAGCCAATACAGGGCAGTGTTTGTTTTTAAAATGAAACTGATTGGTTCTGAGGGGTTTTAGACACACAGTAATCACACCTCCTTGATCAGGAACCACAGAGAGAAGCTCCATGAGTTTTTTCATAAGGAAACAGACAAGTGGGAAGTGTGGAGATCAGAGAAGGATTACAGCAACTTCAAAGCAAAAACGAACAATGAGGACATGAAACCAGGATTTCCTTTAGTGACCCTTTAACTTTGGCTGTGAGCCACAAAGGTTTTATTTTTAGCCATTTAAACTTATTGCCCATGGGAACATACTTTGCAGTGAGTTCACAAACAGTCTTTTTGAGGAATTCCCATTTCTGTTCTGTGCCCATTGATGCCAATATTCTCTTCCAGTCTAAGTCCTGGAGAGCAGCCCTCATAATTGGAAAATTTGCACTCTTGAAATGAAGTGTTTTTATCTTTCCCGTATGTGGTTTTTGCTTACAGCTAACATCAAATGAAATCATGTTATGGTCACTGCTACACAGGTGTTCTTTTATCTGAACATTAGTAATACGCTCTGCATGGTTTGAGATTACCAGGTCCAACAGAGCATCATTCCTAGTTGGGGCCTCAATAAGCTGGACTATAAAATTGTCATGCAATAGGTTTATAAATTGTTGCCCTTTAACTGTCCCAGCAGTGCCATTACTCCAGTTTATTTCTGGGTAGTTAAAATCCCCCATTATTATCACCGTCCCAGCCCTTTCAGCCCAGTCTCCACCTACTCATTAACATTGGGTGGTCTATAACAAACTCCAATGATTAACTTTGAACTACGCACATCTGTATGCAGTTCCACCCATAATGCTTCCGACTCATCACACTCTCTATCCACCATGTCCTCTTTCACACTCGCTTTAAGATCACTTCTCACATAGAGACAGACCCTCCACCTTTTCTTTTTACCCTGTCTTTCCGAAAGAGTGCATAGCCAGGAATATTAATAGCCCAGTCATCTGAGGAATGAAGCCAAGTTTCAGCAATACCGATTACATCATAGCTCTCCTGATGCACCAGAGCTTCCAACTCACCTATTTTGCTTGGCAGATTTCTGGCATTGATGAACAAACACTTTACTGCATTAATATATTTTGACCGGTCAGAAACTATTCTCTTGGGTGTTCTGAGATTGCAACTAGGACCTGCTATTCTACTTACCTAGGGTTTATGTGCTTTGGTTACCCTACCACTAATGCCCCTAATACTACCCTCTTGAATATGTTCCACACTGACTATCTCTATCTCTGGACCCCCCCCCCCCCCCCGTAGCCTAGTTTAAAAAACTCTCTAACTTTTTGGCCATCCTTATTCCCAGCTGATCTGCACCCTCCTCATTTAGGTGCAGGCCGTCTCTTCTATAGTACTGGTTATCAACTGAGAAGTCGGCCCAGTCCTCCAGGAACCCAAACCCCTCCTTACTACACCAGCTCTTCAGCCATTTGTTTACATCCCTAATCTCCCGCTGCCTTTCTGTTGTGGCACGATGTACCGGTAGTATTCCTGAGAATAATACCCTGGAGGTCCTTTTTCTCAATATAGATCCCAAGTCCCTAAAATCGTTCTTTAGGACACTCCATCTGCCTCTGACTTTGTCATTGGTGCCAACGTGCACCATGACAGCTGGGTCTTTCCCAGCCCCTCCAAGTAATCTTTCCATCAGATGCGTGATGTGCCGAACCCAAGCGCCTGGTAGACAACATACAGTTCATTGCTTCAGGTCTTTTTTACAGATTGCCCTCTCTGTCCTTCTAAGAATTAAGTCCCCTACCACCAGAGTCTGCCTTTCCTTTCCCTTCGCTTCCCCCCCCCCCACTCTCACTCGAGGGGAGTTCTTCCCCTGGCAGCTAGGAGAGTCCCTCAGCTCCAGCAGTGCCGGTCTCATGATGGCTGATCTGTCATGGTAAGTCCAAACAACATGCCACCGCATTTGATGGTAAATCTCCAGTGGAGACACAGACTACAACAAAAATCTAACAGGCTTTTAAGCCTCCCTTTTTCCAACGAACTAATAGTTAACCCCTTCCCCCCACCCCTGTGTCCCTTTAAATAGTATAGAAGAGGGTGGGAAGGACCGGCAGTCATATGTAATCACTGTCACAGTGGTCACATAATCAGAAGTCGGTCTCACCAGCTACCAGTCTGGTGCCTGGGCCAAGTGTTGTCTGCGACAGGTTGGTTTTTGTGCTGAGAGCATGCACTGATTGCACTTTCAGCACATAAACAACGACCGACCAGCAAAGCATATGTGGGGGTTAAAGCCAACCCTTTTGCTGCCACACATATGTGTCAGGCAGTTGTAAAGAGGTAAAAGGAGAAAAGTCCATTTTGTTTGTAAGTCCAACAAAGTGAGCTTTATAATGCCTTTTAGACAAATAATGCATAAACAAACGAACACAAATAATACTGTAAAGAAAACTTTTTTAATATTACAGTACCTTGAAAAGTACAGTAATACAGTATAACAGCTGGCATGGAGTGAACAGGGAAGAGTTACTGGCTGGAGGAGAGAGGTGGGAGATGGTGGAGCTGAAGGATCGTCAACAAAAGAAGATGGAGGGCAAGATGCAATTTCACTCATGCCTGATGTTGATGGAACTAAAGGATCTTCAGCAATAGGAGATGAAGGGCAAGTTGCAGTTTTACTCATGCCTTATTTCAATGGCACAGGTTCTAGTTCCTTGCTGGATTCAAATCTACTCTCTTGAAAAAAACGATCCAGTGATGTAGTAGCTCTTTTTTTCTCATCATTAGAGGGCATGGAAACACTGCATGGAATTCTGAACAGCTGCTGCAATCTTTGTGTACTGTTCTACATTTGGGTCCAGTGCCTGCTCAAATAAAGAAGATCCCCTTTCCATTTCTTGTGTTGTGAATCTCTTTGGTTTTTCAGTTATTTCTTTCTCTTGGCTCTTATCCTTTGCTGGGCCTCCAATTTATTAGTAAGCTCCTTGTGTTACACAGCAAGGAGTTCAATGGAGTCCTCTTGCAGATCTAGCTCCAGCTTCTCACTGAGGGTCACTAAATGCCAAAGACCTCTTTGTACTCCTCACCCACCTTCTCAACTAGACAAACATCATAAACAGACCAGGTAGAAAGGTTATTCCAAACCCCATTCTTGTTACAGACATAACCTCACGCAAAGCAAAGTCAATGTTTTTATGGCTTTGTAGATGTTATAGTCCTTCCAAAATTGTCGCAAGGCTGTTCCTGATTCGTCAGTTGCCTTTACTGCCTGGCAAAATGTGTGACATAAATAATATTTCTTAAAAGTTGCAATAACTCCCTGGTCCATAGGTAGGATAAGTGGTGTAGTATTCGGTGGCAGATACACTTCTTTGACATTGGGATGAAAGTCATCCATGAACAAGAAACATAGAATATCCAGGCTCAAACTTACCGACCAATCAGCAACCAACCAATATCACGTGTCTAACAGTGTGCGTTAAAAACAGA
This sequence comes from Rana kukunoris, assembly GCA_029574335.1. Classification (NCBI taxonomy): domain Eukaryota; kingdom Metazoa; phylum Chordata; class Amphibia; order Anura; family Ranidae; genus Rana; species Rana kukunoris. The sequence goes on along the minus strand of CM056050.1, from coordinate 500,753,643 downwards.
GATTTAGTTGCACGCATTTACAAATGCATGTGTAAGCTGCAGGCCCTGTCAAGGCGCTCTGTATACTGCAGTCCTAACTATAACATTGCATTTTAAGTCTCCTAAGTAGGAGCACATGACTGCTGATAGATAGATAAGGGGCAGGTGACTGGAGGTAGCCCAGCCCTCATTAAAGGGGCAGGAGCACACTGCACACTAAGCAAATGGAAGCAAAGGTGCCAGTGTGCTGCCTGACCACAATGACATAAATACAACAAACAAAAGTCACTGCCCCTACCTATGACTGGTCTATACAATAAGGAGCGCTGGAAATGAACAAGAGGTGGCCCAGAGCATTGTCAAGCAGCAAAAAAAGAATGTTGAATGGGACATGTTTCTCCAAGCAATATTTCTCTATCTCTGGGATAACCTGCATAACCCAATATTTTAGAGTTACTCTTCCACGCAACAAGAAGAGAGCCCTTGGCTATCTTTTTAAAGGATAAGTTCACTTTAAAAAAATAAAAATAATAAATGCAATTTTTTTGCAGGTAAAAAGTGCACATTTATTATTTTTTGTTGGAGGAGCCTGTAAAGCATTGCACCAGCCATCAGCAGATTGCTGATGCCATGCAGGTCTCCTGTAGACCTGTCAGTATATCAGTGTAAGCAGATGCATTCTGAGGCCTCGTACTAGGGGTGCAACGGATCACGGTTGATCCGTGATCCGAACAGGTCACCCCCTTCGGATCGGATCGCTATGCCTAGCTCCGGAGCCGTGGCCATCTTGGTACACCCGGCGGCGGCCCCTCCTCTCTGTTTACACCCACAGAGGAGGAGGAGACCACGCTCAAGGGACACACATGCCGCTATCTGATCTGAGGTCTGCAGGGGGGGGCTCACTGTTTACCTGTACCAAGGAGGGGGGGGGGAGGTCACTGTGTGCCTGTACTATGGTGGGAAGGGGGTCACTGTGTGCCTGTACTATGGTGGGAAGGGGGTCACTGTGTGCCTGTACTATGGTGGGAAGGGGGTCACTGTGTGCCTGTACTATAGTGGGAAGGGGGTCACTGTGTGTCTGTACTATGGAGGGAAGGGGGTCACTATGTGCCTGTACTATGGTGGGAAGGGGGTCACAGTGTGCCTGCACTATGGTGGGAAGGCTCACTGTGTGCCTGTACTACTTGGGGGGGTGGGGTGGGTCACTGTGCACCTGTGCTACTTGGGGGGGAGGTCACTGTGCGCCTGTGCTACTTGGGGGGGAGGTCACTGTGTGCCTGTACTACTTGGGGGGGAGGTCACTGTGTGCCTGTACTACTTGGGGGGGATCACTGTGTGCCTGTACTACTTGGGGGGGGGTCACTGTGTGCCTGTACTACTTGGGGGGGGGGGGTCACTGTGTGCCTGTACTACTTGGGGGGGGGGTCACAGTGTGCTTGTACTACTTGGGGGGGGGGGGTCACTGTGTGCCTGTACTACTTGGGGGGGGTCACTGTCTTTTTTTTTTTTTTTGATGATCCGAAAAATGATCCGATCCGTGACTGCCGATCCGAGGAACGATCCAAACCGTGAGTTTTTTTGATCCGTTGCACCCCTACCTCGTACACACGAGTCTCAATTTCCTCGTCGTGTTTCTTGTTGGGCTGGTTTACGACGAGAAACACATTTGTGTGTATCCTTAGAAACCCGTGCATGCTCAGAATAAAGTATGAGACGGGAGCGCACCTTCGGTAAAAGTAGCTTTCGTAATGGAAATAGCACATTCGTCATGCTGTAACAGACTGAAAAGTGCGAATTGTCTATCACCAAACTTTTACTTAACACGCGGTAACATGAGATTAGCAAAAGCAGCCCCAAGGATGGTGCCAGTGGAATCGAACTTTCCCTTTTTAGTGCCGTGTTTGAGAACGACGAGATTTTGTCTTGACAGTGTGTATGCAAAGAAAGCTTGACAAGATTTTCGACAAGCCTGACAAAGAACCTCGTCGAGGAAAACTACGTTTCTTTTACGACGAGATTCTTGGTCGTGTATACGAGGTCTGACAGGAAGAATCAATTTAACACTTACCGATTGGGCCATAGCCGAATGACGGCTACAGGACGGTTGGATAACTCTGGGAGGGCATACAATGACATCCTCCCAGAATCGCGCTCGCGCTCTCCCCCTGGGACGTGCACCTGGGAATGTTTGTGACCGCTGGGGCAATAAACAGCGGTCCTTTACCATGTGATCGCGCCATCCAATGAAAGAGCGATCAGTTGTCAACAAACCGGAGCATGTCTGGTCCAGCTCCTCCCCTCTCCTCATACAGGTGGGTACAGCGTGTGAGGCCGCACTTTGCAATTATGTATAATGCAGGGGTGGACACCTGCCTGCTGCCCTATGCCTCCAGTCAGTGTCGTGTACAGTGTCGCGGTAAAAGCAGCGGCGGGGTTGTGGCCGCCGTGCTTGCCGCTGCAGTGCCGCACTTTCCACTTCCTTCCCGCGACTCACTCTCACTGACCAGGAGTGGAGAGATCATGTCACGAGTCTGAGGGAGGGGAGTAGCCGAGCAGAACGTGACCGGCGTCATCCCATCGTCCCGTGTGGTGCGCGCCAGTACCGCCCACTTTCTCCTGCAGGGTGAAGGAGGAACAGAAGAGTTAGTTAACGGTTCACCGCACCGCCCGGACAGGCCACCCTTGGAGCACGTGCGTGGTCAGAGAGTGCGTGACAGTCACAGACAGTCAGACACGATTGGCAGCAGTGGCAAGGCAGCCAGGGACAGGTCCAGGAAAAGCGGTCATTTCAGTCAAGCCAGCAGCAGCTAGGTGAATAGAAGAATTATGAAATCCTAGGCTAGGCCTGCATTATATGTTCTAATCACTCTCTGATTCTCACCATATAATATAACGGTGCACCCCCCGGGCCCCCCTCCTCTCTCTGTCAGTCACCTACCTTTTTGCTGCCCCTGTTGTAAACTGTATAATAATCTGAGCCTCTGACCTTCTCTGTACCATCCACAGCCTCTGACCTCCCCTGTACCATCCACAGCCTCTGACCTCCCCTGTACCATCAGCAGCCTCTGCCCTCCTGTCCCCCCCTCTGCAGCTTCTGACCTCCTGTCCCCCCCTCTGCAGCCTCTTACTTCCCCTGTACCATGCGCAGCCTCTGACCTCCACTGTACCATCCGCAGCCTCTGACCTTTTGTCCCCCCCTCCGCAGCCTCTGACCTCCCCTGTACCCTCCGCAGCCTCTGACCTCCTGCCCCCCCCCCCCCCGTAGCTTTTGGTTTCTCCTGTACCATTAGCAGTCTCTGACCTTTTCTTGTCTTATATCAGGTCTGCAGAGGAGTCGAGAGTGGGAGTGCTGCCAGAATGGGGGTCATGGGGGAAGTCAGACATGTATGGACTGTGGAGAGGAAACTATGGGATAAAACCAGAGCCATCAAGCTGTAGCCGAGTGACTGAGCCCCACGCGGTGCACCTGAGAGGAGGTCAGTGACAGCACCGCCAGGCCAGTCTGGGGGGTCAATACAATATTGTAAGGGGGCACTGATCTAAAGGTTTGCCCCTTACCTTAGTGTTCACTTTCTGCGTTAGGTGGTCTCTGGTCACCAGAGTCCTCCCCACATTCCCAGAGTTCCCCTTTACATCATAGTCTGCAGGATTTAACCTTACAGTGCAAGGGGGCACTCTGATGTAAAGGGGAATGCAGTGGACTCTGATATAAGTGGGGTCTCTGGTCACCAGTGCCCCCTATATATCAAAGTTTGACCCCTTTCACACTGACATACTTTGCAGGCGCTATAACGCTAAAGATAGCACCTGCAAAGTGCCCTGAAAAAGCCGCTCCTCACACTCCTCCACTGCTCCTGCCCATTGAAATGAATGGGCACCGCAGCTATACCGCCGACAAAGCACATGATGTTATGATGTTGGGCTGGTATAATAATGCTATGGGGCTGGTATGAAATAATTTCCAGGGCTGGTTTTTATTCCCAGTCCGGCCCTGCCCATCAATGACTAATCCATGCTCATCCACGGCTCATCCATGCTCATTCATAGCGCATTCATAGCCATCCATGGCTCAGTCATGCTCATCCATGCCACATCAGTGTTCATCCATGCCACATCAATGCTCATCCATGCCACATCTGTGCTCATCCATGCCACATCAGTACACATACGTGCCACATCAGTGATCATCCGTGCAACATCCATGTCACATCAGTGCTCATCCATGACACATCCATGCCACATCAGTGCTCATCTGTGCCAGATCAGTGCTCATCCATGCCAGATCAGTTCTAATCCTAGCCACATTCATGCCATATCTGTGCCACATCAGTGCTCATTCGTAGCACATTAGCTCTCATACATGCCACTCTAGTGCCAATCAGTGCCACTACAGTGCCCATTAGTGTCTCACAAAAGTGTAATAGGTAGTCAAATTAGATTTAAAATGTATGCCCTTAAAACAGTTAATGGTGCCTGCATGTCGGGCCTCTGTATTGTGTCAGGCTCTGGAAAATTCTCACACATGTGGTTTTGCCATCCTCAGGAGGAGGAGCAGAATATATTTTGGGTTGTCATCTTTGCTATGTACATGCCATGTGTTAAAAATATCTTATACGTAGACAACTTTGTGTTAGAGAAAAAAAAATTCTTTCCACAGTTTCCAAAAATGAGATGATCAAAAGACTCATTATGCCACATAATGTAGGCATGTAGAACAACTAGAAGATCCAATGACCGAAAAAAGACCACACATTTTCAATCAACAGACACAGAAGAACAATTTAAAATTCGACCATTCATTTCCTGCCATACTGATCATGTGACGTATATCCTCCAGTGTCCATGCCCACTTCAATATGTCGGACGTACTAACCGACAGCTAAAAATCAGGATTAATGAGCATTTAGCAAACATCAAAAAAAGTTTTCCCAATCACAGTGTTTCTAGGCACTTTGCCAGCCATCACGCGAGTGACCCTGGATTATGCTCCTTTATAGGCATAGACAAAGTGACAAAACACTGGAGAGGGACAAACATGACTCGAAGCATTTCCCCAAATGAAACAAAATGGATATACACTTTACATACCATGCAACCGTTGGGTATGAACATTGAGTTAGATCTCAATTGTTTCCTAGCCAACGGTTAATTGTTCTATTTTGATTCCTACTTTGGGGCTTTGGTTATTAAGTTAACCTAAGGGAAGAGTCCCATCAACATTTAGTTGCATCTAATAACTTTTTACATATGCAAATTTTTTTAGATATACAATCCGTAAATGTATGTATGTTCTATAAATATTGTAGCTATATCTTGAGGGTATCCAGAGATCCCCTTTAGTTTATTTTTTAACTGAGCTGTAAGACCCATAAAATATTATATAAGGACCATCTTTAAGACACTAATTATATCGTTAAGATGTGGGACCCCTTGCCTAGGTTAAGACCGGAGGGGGTGTGTATGTGTTTTTTCAAGCCATCTATTGTTAAATAAGATTAGGCATTGAGTTGCAATTACTGGTTTTATAATGACAGTGTATTGCGGCGGATACGTTACATGAGTCATAAATTATTGCTTGTAGCTTTGCTATACATAATATACAAACAACTATATCTCTTAGATGTTATTTAAATTTCTCCCTCTGTTTTTATTGATAAATTTGTATTTCATATTGATGTGTGTGTACAACCTCCTATTTGTCCAATTGTAATGCTCGAGATCAAGGCTATTTGTCCAATTGTAATGCCCGAGATCAGGGGTTAAAGGCTTCCAGGTCTAATTGGAATGGGAGGAGTCTCACTCACTACAAATACTATGAGTCTTTTGGTGATTAGACACGCGCCCTGAAGACGTTTAGACAATGAAACGTACGTTGGCAGCGTACCTAATCACATGTTCTTACGCCGTTTCCGGTCATCTGGTTGTCGGGTATCGCCGAGTGGAACGCACGCCGCTTCACGCTGCTGCTGAGCAGACGCTCCATGCTGGTTTCCATACCCCTTACAAGCGATCAGCCTTGATGCCGGGTCTGGCATCTTTTAATGTAAGAGGCCATTTGGCTGTTTTATGTTCTTTTCTTTTTTAACCACTTGACCACTGGGCACTTAAACACCCTTAATAACCAGACCAATTTTCACCTTTCGGTGCTCTCACATTTTGAATGACAATAACTCAGTCATACAACACTATAACCAAATGAAATTTTTGTCCTTTTTTTCCCACAAATAGAGCTTTCTTTTGGTGGTGTTTCATCACCTCTGCGGTTTTTATTTTTTTTGCTATAAATGAAAAAAGAACAAAATTTTGCAAAAAATAATAATTTTTCTTCATTTCTATTATAAAATTTTGCAAAAAAGTAATTTTTCTTCATAAATTTGGCCTAAAATGTATACTGCTACATATCTTTGGTAAAAAAAATAAAAAATGTTGGATATTATTTAGTCTGGGTGAAAGTTATGGGGTCTACAAGCTATGGTACCAAATCCTGAAAATTGATCAATTTCATCACACCTGAAGTACTGACAGCCTCTCTCATTTCTTGAGACCCTAACATGCCAGAAAAGTACAAATACCCCCCAAATGACCCCTTTTTGGAAAGAAGACATTCCAAGGTATTTAGAAAGAGGCCTGGTGAGTTTTTTAAAGTTGTAATTTTTTCCCACAATTCTTTGCAAAATCAAGATTTATTTTTTTTTCATCAAATTTTCATATTATTAGGTTATTTTTCACACACAGCATATGCATACCACAAATTACACCCCAAAACACATTCTGCTATTCCTCCCGAGTATGGCGATACCCCATGTGTGAGACTTTTACACAGCGTGGCCACATACAGAGGCCCAACATGCAGGGAACACCCAGGCCAATTCTGACATTTCTCTCCTACATGTAAAAATCATCATTTATTTGCTAGAAAAATACATAAAACCCCAAAACATGATATAAAGATACCTCACATGTGGTTTGAACACCGTTTTTATATGTGGGCGGGACTTGCGTATGCGTTCGCTTCTGCATGCGAGCTCGCGGGGACAGGGGCTGCTGTATGCCCAGAGTATTGCTAAGTATGCCCAGAGTATTGCGGAGTATGCCCAGAGTATTGCCCAGAGTATGCCCGGAGTATGCCCGGAGTATGCCCAGAGTATTGCGGAGTATGCCCAGAGTATTGCAGAGTATGCCCAGAGTATTGCCTGCTATTGTATGCCCAGAGTATTGCAGAGTATGCCAGAGTATTGCGGAGTATGCCCAGAGTATGCCCAGAGTATTGCGGAGTATGCCCAGAGTATTGCAGAGTATGCCCAGAGTATTGCAGAGTATGCCCAGAGTATTGCCAGAGTATTGCGGAGTATGCAGAGTATGCCCAGGGTATTGCGGAGTATGCCCAGAGTATTGCAGAGTATGCCCAGAGTATTGCAGAGTATTGCGGAGTATTGCGGAGTATGCCAGAGTATTGCGGAGTATGCCCAGAGTATTGCGGAGTATGCCCAGAGTATTGCAGAGTATGCCCAGAGTATTGCAGAGTATGCCCAGAGTATTGCAGAGTATGCCCAGAGTATTGCAGAGTATGCCCAGAGTATTGCAGAGTATGCCCAGAGTATTGCCCAGAGTATTGCCCAGAGTATTGCGGAGTATGCCCAGAGTATTGCGGAGTATGCCCAGAGTATTGCAGAGTATGCCCAGAGTATTGCAGAGTATGCCCAGAGTATTGCCCAGAGTATGCCCAGAGTATTGCAGAGTATGCCCAGAGTATTGCAGAGTATGCCCAGAGTATGCCCAGAGTATTGCAGAGTATGCCCAGAGTATTGCCCAGAGTATTGCCCAGAGTATGCCCAGAGTATTGCCAGAGTATGCCCAGAGTATGCCTGAGTATTGCAGAGTATGCCTGAGTATTGCAGAGTATGCCCAGAGTATGCCTGAGTATTGCAGAGTATGCCCAGGTATTGCCAGAGTATGCCTGAGTATTGCAGAGTATGCCCAGAGTATTCCTGAGTATTGCAGAGTATGCCCAGGGATATTGCAGAGTATATGCAGCAGGGATGGCTGAGCAGGGAGGGAGGGATGGATGGATCTGTGACTGCATTTGTCACAGATCCAGCCCGCAGCACTGGCGCTGCCATCCGCTCCCTCCCTTCTCCTCTCACACTGTACCGATCGGTACAGAGAGAGGAGGGAGGAACCGGCGTCATCAAATGACGCCGGTCTGTTTACATCTGATCGCGCCGTCATTGGACGGCGCGATCACGTGGTAAACCGCCGCTATCAGCGGCGATTTACCGTGATCCGTGACCCGCCGGGTCCTCTGGACCCGGCGGTCACGGATGTTCCCGTGTGCGCGCCTCAGGAGGCGCGCGGGAGCGCGATTCTGACAGGCCGTTAATTAACGGCCAGTTAGAATACAGCAACCGCCCTAGAGCCGTACTTTCGGCATAGGGCGGTTGCAAAGTGGTTAAATAAACCAACAGTATTATGCTATGGGGCATTGTGATTTCTCTCTTGCATATATGTCACCGTCTACAATCTGGGCTTGAGACCGTCAGCTATCCTGTCTATCCAATGTGTTTGCAGTCACATACTGCTCCTGCTGTATTTGAATTTATTTTTAATTAAAGGAGTCAAGGTGGTCTGGTAAGCGCATTAACCATTTGAGCACTATTGGGTGTTAATCCTACTACAAGGTGAAGGCTTTGATTCCACACTTATTCAAGATTCGGGGGAAAATATTTTTCACAAGATTTTTTCAAGCAACCCTGCACATATTGGGACTTTAATTTATAGTCACTAACCTCTGTGACTTTTTGGTCTATCACTTATGGACTTTATATATTGTTTATTATATCAATTGTGAATAGATATGTATTCTGATCAATACTTCTATTAGCACTATTTTTAATTGTATTACACATTAGCGCACTTATTTTTTCTTCTCAACTTTTGACAAATCAAATATTTTATTTGTTACCAAGTAGCAGCTTTTATACTTAATTTTTGGCGCGGAACATTCAATCCTATCCACATAGATTATACGTTGGGGTTTTTGCTTTCCAAAATGGGGTAATTTTTTGGGCGTTTCCTGGTGCTCCAAAGCCTTCAAAGTGTAAGAGGTAGTCAGGAAATTAAATGTGTAATTTATATCCCTAGAACACATGATGGTGCTCCCTGCCTCTCTATGTGGCCAGGTCGTGTAAAAGTTACACACATGCATTTTGCAGATTTGAGCTACAGAATGTGTTACATAGGAAACCATGTATAGGAACTGTAGTGCAAATTCAAAAAAGCACAAAAAATGCATAGATGTGAATCAAGCCTAAAGGCTCATACACACAATATGAAAATTGGATGGAAAAATTTGTACAACAAGCAGTCTGACAAATTTTGGATTGTTAGTACGGTGCTTTCGACAGCCGGTTTTGCTTTTTCGTCAGACAAAGGCTGGATGTGCAGACTATTACATTTTTGTTGTATGTGAAATCTCATATGGATACAGTGTTGCATGATTAGTAATTGTCATTCAAAATGTGAGAGCACTGAAAGCTGAAAATTGATCTGGTTAGGAAGGGGGTTTAAGTTTCCGGTGGGCAAGTGGCAAGCCTATTTGTGACACTTGTTGTTTACATGTTAAAATCAGTATTTTATGCTAGAAAATTACTTAGAACCCCCAAAATTATAATTTTTTTTTAGCAAAGACCCTAGAGAATAACATGGCGGTTGTTGCAATATTTTATGTCACACAGTATTTGCTCAGTGGTCTTTCAAATGCAATTTTTTGGGAAAAAATACACTTCACTGAATATTTTTTTTTTGCATATTGTGAAAGATGATTTTACGCAGAGTAAATACAGTGCCTTGCGAAAGTATTCGCCCCCCTTGAACTTTTCAACCTTTTGCCACACTTCAGGCTTCAAACATAAAGATATATAACTTACATTTTTTGTGAAGAATCAACAACAAGTGGGACACAATCATGAAGTGGAACGAAATTTATTGGATATTTCAAACTTTTTTAACAAATAAAAAAACTGAAAAATTGGGGGTGCAAAATTATTCAGCCCCTTTACTTTCAGTGCAGCAAACTCTCTCCAGACGTTCAGTCAGGATCTCTGAATGATCCAATGTTGACCTAAATGACTAATGATGATAAATGGAATCCACCTGTGCGTAATCAAGTCTCCGTATAAATGCACCTGCACTGTGATAGTCTCAGAGGTCCGTTTAAAGCGCAGAGAGCATCATGAAGAACAAGGAACACACCAGGCAGGTCCAACATAATAAGTTAATACTTCGTAGCGCCACCCTTTGCTGCGATTACAGCTATAAGTAGCTTGGGGTATGTCTCTATCAGTTTTGCACATCGAGAGACTGACATTTTTGCCCATTCTTCCTTGCAAAACAGCTCGAGCTCAGTGAGGTTGGATGGAGAGCATTTGTGAACAGCAGTTTTCAGTTCTTTCCACAGATTCTCGATTGGATTAAGGTCTGGACTTTGACTTGGCCATTCTTACACCTGGATATATTTATTCGTGAAGCATTCCATTGTAGATTTTGCTTTATGTTTTGGATCGTTGTCTTGTTGGAAGACAAATCTCCGTCCCAGTCTCAGGTCTTTTGCAGACTCCATCAGGTTTTCTTCCAGAATGGTCCTGTATTTGGCTCCATCCATCTTCCCATCAATTTTAACCATCTTCCCTGTCCCTGCTGAAGAAAAGCAGGCCCAAACCATGATTCTGCCACCACCATGTTTGACAGTGGGGATGGTGTGTTCAGGGTGATGAGCTGTGTTGCTTTTACGCCAAACATAAAGTTTTGCATTGTTACCAAAAAGTTTGATTTTGGTTTCATCTGACCAGAGCACCTTCTTCCACATGTTTGGTGTGTCTCCCAGGTGGCTTGTGGCAAACGTTAAACGACACTTTTTATGGATATCTTTAAGAAATGGCTTTCTTCTTGCCACACTTCCATAAAGGCCAGATTTGTGCAGTATACGACTGATTGTTGTCCTATGGACAGAGTCTTCTACCTCAGCTGTAGATCTCTGCAGTTCATCCAGAGTAATCATGGGCCTCTTGGCTGCATCTCTGATCAGTCTTCTCCTTGTATGAGCTGAAAGTTTAGAGGGACGGCCAGGTCTTTGTATATTTGCAGTGGTCTGATACTCCTTCTATTTCAATATTATCTGCACAGTGTGCGGGGACCGCCCTGTCAGCCGACAGCTCAGTGGGGATTTACGGAGGATCAACTTTTACTCCTTACTGATGTAACCTCAGTCTGGCATCCTTTTCCAGTACATCCTGTCTCATCCTCATTAAGAATCTGCTCAGGTAAATAAGCAGCTTCATCAACGATTTCTCGTGGCGTTGCAAGACACTCGCTGCCTCACCACTTATTTTTATGTTGTGAAGGTTGGCTCTAGCCTTGAACCTATAAAACTAGCCATGGCTGTCATTAAAACATGCACCTTTTGATTCTTTACTGCATTTTTTTCTTTAAAGCGGATGGTTCACCCAAAAAAAAATATTAAAAGCCAGCAGCAACAAATACTGCAGCTGCTGACTTTTAATATTAGGACACTTACCTGTCCTGGAGTCCAGCGGCGTCCGCAGCAGAGGACGAGCGATCGCTCGTCTCCCTGCTGCTCCCCCCTCCATCCACGGTGAGGGAACCAGGAAGTGAAGCGCTCCGGCTTCACTGCCCGGTTCCCTACGGCGCATGCGCGGCGATTGGCTCCCGCTGTGTGCTGGGAGCCAAGAGTTCCCAGCACACAACGGGAAAAGCCCGTCTTTTGCCCGAGACTGCGGGCCGGTAGTGGGTGCAGATACCTGTCTTTAGACAGGTATCTGCACCCCCCTCCCCCTGAAAGGTGTCAAATGTGACGCCGGAGGGGGGGAGGGTTCCGATCAGCGGATCTTCACTTTAGGGTGGAGATCCGCTTTAAGTCTTCACACGGGCTTTTTCTTGAATCAGCATTAGGCTAAGAGGGACACTGATGTTGATCCTGCATCCACACACTGAGAAGTTTCTCCATATCCTTTCTCACTTTTCCACGCTTTTTTGATATTATTGTCGACATCATTGGCACAGCAGGCTTCACATGTTCCATGATCCTGTCCTTGTTGAACGATTCATGTTATAGTAATTGTTATTGCTTGGCGCTTCCTCCTCGCAGTCCCTGCTACATCACCAGTGCTTTTACGCTTGCTTCTGAACATCTTGGGCTTGAAATCCATAATGTACATTAATAATGTACACTATAGTACTGCACGACCATTTGTGACAGAGGGTGCACGCATAAATTGACATGCAAGCAAATGCTCGTATCTTCAAAAGTTTGTTTGCATCCTTGACAGTTTGCAATTTGAAGGTTTGCAAGTAGGGGTTTGTAAGTAGGTTTTGTTAGAACAATATTTATACCGTACTTAATTAAACTGAGCGATTAAAACCTTATTGTCTATATAGAAATTAAAACAATGAATAGCCGTGCGAAAAAGAGAAAAGGATTACATTTATTGATACATAGAAGAAGCTTATATTAATCTGATATTCGTGACTATTAAAATAACAGATACCACCTTTAACCACTTACCCACTGTGCACCTACACCCCCTTCCTGCCCAGACAAAATATAAGCTTCCGGCACTGCGTCGCTTTAACTGACAATTGCGCGGTCGTGCGACGTGGCTCCCAAACAAAATTGGCGTCCTTTTTTTCCCACAAATAGAGCTTTCTTTTGGTGGTATTTGATCACCTCTGCGGTTTTTATTTTTTGCGCTATAAACAAAAATAGAGCGTCAATTTTTAAAAAAATGCAATATTTTTTCCTTTTTGCTATAATAAATAACCCAAAAAAAATATTTTTTCCCTCAGTTTAGGCCGATACGTATTCTTCTACATATTTTTGGTAAAAAAAAAAATGCAATAAGCGTTTATCGATTGGTTTGCGCAAAATTTATAGCGTTTACAAAATAGGGGATAGTTTATGGCATTTTTTTTTTTTTTTTTTTACTATTAATGGCGGCGATCTGCGATTTTTTTATTGGGACTGCGACGTTATGGCGGACATTTCGGACACTTTTCTGAAATTTTTGGGACCATTTACATTTATACAGTGAAAAATGCTATAAATATGCATTGATTACTGTATAAATGTGACTGGCAGTGAAGGGGTTAACCACTAGGGGGCGGGGAAGGGGTTAAATGTGTGTCCTATGAGTGTTCTAACTGTAGGGGGAGGGGGGGGGTGACTGGGGGAGGTGACCGATTGTGTCCCTATGTACAAGGGACACAACCGCTCTCCTCTCTCCCTGACAGGACGTGCAGCTCTGTGTTTACATACAGAGCTGCACGTCCCCGCTCAGTTACTGAGCAATCACGTGTGCCCGGCGGCGATCGTTGCCGCCGGGCACTCGCACGGGATCCCCGCAGAGCGGCGGGTGCGCGCGCGCGCCGCCGGCGACGCGCGCGCGCGCGCGCGCCCGCGGCTTTAAAGGGACATCACGTCATATGACGTGATGTCAGAACAATGGAGTCGTCTGCCCGCCGTCATTTGACGGTGGGCAGATGACAAGTGGTTAAAACCAAGGTAATACCCATGTTACACAATTATAAAATATTGCTTCAATGGACACATCAGTATATGAAGACAAGTTGTAGGAAAGGAAAAATGACAGAGATGAAGAAAAGTAATGAATAAAAATTATCAAATGTCCCAAATGATGTTACATGTATAGGGCCAGATTCAGGTAGAGTTAGGCTGGAGTATCTGTGATACTCCAGCCTAACTGTCACTTTAAACCGGCGTTTCTGTTTTCTGTAACCAGAAAACAAGAAACGCCGGGTTGGAGTTCCGATGCGATCGGCGCAATTGAATTTCGCCATCGCATCGCAACTTTAATTTAAAAATGGCGCCGGGGGCGTTCCCGCTGATTTACGCTGAAAAAATATGTTAATCAGCGGGAATCGGCAATTCACGATCGTATTTGGGCGCGACGCAGTGACTTTCCGACGTTTCCGTAAGCGATACGCGGCGTAAAGATAAAGCAGCCCCCTAGTGGAGTATCCTATGTTAAGTATAGGCATCGTCATCGCGTCGGAAAAAAACAAAATCGGGTCGCTTGCGTAAAACTTTCATGAATGGGGATGTGACGTCATTGACGTTCACTGACAGAATTTGGAGCATGCGCACTGGGATGCATTGACACTCGACGCATGCGCAGTACGTTCGCCGCGGGATCGCGCTTAGTTTAAATAATACACGCCCCGTACCCGCCCAATTTGAATTCCGCCGGCTCATTTGCGATGCGCTGCCGCAACTTTAGGAGCAAGTGCTTCATGAATAACAGCACTTGCTCCTAAAATTTCGGCAGCATAACGTAAATGAGAAGCGTTACTCCAGAGCAAAGATGCTCCCATCTACCTGAATCTGGCCCATAGTGTTGCCAGATTACAAAGATAACTATAGCCTAACTCAGATATGGTTTCAATGGACATCCATGGACTCCTAATATACTTTTAGGCAAAATCTTGAGATAGAAGGAAAGTAAAGAGAGAGAGAGTGTGTGTGTGTGTGTGAGAGAGAGAGAGAGAGAAAGAGAGAGTGTGTGTGAGAGAGAGGGTGTGTGTGTGTGAGAGAGAGAGAGTGTGTGTGAGAGAGAGAGAAAGAGAGTGTGAGAGAGAGAGAGAGTGTGAGAGAGAGAGAGAAAGAGAGTGTGAGAGAGAGAGAGAGTGTGAGAGAGAGAGAGAAAGAGAGTGTGTGTGAGAGAGAGTGTGTGTGTTTGAGAGAGTGTGAGAGAGAGAGAGAGAGAGAGAGTGTGTGAGAGAGAGAGAGTGTGTGAGAAAGAGAGAGGGAGAGAGGGGGATAGAGGGAGGAAGATATATTTACATGGACTCCTATTATACTTTTAAGCAAAATCTTGAGATAGAAGGAAAGTAAAGAGAGAGAGAGAGAGAGAGAGAGAGAGAGAGAGAGAGAGAGAGTGTGAGAGAGAGAGAGAGAGTGTGTGTGAGAGAGAAAGAGAGTGTGTGAGAGAGAGTGTATGAGAGAGAGAGAGTGTATGAGAGAGAGAGAGTGTGTGAGAGAGAGAGTGTGAGAAAGAGAGAGAGGGGGATAGAGGGGGGAAGATATATTTACTTGTCTTGTGTCTTGCTCAAATCATCGTCCGCAGGGAAGAGACTCTCAGAGCTTTCTCTCTGACCTTTATGCTCCCCAGTCCTCCTCTAACCCCCCCTCCAGGATTCAAAATCCTTAGGATGCTATTGGTGTAAAATTGCCTTACAACCGTATTGGTTGAACCTCAAGCCTAGACATTCATTGGTTCCAAGTACCAATTAGTATCTGATTGGTCGCATTTTCCAGCCTTAAAGATATGTTTCTAGCATGCACAAACTCCCAGTCTTTGGTGGTCAAGCCATCCTTTGAAGCGTAGTCACACTAGTATGCTAAGGGCCCATGCTGTGATGGAGCCTTTCAGCCTGTCCAGTTTACCTTCAAAACAAAAGGACAATTTAGCTAATTTGATTATCACCTGGGACCTTTACTTGGTTCCCAAGACAGGAGATGCTTATACAGTACAAGCATGTCCCTGTCATCATAACCAGTCCATTACACCATATACATCCATATTTTCAATGGTTCCCATGGTATAAATATGAAACATTCAATATTTCTATAACAGTTTGTATGGGGGGCATGGCCTGGACATGGCTGAGTGAGGACATGTCTCTTGAGCTCCTGGCCTTCACCCAATAACCCTCACCTATTCTTCTTCTTTATACATGGAATACACTAAGCAAAGAAGAAAAAAGCGAAGGGAGGCAATAAAACTGCAAAAATCGTTAAATCCTGTGGCTCCAGGGATGGCCAGAAGCTTCAGGACCCGAGGACCTAGCAAAGACAGCTGTGGCCATCTTTCGCAAGATCTCTGAAAATTCCCTCCCAGCACAGGTGGAATTTGACCGTATGCACCGTGCCCTGGGCCCTTGTCCTGTGGATCCGAACCGGCCATGGGATGTGATCTGCTGGCTTTACAACTATTCCCACAAGGAGACAATTCTCCGCAGGGCATGGGAGACTGATGGTTTGATGGTTCACCCTTATCCTCAGGACCTGTTATCCATAAAACAGTTCCTCTGGTAACCGAGTTTGAGGCTGATCATCGTGAGACCATCAGCTTTCATTTGATCACATCACCCAAATTTCCCATAATTTTGGGCATTCCTTGGTTCTCCACTCACAATCCCTCTATCAACTGGGGAGCACGGACCATAGATTTCACATCCTCCCACTGGAAGGAACAATGTAGGGAATCTTACCAAACAATTTTTTCACTGGTCAAGGAAGTGCAAGTCATATGACAACTTGCCTCCACAATAACATGCGTTCCGGGATGTCTGTGATAAGAAGAATGCAGATCAATTATCTACTCACCGCCCATACGATTGCCCCATTGAGCTGCTTCCAGGGGCGGAAATACCTTTCGGCCGCCTTTTTAATCTGTCAGAATCTGAATTAAAAGTGCTCGGGGAGTGGCTTGATGAAAATGTAGTAAAGGGTTTTATTAGACACTCAACATCTCCTGCAGGAGCAGCCCTATTCTTTGTTGAAAATAAAGACTCCATAAAGACTTGCGTCCATGCATCGATTACAGGCACATGAATAAGGTCACAATTAAAAAACGTTATCCACTCCCCTTGATCTTGGAACTGTTGGAAAGACTTCGTTCTGCCAAAGTGTTTACAAAACTTGACCTACGGGGGGGGGGGGGGGGGGGGCATATAACCTAGTCCATATTTGTTCAGGAGATGAATGGACAACCGCCTTTAGAACCAGATATGGGCATTTTGAGTCCTTGGTCATGCCTTTTGGTCTCTGCAATGCCCCCACGACCTTTCAGCACTTCATAAACAATGTTTTTCAAGATCTGTTGGACCAATTTGTCATTGCTTATCTGGATGACATTCTTATCTTTTCTGATAACCTGGAAGAGCACCGCAAGCATGTTTGCACTGTCTTTGAAAGATTAAGGCAGAATCGACTTTACATCAAAGCCCAGATCCAGTTCTTAGGGTATAGTATTTCTCCAGATGGAGTGAGCATGGATCCTGATAAGATTAAAGCAGTGGTAGATTGGCCTGCCCCAGAAACATTAAGGAAATTCAATGATTTGTCGGGTTTGCCAACTTTTACAGAAAATTCATAAGGAACTTCTCTAAGGTGATGGCTCCAATTACCCGGCTAACAAAGAAATGGGTGCCTTTTGTGTGGTCATCTGAGGCACAGGCTGCTTTTAGAAAGTTAAAAACTCTTTTTACTTCTGCACAGTGGCAGCTGGTGCTCAAAATTTTTGGGGGGGCGCAAACAAACGAAAAAAAAAAAAAAGAACAATTGCAGCCTCACTGTGCCCATCAAACGCAGCCACTGTGCCATCAAATGCAGCAACTGTGCCATCAAATGCAGCCACTGTGCCATCAATTGTCGCCACTGTACCATGCCATCAATTGTCGCCACTGTGCTATGCCATCAAACGCAGCCACTGTGCCATCATTTATCGCCACTGTGCCATCAATTGTCACCAATGTGCCATGCCATCAAACGCAGCCACTGTGCCATCAATTGTCTCCACTGTGCCCATTAATTGTCACCACTGTGCCATGCCATCAAACACAGCCACTGTGCCATCAATTGTCGCCTCTGTGCCATCAATTGTCACCACTGTGCCATCAATTGTCACCGCTGTGTCCATCAATTGTCGCCACTGTGCCATGCCAAACGCAGCCACTGTGCCGTCAAATGCAGCCACTGTGCCATGCCATCAAATGCAGCCACTGTGCCATCAATTGTTACCACTGTGCTATCAATTGTCACCACTGTGCCATCAATTGTCACCACTGTGCCCATCAATTGTCACCACTGTGCCATGCCAAACACACCCAATGTGCCATCAATTGTTGCCACTGTGCCCTGTAACATGCTGCCAGATTGCGCCCTTCCCCCCCGGCACTAACTTTCTGGGGTCAGTCATCCTCCTTCCACCGTTTCTCGATGTCTTCTCCCGCCCTCGATGACACTTCAGCCAATCAGGTTACCGGTAACCAGAACCGGTGTACCTGATTGGCTGGGACACCTGTCAGTGTTAACCAGGGAACGCACCCCCCATGCGTCCCATGGTTAACTATTTGGAAGCGATTACAGCCCTCAGGCTGTAATCGGAAAGCCTATCAGAGCTGCTGGCTCTGAAAGGCACTTCCAAAGCCAACCAGCTGCTGTTATTCAGATGGCCGGCGCTCACCAGGGGGCCAGCCATCTGAATAGTGGGCGGCAGGGACAATACATGGATTCATGCCATGCATGAATCTATGTATTGTATTCAGTGGTGGTGCAGGAGCAAAAGGGGGCGGCGCTACTGCGCCCTCTATGAACGCACCGCCACTGCTTCTGCACCAATATTGGTACATCCCAATCCTGAATTACCTTTTATAGTGTAAGTGGATGCTTCAGACTCTGCCGTGGGAGCTATCCTCTCTCAACGACGTAGTGAAAAGATGCAGCTTCATCCTTGTGCTTACTTCTCTCGTTTAATGTCTTCAGACGAAAGAAATTATGACATTGGGAATAAGGAGTTACTGGCAATTAAGGAAGCATTTTCTGAATGGAGGCATTTGCTGGAAGGCGCTAAGAATCCTGTAACCGTTCTCACAGATCATAAGAATCTGCAATTCATTTCTTCTGCCAAGAGATTGTCTTCTAGACAAGCACGTTGGTCATTGTTCTTTTCCAGGTTCAATTTTATTATCTCATATCGACCTGGGTCAAGGAATGGTAGGGCTGATGCCTTATCACGAATGTTGTCTGGGCCTCTCCAAGAACACAACTCTGAATACACAGTCCTGCCTCAAAAGAACTTTCTAGGTGCCACAAGTTCTAAAGTATTCTTGAGTCTCCTCAAGGAAGGGTACGAGAATGACCTACTCCTCAAAAATCCTCCTATGGACATCATCCTTGAGTACAAAAATGGCTTTTGGATGCAAGCTTATCGCCTCTATGTACCTGAAGTTGCTTGGGTTGAAGTCCTCAAGTTGGTTTATGACTCTAAACTTGCTGGACATTTTGGAGTTTCTAAGATGGATGACCTTTTATCCCCTTCCTTTTGGTGGCCTGGGTACAAAAGAGATGTCAAAAGTTATGTAGCCTCGTGCCTGGTCTGTGCTCGCAATAAGACACCCCGAGCTTCTCCTTTGTAGTTGCTTCAGCCACTCCCTGTCCCATCAAGACCATGGGGATCAATTTCTATGGACTTTGTGTTTGATTTACCCCCCTCTAAAGAAATGACCACTATCTTGGTTGTTATTGACCGCTTCACTAAGATGGCTCACTTTATACCGGTCACATATTGCTACTCAAACCATTTCACGAAAATACTTTTTCTGGAAGAATTCTTCCACCCCCTCCCCCTGTTGTGGTAGAGGGGAAGAAGAATATGTGGTGGAGAAAATTCTTGATTCCAGGATCTATAGGAACAAATTGCAATATCTGGTTCAATGGGAAGGATACGGGCCAGAAGAAAATTCTTGGGAGCCTGAGCAGAATGTTCATGCTCCTAGATTAACAAGAGAATTCCACCAGAGGTTCCCTCACAAACCAGGCCCTAAGATGTCTAGTGGATGTCTGGGAGGAGGAGAGTACTGTCAGGACCTGGGCTTGAACCTGGGACCTCAGCTGTGTCTGGCAATGAAACTTCTCACTGAGCTATCTGAGATGCTGAACAGCGCCTTGTCAGAACCTTTAGACAACACTGCCCTGAACCTTGATTTCAGCTGAACCTTGATCTCTTTGCTCCTCCCACGAACTTCCTGATATAAGCCATATCTCTGCACCTCCTTCTTGACAGAATATTGTGCTATCTCCAGCCTGTATCTTGCTCCTGTCTTCCCTGCTGCCGTCCAAATTTTCTACTGCTCGTTATCGACCCTTGGCTTGTTCCTCGACTACGCTTCTGCCTGATCCCAACCTGCAAATACTCATTACCGATCTTTTGGCTTGTTTACTGACCATGCTTCTGTTTGATCCTTACCTGCTCATCCGCACTGAACCCCGGCGGTTGGGGCGATCCTGAGG
The DNA here is from genome assembly GCA_029574335.1 of Rana kukunoris. Taxonomy (NCBI): domain Eukaryota; kingdom Metazoa; phylum Chordata; class Amphibia; order Anura; family Ranidae; genus Rana; species Rana kukunoris. The sequence continues at coordinate 500,733,557 of CM056050.1, read as the reverse complement.
ACCGCGACCTGGTGCTAACACGCACCAAAATCCATCTCCACCATCAGGAGCTCTGGTGAACACAGGTTAGCACTTAGACTCAAGCACCTCAGATGAGCCTGTGCCATCTGCCAGGCCTGTGTACCTATCTTGCTGGTCAGTAGTAGTCCTGCAACTGCTGTAGCAATTGGTCTTCGAGCCTGACCCCTGATCGTGACTACAATGTTGATCCTTGGTGCCTTTCCCTGAGTCATGGATATTTTCATATTTGGTTGGCCCTGTTTTTAGCCTTTGAGCCTTTCAGCTGTTAATTCCTACAGATACTTTTTGTAATATGTTCGCGCTATGCTCAAGTACTCTTAGTTGGCTCCCTCTGAAGCCAAAAATAAAAAAAATATGTCTGAGAAAGGTGCAAATCACTGAAACTAAAGTTACTTCCCCAAAATCGTTGACCAACGATAAAGGTCTAACCACTCCCCATTTAAGCTGCTAAACCCTAAACCATTGGATAACCAATTAAATCTTGGTGGCCCAAATTACCTCTTAATTCTACCTTAAGCCCCAATTAATAATTCTGCAGCAAAACCATATATATGGTAGTAAGATCTTGCTGGAAAAATGCAGTAGAAAACAGAGGTCCTTTCGACTTATCAGTGGAGAACCCTGCTTTGGGTCCAGATAGAATTTCATAATGGCATTAAAACAACTGACATTAGGCATCCAGATGTTGTAATCTCTGCTGCCACTTTATTAGATGCACATGGTGACCAACAGTACTCAGGCTTCAAATAATGCTCTCTTGGCATTAGGAAGACTGCAGTAAGCCAATAAAACTTTCCCTATGCCCTTACACAACCTTCAGCAGCATGGAACATTGATGGAAGACAGGACACATTTATGCTGTGGATGTCACTTTCTGATGTTTGAAAAAAAAAAACTGAGGTTCATTAAAGTACATTTTTGCTCCAGTTTCCATTTATCCAGTTATGGTAATCCCACGACTACTGTAGCCTAATTTACCTGTTCTAATATGACAGGAGTGGAGCTTGACATGGTCTTCTACTGCTCTTGCTCAGCCTCTATACGTTTTGGTATGCTGAAATATCTTTCATACACCAGTGCTGTACAGAGAATTATTGGACTTCCTAAAAGCTTCCCCTTTCCCTCTCAGACCTCTCCCAATAACAAAGCATGCCTCTCCACAGGGATGGATGCTGTTTTTTTTTAGTACCGTTCTCTATAAATTCTAGGAGACTTCAGTACTTAAAAATCCCAGAAGGTCAGAGGTTTCTTGGGTTCTGCAATCAGCATGTCTGGCTCCATTGATCATTACACAGTCATTTTTCTGGTTGTGTCTTCTTGTTTTATGAATTGAGTTGTAGCTATATGATTTATTGCTTAGTGAGCAGGTGTTCCCACTGAGTGGAAGTTGACAGTGAATGGATGAACAAAAGACAACTGTTGCGCTTCTGTTTTAACTCTTAGCACTACCCTCACAAACATTTCTGGGTGAAGCAAGAGAAGAATAATTATCATCATTATCATTTCAGGCCACTTTATCCGAATTGCAGAGCACTTCCTAGGGAATTTTAAGGTGTTCCTATATCATGTGTGGAAAACAATTCCGTAAGCATGTTGTAAATCTACACTGTGACCTTCTAAATGGATACATTTGGTCAAGTTACTGGGTGATCTTTCCAGGGGTCATCATTATAAGGATGTGCAAACTACCCATATACTCCCAATGCTGGTTAGTCCCTAAAGAAAGCATGTATTGACAATATAGGGAGGTATGTGGTTACTTTGGATATCATTTTTTTGGATAATAATTTTCTGACTACTAATCCTTGTACTTGGTCATTGTCAGTGACTTAGACTGTACTGAAGCTGATAGATCAGCATGATGGCCTCCATGCTTCCTTAGTACTATTTGCTCACAATTAGTACCTCTGATTAGAGTAGAGCAGTGTTTCTCAACCCTTTTTCCATAAAGGCACCCTTTAAAATGATGCGTAATCTTGAGGCACCCCATTTCTAAAATGTAACTAATAGTTTTACATAATACATATTACACAATAGAAACCCGTGGCTTTGTGCAATTAAAACACAGGCATAAGCTGGCTTGTATACAATTTTGGGACGATTTTTAGGAATTTTGCAAAGGCACCCTGGTTGCAACAGGCTGGAGTAGAGTGTTCTGATAAATCCTGTGGGGGGGGGGGGGGGCCTTATTAATCTTGCTTGCGATCGGTGACCTAATTCTTTGAAATATTGTCCATAGTTAATGACTATAGGTGAACCGCAATCCTTGTCTCACACTTCCCAATCTTGGCACATAACTTCAGCCATTAATGCAATACAATTATTTTATTCTGATCAAAATCTTCCCAGGACGTCTTCTGAGTACTCCAAAGTATCCAATCTCCTACATAGTAGTATCTCCCCATGGCATCACATTTAGAGGAGATTGTCCCCATTCCTGAAAACCGGACACATTTATTCACACATTTGTATTGTCCATGAATATCCCAACAACATGACATTGTTTCAGTATAAAAAATGTTTTTAACAAAATTCCATTTGTGTTTACAAAAAACAGCTAGGTAGGCCTTAAAATCTATTAGGCCGCGTACACACGATCAGTCCAAACCGATGAAAATGGACCGAAGTCCAGATTCATTGGTCCGTTCTGACACGATCGGTTTTTGAACTGATGGTGTGTACGCACATCAGACCATCAGGCCACTTCAGCGGTGACCCGATGAAAACGGTCCGTCGGACCGATCGTGTGTACGCGGCCTAAGTGTACTGCTGCCTTTCTAGGCCATATTGGAAAATAGGTATGTATGACTTATTTGATAAAGTCTTGCTTTTTAGTACACACCAGATTAAAATTGATGTTGGCTGCTCTGTATACATCTGGGAAATCAAGCTTTCCATAAGCATTGCACTTTGTGTTTTTATCCCATTAATTAAACAGAGCCATGAGGTTCTGGCACAGCAGTACATCTTAATGTGTATTTGATAAGTTACATTGTACTAAAACAACCTTAATTTATCTCATCTGTGCTAGTCAAGACAAGGTCTACTACATTTTATATTCTTGTTGTTTTTCTTTAGTAAATGCTGAAATCTGATGGAGCTCTTAAACCAGCAGTAGAGAAAATCATTTATGACACACTCAGGAAATGGTCAATGCGATATACATCTGGTACATGAGTATGCTGCACACACATGGAGAGTATCAGTCACCTTGAAATTATCCCTTTCTATTTACTTAACTGTGCCCTATAAATTATGCCTGCAGCACAGTGTGTTCTATTTTTCTTAAAACAAGATATCATACTCACAATCTCTGCTGTCTATATGTACACACAGGATCAGCTCTACAAATTGTGAAAGATACGACCATGGTAATGTGTTAAAACTAGCTCTGGCTCCTTATGTGTGAAAAATGTGCAAGGGGTTGTATTATTATTACACTGTGTAGATGCAACATGAAGAGGTGCTCTGTGTAATTTTCCTAACTTTGTTTTTGTATCTGATAGTTTTCATAGCAGTCACCGTGTAAAAAAGTGGAAGTACCCATGTAGCTGTAATGGAGCCTGTCATGGACCATGAAATACTGAAGTGTTTCTACGTGAAATCCTAATTCATGTATTACAGAAGATGGGACATTACGGATAGTTCATATTCCAGGATGTCTTGAGATCACAGGAGATTTTATTCTGAACCCCAACCAGGTCAATAGACTCAGAAGAGATACTCATTGTCCATTGTGTGATAACCCTATTTAAAGCCTTTTGATTAACAGGTGTAAATGTCTTCTGCCCTGTCTCAACTCTCCAGACGGTTCCATTGTTCTGTGGCTGGCTATTGTGTACATTGATTGCCCCCCTGGGGCTTTTGTCTCAATACACATGGCAGTCTTTCTATTTAAACCTTTCTGACCAATCTCTGCTGTGTCATTTTCAAGTCCTCATTTGCATGGTTAAGGAGGACCTGATGGGAAAATGCCTGGACTTTAAAAAGGACCAATAAGAAAGCGGTTGTTGGGGGCGGGATGTTCCAAATCCTGTATAAAAGTGTGCTGTGTACTTTCAATAAAGGGTGTCCTGTTTACATCCAGCATTAAGCTTTGGCTCATGTGTGGATTATTCTGCGATTCCAGGGATATTCCTACTCATGGAATATTGGGTGATTTTCTTTTATTAGAGAAGAAGGGAATGGATATGGGGATATGTTCTACTATCGCCACAACTGGTTGGCAGCAGTGGGATTTTCCCTTCTACTTTCCTTTACACCAGGATTCCAAGCAGACACTGGGAACAGTGAATGGAAGGCTGGTACACCCGGCTTAAAAGAAATACACTGAAAGAACTACTGGAAGTTCGTGGAAGGATTGCTAGCGACAAAACCAAGCGGGTCATCATAGCAGAATTAATGGAGCTAGACCAGGAGTACTCAGTTGCAGCAACGCCAGCAGTACAAGAGATGGAGACACCAGTGATTCAGGAGAAGGAATCACCAGCCAACAAGCTAATAAGAGAGAAACTAGCATGGTTCGGTCCAAACCCAACGGCGGATGTGGTGCTGAAAGTGATGGACCTGTTAGCGGAGGAGGCTAAACAAATAAGAGACGCAGAGCTACAGTTAAAATTGGCAGCAGTCCAACAAGCAGCCGCACATTCTCCAAACAGTGAGTACAGCACAGCAGACACAAGGAAGATCCCGTTTAGCGCTTTTAAAGATTTTGATGAGAAAGAACGAGAGCGGCAACATGAGCTGAGAATTGCAGAAATATGACGATCGGTGACAACGCCTAAAGAAGCAGCACCAAATGAAAGACAAGGAGAGGTACAGATACCAGTAACCATGGAAGAGGAATTCAGAAGGAAGTTGCGAGAGAAGCAGATACAGCACACCGGACCAGAATCAGAGGAGGTCCTGCTTGGATGGTCTGAGTCGATCCGCTGTGAACTCTGGAAGGAAGCACTAGCTCTCGAGCAGCGACACCAGGGAAAAGCTCTCCCCTCCATCCATGTAAGGTACTGGTCACAGTTTGAAGTAAGAATGCCGTTGTTGGGGGAACAACCGAAGCAGGAGTGGACAGCAGAGTTAAGCAGGCTGATCCGGGCAGAGATGCAGCTAGACGAGAGCTACAGAGCCCTTCGGTGGTATGTAGCCCAAAAGTGCCCGTGGTCAGCGGATGACAGCCCCACAGAAGGCTATGACTATGATGGCCTGGGATTGTTGTATTGGAGGATGTCTAGTAATCCCGACTTTGGGGATGATCGGGAGTGGCGCTTGGAGGACATATGGGAGCACAGAGAGGAAAAATTGAATATCTCGGGAGGCCACTGGTTACAGGAAGATTTGGAATTTCTGGCCATTCAAGAATGGGATTTGGAAATCGCCTACAGACAGCTGCTAGACTCGGCTCAGCAGCAGGGTGGGGCTCCCGTTGCCTGCAACTATGAAGAAAGATCAGATGACAACTGTGAAATCCTGGCTGATGAATCGGCAGTGGAAAATATGGAGATTGCCATCCCTAAAGCCGAAGCGGATGGTGTGGGGTTCCAGGGAGTCGGGGCGGTTGGCCCCTCTCTCCAGCAACAAGCTGAGGTGGTAAAGCTTTTACCCCCAGCTGAATCACTGGCCACAGAGCAGAGGGTCACGGACCTCTGCTCTTCACTAACAGAAGAGGGGGACCCTGTGGTAGTGGATGGGACTGTGGTCTCCACTCACAGCAACCTAGCGGAAGAGCTGGCAACAGAACAGAGGGTTTACAGACCTCTGCTCTCCACTAACGGAAGAGGGGGACCCTGTGGTAGTGGATGGGACTGTGGTCTCCACTCGCAGCAACCCAGCGGAAGAGCTGGCAACAGAGCAGAGTGCCCCGGGCCTCTGCTCCCCACTAACAGAAGAAGGGGTTCAGTGGATGGGACTTCAGTCTCCACTGGTATACCCCATAAATGGTGGCCAGTTGGCCCAGATCCCCAACGGCATGATGGACTGAGCCCAGCCACCCTGTCGTCTCTCCAGCGGCTGAAAGGACTCCAGGGAGAAGGGCCAGTCCAGACCTCTCCCCAGCGGCAGACGTGTTCCCTGAGAGAGGCAGAGGATGGCGGGGTGAGTAATGCTCTGTCTGGAGCAAGTTATTTGGGTTACTGTATGGATACCGGCATTGGGGGGCTGGAACTACTGACTAAGTTCAGAGTCAACCCATCTGGTGTCTCCTACTGTGTTAGTCTCCTGCCAAAAGGGGAGCTGTGTGCCAGACCTAGACGGGACAGGGGCTTTTGGAGAGGACTGAATGCGAGCCTCTTGCCGTCCGATTATGGGCCAGGGCCTCAAACCAGGAAGGCGGATGGTTTATCCCGGCAGACAGTCCTGGAACCTTAAGACTACTTGCCCAACATCCTCGAGTGACCCGTTTTGGGTCCCACTGTGGATGTTGAACTATTTCCCAGGGGGAGTAATGTCATGGACCATGAAATACTGAAGTGTTTCTATGTGAAATCCTAATTCATGTATTACAGAAGATGGGACATTACGGATAGTTCATATTCCAGGATGTCTTGAGATTACAGGAGATTTTATTCTGAACCCCAACCAGCTCAATAGACTCAGAAGAGATACTCATTGTCCATTGTGTGATAACCCTATTTAAAGCCTTTTTAATTATCAGGTGTAAATGTCTTCTGCCCTGTCTCAACTCTCCAGACGGTTCCATTGTTCTGTGGCTGGCTATTGTGTACATTGATTGCCCCCCTGGGGCTTTTGTCTTAATACACATGGCAGTCTTTCTATTCAAACCTTTCTGACCAATCTCTGCTGTGTCATTTTCAAGTCCTCATTTGCATGGTTAAGGAGGACCTGATGGAAAAACTGCCTGGACTTTAAAAAGGACCAATAAGAAAGCGGTTGTTGGGGGCGGGATGTTCCAAATCCTGTATAAAAGTGTGCTGTGTACTTTCAATAAAGTGTGTCCTGTTTACATCCAGCATTAAGCTTTGGCTCATGTGTGGATTATTCGGCGATTCCAGGGATATTCCTACTCGTGGAATATTGGGTGATTTTCTTTTAATTCAGAAGAAGGGAATGGATGACGGGGATATGTTCTACTACCGTCACAGAGCCCAGAGGTTTGTGTTGCTTAAGCTGGCCATAGACAATGCAAAACCATCAGAGATTAGAAAAATGTTATGGGCAGGCTGATTGTACCCAAGTCGATCCATCGATCGATTTGGGTACAACCAGCATGTTAGATTTTTATAATGCGATTGTTGCCAGTGGCTATAGCTGCTAGCACTTATCCCTGTGTTCTCCCAGACAGGACAGCTATTGCTGGATAAACACAATGGGCCAGATTCTCGTAGATCCCGCACCGGCGTAGCGTAAGCCATTTACACTACGCCACCGCAGCTTACTAGAGCAAGTGCTGTGTTCTCAAAGCACTTGCTCCGTAGTTTGCGGCGGCGTAGTGTAAATGGCCCGGCGTATCCCCGCGTAAATCAAAAGGGGGCGGCTTGTATTTAAATTAAGCAGGCCCCACGCGCCGAATGTATGCACCGGCCATAGTAAAATCGCAGTGCGCATGCTCCAAATTATGACGGTGTTTTCGTCGTGAACGTAATCAACGTAAATCCCCATTCATGGACGAGTTACGCAAACGACGTAAAAACTTTCAAATTTGCCGTGGTCACGGCGTCCATACTTAACATAGGATGCGCCATCTTTGGCCTGCTTTATGTTTACGCCGGAAAAACCTTACGGAAACGACGTAAACGACGACGGGACGGCGTAAAAACATTCGGGAATCGGCGTATTAGGCTCATTTGCATAGGCAAATGAGAAAACAACGTAAAGGCCACCTAGCGGCCAGGATTGTCATTACATCTACGATCCGACGGTGTAATTGTTTTACATCTGTCAGATCTTTAGTGTATCTATGCGTAAGTGATTCTAGGAATCACACGCATAGATACCCATTAAAAAAAACAGAGATACGACGGTGTATCTGAGATACACCGTCGTATCTGAGCTTAGAATCTGGCCCAATAGCTCAGTGGGAGCGATTTCCCCATCCACACTGACTGTGTTGATAGGGGAATCTGGTAATTTTCTTTCCTACAATTCTATCATCTATGATCTGCCTTAATTTGGAGTTCTGCATTACTTAAAACTATAACTGAAAGGGGTACTACAGTCAGACAGGACAATTGTTCACTCCCCTTTGTCAAGAAGCAACACTTTACTTGTTCACCGACTAAAATACTTATCCTGACATTCAACTTGTGGATTTGGCTGCCTTGTTCTATAAATCTATTTGGTTGCCACTATTCTTATTTCCTATGATTGGTGTTACTCTCTAAACAGTAAATGCTTTATTTCACAAAAGGTAATACAACTTTTCTGAAATTCCACACTAGTTTTTGCTCTGTAAAGCTTGTATAATGTCTGTTTTGAAGCCTGCATTTGAAAGCCTTATGCCGCGTACACACGATCACTTTTTGTGATGAAAAAAAATGACATTTTTAAAAATGTAATTTAAAATGATCGTGTGTGGGCAAAATGTAATTTTATGTCTTCTGAAAAACAACCAAAAAAAAATTTGAACATGCTCGAATTTTTTATGTCATTTTTAAAAATGTAATTTTTTGTGTCATAAAAAATTATCGTGTTTGGGCAAGACGACGTAAAAAATGACGTTTTAAACCCGCACATGCCCAGAAGCAAGTTAGGAGATGGGAGGTAAAACTACCATTCATAATGGAGTAAGCACATTCATCACGCTGTAACAGACAATAAAGCACGAATCGTCTTTTACTAACAAGTAACCAGCTAAAAGCAACCTCAAGGCAAATAGAACTTCCCCTTTTGAGTGCCGTCGTTTTGTTCATCATTTTCCAAAAATGATGGTGTGTACGCAACGTCATTTTTGAAAATGAAGTTTGAAAAATTTCGTTTTTTTTTTTTATGAAGAAAAATTAAAAAAATGTTCATCACAAAAAGTGATTGTGTGTAAGAGGCATAACTCTATATGAGCGTAGCAGTAATTTATAACTGCTGGCCCTGTAACAACTGTATATATACATATATATATATATATATTGTAAGGGGTTAGCTCGGTAGCAGGGAGGTGTGACCCCCTGGATGGGTTCACTACACACTGAACTATACAGAGAGGCAGCGGAAGATGGTTGAAAACAAAGAGTTTGGTTTATTCTTCCATATTGCTGGAAACAAATGCAAGCATCCAAACAGCATAAACAAAACAAAACATAAAATAAACCCTGGCCACTTGGAGCGTCTACCTTCATCACACAGGAACCCATCTATGGAGTCTGGCACAGCCTACTGCTGGGCAGACACTGCTGGTCATACAGCAGAAAAACAAATCAAAAACCACCTCACCTCTTCAGAAGTCTTTCTCACTGCTCTCCTTAACTCAAAAAGCCTCAGGATGCAGCAATCAGTAGTCATCCTCTGGATGACTTATAGAGGCCTAAATTGCCTCATTCTGAACAGCTGAAGTTTTTTCAACGCCCTTAAACCTCTCTGGCTACTTCTGCCGCCGACACGTGATCGTAATTGGTGAATTGTCTAAACAAGGCAGAAATGTATCACCCACAGATTTACCTGACTTCCTGTCATATACCCCCCCCTCTTGTTTCAACCCTAGGGTTGGGACACAGGTTGCCAGGCACGCATGCACTCGGGACAACCCACCTGCATTCCCCATCGGGGCGATGCGTTACCACAAAACTAAATTCCTGAAGGGCCAGGAACCATCTATTTATTCTCCTATTGGTCCTTGTTCTGTGCCATCCACTTCAATGGGGCATGATCCGTCACCAGTTCAAACTGTCTACCCACAAGGTAGTACCGGAGAGAATCCAAAGCCCATTTCACCGCCAAATACTCTATCAATGGTGGCATAATTCTCCTCATGGGCCTTCAACTTTTGGCTAAGGTACATAACAGGGTGTTCCTCCCCCTTGATAATCTGGGACAGTACAGCTCCTAACCCCACATTTGACGCATCTGTCTGAACCACAAAGTCTTGTGAAAAATCAGGCTAATTTAAAACTGGCTGACTACATAAGGCCTGTTTTAAAGCCTGAAAAGCTGTTTCTGCTTCGGGAGTCAATTTGGTCATGACAGACTCCTTCCCTTTGGTCTAATTGGTCAGGGGAGCAGCCTGTGAGGCAAAATGGGGGATAAAGCGGCGGTAATAACCTGCAATCCCCAAAAATGCACAAACCTGTTTCTTGTTGGTGGGACGTGGCCAATCCTAAATAGCCTCAATTTTGTTTTCTTGGGGCTTGATTAGACCTCCTCCAATGGTATACCCCAGATACTTCACCCCTTCTAGCCCAAGGGTACTTTTTTTGGATTGACTGTAAACCTGGCTTTCCAAATGGAATCCAACACAGCCTGAACTTTTGGTAAGTGTGAGTCCCAACCTTCACTGTGGATGACAACGTCATCGAGGTATGCAGCAGCATAGGCTCGATGAGGCCGAAGGGTCTTATCCATGGTGCGTTGAAATGTAGCGGGAGCATTCTGTAACCCAAAAGGCATCCTCCGATATTGGAAAGATCCGTCTGGAGTTACAAATGCTGTTTTTTCCCTGGCCGACTCCGAGAGAGTCCCTTGGTCAGGTCCAAAGTCGTCATGTACCGGGCAGTGCCTAGGCGATCAATCAGTTTATCTATGCGGGGCATAGGATAGGTGTCAAACTTAGTGATTTTATTTAGGCGGCAAAAGTCATTACAAAACCGCCAACTTCCATCTGGTTTGGGCACTAAGACAATGGGCCTGGACCAATCACTATTTAACTCTTCTATCACCCCCAGCTCAAGCATTTTTTTACTTCCTGGCGAATTGCCTCTCGCCGGGCTTCTGGAATTCTATTAGGCTTCAACTTGACCTTATCCCCTGGTGTGGTGATAATGTCATGTTCAACTCCGGAGACCCAACCTGGCAGGTCTGAAAACTTCTCCCTATTACGGAACACAAATTCTTTAGCCTCCTGTTGCTGAGTTTTGGACAGAATATCCGCTATCCCAACTTCAGGGACAGCCAGGTTAAATGGAGCAGAAAATCGGGTAGTCTTAGCGACCAAGAACTCTATATCCTTCCATGGTTTCAACAAGTTCACGTGATAGAGCTGCTCAGGTTTTCATCTTCCCGGTTGGCTAATTTTTTAATTCACCACCCCCATTTTCTCCAACACTTCATAGGGACCCTGCCATTTGGCTCGAAATTTACTTTCGACCGTGGGGACCAGCACCAACACCCTATCACCAGGTGCAAAGGAACGGACCGGGGCCCCACGATTGTAAATCCTTTGTTGAGCCAATTGGGCTTGGGCTAAATGTTCCTTCACAATCGGCATCACTTGGGCAATTCTATCTTGCATTTGGGCCACATGTTCAATCACTCTTTGATGCAGGGAACTCTCACTCTCCCATGTTTCCCTGGCAATGTCCAGTAGGCCCCGGGGTGCCTCTCATACAGTAGCTCAAATGGAGAGAACCCTGTGGACGATTGGGGAACCTCTTTTATGGCGAACATCAAATAAGGGAGCAGATAATCCCAATTCTTTCCGTCTTTATTCACCACCTTCCTCAACATTTGTTTTAAAGGTATTATTAAACCTTTCCACTAACCCGTCTGTTTGAGGGTGATATACTGATGTATGTAATTGGGTCACTTTCAGGAGTTTACAAAGTTCTTTGGTCACCCTAGACATAAACGGGGTGCCCTGGTCAGTTAGGACTTCTTTAGGAAGACCCACACGGCTGAAAACCTGAAATAACTCTTTGGCAATGGTTTTAGCAGAGGTGTTTCGGAGAGGAATCGATTCTGGGTAACGGGTGTCTATTATTACCAAGATGTGCTGGTGCCCTCTAGTGGACTTCAGTAAGGGGCCAACCAAGTCCATGGCGATCCTCTCAAAAGGGACCTCGATAATGGGCAGGGGTACCAACGGACTGCGGAAATGTGGCATGGGTGCAGTAATCTGACACACTGGACAGGAAGAGCAATACAATTCCACTTCCTTAGTGATCCCAGGCCAATAAAACCTCTGGGTGATCCTTTCCTGGGTTTTTTTTGCTCCCAAATGTCCCCCAAGAATGTGCCCATGGGCCAGTTCCAAAACCATATTGCGGTACGGTTTAGGCACTACCAGTTGCTCAATGGTGTCCTCTATCCTCTGTGACACTCGATATAACATGTCCCTTTCAATAATGAAGTAAGGGAGGGCAACCCTCTCATCAGGGTTAACTATCTTCCCATCTATCTTTACTACATTCTCCCGGGCTCTTAGCAATGTGGGGTCCCTCAATTTCTCAGTGATAAAATTTTCTCTGTGCACTTCGAGGTCATCAAACCCTATCGGCCGCTGTTCCTCTTCTGAGGTAGCAGGCTCCTCCCTAGGCACTGGTGTTTCCCCTGCCAAGACTGAGAATGGAAACTCAGGAGTATCCTCACAGTTAGAGGTTTCTGGAGTAGATGTTTCAGGCTCAGAAGAACCACCTACTGGGGAATCTGGGCAGTCCCAGAGTTCCCAGAACTTTGGGAAATCCCTTCCCACAATGGCGTCATGTGGCAGTTTGGGAACTAAACTCACCTGGTGACACAAGTTACCGAGGGAGGTTTCAAAGGAAACCGTAGTCACCGGATATTCTCGAGTGTCCCCATGTACACAAACTACAGCCATTTTCCTAGGATGTATGGTTTTTCCCACCACTAGATCACTTTTCACTAAGGTGACCAGGCTACCTGAATCCAACAATACCACAACATATTTACCATCTAAGCACATTCTACATAAAGGTTTCTCATTTCCCTTTACTGCAGTGCATGTGGTTGCAAAAAGGGACTGTCGTCTTCTGTCAGAAAGTCGCACTGCATGGGTTCATCCCCCGCTGGGTTAACCGCTTCTACATGTCTCTCTTCCCGGCAACGGTAACAAATCAATCTTCTGGTCCTCTCCTGTGGGATGGGTTTTCCAGGCCGCTCTCGCCAAACATTAGCAGTAGTCCCGATAATACCTCTAGTTGCTCTTTGGTCCCTCTCTCCACCCCCATCCCTTGATGCAGTCTTACCTATAGGTGGGGAGGGTCTGGTCTTGAGGTGGAAAGTCTGTGCGTCTCTGGTGAAAGATGACAAATTCTCTGTTGTTAGGTACCTTTCGACCAGGTCTACAAGTTTGTCTGCCGTTTCCGGACCACCATGGTTCACCCATTTCTGCAGGGTGTTAGGAAGAGACATAAGAAATGTGTCCATGACTACTTGCTCCAAAATTTTTGGTCCGGACAGAGTTTCTGGCTGCAGCCATTTCTTAGCCAAATGGATGAGGTCATACATCTGCGACCGAGGTGGCTTCCTCAGCTGATAACTCCACTTGTGGACCTGCTGAGCACTGACATCCAGGGCTACAACAAAACGTGCCAATATTTACTCTTTTAACCGATCATAGTTTTGTGCGTCTGCAAGGTCCAAATCAAAATATACCCTTTGGGCTTCTCCAGCCCATTGTTCTTTAGGCCAACTGGGCCGCCAACTAGGCCGCCGTTCTCTCAAACATGGTCAGAAACATCATCTGCAGTCATCTTTGGCAATAAGTGTCTTACCCGAAAAGTCGGTATGTTACTGGCCTGACTCCCAGCCTCGGTCTGCTGTCTCTGAAGCTGTTTCACGATGGCCTCCATTTGCTACTGGTGTCTCTGTTCCAAGCCTGCAATGCTCTCTCGGTGAGCTGGTGAACTGGTGAGCCTGTTGTTGAGCTGCAATGCTCTCTTGGTAAACCTGTTGTTGAGCTGCCATGCTCTCTTGGTGAGCTGCAAGGCTCTCTTGGTGAGCCTGTTGTTGAGCTGTGTGAGCCTGTTGTTGAACTGCAAGGCTCCGCTGCAAACCTGCATTTGTTTGCTGTTGATTTGCATTTGCTATAGCCAGCTGTTTCAGTATCTCCTCCATTTTGGGTTTACTTTAACTGCCAGTGGCACTCCACCATGTGTAAGGGGTTAGCTCGGTAGCGGGGGTGTGTGACCCTCTGGATGGGTTCAGAACTATACAGAGAGGCAGCCGAAGACGGTTGAAAACAAAGAGTTTGGTTTATTCTTCCATATTGCTGGAAATAAGTGCAAGCATCCAAACAGCATAAACAAAACATAAAATAAACCCTGGCCACTTTGGGCGTCTACCTTCACCACACAGGAATCCATCTATGGAGTCTGGCACAGCCTACTGCTGGGCAGACACTGCTGGTCATACAGCAGAGAAACAATAGTCTTTTTGATTTTTTATCACACAGAAAAATCAACAACACCTCACCTCTTCAGAAGTCTTTCTCACTGCTCTCCTTTACTCAAATAGCCTCAGGATGCACCAATCAGTAGTCATCCTCTGGATGACTTATAGAGGCCTAAATTGCCTCATTCTGAACAGCTGAAGTTTTTTCAACGCCCTTAAACCTCTCTGGCTACTTCTGCTGCCGACACCTGACCGTAATTGGTGAATTGTCTAAACAAGGCAGAAATGTATCTCCCGTCTGTGACAACACCCACAGATTTACCTGACTTCCTGTCACTTTATATATATATATATATATATATATATATATATATATATATATATATATATATATATACATACATACATACATACACACACACACACTTCATTTAAATGCTGATCAGTAACATTGCCATGGAATTTATTGGTCTGACTTTATAAATTGTCTCAGCCTGTCTAGGTCCATACAACATGCACACACCACTATTATCAATTTCTAACAGAAAACTATTTTGAATGAGGGTCTTTAAATATTTAGTATGTAACTGTAACTTACAGTGTAGTATACAGGAAAGTGGTGTCAGTTCCCAATGTCATGAAACATTATAGCTGAATCTTTCAACCAGAAATAGAGCTGAGATATGCAAAGGGTGTATGTATCATAAAGTTCTCCTCTAAGCATATCATGATTAAAGCTGTAGTACATTCGACATTCCAGAACAAGGAGCAGTGCTTTGATACATGGCCGGCTTGGAGGATGCTCTTATGTCAGGCATCATGTTAAAGGGGAAATATATACCATCTGTAAGAGTTGGAAGGGTCAGTCCACTTAAAGCTGATATTTCAATTTCTTTTGTTGTTACCCACAAGTTGAATTATTCACTACCTTCATTTTTTGTCTACTTTAGCATCTGCAAAAACCTCTCACCTGGTTGTAATTCTTAATTAATTGTATATTATAGAGTGTGTAAAAAGGAGTACAGTGGGCTCAGTTCTCTAAAGTATTTAGCATGTGATATTTGGGTCATGTGTCACTTTTTTACCAAATATCACATGCAATATTGAAAATGTCAATTCACTATCCCTTTTTGCGGTATTTACCTAAAAAATCAAAAAATTTCAGGTTTCAGTGGTAGTGAGCCCTTGTAGATCGCCAACTCAGGGTTCCCCATTGTGTGGAGTCTAAGCCCCAGTCTGCTTCTTCACCAAGGCCCCTGATAGTGGGGGTGGGCTTGCAGCAAAGTGGAACCAGGTCACGGCCCCCAGGTATGCCCAGCTTAAGATGCTGAGACCACTAGCATGTGTAGAATACAACAACAGGAGATAGCAGGGAATCCAGGAAACTAATCAAAGCCAGGTCGGGTGGCAGGCAAGCATAGATGGTAGACGAAGCTGGAGTAGGTACACAAGAGGTTGGACACATATTAGTAAAGCTGGGTACACACTATAAGAAAATCTGGCAAAGGTAGTTTTTGTTTTCAAGTTTGCAGTTGGCTTTAGATGGCTCTAGAATTTCGCAGAAAGGTGTGGACAAAAGGGATGGACAGAATTTGGTTTTAAAAAAAAAATGTAGTGAACATTTTTAGATTTCTGCAAATTTAATTGGTGTCAATTCAAGTGAAATTAGGGTAGTGTTTATTACAGTCAGGCCGCGTACACACGATCCAACATGTCCGCTGAAACTGGTCCGCAGACCAGTTTCCGCGGACATGTCCAATCGTGTGTACGGCCTAGCGGACAGGTTTCCAGCGGACAAAAGTTTCTAAGCATGCTTAGAAACGTGTCCACTGGAAACCAGTCTGTCGGACATGTCCGCTGGTTAGTACGCCTAACCAGCGGACCGAAATCCCCTGCATGCGTCGAATGGATTCAAAGCATTTTAGTTCCTTGTTTTCGCACGTCGCGGCGACAACGTCACCGCCACATCACCGCCTTCTCTGTCCGCGGGGATTTTGGTCTGATCGTGTGTACACACATCAGACCAAAATATCCCAGGAGACATGTCCGATGAAAACGGTCCGTGGACCGTTTTCATCGGTCATGTCTCCTCGTGTGTACGTGGCCTCAAAGGGAGCTGGCAAACAATGTTTTCAATAAAGAGGATTGGATTTTAAGCTTGTTGGCTCTTTTGACTGTTCGATACCTATGGCTTCCAGGGGCTTAGCGCGGAGCACTGACAAACAGAATTGCAGGGTGGTATCGCTGTCAGTTTATGTTCTCGTAAGGTAGTTTATTGGTTTTTACGTGTGCAGCTTAAAATGGCTCTGGAAGATTACAAAAGCTATTTCTACTGTCCTGAAACTGTACTGGGCCAAAAACTGTGGCTAATCATTAGCTTATTTTACTTGTTTTGAAAGAACAAAACAAACAATTAAAAAAACAGAGACATTTTTAAATGACAAAAAAAGACATAAAAAAGGGAAAAAACACAAATATAAATGCTATAAATGCACCAAAACACACCCTCTAAATCATCTATATTCAATGTCAGCTTAATGAACAAACTTTGAAGTTTCTGCTTAGGTAAAATCAGTACTTTATGCTAGGAAATCAGTTTAGCTAAATTTAGTTTCAATCCCTAGGCAGGGATATGGTCAAGGTAAATATTTTTTACATATGCACTATGGGCCAGATTCTCAGAGGCGCTACGACGGGGTATCTCAGATACCCCGTCGTATCGCCGTTTTTTTCACCGGGTATCTATGCGAGTGATTCCTAGAATCACTTTGGCATAGATACGGGTGAAGATCCGACAAGTGTAATACAATTACACTTGCGGATCGCAGATGTAATGACAACTCCGGCCACTAGGTGGCCTTTATGTTGTTTTCTCATTTGCCTATGCAAATGAGGCTACTACTCAGATTCCCGATCGCTTTTACGCTGCCCCGTCGTCGCTTACGTCGTTTTCGTCCGCGTAAGGTTACCCCTGCTAATATGTGGAGTAACCTTACGCAGTACCGTCGGATGCCCTCGGATTCCATGTTAAGTATGGCGTCGGGTCAGCGTCGGCTTTTCCGTCGGTTACGTCGTTTTACTAAGTCGTTCGCGAATAGGGCATTGCGTAAGTGACGATCCCGTCGTTTTGACGTCGGTTTCAACGACGCTTTCCGACGTGAGCTGGAGCATGCGCAATGGGCTTTTTCCCCGGCCGGCGCATGCGCAGTTCGATCGACGCGGGGGCACGCTTAATTTAAATACAAGCCGCCCCCTTTGAATTACGCGGCCTTACGCTGGGCCATTTACACTACGCCTCCGCAAACTACGGAGCAAGTGCATGGAGAATACGGCACTTGCTCTGTTAAGTTGCGGTGGCGTAGTATAAATGGCTTACGCTACGCCAGCGCGATTCTATGAGAATCTGGCCCAAAGACTCTACAAAAGATATTACATAGACCCTTTTTGGTGTCATGCACACAGGGCTGTTTAAACAAAAAAAATTTTTTCATCCAGTATTAGCCCTATGTGATTGGTACCTGTAGCCACCTTACAGAAATCTCTTTAGGGTCTCTGTAGCACTTGTACCTGTGGCTTTGCACATATACAAACTGTGTACATGTTTACACCTTTTAAAAGCAGCTGGCAATATAAATCAGTACAGGGTATAAATTATTTTAGATGTGCTCATGTATAAAGGTAAACAACCATACATATAAAAAGCTTGTTGGCTGAAATCTGCACTTCTTACAGGTTTTGATGATGATCTGAGCAGAGTGTGGCACACGAATGATTATAGCTGATATCTCATGTGCACCAATGATGTATAAAATGTATATTCAATGGGCTGAATGTTTTGCACATCATCTACACCTTATTTTATCAGAGATACCTGTGGAAATCTTATAAGGCTTATGGTGTAATCTTATGCCGCGTACACACGGTCGTTTTTTGCGATGAAAAAAAACGACGTTTTTTAAAACGTCATTTAAATTGATCGTGTGTGGGCAAAACGTTGTTTTTTGTCTTCAAAAAAACGACCAAAAAAAAATTCCAACATGCTTGAATTTTTTGTGTCGTTTTTCAAAACGTCGTTTTTTGTTTCACAAAAAGTCACCGTGTGTAGCAAAAACGTCGTTCAAAACGACGTTTTTCAACCCGCGCATGCCCAGAAGCTAGTTATGAAGTGAGCTTCAATGGAAAAGAGTGGTGAACGTAACCTTGCTTTTTGTGAAAAAACGATGGTGTGTATGCAAAATTGTCTTTGAAAAGTGACTTTTCAAAAACGTAGTTTTTTACTTCACAGAAAACGTCGTTTTTTTTCATCGCAAAAAACGACCGTGTGTACACGGCATTATGGTAAATGTATCTGTGTGCTGATAGTAAAAAAACAAAAATCTGCTGGTGGTCATACTCTGTTCAAATTACGGTACACCTATCATCTAATTTAAATAACACACGAGCAGGAACAGCACAAGAATGAGATCTTGGTAGTGATTACAGTTCTAGATATATACAGGTGTATGTAAATTGAGCCTGCCACTTTGCTTATTCAGGGCAGCAATTGGTTATCTTGACAAACCGCCTACTCTGCTACTGATACTTACCTTTGCGACTATCCTCCACCACTTCCCTAAGCCTTGGGTAAAAAAGCCTGTGTAAGTTCATTGTCTTACTGTGTTGGAACAGTTTATCGTCTTATGCCTTGTATACGCGTTTGGAATTTCTGATGAAAAAAGTCAGACGAAATTTTTTCTTCGTATATTCCGGTGGTGTGTGGGCCCCATCTGACTTTTTTCCTATCGGAAATTCCGATCGTCTGTGTGGAACTCCGACGGAGAAAAAAACATGCATGCTCAGAATAAAGTCGACGCATGCTGCGAAGCATTGAACTTTATTTTTCTTGGCTGGTCATAGTGTTCTACGTCACCGCGTTTTGAACGGTGTGTATGCAAGACAGCTTGAACGGCATTCCGACAAAAAATTCCATCGGATTTTACTTCTTTGGAAATTCCGATCGTGTGTACAGGGCTTAACTGTGTTGGAACTTACACAGGGCTAATGACTCAATATGACAGTAATGGTTGTTCCCTCAGATTTGGAACTATCATATATTTTAAAAGACCCCAGCTTGCAAATGGAGTGGCATGTAGTCATAGGGAAGGTAGGTATCTGCAACAGTAGGTAAGAAGGCACCTCAATGGATATTTTCTTGTTTTATAATAGAGCACTTTAACCTTACCTGTACAGTAATGTTCTCTAAAAACCTGTACTGAAAAGAAATCGGTAATTACAAATATTGACCTTTTTCTGAAAATGCTTTTTACAGTTCAAGAAGTCAAAGCCAAGTCAACTCTATTGTAAGGATGATGCCACAAGACAGGATGTACATGGAGGCCTAGGATCCTAATTAGCGATTGTGTGCAAGAGCATGCACCTATGCATAGCTTCTCAATACATTTTCATGTGAGCTAATGCACCCAATTCCAGCATTGGTACAAGAAGGCCTGCTGAGGGATCAGAACTAAGGCAGAGAGTTGCTGGATGGTCTTCAGCAATAACCCATTTAATGTAAGTAACCTGATTCTGCTACCAGTTTTAGCTTTTTTGCCTAACCATACTGACCCAGCTTGCTTTTGACCCCTGCTTGGGTTCTGTCTATCTGTTGTCAACCAGGCCTGCTTCTGATAAATTGTAACGGCACTGGTGAACGCGAGTGAACCACAACTGCGGATAGCAAGGATTTCAATGCACGTCTCTGTGTCAGAATTCAGTATTCGACCCCAGTCGTCACTCCAATCAAAACACAGGAGTTTGGGGGTTCTCTACATCATCTCTCTCACATAAAGGAATGTATTGAGCTACTAAGGCTGGACGTATTACAACATGCAACCAAACCATAGCGTTTAAAAGTATACAATACACATGAAGATTCCAATGCACTTCTGATTGCAAGTGATTATCAGTACGGGACCTCAGGCGTCACTCCTAACAGACAACAGGAGTGTGGGGGTTCTCTACATCATATCACTGTAATCATTAAGTAAAGCATTAGACCACTTAGGGAGCAGGTATGAAATACGTTCGAGCCTTAGCATGAAAAAGTTAGAGCGAACATGTTCTGCATTTTTAGGACAAAGCGCATATACATTTAAGAACGTATGTCAGGCACGTAGAAATTAAATATACTGTATGCAGTTAATATTTGCGTAGGAGAGGCAAGTTTAGCTGAGCTGAGTTAAGAGTGTATGTCCCTTTAGTATATTCTACAGCGGACAGCTGAAGACACAGTAAGTAATTCCAGGCAGCAAGTTAGTATTCAATAATGCAGATTTAAATACAGTACTTGATAAGGGCAGTATATGAAGCAGGTAACTCTAAGGAGTACAAAAGACGTAAAGTTGCTACTTATCCGTTTGCAGAGGATGGGTGTTGTAGTCTGATAGCAGCAATGGGATTTCTGTAGTGCAGCGTCTTCTGGAGGAAGATATCCTTAAAGCGGTATTTCACCCTAAACATAATATCTCCCATGCGATCCAGCATACTGGCGTCAGCGCCAGTATGCTGGGTTTTTTTTTTTTTAATAGCACACTTACTGTATTATTGTAGAATTCCTTTTCTGTCCCCCGTGGTGGACGGCGCCAGTATAGCGCGTCACATCTTCCTAAAATACCCGATATGCACTCGGGTAATCTCGGCGAAAATGCGGCGCCTGCGCACAGACCTAGGAGCTGACTGCGCAGGCGCCGTATTTCTCCGAGTCCTACGGCTATGGCGCGTCACGCCCTCCGAAATAGGACTCGGAGAAATACGGCGCCTGCGCAGTCAGCTCCTAGGTCTGTGCGCAGGCGCCGCATTTTCGCCGAGATTACCCGAGTCCATATCGGGTATTTTAGGAAGATGTGACGCGCTATACTACAGCCGTCCACCGCGGGGGACAGAAAAGGAATTCTACAATAATACAGTAAGTGTGCTATTAAAAAAAAAAAAACCCAGCATACTGGCGCTGACGCCAGTATGCTGGATCGCATGGGAGATATTATATTTAGGGTGAACCTCCGCTTTAAGGTGTCCCAGCATGGCAGTCTACATTAGCTTCGATCAGGTGGCATCCAGGGTGGCATGGTTTAGGCTTAAGGATTGCTGGTACCCATAGTGCTTTGGTAGCCAAGCTGGCTACGGCCAACAATAATAGAACGGTGTGCAGTCTGTACACCATTCTCTTTATAGGTGAGAGACAGGTGCAGGGAGAAACAGCCGTAATTCACGGCGCACTTCCACGTTCCAGGCTGGAACTCACACAGCGCCGGGCTATGACGTCATTGCCCGGGCGCCGTATGCAATCCAGCGTGGAACACACTACGGCGCTGAGAGCGCCTGTTACATAAATACGTTAGAGGTAGAAGCCCAGGCAGGTTGTGCATTGACTTCTAGTCAATAAGATTTTATACTTCTGAAGCCTGTTGTGCAGCTCACAAGTTTGCATGTCCACGTATACCTGTAGGTGGTGATTTTTATAGGAAAAAAGGTGATTGTAGGCATCAGTGACTCACCAGGTCTTGGACTTTGTCTGAATACTATATAACTTTAGGAATACCAGTCTGTTCTACTTTTCTCTCAACCAAACATTTGAACTATTTCATGCCAGTGAAGGATCAATGAATGCAGGATGTGCCTTCTCTGAATAACAGGGCATATGCCACAGCTAACAG
The DNA here is from genome assembly GCA_029574335.1 of Rana kukunoris. Taxonomy (NCBI): domain Eukaryota; kingdom Metazoa; phylum Chordata; class Amphibia; order Anura; family Ranidae; genus Rana; species Rana kukunoris. The sequence continues at coordinate 500,711,616 of CM056050.1, read as the reverse complement.
TAGCTGAATTAAAGAAAGCCTTATTAGGTCACAAGCCTTTAAAAAGTTTTCAAGCTGCCATTGGCAATATTGTAATCTGCTGAATGCATTAAGGGTTAAGAGACGCAGCTAAAGAGAATGCCAGTACAGGAGGCCAGACTCCCTGAAATCATTTCTATTGTTTATAACTCATCCCCTTACATAAACAATCTACATCACACTGAATATCTGTCTTCTATCTACCCAGTCTGCATAGTTCACTGTAGTGATTTATAGCTATTATCTTCAAATATAAACTAAACAATATATTTCTGCTCATCTCGGTACATATTACAGATTTCAGACAACCCATTTTTCCATACACAATATTGGCTAGTTGTAAAAGGAGTCAATGGGCCAGATTCAGGTAGGACAGCAGTTCTTTATTTCGGAGTAACGTTAGTCATTTACGTTACTCCGCCCAAACTTTAGGAGCAAGTACTGTTATTCACATAGCACTTGCTCCTAAAGTTGCGGCGGCGTAGCGAAAATGAGCCGGCGGAATTCAAATTGGGCGGGTAGGGGGCGTGTATTATTTAAACTAGGCGCGATCCCGCGGCGAACGTACTGCGCATGCGTCGACTGTCAGTGCGCATGCTCCAAATTCTGTCAGTAAACGTCAATGACGTCAATCCCCATTCACGGACGTTTTACGCAAACGGCGCGGAAATTTTTAAATTCGACGCGATGACGACGGCCATACTTAACATAGGATACTCCACCTAGGGGGCATGTTTTTCTTTACGCCGCGTATCGCTTACGGAAACGTCGGAAAGTCACTGCGTCGGGCCCGCGTACGATCGTGAATTTCCGTCTCTCGCTGATTAACATATTCTCGGCGTTAATCAGCGGGAACGCCCCGAGCGCCATTTTTAAATAAGCAGTTCCGTTACGACGGCGAAATACAATTACGCCGCTCGTATAGGAACTCCAACCCGGCGTTTCTTGTTTTCTGCTTACAGAAAACAGAAACGGCAGCTCAAAGTGAGAGTTATGCTGGCGTATCACTGATACTCCAGCCTAACTCTACCTGAATCTGGCCCAATGTTGTTTTATTATGATCACAATGGGCCAGATTCAGGTAGAGTTAGGCTGGCGTATCAGTGATACTCCAGCATAACTCTCACTTTGAGCTGGCGTTTCTGTTTTCTGTAAGCAGAAAACAAGAAACGCCGGGTTGGAGTTCCTATACGAGCGGCGTAATTGTATTTCGCCGTCGTATCGGAACTGCAATTTTAAAAATGGCGCTCGGGGCGTTCCCGCTGATTAACGCCGAGAATATGTTAATCAGCGAGAGACGGAAATTCACGATCGTACGCGGGCCCGACGCAGTGACTTTCCGACGTTTCCGTAAGCGATACGCGGCGTAAAGAAAAACATGCCCCCTAGGTGGAGTATCCACCGTTGTCATCGCGTCGAATTTAAAAATGTTTGCGCCGTTTGCGTAAAACGTCCGTGAATGGGGATTGACGTCATTGACGTTCACTGACAGAATTTGGAGCATGCGATCTGACAGTCGACGCATGCGCAGTACGTTCGCTGCGGGATCGCGCCTAGTTTAAATAATACACGCCTCCTACCCGCCCAATTTGAATTCCGCCGGCTCATTTTCGCTACGCCGCCGCAACTTTAGGAGCAAGTGCTATGTGAATAACAGTACTTGCTCCTAAAGTTTCGGCGGAGTAATGTAAATGACTAACGTTACTCCGAAATAAAGAACCGCTGTCCTACCTGAATCTGGCCCAATGTTTTTTGGGGACAAAAAAACAATTGGAATAGTTGTACCAACGAGATCATAGCTTATTCTGTTCTATATTCCTTGAGAGACTTCAGTTTATTCTGTTCTATAATATACTATGCAAGCATTATTTTAAGTACTATATGTAAACCTAATAACAAAAATGTAATATAGTGCAGTTTACTCATCCTTAGATGTGGTGAATGCATTAATTTTGTATTTATCACATTCTGCAAATACAGAAAAATACCTGTTGGTGTTCCTATAAATAGTATGTCCTTGTAGCTTCCTGTGCACTGAAATGAAATATTAAACAACCAATCTTACTAGCTTTCCAGCGCTCCAGTTTTTGTGAATGACAGGGAACATCTTCCCTATGTAATGGAGATGAGAGGGGAGATGTTTGTAGTCCAAATCAGGAGAGCAACCTAGAGTAACAATTTTTCTTCTATAAAAATACAGTTTGGTGAGTGAGCATTGTCACCCTAGAACAGAACGCATATTACTGACAGGACCACCAGGGGAAAATAGAGGAAAAATGAAACTGGGAAACTAATGCAGCTATCACATCTAAGGACTGGAAAAGGGCAATACATTTTAGATGCAATTTACTTCTAAACCTAATAAGATTAATTTTAAAGCAGAAGTAGGTATTATGTTGCTGTGTGTCCCGTTTGAGCATTTTGAGAGGAAATCTTCTAACGACATTAGAAACCAGACATATGGGGCCAGATTCAGAAAGAATCTATGCTGGCGTATCTCCTGATACGCCGCCGTAAATTCAAATGTGCGCCGTCGCATCTTTACGCCGATTCAGAAAGCAAGTTACGCCGAAAAACATGGCTTCAGTTGTCCAGCGTAACTTGCCTACGCCGGCGTATCGTGGGCGCAGAGTTACGCTGGATGCATTAGACTTTCCCATTAAAAATATGCAAATGAGCTAGATATGCCGATTCACGAACGTACGTGCACCCGGCGTATTGATATACGTTGTTTATGTAGGTGATCGACTGGCGTAAAGTTACCCCTGCTATATGAGGCGCAACCCATGTTAAGTATGGACGTCGGAACAGCATCGTATTGTATGTCGTTTACTTCGTTTGCGTAAGTCGTTTGGTAATGGGGCTGGGTGTAAGTTACGTTCACGTCAAAAGCATTGACTATTTGCGACGTTCGTTAGACACATCATTTACATGGGGTCACGGCTAATTTCAATACTACACGCCCACCTCCTTCCTATTTTGAATTACGCAGGCTTACGCCGGCCAAGATATGCTTCGCCGCCGTAACTTAGGGCGCAAGTTCTTTCTGAATACCGTACCTGCCGCTCTAAGTTACGGCGGCGTAGTGTATCTGAGATACGCTACGCCCGCCTAAAGATAGATGATTCTTTCTGAATCTGGCCCTTTTAAACCATCCCTAATTTACTTAAAGGGGTGTTCCAGCCAAAAGTTTTGTTTATTAAAAGTCAGCAGCTACAAAAAGTGTAGCTGCTGGCTTTTAATAAACAATCACTTACCTGCTCCAGCGTTCCAGCGACGCGCCGGGGGGGGCTCCGCTCCTCTCCTCCCCCTCCCCGTCCGGCGTCTTCATTTCTACTGTGGGCACCCGGCTGTGACAGCCTTCGGTTTCACGGCCGGGCACCCACTGCGCATGCGCGAGCCGCACTGCGCATGCGTGCGCGGCGCGGCTCGCCGCTGATTGGACAGGCGATCGTCTAGGACCTGTCAGTGTCCTAGATGATTGCCTACAGGGAGGGGCTGCAATAAGGCGATTAAGCCTAATCGCCTTACCAGCCCCTCGGCGGAAGGAGGAAGTGGGACAGGAAGTCCCACTCCTCCTGAAGCCCCCACTCCCCCCCAAAAAAAATTACATGCCAAATGTGGCATGTATGGGGGTGAGGAGTGGGATAAGCGGAAGTTCAATTTTTGGGTGGAACTCCGCTTTAAACACAATTGTTTTTATAACTGTCTATTTTTGCATTTCGGAGGCTTCACTAAATGCATGTGTAGCACTACCCCCGGAGGAGTTGCTGGTTGTTTTGGGTGGCAGATTTACCTCATGGCTCCCCCGAATTCCTAGGGGGGGATGATGCGTATTACATAATAAAGGAATGTCCACAACAGGTGCTCTTTGCTGTGCTCTTTATCACCCAGCCAGGTAAAAACAATAAACTTGTGGTAAGGAAAGTAAAGTTGAAGTAGAAAAGAGAACAGCAGATTCAGGTGTGATGGTAGGGAAACAGTCCTGCTCCCAAGCGTAACACTTTTGTGCGCCACTCCTGCGTGAGTGGGTTTAGCGTACAGGTCTCTCTTACTGACCTGACAGCCGGAGTATTACTCGAACATTTGTAGGATAAAGTCCCTGCCACAGACCCTCCTTGGTGAACTTAAACATGAGGAAAAGTCTCTGCCACAGACCCTCCTTGGTGAACTTCAGAGAGACACCTCTGCCACAGGCCCTCTCTGATTTGTAGGTACGGAGGTAATCCTTCTTAGATGATTTACACTTGGATCTCCTTCAACTTGTCGCCCAGGTACAGACTAACAGGTGATCAATCCCTCAGTGTCCAACTACCTTGATCCCCGGTGGTTTGTCGAGCCCCTTTTGGATCACCAGCCTCGCAATGGCGCTCCTCAGACGGACTTCTCACCGAACAGCAATACAGAATGGGATCCTCAAAGGTGGGAACCCAGTCGCTCACTGGGTCCCCATCGCTGTTCAGATGCTCCGGGCCAACATGGTCCCGGAACCAGGAACACCGCGTTGCATGCACGCCCCAGCCAGGTAGGCCATAACGCGCCATTATGTGGTCACTCTAAAGGTGGGTGCCACACTCGAAGAAGACCCAGAACCAATGATGTCTGCCCCATAAAATACCCCTCCCCAGCATGCACAGCAAGGCCAAACCCTCCTGATTGGCTGGTGGGAAAGAGCACCCAAACCTTGACTCCACTGCTGCCACCTGCAGCACTGGGGCTGGAAGAACACCCCAGTGCAACAGAATATACATACAGCACAGCCAAGCTGAGACAGAGACCCTGTTTTACACATAACAGTTTGGATCAGAGTTTAACTACACTCTGATCCCCCTCTAAATTTAACTAGCACCGGTAATATAAAGTACCCAGGCGCTAAACATGCTTATTAGAGACTTTACAAGTCTGCAAGAATAAATTTGTGGTATTTCAAAATATATGGCAACAATATACTTTTATGTCCCTACCTAGTTACAGGAGGAGCAATGGTGCCATCAGTTTGCTGTATTCAGGATGGAAGCATATTCTTAAGCCTCGTACACACGATCAGATTTTCCGACAACAAATGTGTGATGGCAGGGTTTTGTTGGAAAATCTGACCGTTTTTACACTTCATTGGACAATTGTTGTCGGAATTTCCAACAACAAATGTGTTTTAGCATGCTCTCAATTTTTCAGAAAACAAATGTGTGCCGTCAGATTATCCGATCGTCTGTACACAAGTCTGTCGGAATAAAATCTAAAGTACAAACATGCTCCGAACCAATGCTAACCATAGCACAAGATTAACAGAAGTTGCCAAAGGGTGGCGCTAAAGAGCTGAAAAACCATGTCGTTTTGTGTATGTTGGCTGAAAAATTTCTGCTGTCTGTATGCATACCAAGTTCATGGCCAACGCCCTTCGCACAAAATTCCACAGATTTGTCCGATGGAAATCCGATCGTGTGTACAAGGCTTTAGTCTCTTCCCACTATAACGACTCGCTATAATTTTGTTTTACTTTGTAACTTTTTTGCAACAAGTGAATAGAAGATTTGCACTCCCTTTAAATCTAAAGCTTTCAGTAAAATAATATGTGGTGGTCCTGTCATGAAGGTTTTTGTTTAGGCTCTTCCTGTTTTAAGGTGACAAAAATCTGTCCATGTATTGTCCAGTTGTGCTCTTGTATTTCCACTTTATCAAATAGGGATTCTAGTGTCTGTTTTAACATTTTACTAAGGCATAATTCTCTGTTGTCACCATCAAGAAACATACTCTGAAACATGCAATGTAGCCATCACTGGAGTGATAGAGTCTGGAAGAGGCTGTAGAAGATCAGCAGCACTAAAATACATTATTTTATACAGTGCCTTGCAAAAGTATTCAAGCCCCCTTGAACTTTGCAACCTTTTGCTACATTTCAGGCTTCAAACATAAAGAGCACCTTCTTCCACATGTTTGGTGTGTCTCCCAGGTGGCTTGTGGCAAACTTTAAACAACACTTTTTATGGATATCTTTAAGAAATGGCTTTCTTCTTGCCACTCTTCCATAAAGGCCAGATTTGTGCAGTATATGACTGATTGTTGTCCTATGGACAGAGTCTCCCACCTCAGCTGTAGATCTCTGAAGTTCATCCAGAGTGATCATGGGCCTCTTGGTTGCATCTCTGATCAGTCTTCTCCTTGTATGAGCTGAAAGTTTAGAGGGATGGCCAGGTCTTCGTAGATTTGCAGTGGTCTGATACTCCTTCCATTTTAATATTACCGCTTGCACAGTGCTCCTTGGGATGTTTAAAGCTTGGGAAATCTTTTTGTATCCAAATCCGGCTTTAAACTTCTCCACAACAGTATCTCGGACCTGTCTGGTGTGTTCTTTGTCCTTCATGATGCTCTCTGCACTTTAAACGGACCTCTGAGACTATCACAGTGCAGGTGCATTTATACAGAGACTTGATTACACACAGGTGGATTCTATTTATCATCATTAGCCATTTAGGTCAACATTAGATCATTCAGAGATCCTCACTGAACTTCTGGAGAGAGTTTGCTGCACTGAAAGTAAAGGGGCTGAATAATTTTGCATTCCCAATTTTTCAATTTTTTTTATTTGTTAAATAAGTTTAAAATATCCAATAAATTTCGTTCCACTTCATGATTGTGTCCCACTTGTTGTTGATTCTTCACAAAAAATTACAGTTTTATATCATTATGTTTGAAGCCTGAAATGTGGCAAAAGGTCACAAAGTTTAAGGGGGCCGAATAATTTCGCAAGGCACTGTATAAAAAGAAAAGCATGTCAAGTGTTTGCATGGTTAAATGTCATCCAGTTATGGTTTACATCTACTTTAACCGTTAACACTAGTTAAATAATGTGTGTGTGTGTGTGGGGGGGGGGGGGGGGCAAACATTTTTCTAGAGGCTTTTGCCAACAATGTTCACCACTGCTCAGGCCTACTTAGCAGGATTGTTCTTGTGGGAGGATAAGGCACCCAGGCATAGGCATGTGCCTGGGAAAACCCTAATCACCCTGTGCGCCACGACAGCCGGTAAGGCAGTACTCTGAGCCCTCCTATTGCAGACAGTGATCCTCTTGTTCCTCCCCCTGCAGCTCTGCCAGATTCTGCCCCCTGTTCCTCAGACCGACTTTTCAGCAGGAGGATCAGTTCTAGTATCTGCGCACCCATCCCCCTGCTATCTGGGCTGCACTGTGTGCTGTTGGCTTCCCTATTCTTCTTTGCCACTGGCAGCTGCTGTAAACACAGGGGTATTTTTTGGGATGGAGAGCAGGGAAGGGGCTGGTAAATGTAATGTAATTTACCAGTCCCTTTCTTTTCTGAATGAACACAGTGAGAGTTCGGTACTGAACTGTGTCCATTCACCACTGAAGGATAGTAAACTGAGTTTGTGAATGAATAGGAAACCTGTGTGTGCTTCCTATTTATTCATGTGTACAGCTGAGGCTGCAGAGAAAGGGACTGATGAATCAATGTGCTCAGTCCCCTTTTCAGTCCAAAATGTGAAACATCAGGGGTCTGTTTAGACCCCTGATATTTCACCAAAGCCCTCCAACAGGTCAGTAAAGAAAATTAAATTCCTCCAAATAATGTAAAAAAAAGACTCACATGTGCTTTGCTCTCTATAATTTCTACCATGGCTTTGACATGTGTACACCACCAGCCGCCTTCTCTGTTGCTCTGTGTTTGAGCTTTGGGGTAAACACACTAATGTAAAAGGCTGCACACACCTGTGCATCCAGGAAATACGGTACATCTGAATGTCCTCATGGAGAAGCTATTTACCAGATATTTATAGAAAGCATTTTGGATATAAAGATATTGACACTTGTTTTTTACTTCTTTCTTTAACCTTTTTTAACCACTTACTGGGCAATTTCCCCCCTTTCTACCCAAGCCAATTTTCAGCTTTCACCGCTGTCACTGTTTAAATGACGATTGCGCAGTCATGCTACACTGTTCCCCACAAATAGAGCTTTCTTTTGGTGGTATTTGATCACCTCTGGGGTTTTTATTTTTTGTTAAACAAATAAAAAAAGACGGAAAATTTTGAAAATAAAAAAGTTTTTCTTAATTTCTGTTATTAAAATGTTGTATATAAGTATGTTTTCTCATTCACTGATGGGCACTGATGAGGCTGCACTGACAGGCACTGATGAGCATGGATGAGGTGGCACTGATGATGGCAACTGATATGTGACACTGATAGGTGGCACTGATATGCAGCACTGATGGGCACTCATAGGCGGCACAGATGGGCACTCATAAGTGGCACTGATAGGCGGCACTGAAAGGCTGCACTGATAGGTGGGCACTGATAGACACCGTTAAGTGGCATTGATTTACATGATAGATGGCACTGATGGTCATCGCTGCTATTGAGGCACTGGCAGGTATTGCTGGTGGGCACTGATTGGCATTATGTGTGGGCACACATTGGCATCATGTGTGGGCACGCATTGCCACCCATGGCCACCAGAGATGCCATACCTGGTGGTCATCAGTAGTGGCAATTCCTGGTGGCATCCCTGGTGGTCCTGGGAGGGCATCCACAGAGGGCTGTGTTGATAAACAATCAGCGCAGACCCCCCTGTCAGTGGAGCAGCCAATCATCTGCCTCTTCTGACAGACGCGAGTGAGGAAAAGTTGATAAAGTCTCTTCCTGTTTACATTGTGATCAGCTGTGATTGGATACGGTGATCACTTGGTAAAGAGTCTCCCTCAGAGAATCTTTACCTAGATCGGAGTTGCGGTGTGTCAGACTGACAAGCTACAACAACGACCGCCGTGATGCACGTGCCCGGGGTAGCGCGGCGGCTTGTTATCACGTCATATGATGTCCGGTCAGGATAACACAACCACTTTGCTGCCATCATTTTGCTATATGGTGGGCGGCAAGTGGTTAATAACAAAGTGTGACACCAAAAAACTTGACACAACCGCATGGCATAAGAAATAACAGGTCTAAAGACTGCAGCAATAACCCTAGTTGAGAGACCGGGTATACAAGTTAACTAGTTTTGTGAGTTGGGGTGCATAAGCTGCGTAGGCCTGTGGTTGGCCCAATACCAAACAAGCAGACATATTTAAAAAAAACATCACTCAGGGAGACATAGGAAATAAAAAGATGGGGGGGGGGGGGGGGGGGGGGGGTGAGGCAGTGATAAAAAAAAAAGTGAAGGAAATGAAGGAAAACCAAAGATTCTAGAAGTGGGGTCATCTGCCAGTAATGCTGGCCATACACTGTACGAAAATTCGGCCGAAAATCGGTCGTAAAGAAAGATCTTTCGTTTTTCGGCCAGTTAATGGGCACAAAATCGAAAATCGTTTGGACGTTTTTGAGCCGAAAAAACGAAGGACAAGTTTGGAAATTTTCTGACGAACGAACAATAAATCGGAAGGTTAATGTGTTTCCCGTCCGAACTTTCTGCACTAGGTATATGTAAAAAAAAAAAAAAAAAAACTTTTTTTTTTTTTTTATGTCCACTGGCCATTACATGATGGCACTATCGTTTGCACTCACGAAAGAACTTTCGTTTTTCGAAAGTTCGTTCGGACGATTTTTCGTGGAGTGTATGGCCAGCATTAGGCATTATAGTCATGGAAGCTTATAAACCAGGTACTTTAATGCATTCTATGGCCAATTTCTGGCCCATTTGTACAAGGCTTAAAGTGGTTGTAAAGCCACTGTGACAACTTGCACCTACAGGTAAGCCTAGATTAAGGCTTACCTGTATGTGCAAGAAATATCTCCTTAACCTACACGGTTAAAGAGATATGCAGAAAACACTGCACCGATGTCTACGGCATAGACAACGGCGCAGGCGCACTGAGCGTTTCGTTTTTTTGAATGGCATAACAGGGTTAATGCCGTATTCCCATGCATGCGCGGGAGTGACGTCATCGCCGCTCCGAGCCAATCACAGCGCTGGAGCGGCAAAAACAGGAAGAAGCTCCAGGGGACATGGCGGCGGCGATGGACGGGACAGAGGAGGACTTCCAGGGCTTCGATCTCAGGTAAGTGCCACATAATGAGCTAGTATGTTGTGCATATTATCTCATTATGCCTTTCTCTTGCAAAAAAAATTCTGATGGTTTGCTTCCTCTTTAAAGTGGTTCTAAACCCTAAACATGTTTTACCTTAATGGCATCCCTTGTATTAAGGTAAAACATTTTTAGGCATCAACTGTTGCCCCTCATCCCCCCCTTATGCTTACCTGAGCCCTGATTTGATCCAGCGCTGTGCACATCTACAGCTTCTCTCTCCTGTTACTTCCTGGTCTCACTGGCTTTGCTGTGGCTCCCAGTGCTGTCAATCAAAGCCAGTGATGAGGGAGTGGGGGCGGGACCGAGTCCGGCTGTCTGTGTCAATGGACGCAGCAGTGAGGCTCAGGAGTGAGCACTGGACAGAGAGGATGAGCCAGCAGTGCAGGCGGGGACCTGAGGAGAGGCGGATTGAGCCTGCTCTGTGCAATTCCATAGAGATGTTTGTTATTTTTATTACATTTTTTTTCCCCTTTACAATTGATTTAAGGTATGAAACCATCTGAAAATATAGCCAGAGATATAGCAGCATTGGAAACCTTTACTATAACAAAGATAAACTTCTTTTTGACTAGCCAAGTGCCCCACATTTTGTGAAAGCTTCTATCATTATATTCATACTGTTGATATGGAACAACCTTATTTATAGAGATGCCTCACTGGGACACTGACTGCACGTAGGGATAGATCCAATAAGTGGAAATATAAGTGTGCTAATGGCTAGGTTGGCAGAGGAGCAGTGTAACAGAAATAAGGAACTCTGAGAATAGTTCAGTTGTAATCTCTGCCTTGTAGCACAAGACTCTTATGGTAAGAAAAAAGATGGGATCATTTGTGTAAAATGGTCATTTTTCAAAATATGGGGACTGTCCTTCAGAAAGGAGGGTACTTGGTAACCATGCCTTTGCAGTCTAGGACAGCTCCTAATCAGGAACGGACTGACCATTGGGACTTTCGGGCACTGCCCGAGGGCCCCATGCCACTAGGGAGCCCATCAGGGTTGCCAGGCTCAATAAAACCAGGGACAGTATGTGAAAATCTGTGTTTTTTTTACATCTGTCCCTGCTATGTCTTAAACCGACATGCTTTTGATGTGAAAATGCTGAGATTTTAGCTGCCCCGCCTCTGCACTGCCTCCTGCCATGGTGGCCATTTGTAAGCCCAGGGGCCCCATAATCTTCTATTGCCCGGGGGCCCCATGAGTTGTCAGTCCACCCCTGCTCCTAATCATATGTATAAAAAATCCAATAAATAAAACTGACACATTTCTTACTAAAAATATTAGAGATAGTAATTTTTAACAGTAATTTTTATAGTTTTCCATGAAATGCCGAAAGGCAGTGGCGGAATTATAGGGGTCGCTGAGTGCGCCATGGCGACCGGGCCCCTTGCTGTAGGGGGCCCTCGAGGGGCCCCCTGTATACAGTGCTTTGAGGGGAGAAACGGAGACGAGCTCCCATTCCCAGGCCGAGCTGTAATCGGCTCTGTGCGGGGAGCTCGTCACATTCATTACAATGTGAAAGCACTGTGTGTGCTCTTTGTCTCCCCCTACAGTGCAGTACCCAGCAGGAAGAGCTGCTAAGGTAAGACTGCCGTTTTTATCTACTGTGTGTGTGTTTATATGTGTGTATTTATATGTGTGTGTGTGTGTGTGTGTGTGTGTGTGTGTGTGTGTGTGTGTTTATGTGTGTGTGTGTGTTCATATGTGTGTGTGTTCACGTGTGTGTGTGTTCATGTGCATGTGCATATGTATGCGAGTGTGCATGCCATATGTGTATGAATGTGTATGAATGTGTGTATGTGAGTGTGCATGTATGTGTTAGTGGTGGTGCGTCCATAAGAGCGCAGGGCATCGCCCCCCTCTCTCCACCCACCCCCTGGCTGTGTTTGATGGCACAGTGGGTGCATTTGACAGGCACAGTGGGTGCATTTGACGGGCACAGTGACTGCGTTTGACGGGCACAGTGGCTGGGTTTGACGGGCACAGTGGCTGGGTTTGACGGGCACAGTGGCTGCATTTGACGGGAACAGTGGCTGCGTTTGACGGCACAGTGGCTGCTTTTGACGGGCACAGTGGCTGCGTTTGACGGCACAGTGGCTGCGTTTGACGGGAACAGTGGCTACATTTGACGGGCACAGTGGCTGCATTTGACTGGCACAGTGGCTGCGTTTGACGGCACAGTGGCTGCTTTTGACGGGCACAGTGGCTGCGTTTGACGGCACAGTGGCTGCGTTTGACGGCACAGTGGCTGCTTTTGACGGGCACAGTGGCTGCGTTTGACGGGCACAGTGGCTGCGTTTGACGGGCACAGTGGCTGCGTTTGACGGGCACAGTGGCTGCGTTTGATGGGCACAGTGGCTGCGTTTGATGGCACAGTGGCTGCATTTGATGGGAACAGTGGCTGCATTTGATAGGAACAGTGGCTGCATTTGACGGGAACAGTGGCTGCCTATGACGGCACAGTGGCTGCGTTTGATGGGCACAGTGGCTGTTTTGACAGGCACAGTGGCTGCGTTTGATGGGCACAGTGCCTGCGTTTGATGGGCACAGTGAGACTGCAATTTTTTTTTTAAGAATTTTTCAGTTTGCTTGCGCCCCCCCAAAAATGTTGAGCACCAGCCACCACTGGTTTATATGTGTGTGCATATGTGCATTTATATGTATATAAACAATGTATGTGTATGTATGTGTGTTTACATGACCCCCTATATCTGTACAATCAGAACCGATTTTTATTTTTTTGCTTGTTAATAGTACTAGCAAAAAAATGCTGTTCCACTGAAAAGCAATCCATGCTCAGATCGCTTTTCAGAGGCATTTGACAGCTGGTAAAGAGGCAATGTGTTGCCTCCTGACTGCCTGTTTTAACCCCTTAAATGCATCATCACTAAGCTGCAATGCACACAGTTGCAGGGTGGTTGCAGTGCAGCTCCATTCACCTAGGGCAGTGATAGCGAACCCTGGCACCCCAGATGTTTTGGAACTACATTTCCCATGATGTTCATGCACTTTGCAGTGTAGTTGAGCATCATGGGAAATGTAGTTCCAAAACATCTGGGTTGCCAAGGTTCACCTTCACTGACCTAAGAGTATACTTTAAGGGTGCCCTGGCTGGAAAAATATTGAGAAACACTGGCATAGAGGAACCAATCTCTCCATTTTCCTCCTGCAGCCGCTGAATGCCTGCGGGAGGGAGAGGAGGAGAAGCAGGCGGAATGGAGAAATCGGTTCCTTTATATGCAGCCACGCACTTGCCTGTTGTTCCGCCACCGTGCTCGGAGAAAAGAGCCCTGCCCGGGGGGTCAGGGGGGCCCTTCATAGTTTCTTGCATCGGGGCCCTGAAGGTTCTAGTTACGCCACTGCCGAAAGGTATACCCACTGATACCTTGTTACGTTCTTGGGTAATAGATGATCTTTGACAAATAACTCATGAATGATATTGTCTTAAAGTTCACCTGTATTCTTGATTTTTTTAAATCTAATGATGTAAAGGTGAATGAGAGTAGGAAAAAAAAGCTTTATTACTGTTGTGACACCCCTTGTCACTGAGTGTCACAACACATTCTATGATGTTGAATAACACTTGTTAAACTTTTCTATGAGTGATTATTTTTTTGCACACTCCCATTATCTTCAACGAGATGGAAAACCATTGACATATGTACATATTGAGCATTTGCAAGTGTACCAGTTCAAGGCCATGGAAATAAAAATGGCCAAAAAAACATACCAATCTGTCAGAAAAGGAGTGCCTGTACTTTTTTTGAGTGACATGTGTCTTACTACAGGTTTCTGAACATGTAGCGGTGAACACTATGAGCACAATAGAAAACAAATTACGTGTTTTGTAGAGATGTCCTGAACTATTCGCCGGCGAATATTTCCTGGCGAACATAGCTTGTTCGCAGCGGGCGAACATATGCGATGTTCGGTCCGCCCCCTATTCGTCATCATTGAGCAAACTTTGACCCTGTACCTCACAGTCAGCAGACACATTCCAGCTAATCTGCAGCATACCCTCCCTTCCAGACCCTCCCACCTCTAGGGCAGCATCCATTTTAAATTAATTCGGAATCTGCAGTCTTAGTGAGAGGAGGGACAGTGTTGCTGCTGCTGCTGATTTAATAGGGAAATCGATAGCTAGGCCAGTGTATTCAGTGTCCACTCCAGTCCTGAAAGACTCATCTGATCTCTGCTGTAAGGACAGCGTCCTGACAGCACCCCAAAAAGCCCTTTTTAGGGCTAGTCCACCAGTCTGCTTTTTTTTTCCCCTCTGTAATCTAATTGCAGTTGCCTGCCACTCATATCTGGTGTCACAGTAGATTACATAAAAAAAAAAAAATGTTTGACTGTAATAGAATAGCAGTCAGTTGCCTGCCAGCGTGTGTGTCAGGCTCACAGCATATACTGTGCCCATTTGGCCAGTGCCACCACTCATATCTGGTGTCACAGTAGATGTGTGCACCTTATTCCAAACAATTTAGGAATGTTAGGTGATTTATGCCCTTCATGGATTAAAATCCGACTCTGCGTCAACTACGTAACTTTCCATGGGAGTTTTGCCATGGATCCCCCTCCGGCATGCCACAGTCCAGGTGTTAGTCCCCTTGAAACAACTTTTCCATCACTATTGTGGCCAGAAAGAGTCCCTGTGGGTTTTAAAATTCGCCTGCCTATTGAAGTCTATGGCGGTTCGCCCGGTTTGCCCGTTTGCGAACATTTGTGGAAATTTGCGTTCGCGAACGGAAAATGTTATTATTTCTCCAGTGTTTTGTAGCTTCAGGTATAAATGGAGTATTAACCCGCTCAAACCACATTTACTTAATAAAAAGCACTAATTGGACAAAGTTTAAAAAGTCAAGATGCATTCAAGGAGATGCCAGTAATGTTGTATTTTGGAAACATTGAAATATGCTGGCTATGAAAGAATTTTTGACATTTAAGACACTGAATGAATGAATGAATGAAAACTTGTATAGCGCAACACATGCGAATTTAATCGCCTCTGGGCGCTTGTTGTTCCTTTCTCTTTGAAATCAAAAGAGATGAGTCTTGATCTTTCTCCTGAATGCTAGGTGGTTCTCCTCCAACCGAATACTGGTTGGTAAAGCGTTCCATAGTCTGGGACCTTGGACCGCAAATCTTCTTTCTCCTTTGGACTTAAAATTGGCTTTCGGAATCTGGAGCAGATTTTGATTGGTGGATCGCAGAACGCGATTGGGATTGTGGGTTTTTATTTTTTCGCATAGATAATAGGGGGCATTCTCATGAATACATCTATGCGTTAGGCAGAGTGCTTTAAAAACAATTCTGTCTTTTACTGGCAACCAATGAAGGGATCTCAGTGAAGGCGAGATTGACACTGATAGCAAGAAATGAGTGAAAGTACCTTATAACTCACAGAGATTAGTGAGAGACAACTTTTTAGTTCCTCTTATGTACTCCTATGTAGGGGAGCCTGGAGAAAAACCCAATTGCTTTTTATCCTAATTATTTTAATAATTATTTCAAAAATACAGGGCCAGATTCACGTATTCCAGAGCATCTTTGCTCTGGAGTAACGCTTCTGATTTGCGTTGCGCTGCCGAAATTTTAGGAGCAAGTGCTGTCATTCACGAAGCACTTGCTCCTAAAGTTGCGGCAGCGCATCACAAATGAGCCGGCGGAATTCAAATGTAGCGGGTACGGGGCGTGTAGTATGCTAACTACGCGCGATCCCGCCGCCAACGTACTGCGCATGCGTCGAGTGTCAAAACATCCCCGTGCGCATGCTCCAAAATCTGTGAATGAACGTCAATGACGTCACATTCCCATTCATGACCGTTTTACGCAAGCGACGTTTTTTTTTTTTTTTCCGACGCGATGACGACGCCTATACCTAACATAGGATACTCCAACCCCATGTAGGTATATCTATGCGCCGCGTATCCCGTCCGGAAACGTCGTATCGTCATTGCGTCGCGCCGGATTTCGATCGTGAATTGCCGATTTCCGCTCATTAACATATTTTTTGAGCGTAAATCGGCGGGAACGCCCCCGGCGCCATTTTTAAGTTGAAGTAACGATGCGATGGCGAAACTCAGTTACGCTGCTCGCATCGGAACTTCAACCCGGCGTTTCTTGTTTTCTGGTTACAGAAAACAGAAACGCCGGCTCAAAGCCACAGTTAGGCTGGCGGATCACTCGATCCGCCAGCGTAACCTTTCCTGAATCTGGCCCACAGTGTGTGTGTTGGGGACTGGGGGGCTTGCATTATTCTCATGAACTTTACAACCATTTTCCAATATCTAATAGTAGAATCTGATGGTAGACCAATTTACACTCTTAATGCCAGAATAAGGACATTTCAGTAGAGGTAAAAATTCTCATAAGTTTAAAAAACGTCCCAAAAAAAAAAAATACTAAATATTCTAAAATAGGTCTTTTACTGTATGTATATAAAACATATACCTAGGATGTATATGCATTTATATACACTCAATGGCCACTTTCTTAGGTACAACTTGCTAGTACCAGGTTGGAACCCCTTTTGTCTTTAGAACTGCCTTAATTTTTTTGTGGCATAGATTCAACAAGGTGTTGGAAAGAAGTTTTGATCCATATTGACATGATAGCATCATTCAGTTGCTACAGATTTGTCGACTGCACATCCATGATGCAAACCTCCTGTTCCACCACATCCCAAAGGTGCTCCATTGGATTGAGATCTGGTGGTTGTGGAAGCCTATGGAGTACGGTGAACTCGTTGTTATATTCAAGAAAACAGTGGTGAGATGATTTGAGCTTGGTGACATTATGCTGCTGGAAGTAGCCATCAGAAGATGGGTACACTGTAATCATAAAGGGATGGACATGGTCTAACTTGCGGTAGGCCGTGGTATTTAAACGATGCTCACTTGGTAAAATGTGCCAAGAGAATATCATCCACACTTTTACACCACCACCAGCCTGAACTGTTGATACAATGCAGAATGGATCCATGCTTTAATGTTTACGCCAGATTCTGACCCTACCATCTGAATGTCCCAGCTGAAATTGAGACTTATCAAACCAGGCAACATTTTTACGATCTTATTTTGTCCAATTTTGTTGAGCCAGTTCGAATTATAGCCTCAGTTTCCAGTTCTTAGCTGACAGGTGTGACAAACAGTGTGGTCTTCAGCTGCTGTAGTGCATCTACTTCAAGGTTCAATGTGATGTGCGTAAAGAGATGGTATTCTGCATACCTTGGTCGTAATGAATGGTTATTTGATTTACGGTTGCCTTTCTATCATCTCAAACTGGTCTGCCCATTCTCCTCTGACATTAACAAGGCATTTTCATCTACACAACTGCCGCTCACTGGATATTTTCTATTTTTCTGATCCTGCTGCACCATCCAGCTCACCGGGTCGCTGACCTGCATCTACCTCTGCTGTTACCTGCATCCCGGTCCTACCTGGTGGTTCATCTTACATCCATCTGTGCCAGCTCCCACAGATCACTCCAGTGGCTCCTGAGCCAGGAAGAGAGGTCTCCACCTATAGCACTACCCCGGAGGAGCTGCTGGTTTGTTCTGGGTGGCATGTTACCTCGTGTTCCTCCGCCGTCTTGGTGAAAGTTGTAGTAACGAAATGTCCACACGACAGGTGTTTTTTCTGTGCTCTTTATTACCCAGCCGGGTAAAAACAATAAAACTTGGTGAAGAATAGAGGTTTAGCAAAAGTGGAGATAGCAGATTCAGGTGTGAGCGATAGGGAAACAGTCCTGCTTCCAACGATACTTTCTTTTTCACCACTCCAGCCTGAGTGTGTGTAGTGCACCTGGACAGGCTTCTCTCACAAGCCTGGCAGCCAGAATGTCACTCGGAACTTGGGAAAAGAAGTCTCTGCCACAGACCCTACCAATGGTTGCAAGAAATAATAGTCCGAAGTCCTCTTGACTAGATTTGACACCTGGATCTACTTCAGGTAGTTTTAAATTAGGGTACCGACTGACAGGTGGCCAACATCCATCCAGTTCCCCTGGTCCCCGATGGATGGTCAGGCCCCTATTGGAACACCAGCCTCTTGGTACTCCTCAGGAAGACTCTCCACCGTATGGCCTCCTCCAACAGGACGGACAGCCCAGGACCTCTTTAGGTGGGACCCAGTCGAATACTGAGTCCCCAATCGGCAGATCAATTGCTCCAGGCCAACGTGGTCCCGAAGCCAAGATCTCTGCATTGCACGCAAACCCCGGCCCGGAAGGCCATTTGCCGTGGTGGCGTGAAGTTACTACCCTAAAGGTGTGCGCCACACGAGAAGACTCAGGAAAAATCGCATTTTGCCCCATAAATACCCTCTCCCAGCATGCACAGCGAGGGAAACAACTCCTGATAGGCTGCTGGATAAGGCATCCAGACCTTGACTCCACTGCTGCCACCTGCCGATCTGGGGTGGAACTGCACCCTAGGAACAACAGCATGAGCCCACAGCACAGCCAAGCTGGGACAGAAGGTCCAAGTTTGAACTAATTAACCGCTTGCCGACCAGCCGCCGCAGTTTTACGCGGCAGGTCGGCTTGGCTGCGCAAAATCACGTAATATAATGTGATTTTGCAATTCAGCCACTAGGGGCGCGCACGCGCGCTGCTCGCCCCTGGTGCGACGCGCGTGCCCGGTGTTGCGGCAGCGCATCACAAATGAGCCGGCGGAATTCAAATGTAGCGGGTACGGGGCGTGTAGTATGCTAACTACGCGCGATCCCGCCGCCAACGTACTGCGCATGCGTCGAGTGTCAAAACATCCCCGTGCGCATGCTCCAAAATCTGTGAATGAACGTCAATGACGTCACATTCCCATTCATGACCGTTTTACGCAAGCGACGTTTTTTTTTTTTTTTCCGACGCGATGACGACGCCTATACCTAACATAGGATACTCCAACCCCATGTAGGTATATCTATGCGCCGCGTATCCCGTCCGGAAACGTCGTATCGTCATTGCGTCGCGCCGGATTTCGATCGTGAATTGCCGATTTCCGCTCATTAACATATTTTTTGAGCGTAAATCGGCGGGAACGCCCCCGGCGCCATTTTTAAGTTGAAGTAACGATGCGATGGCGAAACTCAGTTACGCTGCTCGCATCGGAACTTCAACCCGGCGTTTCTTGTTTTCTGGTTACAGAAAACAGAAACGCCGGCTCAAAGCCACAGTTAGGCTGGCGGATCACTCGATCCGCCAGCGTAACCTTTCCTGAATCTGGCCCACAGTGTGTGTGTTGGGGACTGGGGGGCTTGCATTATTCTCATGAACTTTACAACCATTTTCCAATATCTAATAGTAGAATCTGATGGTAGACCAATTTACACTCTTAATGCCAGAATAAGGACATTTCAGTAGAGGTAAAAATTCTCATAAGTTTAAAAAACGTCCCAAAAAAAAAAAATACTAAATATTCTAAAATAGGTCTTTTACTGTATGTATATAAAACATATACCTAGGATGTATATGCATTTATATACACTCAATGGCCACTTTCTTAGGTACAACTTGCTAGTACCAGGTTGGAACCCCTTTTGTCTTTAGAACTGCCTTAATTTTTTTGTGGCATAGATTCAACAAGGTGTTGGAAAGAAGTTTTGATCCATATTGACATGATAGCATCATTCAGTTGCTACAGATTTGTCGACTGCACATCCATGATGCAAACCTCCTGTTCCACCACATCCCAAAGGTGCTCCATTGGATTGAGATCTGGTGGTTGTGGAAGCCTATGGAGTACGGTGAACTCGTTGTTATATTCAAGAAAACAGTGGTGAGATGATTTGAGCTTGGTGACATTATGCTGCTGGAAGTAGCCATCAGAAGATGGGTACACTGTAATCATAAAGGGATGGACATGGTCTAACTTGCGGTAGGCCGTGGTATTTAAACGATGCTCACTTGGTAAAATGTGCCAAGAGAATATCATCCACACTTTTACACCACCACCAGCCTGAACTGTTGATACAATGCAGAATGGATCCATGCTTTAATGTTTACGCCAGATTCTGACCCTACCATCTGAATGTCCCAGCTGAAATTGAGACTTATCAAACCAGGCAACATTTTTACGATCTTATTTTGTCCAATTTTGTTGAGCCAGTTCGAATTATAGCCTCAGTTTCCAGTTCTTAGCTGACAGGTGTGACAAACAGTGTGGTCTTCAGCTGCTGTAGTGCATCTACTTCAAGGTTCAATGTGATGTGCGTAAAGAGATGGTATTCTGCATACCTTGGTCGTAATGAATGGTTATTTGATTTACGGTTGCCTTTCTATCATCTCAAACTGGTCTGCCCATTCTCCTCTGACATTAACAAGGCATTTTCATCTACACAACTGCCGCTCACTGGATATTTTCTATTTTTCTGATCCTGCTGCACCATCCAGCTCACCGGGTCGCTGACCTGCATCTACCTCTGCTGTTACCTGCATCCCGGTCCTACCTGGTGGTTCATCTTACATCCATCTGTGCCAGCTCCCACAGATCACTCCAGTGGCTCCTGAGCCAGGAAGAGAGGTCTCCACCTATAGCACTACCCCCGGAGGAGCTGCTGGTTTGTTCTGGGTGGCATGTTACCTCGTGTTCCTCCGCCGTCTTGGTGAAAGTTGTAGTAACGAAATGTCCACACGACAGGTGTTTTTTCTGTGCTCTTTATTACCCAGCCGGGTAAAAACAATAAAACTTGGTGAAGAATAGAGGTTTAGCAAAAGTGGAGATAGCAGATTCAGGTGTGAGCGATAGGGAAACAGTCCTGCTTCCAACGATACTTTCTTTTTCACCACTCCAGCCTGAGTGTGTGTAGTGCACCTGGACAGGCTTCTCTCACAAGCCTGGCAGCCAGAATGTCACTCGGAACTTGGGAAAAGAAGTCTCTGCCACAGACCCTACCAATGGTTGCAAGAAATAATAGTCCGAAGTCCTCTTGACTAGATTTGACACCTGGATCTACTTCAGGTAGTTTTAAATTAGGGTACCGACTGACAGGTGGCCAACATCCATCCAGTTCCCCTGGTCCCCGATGGATGGTCAGGCCCCTATTGGAACACCAGCCTCTTGGTACTCCTCAGGAAGACTCTCCACCGTATGGCCTCCTCCAACAGGACGGACAGCCCAGGACCTCTTTAGGTGGGACCCAGTCGAATACTGAGTCCCCAATCGGCAGATCAATTGCTCCAGGCCAACGTGGTCCCGAAGCCAAGATCTCTGCATTGCACGCAAACCCCGGCCCGGAAGGCCATTTGCCGTGGTGGCGTGAAGTTACTACCCTAAAGGTGTGCGCCACACGAGAAGACTCAGGAAAAATCGCATTTTGCCCCATAAATACCCTCTCCCAGCATGCACAGCGAGGGAAACAACTCCTGATAGGCTGCTGGATAAGGCATCCAGACCTTGACTCCACTGCTGCCACCTGCCGATCTGGGGTGGAACTGCACCCTAGGAACAACAGCATGAGCCCACAGCACAGCCAAGCTGGGACAGAAGGTCCAAGTTTGAACTAATTAACCGCTTGCCGACCAGCCGCCGCAGTTTTACGCGGCAGGTCGGCTTGGCTGCGCAAAATCACGTAATATAATGTGATTTTGCAATTCAGCCACTAGGGGCGCGCACGCGCGCTGCTCGCCCCTGGTGCGACGCGCGTGCCCGGTGGGCGCGATCGCCACCGGGCGCCCGCGATCACTCGTTACACACAGCTCTGTCCTGTCAGGGGGAGAAATGACTGATCGCATGTTCATACAATGTATGAACAGCGATCTGTCATTTCCCCTAATCAGTCCCACCCCCCCTTCAGTTATAACACACCCAGGGAACATAATTAACCCCTTCCTCGCCCCCCTAGTGTTAACCCCTTCACTGCCAGTGACATTTTTACAGTAATCAATGCATTTTTATAGCACTGATCGCTATGAAAATGCCAATGGTCCCAAAAATGTGTCAAAAGTGTCCGAAGTGTCTGCCATAAGATCGCAGTACCGATAAAAATCGCAGATTGCCGCCATTACTAGTAAAAAAAAAATATTAATAAAAATGCCATAAAAATATCCCCTATTTTGTAGGTGCTATAACTTTTGCGCAAACCAATCAATAAACGCTTATTGCGATTTTTTTTTTACAAAAAATATGTAGAAGAATAAGTATCGCCCTAAACTGAGGAAAAAATATGTTTTTTATATATTATTGGGGGATATTTATTATAGCAAAAAAAATATATTTATATTAAATAAATAAAAAATGTTTTTTTCAAAATTTCGCTATATTTGTGCTTATAGCGCAAAAAATAAAAACCGCAGAGGTGATCAAACACCACCAAAAGAAAGCTCTATTTGTGGGAAAAAAAGGACGCCAATTTTGTTTGGGAGCCATGTCGCACGACCGCGCAATTGTCAGTTAAAGCGATGCAGTGCCGAATCGCAAAAAGTGGCCCGGTCATTGACCAGCAAAATGGTCCGGGGCTGAAGTGGTTAACAATGGTCAGAGTTACTTGACTTTCTGACCCCCTCTAAATTCAATAACACCGGTTCTGAAAAGTAACCAGGCGCTACACAAGCTATTGAACAGGTGTACCTAATAAAGTGGCCCGTGAGTGTATATATACACTATATTGTCAAAAGTATTGGGACACCTGCCTTTACACATGAATTTTAATGTAATCCCAAACTTAGTCCATAGGGTTCAATTTTGAGTTGGCCCACCATTTCTAGCTATAATAGCTTTAACTCTTCTGGGAAGGCTGTCCAAAAGGTTAAGGAATGTGTCTATGGGAATGTTTGACCATTCTTCCAGAATTGCATTTGTGAGATCAGGCACTGATGTTGGACGGGAAGGCCTGGCTCGCAGTCTCCGCTCTAATTCATCCCAACAGTGTTTTATCGGGTTGAGGTTCAGGACTCTGTGCAGGCCAGTCATGTTCCTCCACCCCAAACTCACTCATCCATATCGTAGTCTTCACCAAAACCTGTTGAGGACCTTTAAGCTGGTCAGAGATTGTTCCACCAGACCCACAACAAACTGGGAGGACACTAGTAGTGTGTATATTCTTCCCATCCAGGAAGTTTCCATGGATGGGCATCTTCCTCTTATTAAGTCCAGGCCCCTGAAGCCTGGCTGTCCTGAGGGGGAAAGTTCCTATACCACTCTTGAGGACATTGCTGACGGCCAGTGAGCCTGTAGACTCCTCTATGGACATTGTAGGGACAAAATCCCTGCTGCCTAGGGACAGTGCACTTAGGACTAGGAAAAGATTCTGGTCGAGAAGGGACACACACCTGGCTCCGTGATGTGGGAATCTTAAAGAGTTGGGACAATGAACTGCCTACCTGGTTACTAAAGGCAGCTGCACCACTGTACTGCTTATCAGGCACCCCTTTCATCAGCTGTTGGTCTGGGCTTTCACATGGGAGAGACAGCAGCGGCTCTTTCAGGATGCTTTGCAGTCACTATTTTTTGCGTTATAGCGCCTGCAAAGCGCCCCAGTGTGAAAGGGGCCTTATAGCAATGTCCCTATAGTGAAGCTACTTCCAGTCTAAGGCTTCATGTACACTGCTGCTGGTAAACAAATGTTTAGAAGCAGTTGGGTGTTTTTTCCCAATGCCCCTGAACTCTCCTCTGTTATCTTATCAGTACATGTACACAGAGTCGTTTATAGTCGTTTCTAGGCAGTTGAGTTCAGAAGTATTTTTTGTAAAGCATTTTTGACTATTTTCAATATATATATATATATATATATATATATATATATATATATATATATATATATATATATATATATATGTATAACGCTTCTAAACGCAAACTCAGCATGTAAACGTGGCAAAACTGATGTCTTTAAACGTTGCTTACCATCTGTCAAGTTGAATCATTCAGGAGAGGTTTTAAACATCCCATGTACATTAAGCCTAACCATTTTGTTATGTACGCACAGTTTTTTTGGTTTCTGATCCCCCCATAGCAACTAGTAAAACAATTAAGCAGTAGGAAGGACCAGAACGGCACAGAAACATGACGACTTATGGAAATGTAAGAGATACATCTCTTGAAAATTAGGGAAATGCCACCTGAGAGCCGGTTCACACAGGGGCGACCTGGGATCCGACTTGAAGTCTCCCCAAGTCTCCCCAAGTCGTCCCAAGTCGCGCAGTTGAGAAAATCAATGGAAGTGAATGGGAGCCGTCTTAATGTACACGACTGAAGTTGCTCCAACTTCAGAAAATGTTTCTGTACTACTTCAATCCGACTTGTAGGCAACTTGTACCCATAGATTTCAATGAAGTTTGCCTCAGAAGTCTGATCACTGTATTAACTGAAGCAACAATACAGGAAGATAACATACATTTCTCAGGCAAACCTCTACCTCCCACAGAGCTGATCGTTGTTTGATTGGCCACTGGAAAGCCTCCTGTCATGAGGCGACTTAAAGTTGCCTTGTACTGTCCTGGAGGCAATTTGTTGCCTTGTAAGTTGCCTGATGATGATTCATACTCAAGTTGTCTCCAAGTTGCCTCGCAAAGTCGTGCTGGAAGTCGTGTTGCCCCTGTGTGAACTGACTCTTAGTTATCACTGGAAGATGTGTATAATTTGAAAGATTTTGGACCGGATTCACAAAGCACTTACGCCGACGTATCTCGAGATAAGCCGCGTAAGTGTAAAAATGTGCCGTCGTATCTGTGTGCCGTGCCCACAGAACTAAGATACGCCTAAAAACTGGCTTCAGTCCACCAACGTAACTTTCCTATGCAGGTGTATCGTGGGTGCATAGTTACGCTGGACGCATCTGGCGCTCCCATTGATTTCCTATTTAAATATAGAAATGAGGGAGATACGTCGATTCAGGAACGTACTTGCACCCGGCGCATTATATACGCGGTTTGCATAAGTCGTACGTCCGGCATAAAGTTATTCCCCATATTGGAGGCGCAACTCATGCAAAGGTATGGACCAGGGAACGAATGCCGTCGTATTTACGTGAATAGGGCTGGGCGTAGGTTACGTTCACACCGTAGGCAGTGATTCTATGTATCTTAGGCAGTTGTTTCGACGTGATTGTGAGCATGCACACTAGGATGCGTCCAAGGTACGACGCATGCGCAGTTCGCTTTTAGTACTTGTGTGACGCTCGGCCCATCATTTGCATGGGGTCACGCTTCATTTAAATGTATCACGCCCACTTCCAGCCCATTTCTACCTACTTTGACTTAGGCCGGCTTACGCCTACAAATGTACGTTACCCCGGCGCAGCGTTGGGAGCATTTGCTTTGTGAATTCCATGCTTCCCTCTCCACGCTGCGCCGGCGTAGCGTAAAAGACATATGCTACGGCGGCATATATATGCGCCGATATATGTGAATCCGGGGCATTGTCTTTAATTCTGTTCAAGTGACGACTCATAATTTTAGATTTTTCCTCACTATGAGTTACCAAAACAAAGTGAAATTCCCTGATGGGGACATAATAAGCATTAGAACCATGATAGGAGTTCTAACCTGTCATCACTCTATCCAATAAACACATATTTATTTAAAAAAAAAGATACTTACCTGGCAGGGGAGACACCATGATCATGAAGGTGGTTCTCCCAGGGCGAGGCTCGGCCATTGCACTCCGGCTGGGCTGATCGTGGTGTCCTCCCTGCCACTGCTCGGCCTTTTGGCTAAGATCAGGTGTGGTATCCATTCTCGTCAGTTGCTAGAGGAGCGCTGAAGCACCTCCTATATGTGGAGGGTGGATGCAATCTAATAGCGTCATTGCACCTGGAAGGGTGGTTTCAGCAGGGACTATGCCGTGCTGCCCGACAGATACTGGGGGCCGGCCAATGGTTGCGTCTGAGCCACCTGGAAGGGTGCTTCTGGTGAGGATGGGTGGCTGTGCCTGGTCTGGTCTTTTTGCCGGGTTCTAGTCTGGCCTTCTGGCTGGCTGGTGCAAGTGCTGTCCCTGTCGGAGATCTGGTAGGAGGAGCTGGAACTGCCCTGATGGAAAGACGGGGTAGGATCATGCAAATCCTGCTGGGTTGACAGGGAGTCTGGAAGGGTTAGTATTGGTGGAGGCTGCTAGGTGAGGGCAGCTTCTTCCCAAGAAAACCTGGAAGGGCTCTCTTTCTGGCAGGGGTGGAGGGCTGCACTGGCCGGTCGGGGGGTTAGATTTGGAACAGAAAAGCCTATGGTGCATGTGCCCCTGGAGTGGCAGTCCAGGGGTGTCTGAGAATCACTGTGAGTGAGGGTCACTTTGATTTAACGACACCATGGTCACTGCACCAGCTACACGCTTTTAGCACCTGCCTCCTGGGCCGGGCCTTTTGGCCAGGACCGGAGGAATTTTTTATTCCTGTCCGGAGGGCCTGGTCATTGTTGAACACAATGACCACTTCTTCACTCTCCTCTTCACTATCCCTTTCCCCCACTTTATTTAATTTATTAGCCTATGTTTGTCACCTTTTTGTTTTTTTTTGTTGTGCACGTTTTGTACACAGTGTGATTAGTAGGGTGCCGGTCCTCGGGCCAGCCCTGAACGTCTTGGGAGTGGGTGGACATGGCCTTTTGGCTTAGTTCACCTGCTCTCATGGGGTCTCCCTTCGGGGGAGTCCCACCTAGTACTTGGAGGGTTCTGTTTCGGCAGTCCCTTCAGGGAAGTTGGGTCCGAGTCGGCTTCGGTTGCTCGGACCACAGTAACTCAGTCCCCGTCTGGAGCCTAACGCCCCGGGGGATCAGGGTTTGGGTCCCTTCTGCACAGAAGGACCACTTGACGTTGCACCCGTCTGCACGTTTTTGTGAACACTCTTTATGTGTGTGCACATTTTTTCTGCACCGGGTGGAGTTTTTGAGTGTGTTTCACACGCCATAGGCTTTTCAAAAATAAACACATATTTATTATACATAATTAAAATAAACTTTATGTATTATAAGTTTTTAGAAGGTGGGAAACTATGAAAAGTAGTTTGTACATGATAGTTCTAATATTGTTCAGGCAGTAAGTTCTGAATTGTTGGAAAAGCTCTTGGCTTAGCCTGGGTACAGAATGGCCGAAGCACAGCTGGATATGTCAGCCGCAATTCCCCGCATATAGAAAATGATGTCATATGAAGTCTGAATTGTGACATTAGTCTCTTTCGAAACATAATTTAGACTTGTGTTGACAGGCTTCATTTTAGCAGGTACTATTCTACCCTTATTAAGGAGTAGAAAGTTTTGCATATGGATTTATGAATGTCACAAAATGCTATTTCATATTCAAGCAAATTTCTTTGTTTTATTTTAAAAGAATATTATATGCTGTAAAAGATATAACTCTCAATTGCAACTGTATTACACAATAAAATGTGTATGTAAATAATATATAATAGTGAATTTACCGTGAAGGCTGCTTGCGAAGTAAAGAAAGTCATGTGCTGGCCATTCTATATTAGCAAAGCAGGTCCTAAACCAGCCTTTTTCAACCAAGGTGCCTTCCGAGTTCTTCAAGGGTGCCTTGGCAAAAATGCCTAAAAACTACCCAAAAATTGTCAACAAGCCAGCAAGTGGATAAAGCCTGCCTTTTCGTTACACAAAGCCACAAGTTTTTCTAGTGCAGCATTTTAACCTTGGGCAATGATATTGCCAGCTATTGGAAAAGACACAGAGGGAGAAGAGAAACACTCGAATACTAGTCAGTACCAGTTTGCTAAGGTGGAGCAATAAATCACCTCTAATGCTAGGTGACCTATGTACATGGATGCTGCTACAATATTTAAATATATTCCTTTTGTTTTTACACTTTAGAATGAGGTACCGTGAAGTTGTGTATAAAGCTAAAAGGGTGCCTTGACTGAAAAAAGCTGGAGAAAAACTGTCCTAAACCCAGAGGCAGACATGTGTCTCGATGGAAGATGAAGAAATTGTTTTCTCAAAATGAAAATCCAGTGGGTTTA
This sequence comes from Rana kukunoris, assembly GCA_029574335.1. Lineage (NCBI taxonomy): Eukaryota > Metazoa > Chordata > Amphibia > Anura > Ranidae > Rana > Rana kukunoris. The sequence goes on along the minus strand of CM056050.1, from coordinate 500,683,666 downwards.
TGGCAAAAATAAATTCACTGCATACATGGATCTGCTCTGCTCATTCATTGAGGTTCACCTAGTGTTTTCACAGAGCTGACTCTTAAAGGAGAAGTCCAGCCTAAGGTCTGTTTGCCAGGCTTCTCCTATGGGTCACAGGAGTGCAATTCGTTTTGCACTTCTGTGACCCGTTTTCAGCAGAGAGCAGACTAAAGTCCGCTCTCTGCTGACGTCACAGTAATCAGTCCAGGCACTGCGTTATCCTGACAATGGGGGTCTGGATCCACTAGGTGCCTGGACTGACAGCAGTCTCGGCTTCTCAGCAAGCCACTGAGATCCTGATATGGTCACTTCCTGCCCCTCCACAGTTTAGCACTCCAGTGAGCATGGAGGAGCACAAACTTGGGGGAAAAAAACAAACCCACCCTTCTCTTTTAAAGCAGAGTTCCCTGGAAGGTAATGTCCTAATATTAAAGGTCAGCAGCTATAGTATTTGTAGCTGCTGACTTTAAATTTTTTCACCCAGGCTGGACCTCCTCTTTAAGCAGCTTTAACCTTTCCAAAACGGCAGTTATTGATGTGACATAGCTCTTTGTTACTTTATAACCTATCTCCGGCCATTGAACCTTCCAGCCAGCTGACAAAGTATCGGTTGCTCATTTTGTGCCTCACCTGCCATTCCACTACTAAATGTCCTCAGCCTTGTGGGTTGAATTACACCCAGCATCATTCAACTGACTTCTTTTGAGTGTAGAGGGTTGTTGACCTGGACCAGAGGGGACATCACCACAGCTAGAGTTATGCCACGTACACACGACCGTTTTTCATGTCATGGAAAAAAACTGTTTTTCTCGACGTGGTACTTGTCAAGCCTGCCTTTCATACACACGATCGTGGAAAAAAATGCTCAAGCAAAGCCCGGTGACGTACAACACGTACGAAGGTACTATAAAGGGGAAGTTCCATTCGAATGGAACAACCCTTTGGGCTGATTATACAAATTTCATAACTTGCTTCTGAGCATCTGAATTTTTTTCCCCGTCGTTAAAGCCTACACACTACCGTTTTTCACGACGAGAATAACAACGACGTGAAAAACGGCAAGAAAAAATAGAGCAGGTTCTAAATTTTTAATGCTTTTTTTTCTCATCGAGGAAAAATGCTCTGGAGCCTTCACACGATCGTTTTTAATGACCAATTAAAAATTGCATTTTTCTCGTCATGAAAAATGGTCTTGTGTACATGGCATTAAAGTTAGGATCTGCAGAATACAGGGTGCCTTGCCGGGGCCTGCAGCTTACGCATGTATTTGCAATTGTGTGTAACTAAAGCCCTGTTTTTAACGCATACTGTTAGACAGGCTAATTTGGTTGGTCTCAGGCTGGTTGGTAAGTTGAGCTTAGAAATTCCTTGGTTTTATTTGACATGTGTTTGCCCTTCCAGTGCTTCTTGCTGTGAAGACCAGTTATAGGTGGGGGAAGTGACTTTTTTGTATTGTTGACATATTGTTAGGCAAAGCACTGACACCTTTGCTGCCATAGTGAAATGTGCTGGGTGATTAGTGTGTTCCTGTGCCTTTAAGGAGGGGTGGGCTCCCTCCAGTCATCTGCCCTTCATCTATCTCATTAAAAACAACATGTGCTCCCACTGTGGAGACTCTTAAAAATTAGAGTTGGGGTCTGCAGAATATAGAGTGCCTTGCCAGGGCCTGCAGCCAACGCATGTATTTGCAATTGTGTGCAACTAAACCCCAGTTGTTAACGCATACTGTTAGACAGGTCAATTTGGTTGGTCGCAAGCTGGTTGGCAATTTGAGCTTGGAAATTCCTTGACTATATTTGACATTTGTTTGCCCTTCCAGTGCTCCTTGTTGTGAAGACCAGTAATAGGTGACCTTTTTTAGTATTGTTGACATCACCACAGCACTCACACAGAATGATGCAGAGACGAACATTATGTGACCTGTCTGTCAAAAAGGTGAACCCCCCCCAAGGTACATACAAAATGACATACAACTAGGGTGACCACATTTCTAAACTACTATTCAGGGACACCCCCCTTCTCAAAAATCAGCTTGTGCTGTAATGAATTACAGCACAGTGATTGGACACAAGAGGGGGAGTTTATGATTTCTCCAATCACAAGCAGGGGGCGGGGACTGTGCTCCCCCAGGCATTCCTGGCCAGGACAAGTACTGTCAGTGAGTAAAGCGGTGATGTGGCGACCTTTTTTGGGGGCATTAATTTGGCTTGGTCAACCCTACATACAACACTATTGAAAGATATCTTTGGGCGCCCTAATAATTCTTATTAAAGTTGCCTTAAAAACTACCAGGGTTAAAGAGTGTATTTTTTTACTTTACAACTTCATTACATCTATTTTTGGCTAAATTGTTAGGGATGCAGAGGATGCAACTTCTCCAGGGCCCATGCGGTTCCTCTGCCTTATTTACCAACTGTGTGCTCATGTTCATACTAAGTAAAAATGTATCTGTTCTTTGCCCTTTTCAACTCCATTTATCAGAAACGCAGATAAAGATAAAGAAAGGTGAAATTTAGCAACTTCATTAAATATCAGCAGATTGAGGCGTATTATGAATACAAGTAATATCTGTGCGTTCTGTTCCTTTATATTAAAGCGGAACTCAAGGCCTGTATAAACAAAGTAACGTGTATTGCAGGCATGTATTCTTTATTGTATTTGTAAATAGAAAAAGTTCCTAGATTTGCCTGGATACCAGCCTTCTATATTCCCCTGTATATTAGAATTGTAAGAGAAGGAGGGGGAAAATGTGAGTATTTAGCTGTTTGTGAAGTAAATATGCAAATATACATATGAGCCCACTTAAAAAGTGCAGACAGCATTGTGTAAATCCAGAGCATTTGTTTACAGCATTCCTAAAAATATGATTTGATTGGCTACTGTAGGTTACTGTGCACTGAACATTGCTGAATTCCATAAAAACCTTATAAAAAAATGACCATTTGCATGGTAAAACTTTGTGATTCTTTTGGGACCTCAGATAGGATAATGTGGCTGTGCTAAAGACTGATATGGAGATGTGCTGTCTATGTGTTGGGAGACAGAGAAAGGTGACCCTGAGGGTCAGAATTTGGCAGTTCTGGGTGTGGCCCCAGCATTGCTTTCCATGGGTATTTTTAACATTCAGGAATGGCACGTGAATCTCCCCCTTGGAACCAGATCACACGTGAATTTCCCCCTTGGAACTAGATCACACAGATTTCTGGCTTAACCCAATCCTTGCTGGTAGCATCACAATGCAACATGTTGCTCCTCTGCTACATTTCTTCCATGTACCGAAGGTCAAAAACAACCAGCTCGTGGGTTTCCTACAGAAGATATATCTGACATTTTATTTGACTATGTTGTGACAGATATGTCCTTTATTATAATCAGTACCGCACTGACTCTTCCTTACAGTGTTCTTAAAGCACAGGAATATGTCTTACTTCTACAAAAGTAGCATGCACACCGTACTTCATTAGTGCTTCATTGCCAGTTCTTGTGCAATCCTTTCCAAATATTGCTGGTCAGGAAGAGGTCATTCAAGGGCACCTGTTTGAGTTGGCATGAAACAGAGGGGTGGGGAAAGTTGGTTATCTTTTCCTATCGTTACTTTTAAGGTCACCAGGCACAGCGTGTGACCATATAAAGCACATCCTCATCTTGTTGGCTTTGTAGGATGCTGGCAGAGCCGCCATGGTAGGCACAGCGCCCGCAGCTGCGCCATCTATTAATGATCTTTAGAAATTAGGTATGAGTTGGAGGATCGCTTTGAAAACAATACTGTCAGGGAATTATACATGAGCGTTCCATGTGATGCTTATAGAGGACGCGTGATCTTATTTTAAAATGTATAACATGCTCTAAGTAAAATAGTTCATATTTGTTATGTAAAGTAATATAAGTGGGCCACACAAAGATTTTTGTGTAAGATGGTTTTGTGTGTTGCATTTTGTTTTTTCATGTTACAGGTATACATTATGACATCCTGCGCAGTACAATAATTCAATTAGGTGTTATAAGTTACTGTACTCCACATTACACCTTAGGTTATTAAAGCTGAACTCAGGCCAAAAACAATATTTGGATATGTGCTCTGTAAAAATCAACTAGCCCTACGAACTGTGTGCTATGCGTATAGGCTGCAACTGTTACTTTAATTCACCCCAAGCACTATAGTAATTGCCAAATGTCTTGCTCTGAGACTTAGGCCGCGTACACACGATCGGTCAAAACCGATGAAAACGCACTGAAGGTCCGTTTCATCGGCCCAAACCGATCGTGTATGGGCCCCATCGGTCAGTTATCCTTCGGTCAAAAAAAAGAGAACTTGCTTTAAAATTTACCCACTTGCTACCCGCCCGCCGTCAAATGACGGCGGGCGGGTAACGTTCTGTTCCTGTCAGGGAGAGAGGAGACGGCGGCCGCGAGTAACTGAGCTGGGACGTGGAGCTCTGTGTGTAAACACAGAGCTGCACGTCCCTGTCAGGGAGAGAGGAGATCGGTTGTGTCCCTTGTACATAGGGACACAATCGGTCACCTCCCCCAGTCACCCCCCCTCCCCCTACAGTAAGAACACACATAGTATACACATTTAACCCCTTCCCCGCCCCCTAGAGGTTAACCCCTTCCCTGCCAGTTACATTTATACAGTTATCAATGCATATTTATAGCATTGTTCACTGTATAAATGTAAATGGTCCCAAAAATGTGTCAAAAGTGTCCGATGTGTCCGCTATAATGTCCCAATCCGAAAAAATAATCGCAGATCGCCGCCATTCCTAGTAAAAAAATAAATAAATAAAAAAATCATAATTATGTCCCCTATTTTGTAGGCAATATTACTTTTGCGCAAACCAGTCAGTATACGGTCAGTGCGATTTTTTTTTTTCCCCAAAAAATATGTAGAAGAATACGTATCGGCCTAAACTGAGATAAATATATATATTTTTTTTTAAATGGGATATTTATTATAGCAAAAAGCAAAAAATATTGTGTCTTTTTTCAAAATTGTCGCTCTTTTTTTGTTTATAGCGCAAAAAATAAAAACCGCACAGGCGATCAAATACCACCAAAAGAAAGCTCTATTTGTGGGGGAAAAAAAGGACGTAAATTTTGTTTGGGAGCCACATCGCACGACCGCGCAATTGTCAGTTAAAGCGACGCAGTGCAGGAAGCTAAATTTTGTCTGGGCAGGAAGGGGGTGTAGGTGCACAGTAGGCAAGTGGTTAACCGATGGACGCCTAACCGACAGGTCAAAACCGATCGTTAGTATGCAAAAGCATTGATTAAAAATCCACGCATGCTCAGAATCAAGTCGACGCATGCTTGGAAGCATTGAACTTCGTTTTTTCTTCAGCAATTCGTTGTATTTTACGTCACCGCGTTCTGACACGATAATTTTTTTAACCGATGGTGTGTAGGACCGTTCTCATCGGATGGACTGATCGTGTGTACGCGGCCTAAGGCAGATAGATGATACGATTTTCTATCCTGCAACTATGAGTTGCATGAAAGAAAATCGTTTGATTTCCCCATCCACACAGTCGGTTCTTCTGGCAGGTGGGCGTGGGGAGCCACCCCCTGACGAGAGAGCACAGAGATTATTGCTAGCTGCTATAGCCTCTGGCAATAACTGCATTCTGAAAATCCAAATTGCTGGTTGTACCCAAGTCGATCAATAGATTGACATGGGTACATTCATCTTGGCGATAGATGGTTCATATCTCATCCGGTCCCTGATGAGCCGGCCGAGATTTGAATCCTCTACGGCCAGCTTTACAGTCCCAGCTGGAGTACACTGATCTTAGTGTGTCACTCGCTCTGCACTTTTGCCAGTGAGAAAACATTTCGCATTTCAAGGCGTTCTGAGGTTTGAGGAGGGAAGATCCTGCTGTTCATCTGCACCTCCTCCATTCACAGAATGCCTTACATTCTGTAAAAGGAGCGCAAGGTGTTTTCTCAATGGACGAGATGCTGAGCAAGTGGCCAACTATTATTAGTGTACTCTAGCCAGAACTCTGAGTCTCAACAACAGTCATTCGGCACTTACAAAACTGTATAGGGGTGAATGAAGGTAAAACACCGCCTACACAACTTCATTAGTGCTATTTTGCTATTTTACAGTGCACATATCTAAATATTGTTTTTGGTCATAGTTCAGCTTTAAATATACATTCAGATTAAAGTGATTGTAAAGGCTCGTTTTTTTTCTCCAAAAAAATAAATGACAAACATGTTAGGCCGCGTACACACGAGCAGACAGATTTGTTCAAATCGGCCGGGCCGACCGATTTGAACAAATCTGTCTGCTGGGGACACACGATCAAACCAAAATCCCTGCCGCCAGACGGCGCGGTGACGTGGCGGTGACGTTGACGCCACCACGTCACCGCACCAGGAAGTAAAACACTTCCGCGCATATGCGTCGAAACCATTCGGCGCGTGTGCGAGAAGACATGTCTGTTGGTTAGCGTACTAACCAGCAGACATGTCGGACGGACAGGTTCCCAGCCGACAGATTTCAAAGCATGCTTTGAAATCTGTCGGGTGGCCAAATCCGTCGGCTCGCCCGTACACACGCTCGAATCTGTCTGCTGGGATGGTCGGGCCAACCGTTTCCAGCAGATAGATTTGATCGTGTGTACGCGGCCTTATACTTACCTGCTCTGTTGTAATGGTTTTGCACAGTGTGGCCCAGATCCTCCTCTTCTTGGGTCCCTCTTCTGTGATCACTCCCTCATGTTCAGTTCCCCCACAGCAAGAAGCTTGCTATGGGGGCACCCGAGCTGAGTCACAGCTCCCTGTGTCCATTCAGACACGGAGCCCACCGGCGTGACCCCGTCTTCTATCCTCCCTGATTGGCTAGTCAACTTTGATTGACAGCAGTGGGAGCCAATTGAGCCACTGCTGTGTCTCCGCCAATCAGGAAGAAGAATCTCCGACAGCTGAGACATTCATAGACATCACTGGAACTAGATGGACCTCAGGTAAGTGTTAGGGGGGCTAAGGAGAATGCAATAGGAAAAAAACCTTCCGCCTTTACAACCCCTTTAAGCATGTATCCTAAACCTATAACTAATTTATACCAACATCCCAAAGTGGAACTTTGATTAATTAGCTGGGTGTCTTTTTCAACTATAAGACCCGAGAGCTACTCACCACTTAATGGGCTGATAAGCTGTGAATACATATACTAATTCACCTGAAAAGAAACTCAAGTAAATAAATGACTTTCCATCTTTCCTTGGCTTTGTTATGCACGTTAATACAAATTTTTACCTGGGGTGCCCAAACTTTCGATCCCCACTGTATATGCTGTAATGTAATTGAAAAAATCTGGTGCAAAAAAAAAAAAATACTGGTGCAAAAAAAAACAAAAAAAAATGGTGCAATCTTATTGCTCTTCTGAGCTATGTGAATGTGATTTCTGTGTACAGAGTTCACTTAAAAAGCAGGTTGTTTTGATGGAAAAAAACTATCAGTATATTTTTTATTATTTTCACCAGCTTTAACATTACAGAGCCAGAAGTCTGCTACTTTGTTCCTACAGTATGCGTGCTGTAATTACCTAGAATGTGTATTCAGTTATGCTTAGAATGTGTTTCATTGAACCTTCGCTCACCCTTTTCACACATTTAAGTGGTATCTCCCACTCTATCCATAATTGGCAACAACTACTGTTCATTAAATTCAGACTCAGCCTTCCAAATAAAGCAAGGTCACGTAAGACATTGAGCTCATTTATTCCAAAATCTAATCTATGTCAATGTTCTTTCCATTACCAGTTATAATATATACACTCTGTATGTAAGAAATTTATATGGAATTTGCATGCAGTAGGACATATAATAGTCGATGCTGATGCCAGTAATTAGCAGAGTGCTCCCTTTGTTCTACATGTCCTGTTACAGTTAGTTGTTATATGATATCCTTTTTAAAGGCATTCTGTCGTCTTGTGTGTTTGTAGCTATGCATGTGTGGAGCGTGTCTGTGTGTCTGTAGACCTTATAGTATGTAGACAAAGCCTGTTGTGTAATATTAGATGGCATCTTGCAAAAAAAACATGAAACAATACAAGCTATATAGCACAGAACTTAGGAAGGATAGTGGAAATAAAGCAAAAGGTTAAATTAGTCAAGGACATAGAACATAAATTGGTAATACACACATTATGACTTAAAGGGTAACTTTACTATTTAAACTTAATCTATTAAAAAGTAGTTGAATAATAATAAAAAAAAAAAGCTGTTATAGTATGAACATGTTCTGAAACAACTGCAAATCTTCTGTGAAAAAACAAAACTTTTTTTTTTCAAAGGGCTCATTCACACTACACAGCGCACATTATTGTCGGTATAACGTAGGTGTGCAGTGTGAATATGTGAAGCCAAGCGCCGCAGTGCATTTTCAACTGCTTGCCGACCGCTGCACAACAATATACATTGGCAGAATGGCACGGCTGCGCAAAGCAACATACCTGTATGACGCCTGTAAGTCGCAGCTTAGTGGGCGTGCGCCTGGAGCGTGCTCCATGGCGTGCCCGTGGGTCCCACGGACTCAATGTCCACCAGGTGCCCGAGATCGTGTCACGGAGCAACAGAACAGGGAGATGTAAACAAGGCATTTCCCTGTAGGATTTCCCCATAGGATAAATACCTCTGAGCTCTCTCCCAGTTTGTCATATGTGAGTCTCTTGGGAGGATGCACACTTTGTCTTAGCCGCACGGGAGAGTAGGTTCCAGCAGTCTGTGTAGTGTCCCCTGACGTTTTAATTGGTATGGTTAGGACTATCGAGTTCCTTTGAAAAATGCCCTTCTTCAGGCTCAGAGCTCAACATAAAACATGGAGCATCATTCCCTTTGGAAAGAAGAGAAGGACTCTCTTGATGCGCTCTTTCCGCACCTCCTGAATTTAGGCCTTCAACTTCAATAGTGCCTGCTGGTCTAGGAACTCTTAAAAAAGTCTATTAAGTCTCTGGTTCAGGTACAACTCTTTCTGTGTTGATCTTCCTTGCATCCTTAAAGGGTGGTAGTGACTCCAACTCTGGTCCAAGAGACTGACGTACCACCTTAGTTGTTTCTTTAGGTTGTGAAAGGTACCATCTTAGCTGGTCTCTGTGGCTGTGGTGGCAATACTTATTAGCGTCCAAAGTTTCTTCATTCTTTTCAAAGGGCTATCAACTGAGCTGTCCTCGGCAGGCCATCACCAAAAAGGCACCCCCACTATCTCATCATCCTCTTCCTCCTCAATCCCCCTTCCTCCTGATGAAGACACTGAACTGGAAGAAGACACTAGACTGGAAAACACATACGCTTCCCCAAACTCATCTTCATCTTCATCGATCATGTCTACTGTGGCAAAGATTTACTTTTGTGAGCGTGTCCGAGGGGGCTGTACAGATATTTGGGGCACTCTTACTGCATCTGATGTTGATAGCAGATGGTTTCTGTGTCACGTCTTCAAGGGTCCTTTTTCCCCTTCAGTTCAGTTCTGATCTGATACACAGGTAGGCCGGGAAATTATTTGCACACAACATAGGGATGATGATTCCATCGATCCGCCAACTTATGTTTTCCTGGCACCCCTAAGTTCTTCAGTAACACTCGGTCACTTGGTTGCACGTCCTGTATCTTTACTTTTAGATCACATTCTCTGACTAGGGATGAGCTTTGTGTTCGAGTCGAACGTATGTCGAAATACGAACAAAACGGGTCGTTCGCGCCAAATTCGAGTGATGCGCCACGTCCCATAATTCACTGTGGCATTGCGCGCTGATGATTGGCCAAGCATGCTCTATGACCTGCATGCTTAGCCAATCACAGCACTCAAAAAAATTAGAGCCATAATTGGCCAATTATGGCTCAGGGCTTTAGCACACGCCCCACACTATAAAAGGCCGCCTGCTGGGCGGCCTCGTGTAGTGTGTTCTGGGCTTGTTCCAGATCAGACAGAGAGAGAGATTGTCTTTTTTCTAGCTAGATAGACCAGGCAGGCTAGTCAGTTAAATTTACAGTGTGTAGAGGATATATATACATCCCAGGAGTTGTACATATATGTATACACTGTATAGTTTAATTAGATTAGTTCTTCCTAATCTGTCAGGCAGTTAATTGTGCTAGCTGCAGTGTTCTCACGTGGTGTATTGCCCGTGTGCTCAGTGCACTTAAACCCACTTGCTGTATACTGCAAGTTTTCTCATTACTTTGCACCTAAACCCACTTGGTGCATAGTGCAAGTGTGCTCATTACTTTGCACCTAAACCCACTTGGTGTATTGTTTATTGCTTGTATAGCGTAGAATCACCCGAAGGTATCGAAATGCTTCCAGACCTTAACAATTCACAACGAGACCGGGTGTTACAGGCATAAATTAACATAGTAACAATATACAATATGTACCACGATTAAAATCACTTAATATAACAACAATATAGAACCAAAAAACCAATACGATACAATATAAAACCATAAAAATCACATAAAACCAACGGAGAGACAACACACAATTCCCCATAAAACAAATTCAGCAGTACTACCCTCCAAAATGCCCTAACCTCAATACTCCTATCCTTCTGCCTCTTCGTGTATAGTGCAAGTGTGCTCATTACTTTGCACCTAAACCCACTTGGTGCAAGTGTGCTTATTACTTTGCACCTAAACCCACTTGATGTATACTGCAAGTTTGCTCATTACTTTGCAACCAAACCCACTTGATGCATAGTGCAAGTGTGCTCATTGCTTTGCACCTAAACACAATTCGTGTATAGTGCAAGTGTGCTAATTACTTTGCACCTAAACCCACTTGCTGTATACTGCAAGTTTGCTCATTAATTTGCAACTAAACCCACTTGGTGCATAGTGCAAGTGTTCTCATTTCTTTGCACCTAAACACACTTTGTGTATAGTGCAAGTGTGCTTATTACTTTGCACCTAAACCAACTGTATACTTGCTGTATACTGCACGTTTGCTCATTACTTTGCAACTAAACCCACTTGGTGCATAGTGCAAGTGTGCTCATTACTTTGCACCTAAACACACTTTGTGTATAGTGCTAGTGTGCTCATTACTTTGCACCTAAACCCACTTGGTGTATACTGCAAGTTTGCTCATTACTTTGCAACTAAACCCACTTGGTGTTTAGTGCAAGTGTGCTCATTACTTTGCACCTAAACACACTTGCTGTATACTGCAAGTTTACTCATTACTTTGCACCTAAACACACTTGGTGTATAGTGTAAGTATGCTAATCACTTTGCACCTAAACCCACTTGCTGTATACTGCAAGTGTACTCATTACTTTGCACCTAAACACACTTGGTGTATAGTGTAAGTGTGCTAATCACTTTGCACCTAAACCCACTTGCTGTATACAGCAAGTTTGCTCATTACTTTATAACTAACCCAACTTGGTGCATAGTGCAAGTGTGCTCATTACTTTGCCGCGCGTTCCGTGGTGGTGTTATGGCGCCGACCCCTCACGTGACTGGCGCGCTTGGCTGCTTACGCGTGGTGCATCAAAATGACGGCGTGTCGCCCAGGACCCCACGGCCCTGTTCGGAAAGCCGGAAAGGCCACACAGTGCCACCCAACATGGTGGTTTTGGCGTCTCAGCACCACGTGTGGAGGGGGGGCTCTTTGTGTAGGGGGGAGGGGGGGTTTGGTGGGGGGGCTTGCCCGGGAGGGGGTGGGATCTGTGTGTTGTTGGGGGGGTTTGTCTAGTTCCCACCGGCTGGGCCTGGCCGCCCTTTGGCTCAGTAGTTGGGCGGGCGGGGGGGGTTGGGGGGGCTCTATGTCAGTGCATACACACCCTCAATCAGAGGGCTGGCCCTCACACACATATAAATCATCAGCACCTGGGGAATGGATCTCAATCCCATGGTGACCTGAACCCGGCTGGTCGGATATACTGCAGCTACTAGAGGGTAAGCAAATGCCTTTGGCTTACTTTGTTTTTTTCTCTCTCTTGCTTTGTTCCCAAATGCCCAGGGGCGGACTGACAACTCATGGGGCCCCCGGGCAATAGAAGACCATGGGGCCCCCGGGCAATAGAAAACCAATAGAAGACCACTCTAACTTGCGGTCACCTGTTAGTCTGTGTCCACTTGGGAGGGGAGAGGGGCTTGGTGAGGGGAGAGGGTGAGGAAGAGAAAGAAGGGGTGTGGGTGAGAGAGGGTGGTAGAGAGAGAGAGAAGGGGGATGGATGAGAGAGAGAGGGAGAGAGGGGAGGATGGATGAGAGAGAGGGGAGGATGGATAAGAGCGAGAGAGAGGGAGAGAGGGGAGGATGGATGAGAGAGAGAAAGAGAGAGAGGGGAGGATGGATGAAAGAGAGAGAGAGAGGAGGATGGATGAGAGAGAGAGGAGGAGGAGGATGGATGAGAGAGAGAGAGGAGGATGGAAGAGAGAGAGAGAGAGAGAGAGAGAGAGGAGGATGGAGAGAGAGAGAGAGAGAGAGAGAGGAGGATGTGAGAGAGAGAGAGAGAGGGGGGATGGATGAGAGAGAGGGAGATGAATGAGAGAGAGGGAGAGAGGGGGGATGGATGAGAGAGAGGGAGAGAGGGGGATGGATGAGAGAGAGGGAGAGAGGGGAGGATGGATGAGAGAGAGGGGAGGATGGATGAGAGAGAGAGAGAGGGGGGAGGATGGATGAGAGAGAGAGGGAGAGAGGGGAGGATGGATGAGAGAGCGAGAGAGGAGGATGGATGAGAGAGAGAGAGGGTGGATGAGAGAGAGAGAGAGAGAGGATGGAAGATAGAGAGAGAGGGTGGATGAGAGAGAGAGAGAGAGAGGATGGAAGATAGAGAGAGGAGGATGTAAGAGAGGGAGAGAGAGGAGGATGTAAGAGAGAGAGGGATGGATGAGAGAGAGGGAGGGAAAGAGAGAGAGGGGAGGATGGATGAGAGAGAGATAGGATGGATGAGAGAGAGAGAGAGAGGAGGATGGAAGAGAGAGAGAGGAGGATGGAAGAGAGAGAGAGAGAAAGAGGGGAAGGATGAGAGAGAGGGAGATGAATGTGAGAGAGGGAGAGAGGGGGGATGGATGAGAGAGAGGGAGAGAGGGGAGGATGGATGAGAGAGAGAGGGGAAGATGGATGAGAGAGGGAGAGAGGGGAGAGAGGGGAGGATGGATAAGAGAGAGAGAGAGGAGGATGGATGAGTGAGAGAGAGAGAGGAGGATGGATGAGAGAGAGAGGGGAGGATGGAAGAGAGAGAGAGAAAGGAGGATGGAAGAGAGAGAGAGAGAGAGAGAGAGAGCGCACCCATAGCACCCTACAGAAAAAGTACAAACAAACCCTTAAAAAGAAAAAGAAAAACCTCATCTCCAAAAACCTGCAACAGCTGGAAGAGGCACTTCAGGAAAATTCTTTCTGGGAAATATGGAAGAATATTGGCTCAGCACCCAGGAAAAACAATCTCCACATCCAAAATGGCGACATCTGGCTCAATTACTTCAAGGACCTCTACAAAAATATCACAGAGGAGGCTCTAACTGTAGAACAAACAGACATCATCAAAAGACTTAATGATATGGAGGAAAAAATTAAGGACTTCCAGAACCCCCTAGATGTACCGATTACACCACAAGAAATTGGGGAGAAAATCCAAAACCTGCAAACCAAAAAATCCAGTGGGATGGATGGAATCCTGCCAGAGATGATTAAACACGGCTCCCCAGAGGTACACTCTGCAATGTGTAAACTGTTCAATCTGGTCCTGAGTGCTGGTTACTACCCTACAGTATGGAACCAAGGCCTCATAACACCCATCCATAAGAGTGGAGACCAATACGATCCAGCCAACTACAGGGGGATATGTGTCAGCAGTACACTAGGGAAACTATTCAACAGTATCCTCAACAAACGGATCCTCTACTTCCTGACACAACACAATGTCCTCAGCAGAAGTCATGCAGGGTTCATGCCAAACCATCGCACTACAGACCACATCTACACCCTGCACAGCCTCATCAAGAATCACGTCCACCAAACAAAACATGGGAAGATATTCGGCTGGTTTGTGGACTTTAAGAAGGCATTTGACTCAGTGTGGCACCCAGGCATGTTCCTCAAACTATTGGAGAGTGGAATAGGAGGGAAAACATACGATGTCATCAAGAGTTCATACACTGAGAACAGCTGCAGCATAAAGGTGAATGGGAAAAGAACGGAACACTTCCGGCAGGCCTGAAGAGTCAGACAGGGCTGCAGCCTAAGTCCAACCCTCTTCAACATCTATATCAATGAACTGGCTGCGGCTCTAGAATCCTCCTCAGCACCAGGACTGACTTTACATGACACCGAGGTGAAGTTCCTGCTGTATGCAGATGACCTCCTGCGTCTGTCACCAACAGAGAAAGGCCTACAAGACAGTCTGGAAGTGCAATCAATTCGAGCAAAACAAAAACCATGGTGTTCCAAAAGAAAAATACAAAAACAAAGAGCCCTTCCTTTACAATAAACAACTGCACTGTGGATGAAACTAACAGTTACACATACCTCGGCCTAGACATCACCCAATCAGGAAGTTTCAAGCCAGCCATAGAGGCACTAAAAGACAAGGCATGCAGAGCCTACTATGCCATCAGGAGACGGCTGTACCACCTAAAACCACCCGTGAGAGTCTGGCTCAGAATATTCGATAGCGTCATCGCCCCAATTCTTCTTTATGGCAGTGAAGTTTGGGGTGCTGTCACCTACCCAGACCAATCCAAATGGGACCCCAGTCCAACAGAAATATTCCATCTGGAATTCTGCAAGCACCTCCTCCAAGTCCATCGGAGCGCCTCCAACAGTGCTTGCCGGTCCGAGTTGGGCAGATTTCCCTTACATCTTGCAGTACAGAAGAGGGCGCTATCATACTGGGACCACCTACAAAACAGCAGTCCCAACTCCTACCACCATAAAGCCTTACTGGACAGTAAGAACCAGTCCAAGCCGTGTGGCCTGCAACAACTTATCAACACCTTGTCAATCCCAAACTCCCAACAATGCGGCCTGACAAAATCTCACATAAAAAACATAGGGCCAGATTCAGGTAGAGTTGCGCTGGAGTATTTCGATATGCGCCGCGTAACTGTGAATATGCGCCGTCGTTTCTATGTGGCCGTACCCACCAAACTAGATGCGACAGAAAACAGGGCCATTTCCGATCGGCTTAACTTTCCGACGCCAGAGTCTCGTCAGCGCATAATTTCGCTTGGCACATCAGTCGCGCCTATTGATTTCCCCTGCAAATATGCAAATGAGGGAGATTTCCCGATTCGCGAACGGATTAGCACCATACGCTGGCTACATGCGCCACGCGTATCTCGTCCGTCCGGCGCAAAGTTATTTCTACAAATAGCTGCTTTATCTTTACTCCAGACGGCCACAGGTCAGCAGGAGAGCAGCTACAGCAGCAGCGTTACCGACGAAACTAGCAAGCTGAACAACCACACGTGCAAGGACAACACCTCTGTGTGCCAACATGCCAGGGGCAGTCGCGGTCCTAGCACTAGTACTGGGTCCCCCGGTATGGAGGCGGGCACGTGAGAGGATATACCGCACGCGCATGAGCCTCTTTGGCATGGGGGATGAGGAGGTGTATCGCCTCTTCAGATTTAGCCCAGATGCAATACTTGAACTAACCACAACCCTGCAGGGTGACATCACCAGCAAGACACACCGCTCACAAGCAGTGCAGCCACTGGTGAAGGTACTGGCAACACTTCATTTCCTTGCAAGTGGATCATTCCAGCGTACAAGTGGAGTGGTGGCTGGGATGTCACAGTCCTCCATGAGCAGATGTGTGCACCAGGTTGTCCCTGCAATCCTCAGACGCATGTCCAACCAGTTCATCAGACCAACCACTGAGGAGCTGCGGCTGAAGGCAATGACAGATTTCTACAGCATTGCCAGATTCCCACGCACTGTGGGGGCCATTGATTGCACACATGTGGCCCTTCAGCCCCCCAGTGCCACAGAGCACATATACCGCAATCGGAAGCATTGGCACTCCATCAACGTACAGGTGATAGCCGATGCCCAACGCCTCATATGGCACGTCCGTGCCAAACACCCAGGGTCCAGCCATGACAGCTTCATATACCGTCAGAGTCCCATCCCAGCAGAATTCCAGCAGAACATGTATGGGGACAGCTGGCTGGTTGGTGAGTGACATGGGTGGCAGGCATGACTATCCCCTCCCATGATGCACACCTCACAAGTGGCACATGCACTACTAACATCCTCCTGTCTTTTCGCTTACAGGTGACTCTGCATATGCACTAGGACCCCATCTAATGACTCCTTTCCGGAACCCCCAAACCAGAGGAGAGAGAAGATACAATGAAGCACACATCAAAACCCGTGCAGTGGTGGAGCAAACATTTGGGCTCCTGAAGTCCCGTTTCCGCTGCCTGGATAGGTCTGGGGGGGCCCTATTGTATTCCCCTACCTTCGTGTGTCAGATCATCGGTGCATGTTGCATTCTGCACAACTTTGCCATGAGAAAAGGCCTGCAGATTGACATGCGTGATGACCTGACCCCCCAACCAGACAGCCCCCCCCTGCCAGAGGAGACCCAGTCAGCTGATGGAAGAGCAGTCAGGAGGGTCCTCGCCGTAGGCATCTTTGGACACTAAACCAAAACATTGATCACACGGACAATGCACGCATGCACACCACTGATGTCCCTAGATCACACACACCACATCCACATCACATTGGATTAGCCCAAGTCCAGCATGTAGGACTTGGGAGCAGCAACGCCAGCGTCAAGGCCCCAATGATGTCGCTGTCCATTCATACACCACCACGGCCGAGGGTGACACCCCTTACTGGCAGGAGTGCCACCCCCTTACATTCACACACCATTCACACTGCAACGTGTGCAGTATCAAAAAAAAAAATATCTCATATCCAGATCATAATCACAAATAAAATAACTCATAACCTGAGCATTAAGAAGAAATAAAATACAAAACTCATGTCCTGAGCACCAATCAAAAAAACAAAAAATAAATCATCTGGGATGATGCCACTCTCATGCCTCCTAATGGTGGCCACCTTGCCCCGAACCTTGCGCCGTAGATCGTTGATCTTCTTGGCAATATCGCCAGCAGTCCGGGTGGAGTACCCCAAAATATTAACCCTGGCAGCAATGCTTGCCAGGATGGCCTGCTTCCTCTCCCGGGTGGTCTTTCGGCTTTTCCTGCCATGGAGGAAAAATCCTTGTGGGTCTCCATAGCCGAAATAACAATAGAGACCTCTTGAGGATTGAAATTGAGGTTCCTCCTCTCTTTGGGGGTAGCGGGAGCAGCCATAACAGAGCAAAAGTAACTTCCCTGGGGTGGGGGGAAACGGAAATACTTTTGCGCCGGAATGGCGCTTCCGCTGGCGCTTTTATACGCGCAACGAAACACATTGCGCTGACATTTCCCGTGAAGTGGTGCCGACGGAAGTTGTGAGCATGCGCATGCGCACAAGTGGAGCCTCACTCACTGCGCATGCTCCGTGGTTGATGCGCTGAACGTAAGCCTCTGCGCTGGGCTCTGCCCATCATTTACATATGATCACACCCACTTCCACTTGCGTCGGGTTACGCCAGCGCATTTTCGTTACTCCGGCGCAAGTTTAGGAGCAAGTGCTATGTGAATAACAGTACTTGCGCCGAAAGTGTCGGCGGAGTAACGTAAATGAGAAACGTTACTCCAAAGTAAAGATGCTCCAATCTACCTAAATCTGGCCCATAATGGATAACTCCAAAGAAAAGCATGTTGGAGAATGGAGATACGAAATAACAAACTCCAAAAAACTAACAATTTACCAGTCACTGCAGAGAGACTACAAACTGGCCCCGTACCTGGAGGTGCTACAAGTCCCCAAAGACAGACAGACAATGAGCCTGTACAGACTGAGTGCCCACAGCCTGGAAATGGAATTAGGACGGCACAGACAGACCTACAAGCCCAGGGAGAGGAGACTGTGCCAGCAATGTGACCAGGGGGTCCCGGAGGATGAGGAACACTTCCTGCTACATTGCCCCAAGTACTCATCAGTGAGGGACACTCACTTCCAGAGACTCTCCGCTCTCATCCCCGACTTCAACTCTACAGAAGAGAAAGAGGAAACTCCAATTTCTACTGGGAGAAGAAGAACCAATGGTGAAGATGCAAATAAAAAAGGAGATTCCGCGCCAATAGCTCGAAAAAAATATTTGTTTGATTAAAATTAATGAAAAGATGAGTGAATATATATATAGTGAGACAAAAAACGTATATATATAAAGCTGCTCCTCAGGTGTCAATTAGTGTAAACTAATAGGCAATGTGATAAAGAAAGAATAGAGGGCGCTGGGGTAAATTATGTGATTAAACTACAAACACACTGTGAGTAAATCTACAAACAATATGATGTAAATAATGGTATAAAACCCAATGGTGTATATAAAAAGGTGAAGCAAATAAACCAAAATGTGCTGTACAATAATAGAACCAAATAGCATAACTGGTGCGTCCTATATAGTGTTCAGGTAATGACAAACAGTGCAGTCCTTAAAATCCAAAAGGAGAAGAAGAAAAAACATAGAAAGAAATTCTTCAATGAAATTCCACAGTTCCTTCACCAGGCAGACTGAAACACCCCAATCGTGCTCAGAAAAAAGGTTGCGCTTACCAGATGGTCATGACCTCTTAACAAAAAGAAGGTCAATCTCGCTTTATGCAGGAATATGCCTGCATTCATTTGGAAGGATTTCTTCACCACCAAGCAAAAAAGGTTTCACTCCATAGAGATGTACATGGAATAAATGGACAGAGAAATAGCTCCCATAGTGCGATCAATTTAATTTAAAAATGGAATAAAAACAAAACAAGCCAAATGGCTACTTACAAAAAACAGTGCCCTATCCCGGCACTGAGGCTGCAGGCAATCACAAACTGGGAGTCAGATAGCGCACTCGCATGGGGCGGCCTCGCTCTGTTGCGTGAAAGAGCAGTAATTCCTCAGAGAACCGTGGCTGCATACATAGACCTCGTACCTCCTGGATACGTGTAGTAGCAACTCCTTCGTGGTGCGTCTCTGTGACAGACGCCGGGAGAGAGGACACAGGGTGTACACGTGACCAGGCTGCGCCGACCGACGTACGTTTCGTATGGATAACGTCTTCATAGCTGCCCAATATGCCCATAGCTTCATAGCTGCCCAATATGTGACAGCGTGTCACTGACTGAGAGGGACATGAGAAACTGAGGACTTAGTCCTTTCACAGACTTAGGTCCATTCCCCGTTATATTACCCCCCCTTTTCTTATACAAACTGTACTGCTTTGGCAATGCTAACATGTATTTGGTCCTGCCACTAAAGCTAATTTGAATTGATATGAATTGAATTGAGAGAGGAGGATGGAAGAGAGAGAGAGAGAGAGAGAGAGGGGGGATGGATGAGAGAGGAGATGAATGAGAGAGAGGGGGGATGGATGAGAGAGAGGGAGAGAGGGGGATGGATGAGAGAGAGGGAGAGAGAGGGGGGATGGATGAGAGAGAGGGAGAGAGGGGGATGGATGAGAGAGAGGGGGGATAGATGAGAGAGAGGGAGAGAGGGAGATGGATGAGAGAGAGAGAGAGACAGAGAGAGAGGAGGGTGGATGAGAGAGAGAGGAGGAGGATGGATGAGAGAGAGAGGAGGATGGATGAGAGAGAGGGGGGTGGACGAGAGAGAGAGAGAGAAGGATGGATGAGAAAGAGAGGGGGATGGATGAGAGAGAGAGGGGGATGGATGAGAGAGGGAGGGGGATGGATGAGAGAGAGAGAGGGGGATGGATGAGAGAGAGAGAGAGAGAGAGGGGGATGGATGAGAGAGGGATGGATGAGAGAGAGGGAGAGAGGGGGGATGGATGAGAGAGAGGGGAGAGGGGGGATGGATGAGAGAGAGGGGAAGAGGGGGGATGGATGAGAGAGAGGGGAAGAGGGGGGATGGATGAGAGAGAGGGAGAGAGGGGGATGGATGAGAGAGAGGGGGTGGATATGAAAGAGAGCGAGGGGGGTTAATGAGAGAGAGCGAGGGGGTGGATGAGAGAGAGCGAGGGGGGTGGATAAGAGAGAGCGAGGGGGTGGATAAGAGAGAGCGAGGGGGGTGGATGAGAGAGAGCGTGGGTGGTGGATGAGAGAGAGCGAGGGGGGTGGATGAGAGGGAGAGAGGGGGGTGAATGAGAGGGAGAGAGGGGGGTGAATGAGAGAGAGCGAGGGAGGTGGATGAGAGAGAGAGGGGGATGGATGAGAGAGAGGGGGTGGATGGGAGAGAGAGAGGGGGATGGATGAGAGAGAGGGATGGATGAGAGAGAGGGGGGATTGATGAGAGAGAGGGGGGTGGATGAGAGAGAGGGGGGTGGATGAGAGAGAGCGAGGGGGTGGATGAGGGAGAGCAAGGGGGTGGATGAGAGGGAGCGAGGGGGGTGGATGAGAGGGAGAGAGGGGAGTGGATGAGAGGGAGAGAGGGGGGTGGATGAGAGGGAGAGAGGGGGGTGGATGAGAGGGAGATGGATGAGAGAGAGGGAGAGAGGGGGATGGATGAGAGAGAGGGGGATGGATGAGAGAGAGAGGGGGTGGATGAGAGAGAGGGAAAGAGAGAGGGGGATGGATGAGAGAGAGGGAGAGGGGAATGGATGAGAGAGAGGGGGATGGATGAGAGAGAGCGAGGGGGGTGAATGAGAGAGAGCGAGGGGGGGTGAATGAGAGAGAGCGAGGTGGGGGGTGAATGAGAGAGAGCGAGGGGGGTGAATGAGAGAGAGCGAGGGGAGTGGGTGAGAGAGAGCGAGGGGGTGGATGAGAGAGAGCGAGGGGGTAGGATGAGAGAGAGCGAGGGGGGTGGATGAGAGAGAGAGAGGGGGATGGATGAGAGAGAGGGAGAGAGAGGGGGATGGATGAGAGAGAGGGAGAGAGAGAGGAATGGGTGAGAGAGAGGGGGATGGATGAGAGAGAGGGAGAGAGGGGGATGGATGAGGGAGAGGGGGGATGGATGAAAGAGAGGGAGAGAGGGGGGATAGATGAGAGAGAGGGATGGATGAGAGAGGGGGATGGATGGGAGAGAGAGAGGGGGATGGATGAGAGAGAGGGATGGATGAGAGAGAGGGAGAGAGGGGGGATGGATGAGAGAGGGGGATGGATGTGAGAGAGGGGTGGATGAGAGAGAGCGAGGGGGGTGGATGAGAGAGAGCGAGGGGTGGATGAGAGAGAGCGAGGGGGTGGATGAGAGAGAGCGAGGGGGTGGATGAGAGAGAGCGAGGGGGGTGGATGAGAGAGAGCGAGGGGGGTGGATGAGAGGGAGAGAGGGGGGTGGATGAGAGGGAGAGAGGGGGGTGAATGAGAGAGAGCGAGGGAGGTGGATGAGAGAGAGCGAGGGGGGTGGATGAGAGAGAGCGAGGGGGGTGGATGAGAGAGAGCGAGGGGGTGGATGAGAGAGAGCGAGGGGGGTGGATGAGAGAGAGCGAGAGGGATGGATGAGAGAGAGAGGGGGATGGAGAGAGAAGGAGAGAGAGAGAGAGAGGGATGGATGAGAGAGAGGGAGAGAGAGGGGGATGGATGAGAGAGAGGGAGAGAGCGGGGTGGATGCAGGGCTGGCCTTAGTTGTTCAGGCGCCCTGTGCAAGATAATCCTCGCCCTCAAGCTATTGCGCTGCCTGGTACCAAGAATGAAATGCTGCCCCCCCAAAAAAAATCACGCCCACCAAAATGACCTCTTCAGGGCAGCTCTGACCTGTGGAGAGGTGAAAGGGGCACAGGAGGAGGACACAGCATACTGATGATGTAGAGGAGAAGTTATATGATGGTGGACTGTGGACAGAGCACATCGGTCTCTGTCCCTCCCCTGCATGCCATGGCTGCTTCACCCTCCAGGCTCCCAGTCCCAGCACAGTCCTCCTCTCACTTCATATCCCCCCCAGTTTTACTCCCCTCCTCACCCCTGCTTGGCCAAGTCCTCCTATGGCGAGTTCATTACACAAGACACTGGGCCAATCGTCTATTCAAAAATGGCTTTGGAACGGTGCATGCGCAGTTGCATGGTTGGCTTGTGGCCATCTTTTTACAGACTTTCATGGACACCCCGATTCACTGACGGTTGGCAACACTGGCGGCAATTTGCTGGCTCAGTGGAGCAGGCGGAAGGGGAATGGCGGGCAGGAGGCGATGAACCATCGGGTCCCATGTGAGTAAGTGACTGCGACTCACATTCTGCGAGCTGTGATGTCTGCACGGCACCCCTGTTGCCCATGGCGCCCTGTGTGGCCGCACAGCTCGCACACCCCAAAGGCCGGCCCTGGATGGATAAGAGAGAGGGGGAGAGGGGGGATGGATGAGAGAGAGGGATGGATGAGAGAGAGGGGGATGCATGAGAGAGAGGGGGATGGATGGGAGAGAGAGGGGGGATGGATGAGAGAGAGGGATGGATAAGAGAGAGGGAGAGAGGGGGTTGGATGAGAGAGGGGGATGGATGAGAGGGGAATGGATGAGAGAGAGGGATGGATGAGAGCAAGGGGGGTGGATGAGAGAGAGCGAGGATGTGGATGAGAGAGAGGAATGGATGAGAGCGAGGGGGGTGGATGAGAGAGAGCGAGGGGGTGGATGAGAGAGAGAGGGGGATGGATGAGAGAGAGGGAGAGAGAGAGGGGATGGATGAGAGAGAGGGAGAGAGAGGGGGATGGATGAGAGAGAGGGAGAGAGGGGGATGGATGAGAGAGAGGGAGAGGGGGGATGGATGAAAGAGAGGGAGAGAGGGGGAGAGGGAGGATGGATGAGAGAGAGGGATGGATGGGAGACAGGGGGGATGGATGAGAGAGGGGGATGGATGGGAGAGAGGGGGGGATGGATGAGAGAGAGGGAGAGAGGGGGGATGGATGAGAGAGGGGGGAATAAATGGGAGAGAGGGATGGATGAGAGTGAGGGGGGTGGATGAGAGAGAGCGAGGGGGATGGATGAGAGAGAGTGATGGATGAGAGCGAGGGGGGTGGATGAGAGAGAGCGAGGGGGTGGATGAGAGAGAGCGAGGGGGTGGATGAGAGAGAGCGAGGGGGGTGGATGAGAGGGAGAGAGGGGGGTGGATGAGAGGGAGAGAGGGGGATGGATGAGAGAGAGAGAGGGAGAGAGGGGGATGGATGAGAGAGAGGGAGAGAGGGGGATGGATGAGAGAGGGGGATGGATGAGAGAGAGGGATGGATGAGAGAGAGTGGGAGAGGGGATGGATGAGAGAGAGGGAGAGAGGGGGGATGGATGAGAGAGAGGGAGAGAGGGGATGGATGAGAGAGAGGGGGATGGATGAGAGAGAGGGGGTGGATGAGAGAGAGGGAGGGGGTGGATGAGAGAGAGGGAGGGGGGTGAATGAGAGAGAGCGAGGGGGTGAATGAGAGAGAGCGAGGGGGGTGAATGAGAGCGAGGGGGTGGATGAGAGAGAGCGAGGGGGTGGATGAGAGAGAGCGAGGGGGATGGATGAGAGCGAGGGGGTGGATGAGAGAGAGCGAGGGGGGTGGATGAGAGAGAGCGAGGGGGATGGATGAGAGAGAGAGGGAGAGAGAGGGGGATGGATGAGAGAGAGGGAGAGAGAGGGGGATGGATGAGAGAGAGGGAGAGGGGGATGGATGAGAGAGAGGGAGAGGGGGATGGATGAAAGAGAGGGAGAGAGGGGGAGAGGGAGGATGGATGAGAGAGAGGGATGGATGGGAGACAGGGGGGATGGATGAGAGAGGGGGATGGATGGGAGAGAGGGGGGGATGGATGAGAGAGAGGGAGAGAGGGGGGATGGATGAGAGAGGGGGGAATAAATGGGAGAGAGGGATGGATGAGAGTGAGGGGGGGGTGGATGAGAGAGAGCGAGGGGGATGGATGAGAGAGAGTGATGGATGAGAGCGAGGGGGGTGGATGAGAGAGAGCGAGGGGGTGGATGAGAGAGAGCGAGGGGGTGGATGAGAGAGAGCGAGGGGGGTGGATGAGAGGGAGAGAGGGGGGTGGATGAGAGGGAGAGAGGGGGATGGATGAGAGAGAGAGAGGGAGAGAGGGGGATGGATGAGAGAGAGGGAGAGAGGGGGATGGATGAGAGAGGGGGATGGATGAGAGAGAGGGATGGATGAGAGAGAGTGGGAGAGGGGATGGATGAGAGAGAGGGAGAGAGGGGGGATGCAGTATACACAGGGAGAGAGGGGATGGATGAGAGAGAGGGGGATGGATGAGAGAGAGGGGGTGGATGAGAGAGAGGGAGGGGGTGGATGAGAGAGAGGGAGGGGGGGTGAATGAGAGAGAGCGAGGGGGTGAATGAGAGAGAGCGAGGGGGGTGAATGAGAGCGAGGGGGGTGGATGAGAGAGAGCGAGGGGGTGGATGAGAGAGAGCGAGGGGGATGGATGAGAGAGAGGGAGAGAGAGGGGGATGGATGAGAGAGAGGGAGAGAGAGGGGGATGGATGAGAGAGAGGGAGAGAGGGGGATGGATGAGAGAGAGGGAGAGGGGGTATGGATGAAAGAGAGGGAGAGAGGGGAGAGGGGGGATGGATGAGAGAGAGGGATGGGTGAGGGAGAGAGGGGGGGGTGGATGAGAGAGAGGGAGAGAGGGGGATGGATGGGAGAGAGAGGGGGGATGGATGAGAGAGAGGGATGGATGAGAGAGAGGGAGAGAGGGGGGATGGATGAGAGAGGGGGATGGATGAGAGAGAGGGGGATGGATGGGAGAGGGGGATGGATGAGAGAGAGGGAGAGAGGGGGGATGGATGGGAGAGAGGGAGAGAGGGGATGGATGAGAGAGAGGGGGATGGATGAGAGAGAGGGGGTGGATGAGAGAGAGGGAGGGGGGTGGATGAGAGAGAGGGAGGGGGGTGAATGAGAGAGAGCGAGGGGGTGAATGAGAGAGAGCGAGGGGGGTGAATGAGAGCGAGGGGGGTGGATGAGAGAGAGCGAGGGGGGTGGATGAGAGAGAGCGAGGGGGATGGATGAGAGAGAGAGGGAGAGAGAGGGGGATGGATGAGAGAGAGGGAGAGAGAGGGGGATGGATGAGAGAGAGGGAGAGGGGGATGGATGAGAGAGAGGGAGAGGGGGATGGATGAAAGAGAGGGAGAGAGGGGGAGAGGGGGGATGGATGAGAGAGAGGGATGGATGAGAGAGAGGGAGAGAGGGGGGGTGGATGAGAGAGAGGGAGAGAGGGGGATGGATGGGAGAGAGAGGGGGGATGGATGAGAGAGAGGGATGGATGAGAGAGAGAGAGAGGGGGGATGGATGAGAGAGGGAGATGGATGAGAGAGAGGGGGGATGGATGGGAGAGAGGGATGGATGAGAGCGAGGGGGGTGGATGAGAGAGAGCGAGGGGGATGGATGAGAGAGAGGGGGATGGATGAGGGAGAGGGATGGATGAGAGCGAGGGGGGTGGATGAGAGAGAGTGAGGGGGTGGTTGAGAGAGAGCGAGGGGGGTGGATGAGAGAGAGTGAGGGGGGTGGATGAGAGGGAGAGAGGGGGTGGATGAGAGGGTGAGAGTGGGATGGATGAGAGAGAGGGGGATGGATGAGAGAGAGGGAGAGAGGGGGATGGATGAGAGAGAGGGATGGATGAAAGAGAGGGGGAGAGGGGGATGGATGAAAGAGAGGGAGAGAGAGGGAGAGAGGGGGATGGATGAGAGAGAGGGGGTGGATGAGAGAGAGGGGGTGGATGAGAGAGAGGGAGGGGGGTGAATGAGAGAGAGCGAGGGGGTGAATGAGAAAGAGCGAGGGGGTGAATGAGAGAGAGTGAGGGGGGTGAATGAGAGCGAGGGGGGTGGATGAGAGAGAGTGAGGGGGGTGGATGAGAGAGAGCGAGGGGGGTGGATGAGAGAGAGAGAGAGAGAGGGGGTGGATGGATAAGAGAGAGCGAGGGGGTGGATGGATGAGAGAGAGAGAAAGAGGGGGTGATGGATGAGAGAGAGGGAGAGAGGGGGATGAATGGGAGAGAGGGGGATGGATGAGAGAGAGGGAGAGAGGGGGATGGATGGGAGAGAGGGGGATGGATGAGAGAGAGAGGGGGATGGATGAGAGAGAGGAGGATGGATGAGAGAGAGAGGGGGCTGGAAGAGAGAGAGAGGGTGATGGATGAGAGAGAGATTGTGATGGGTGTGAGAGAGAGGGGGATGGATGAGAGAAAGAGGGGGATGGATGAGAGAAAGAGGGGGATGGATGAGAGAGAGAAGGGGATGGATGAGAGAGAGAGGGATGGATGAGAGAGAGAGAGGGGTATGGATGAGAGAGAGAGGGAAATGGATGAGAGAGAGAGGGAAATGGATGAGAAAAAGAGAGGGATGGATGAGAGAAAGAGGGGGATGGATGAGAGAAAGAGGGGGATAGGGGGATGGATGGGAGAGAGGGGGGTGGATGAGAGAGAGGGAGAGGGGGGATGGATGAAAGAGAGGGAGAGAGGGGGAGAGGGAGGATGGATGAGAGAGAGGGATGGATGGGAGACAGGGGGGATGGATGAGAGAGGGGGATGGATGGGAGAGAGGGGGGGATGATGAGAGAGGGGGATGGATGGGAGACAGGGGGGATGGATGAGAGAGGGGGATGGATGGGAGAGAGGGGGGGATGGATGAGAGAGAGGGAGAGAGGGGGGATGGATGAGAGAGGGGGATGGATGAGAGATAAGGGAATAAATGGGAGAGAGGGATGGATGAGAGTGAGGGGGGTGGATGAGAAAGAGCGAGGGGGATGGGTGAGAGAGAGTGATGGATGAGAGCGAGGGGGGTGGATGAGAGAGAGTGAGGGGGGTGGATGAGAGAGAGCGAGGGGGTGGATGAGAGAGAGCGAGGGGGGTGGATGAGAGGGAGAGAGGGGGGTGGATGAGAGGGAGAGAGGGGGATGGATGAGAGAGAGAGAGGGAGAGAGGGGGATGGATGAGAGAGAGGGAGAGAGGGGGATGGATGAGAGAGAGGGATGGATGAGAGAGAGTGGGAGAGGGGATGGATGAAAGAGAGGGAGAGAGAGGGAGAGAGGGGGATGGATGAGAGAGAGGGGGTGGATGAGAGAGAGGGGGTGGATGAGAGAGAGGGAGGGGGGTGAATGAGAGAGCGAGGGGGTGAATGAGAGAGAGCGAGGGGGTGAATGAGAGAGAGTGAGGGGGGTGAATGAGAGAGAGTGAGGGGGTGAATGAGAGTGAGGGGGGTGGATGAGAGAGAGCGAGGGGGGTGGATGAGAGAGAGCGAGGGGGGTGGATGAGAGAGAGAGAGAGAGGGGGTGGATGGATAAGAGAGAGCGAGGGGGTGGATGGATGAGAGAGAGAGAAAGAGGGGGTGATGGATGAGAGAGAGGGAGAGAGGGGGATGAATGGGAGAGAGGGGGATGGATGAGAGAGAGGGAGAGAGGGGGATGGATGGGAGAGAGGGGGATGGATGAGAGAGAGAGGGGGATGGATGAGAGAGAGGGGGATGGATGAGAGAGAGAGGGGGATGGAAGAGAGAGAGAGGGTGATGGATGAGAGAGAGATTGTGATGGGTGAGAGAGAGAGGGGGATGGATGAGAGAAAGAGGGGGATGGATGAGAGAAAGAGGGGGATAGGGGGATGGATGGGAGAGAGAGGGGGATGGATGAGAGAGAGAAGGGGATGGATGAGAGAGAGAGGGATGGATGAGAGAGAGAGAGGGGTATGGATGAGAGAGAGAGGGAAATGGATGAGAGAGAGAGGGGGATGGATGAGAAAAAGAGAGGGATGGATGAGAGAAAGAGGGGGATGGATGAGAGAAAGAGGGGGATAGGGGGATGGATGGGAGAGAGGGGGGTGGATGAGAGAGAGTGAGGCCTCGTACACACGAGGCAATCTATTTGTTCAAATCGGTCGGACCGACCGATTTGAACAAATCTGTCTGATAGGATTTTGGTTTGCTCGCGTGTACACACGAGCAAACCAAAATCCCCACCAGCAGACGGCGCGGTGACGTGGCGGTGACGTTGACGCCGCCACGTCACCGCACCAGGAAGTAAAACACTTCCGCGCATGCGCCAAATCCATTCGGCGGCGGTGCGGGACGACATGTCTGCTGGTAAGTGTACTAACAAGCAGACATGTCGGGCGGACGGATTCCCACCCGATAGATTTCAAAGCATGCTTTGAAATCTGTCGGGTGGCCAAGTCCGTTGGCTCGGCCGTACACACGATCGAATCTGTCTGCTGGGACGGTCTAGCAGACCGTTTCCAGCAGACAGATTTGATCGTGTACACGAGGCTTGAGGGGTGGATGAGAGAGAGAGAGGGGGATGGATAAGAGAGGGGGTGGGTGAAATTGACCCCCTAGCCTGGCCTGCAGTCCTTCCTGTCCCAGCCCCTGTCTGTGGTGGGTAGGTGTGTGTGATGCACATACCTCCCGCCAATCCTCGTCCCCTGGGCACTCGGCCAGACCATCTTGCTTCTTGACAGGTTGTCACAGCTGGGACTGGGAGCCGACATTGGAGGTGGTGTACAGGCTCTGGGAGATGCCGGGGATGCCGCGCTTACTGCTGCTTAGCCTCAGGTCAGGGTGGCGATTCTCCCACTCCCTCTCACACTGTTCCTTTAAGCCAGCCTCACACTTGACTCGGAGCTCAGCTGCGTTGGACCCCAGCCTCCCAGGAGCAGTAGCGCGGAGGAGGAGGAGGAAGTAAAATCCTTCATGTGATGTGCCTCGCTTTCAACGCTGACCATGTAGGGCATGGGTCTTCAAACTACGGCCCTCCAGGTGTTCAGGAACTACAATTCCCATCATGCCTAGTCATGTCTGCGATAGCCAATCCCATTGAGAACGTCTGTTGATGACGAAACGCGTCTGGGGGACGCTGAGTGACGTCACCACGTGGGGAGATTCCCTATTGCATGCCGGCCGGCTTTTTTCTACATGCTTGATTTATCGTTTACATTGTGAGTAGTATGTTTTTTAATTTAATAAATTTTTAAACGGAATTTCACTATGGTGAGTTTCTTGTCTTAAACCGCCCTATGGTTGAATGGTGAACTATGTCCAGACAATACCCTGGTGGATTGAAGCTGCAGTGCCCCTTCCTGCCTGCTCCGTGAACACGCATCTGTCTCGTGAATGCCAAGGCCGTGGCTGGGCTATAGCCAACTGCTCTTCTTGAGCTTACTTTTGGTAAGCAGCCAATCTTAATTGTGGTAAAGGGATCACTTTCAAGAATACGTTTGTCACCGCGGTGGTCTATTATTGTGGAAATTTTTATACATGCAGCACCCAACATTGAATGCATCCTGAAACTATATGCTGGATTTTTTAAGGAAACTCCTCTTTTCAAAACAATTGCTTTATTGACTGTTTTATTGTATACTTTTAGGGGTTTATGGGGCGCAGTTTTGCTATAATTTTTGTATTTTCTTGTGGTATCACACGACAACTGCAGCCTTAGATGTTTTATTGTTATTTTCTTTTAATTTAATTTAATTTACTTATTGGTTTTTGCTAATTAGCGCAGTTTTTTCCTTGTTTCCATGTCTGTGAATGTCAGAGTTTTACAATGGCTCGTGGGAAGTGTAGTTCCGCAACAACTGGAGGGCCATAGTTTGAGGATCCCTGATGTAGGGGGTTGCAGCCGTGACGTCACTGGTTGCTACACGCCAAGCGGCTCAGGCGTTAGCAACCAGGGCAGGGGAAGACCACCAGCCAGCAGCGCAGCTCCACCCACCTCCTCCCTCCAGCGCGGCGTAATGACCAGAGACGGTCGGGACTGCAGTCAGATTTTCGGGGGGGGGGGGACATCCAGGGGCAGACTGAGCCGACCGGGCCCCCCCCCCACCACGGGCCCTCGGGCAGTGCCCGACTGAACGAATGGTCAGTCCGCCCCTGCAAATGCCTATATTTTTCATCCTTATATATATATATATATATATATTTATTGTTATATATTTATACATTTTACCTGCCTTTAAAACATACGAGGATTGTAGGACTGCTCTCTATAACAGGATTGCTTGGTCTCATCATTTTCTCATTATCGTCTGATTTTTCCACTTCTGCCATCCATAAAGATAGCTTAGGTAAATAGCACTTTTTTGTTTCCTTCAGTATCACTTTTCCTTTCCATATTTGTGTCACTTTGCAGCTTCACTCGCATAGTGTGTTTTTTCTATCCTTTCAGTCTCATGTTTTTCACTATTGTGTCTTCATCACTTTCCTTTCTATTTTCTGTTCCCAGTCCATCAACATTTCACTTGGTTTCACATCATATTATTTTTTCCATGTTCAGTGCACTACACATTCAAATTCTCACTTCCCTGTTTACATCCCATTTTTCTCCTCTTTCTATTTCATATACTCATCTCATACACTGACACACCATTCACTGGTTCATTTTTTATCATGATTAGTTTGTATCATGTCAAACATCCCATACAATCATCCCCCATAGGTCACCATTCACTCATGTTAGTTCGTTCACAGGTGCACACTCCCACATTCTCTGCCACAATCCTATTGCTTTTCATTCTTTTTCTTTTTCCTTTTTTCTCCTCTCTTTCCTCTTTTCCCTTTTCCTTTTTTTCTTTTCCTTTTCTCTTCCCTCTTATGCACCCTGTTAGGCCGCGTACACACGACCAAATGAATCTGTTCAAATCGGTCGGACAGACCGATTTGAACAGATTTGTCTGCTGGCTGTTTTGGTTTGATCGCTGTACACACGATCAAACCAAAATCCCCGCCAGCAGACAGCGCGGTGACGTGGCGATGACGTTGACTCCGCCACGTCACCGCACCAGGAAGTAAATCACTTCCGCGCATGTGTCGAATCCATTCGACGCATGTGCGGGCAGATATGTCTGCTGGTTAGCGTACTAACCAGCAGACATATCGGTCCGACGGGTTCCCAGCAGACAGATTTTAAAGCAGGTTTTAAAATCTGTCTGCTGGCCAAATCCGTCGGCTCGCCCGTACACACGATCGAATCTGTCTGCTGAGACGGTCTGTCAGACCGTTTTCAGCAGATAGATTTGATTGTGTGTACGCGGCTTTAGACTCTCCCAAATAGATATATGTGCGCACACATACATGCACGCATGATCATTGCGTGCATGTGTTGAGGCGCAAGTGTACCCTTTCCTATATACATAATATTTGTGGTGACATCACCACTTGTTTAAATATTATTATTCGTTTTATATGTTTTGTTTCCAGGGCCTCCTGTCACGTCTCGAGGAGGGTGGCATTCTACGTGGCCCGATCCCGCCCCCGCTTGCACTGTGTGCTGGGTCACGCTTGTCCCTGGTGGGTTGGATTTGGCTTCTCCCCCCCCTGGCATTTTGGCCTCACCCTGACTGTGGCTGCCCTTCCCCCTTCCCTTTGCCTCCCTTTTCCCCTCCCTGCCCCCCCTTTCTTTCCACTCTATGGTGCAGGCCACGACACGCATGTGTGACCTCTTGTAGGTCCTTTAGTGGTTTTGACTTTGTCTTTCTCCCTGGAGTCGTCTCTCCACCTGACCCCGGGACATGTTCCAACTCCTCCCTGCCTGCCTCCCCGTTCACCCAGTTTTGCTCTTGATGGTGTGGCTTGGTGTCCGATCCCGGTCTGCTTCTCGACATGTGCCTTGGTGAGTGGCAGCCTGATTTTGTACATTATTGCTTATTTACATTGCTATGGGAGGACACCATGCACCCCTGCATTTACCAGTATGTCGGGGTGGGCAGGTCCTCCTTATGTTTATGTTTACATTTTTATTGATTTTCATATTTTCTCTTCATAGAACCTATGTTTGCGTTAAAATTTTTGCTCCCTGAAGAAGACCGCTACTACGAAGGTCGAAACGTGTAGGAGCTTTTTCGCACTCAGTGCTCATATGCATACAGTACTGTTTAAATTTGAATTGTTATTGTCACCATTTTGTGATCAATTTGTTGGCCTAATGTTCATGTATTGATTTTTAACAAATCTCATGTCACGTCACCGCCACATCACCGACACGTCAGCGCGCCGTCTGCTGGCGGGGATTTTGGTTTTCTCGTGTGTACACGCGAGCAAACCAAAATCCAAAGAGACAGATTTGTTCAAATCGGTCGGTCCGACCGATTTGAACAAATGAATTGCCTCGTGTGTACGAGGCCTTAGACATATCAATGTTAGAGGGATCCTGGGAAACAACAGGAGCTGGGGGAGTAGTTTGCCATTTATAGGCAACAAATGTGCTAAAATCATCCAGATCTCTGATAAATTTCTTTCTTTTCTTAATTTGAGCATCTGTATCCCATTTAACTAAACAATTTTTTAATTCAACAGAGAGCTTCTGGAATTCATCAGAATCTTTAAAGGGTTCAATAATAGTCCTAAGGTCCCTAATTTGTGTCTCCAATCATTTCATCTTCCTTTGTTTTCTAAGGAGTAATAACTCCAGAAGTTCCACGCCTTTGTCAGTGAAGAATTTACCTCACTCGGCCATGGACTCTTTGTCCGTGAGGCCATCATTGGGAGGGACATCCCACCTGAGGCGTCTCAGGACAATTTTGGCTACTATATACTGCTCAAAAGAAGCAATGTCCCACCATGTTTTAACTTTCTTTTCAAAAATGTGTCCTAATTTTCTGAAAGAGTGGACCAATTCGTTTCCTTCTGCAGTATTACCATTTCTAGAGAAAATATCACCAATTTTGATTTCTCTCTTCTCTAGATATTGAAAAACATCCATATTAATGTAGCTAGTCTGTAGATATTGAGAACAGTGAATGATAAAGAGAGAAAGCAGACTGCGCAAAGGTACGAAGCAGCTGAACACTGAAAGGTCAATAAAAATCCTAACTAGAGTACATAGAAAAAAGCAGTGCAGCGCTGAACAACAAAACAAAACAAAAACACAATATTAATTAAATAATATATCAAGTCCAATCAGTGTAGTCAAGCTGACTCTTGCGCCTCACGGAGGTATTCAGATGTAACAACTCATCAACACAGCAAACAGGTGTCCTAAAATGGAAGTACAAGCCGCTCACCTGGATAAATGGACCTGTGTGTGAGCAGCAGGTCAAATGCGCTGTCCCTCAAAAAAGGGGGTTATAGTTTTAGCGGTGTCTCCTTGGAAGCTCCCTTTCTCCAAAAGGCTCCAGGTGATGGATGGTCATCATAAACACTCTCTCACGTGAAATGGTGTCATGGAAAAGTATAAGAACGACAAATAGTGCTCTCCGTATGATCACAGTGACAGTAATATTTATTAAAAAGAGAGGTACTCACAAAATAAAGCACTATGTCCTAGTGCATGGAAATGAGTGTACGACAATAAAAGACCAGATAGGTGGCTGTCCTGGCATCAAATGAAAGCCCCCCGCACGCGTATCGTCCACAGGCACAGGACTTCTTCAGCGGATAAGGGGCTACTGTGTCAGGATTCATTATATAGCAGCAAAAACCTAATCAAGCCAATTAAGCCAAACTCCGCCCCCCCAGGTAAAGGTACACCCACCTCTAAATGATAAAAACAAAGCCATCACAATAACGATAGAATTTATCAAAATAATACAAACAAAGCCAAATAGTCTGCACATGTCTATGTCTACACATGTGTCTGCACATGTCTATATCGTGCTGCAACACAAAGCCCCTAGGGGTAAATTTTATTTTTTTCAATTACTTTGCACCTAAACACACTTGATGTATAGTGCAAGTGTGCTTATCACTTTGCACCTAAACACACTTGCTGTATACTGCAAGTTTGCTCATTGCTTTGCAACTAAACCCACTTGGTGCATAGTGCAAGTGTGCTCATTACTTTGCACCTAAATACACTTCGTGTATAGTGCTAGTGTGCTCGTTACTTTGCAACTAAACCCACTTGGTGTATAGTGCAAGTGTGCTCATTACTTTGCACCTAAACCCACTTGCTGTATACTGCAAGTTTGCTCATTACTTTGCACCTAAACCCACTTGGTGCATAGTGCAAGTGTGCTCATTACTTTGCACCTAAACCCACTTGGTGTATAGTGCAAGTGTGCTAATCACTTTGCACCTAAACCCACTTGCTGTATACTGCAAGTGTGCTCATTACTTTGCACCTAAAC
Organism: Rana kukunoris; assembly: GCA_029574335.1. Classification (NCBI taxonomy): domain Eukaryota; kingdom Metazoa; phylum Chordata; class Amphibia; order Anura; family Ranidae; genus Rana; species Rana kukunoris. The sequence goes on along the minus strand of CM056050.1, from coordinate 500,649,678 downwards.
CCACTTGGTGTATAGTGCAAGTGTGCTAATTACTTTGCACCTAAACCCACTTGCTGTATACTGCAAGTTTGCTCATTACTTTGCAACTAAACCCACTTGGTGCATAGTGCAAGTGTGCTCATTACTTTGTACCTAAACACACTTGATGTATAGTGCAAGTGTGCTTATCACTTTGCACCTAAACACACTTGCTGTATACTGCAAGTTTGCTCATTACTTTGCAACTAAACCCACTTGGTGCATAGTGCAAGTGTGCTCATTACTTTGCACCTAAATACACTTCGTGTATAGTGCTAGTGTGCTCGTTACTTTGCAACTAAACCCACTTGGTGTATAGTGCAAGTGTGCTCATTACTTTGCACCTAAACCCACTTGCTGTATACTGCAAGTTTGCTCATTACTTTGCACCTAAACCCACTTGGTGCATAGTGCAAGTGTGCTCATTACTTTGCACCTAAACACACTTTGTGTATAGTGCAAGTGTGCTCATTACTTTGCACCTAAACCCACTTGGTGTATAGTGCAAGTGTGCTAATCACTTTGCACCTAAACCCACTTGCTGTATACTGCAAGTGTGCTCATTACTTTGCACCTAAACCCACTTGGTGTATAGTGCAAGTGTGCTAATTACTTTGCACCTAAACCCACTTGCTGTATACTGCAAGTTTGCTCATTACTTTGCAACTAAACCCACTTGGTGCATAGTGCAAGTGTGCTCATTACTTTGTACCTAAACACACTTTGTGTATAGTGCAAGTGTGTTAATTACTTTGCACCTAAACCCACTTGCTGTATACTGCAAGTTTGCTCATTACTTTGCAACTAAACCCACTTGGTGCATAGTGCAAGTGTGCTAATTACTTTGCACCTAAACACACTTGCTGTATACTGCAGGTTTGCTCATTACTTTGCAACTAAACCCACTTGGTGCATAGTGTAAGTGTGCTCATTACTTTGCACCTAAACACACTTTGTGTATAGTGCTAGTGTGCTCATTACTTTGCACCTAAACCCACTTACTGTATACTGCAAGTTTGCTCATTACTTTGCAACTAAACCCACTTGGTGCATAGTGCAAGTGTGCTCATTACTTTGCACCTAAACCCACTTGGTTTATAGTGCAAGTGTGCTCATTACTTTGCACCTAAACACACTTGCTGTATACTGCAAGTTTGCTCATTACTTTGCAACTAAACCCACTTGGTGCATAGTGCAAGTGTGCTCATTACTTTGCAGGAGTTCTTCACAGAGTTTGTTCAAAGGGGGCACCGGATGGCAATCCCCCTTTTTTCTAGAATTTTTCTTTCCCAAAATAATAATTTATTCAGCCAAGATCTGGCATTGGAATGGCCCCCCTACCCCTAAAATAATCAACATATTGTTGCCGCACAGCACGTGCACTTTGGGGGCCAAGCCTGTATGCCCAGCCTCACGGGCCGCCACTGGAACATCAATGGTCTCATCAGGCACAAGTGTCATGTAGTTTGTTGAGGGTCTCTTTAGGAATATGTGCAATATGCAGCAGCAAAGTATGACATGGTTCAGATTCTACTTAACAAACCTACAGTCCTTGTCTTGTTTGCACCGCCTGTATACTGCTGTTCAAAGTATAAAAGTATATAGGGCCAAAGGGGCTTGTAATGACCTGGGGGGGAGTGGGGGCAGGGAAACCCATGCTATTTTCTCAGTGATTTTTATCCATATTGCAGGGACCAAACATTTCATTAAAGCCGCAAGCAGTATTTAATTACTTTTTTCTTATAGTAATCTCATTTTGTGCAGGGACAGTTCTAAACACATGCCACCTCACAGGCATACTATAGACACCCAGCAGGTACAATATTTAAAGGAATTTTGCTTTTTTTTCACTTTAAGCATCATTAAAATCGCTGCTCCAGAAAAAAACGTTTTAAAACGTTTTTTTCCATTGATACATGTTCCCTGGGGCAAAACCTGGGTTCTCAAAGACGTTTTCCGACAAGAACTTGCATATTGGGCTTTAAAATGAGCACTTTTGAATTCAAACGTTCGAGTCCCATAGACGTTCGAAATGTTCGCGCAAACGTTCGGTCCGTTTGAAAGTTCTGGTGCGAACTGAACTGGGGGGTGTTCGGCTCATCCATATCTCTGACAGAAGCATGCTGTCACGTACCTGGTGGTACGAGCCCGGCGTGCAGGGAGTGGCAGCCCTTGCTTCTCTGATCCCGGGACCCCTGATAGTGCAGACAGGAGGTTCGGGACTACAGAGTCGCACAAGCGCCTGGTAGTGGCGGGTGCTGGGCCCGTGAGCAGAGTCGGTGGTTCCTGGAGACACGTAGGAGTCCTCGTGTAGGTTGAGGGTTCAGGCTCACTGCTGGGCAGCTGGGAGCTGGAGTTGCAGCCGAAGCGGGGGAGATGTCCCGTAGTACAAGCTGGAACAGGTCCCCGTAGGTAAGTCCACTGGCTGGCTGGGGGTACAGGAGCAGGTAGGGTCGGTACAGGCAGGGTCAGTTTCCAGTCCGGGTCAACAACAGGCGGGCAGCAGAGGTACAAAGGATAATCCGAGGGATGGTCGAGCAAGCCGGGATCAGGGCAGGTAGCAGACAGGTACAACAGGTTCAAGCCGGGTAGTCAGGATCAAGGTCAATCAGAATTCAGACACTGGGAGCTCACAGATACGCTGTAGACAGGACAGCAAGAGGCACAGGGATCAGATCCCTTTTAAAGCTGGTTTTGGCGCCAGAACGGCGTCCCCACGTGCACGCGCGGCGCCGCCGCTGGTGCGCGCTCCCGTGCGCGCTATGGTGCCGTGAATGCGCGCGCCGCTCCCGCGGATGCGCGCCGATGCGCCGCTCCCGCGCATGCGCGCGCCCGTGCGCGCCGATGTGCCCACCGATGGGCCAGACTGTCCATGACATTGCCCCCCCCCAAGGGGCAGCCTCCGGATGCCCAACTGGGCCAACTTGAGTGGATGGGCATCTTTAAAAGACTGAATCAACTTCTCCGCGTGTATATTACACTCTGGCTCCCATGAGTTGTCTTCAGGCCCATAGCCTCTCCATTTCACTAAGTACTGAACCTGGTTGCGCCTCTTTCTGCAGTCCAGGATGGACTCGACTTTGAACTCCTCTTCTCCGTCAATTAGTACTGGTTCAGGGGGGCCAGTGTTCCGGCCAGGAAAAGGGTCAGAAACGTCAGGCTTGAGGAGGGTGACATGGAAGACCGGGTGAATGCGGAATGTCTCAGGTAATTCCAGTTCGTAGGCTACGTTATTAATTTTTCTCTTAACTGGGAAGGGGCCTACAAATCTGGGGCCTAATTTTTTAGACGGGCAGGCGAGTTTCAGGTTTGCAGTAGACAGCCATACTTGATCTCCAGGTTCCAGGTTAAGTTCTCCCCTCCTCCTCCTGTCAAATACTTCCTTGTTGTGTTCCTGAGTTTTGGCCATTGTCTCTTGCAAGATCTTATTATTTGTGCTGAAGAAATGCAATGTTTCCTGGACGGCAGGTACTGAACACTCTGGGACAGAATTGGACATAAAGAGCGGGTGAAAGCCGTAGTTCGCGTAGAACGGAGACTGTTTCGTGGCTGAGTGGACGGAGTTGTTGTACGCGAATTCGGCCAGCGGCAACAGGGATACCCAGTCTTCTTGGGAGAATGAGGAAAAACAACGCAAATATTGTTCCAGAGTCTGGTTGGTTCTCTCTGTCTGGCCATTAGATTGTGGGTGATAGGCCGAAGAGAAAGACAGGCCGATATTGAGGGATCCACAGAGAGCTCTCCAGAATCTAGAGGTAAACTGAACTCCTCGATCAGACACAATATTTGTCGGGATGCCGTGGAGCCTTACGATTTCTTTAATAAACACCTTGGCCGTCTCCGGGGCCGAAGGTGTGCCCTTCATGGGCAGGAAGTGTGCCATCTTTGACAACCTGTCCACTACCACGAAGATAGTGGTAAAGCACTCTGAAGGAGGGAGCTCCACGATGAAGTCCATGGAGATCATCCTCCATGGCTTCTCCGGTACCGGTAGTGGCTTAAGTAACCCCCAGGCTCTTGAATTGCCCCCTTTGTTCCGAATACAGGTGGTGCAAGACATATTTCTTGCAATCCTTTGAAAGTTGGGGCCACCAAAATGTGCGCTGTAGAAGTTCGGTCGTCTTATGCACCCCAAAATGACTGGCCAGCTCATGGTCGTGGCACAAGTTCAAGACCCTGACCCGTAGATCTTCTGGCACAAAGATTTTGTCTTGGTGCCACAGTAGGCCATCTTTGAGTTGTAATTCCGGGCTGGACAAGGAGGTATTTCTGGACGAGGCTTGCCTGATTTGAGACAGCAGATCTTCTTGAAGTAATAGGAAGTTTCCTGATGACAGAATGGTGTCCGGGGAGGCCTGGATCTCCGAACCCCTGTACATGCGTGAGAGAGCATCAGGCTTGGTATTCTTCGACCCTGGCCTGTACGTGATGTGGAACGAGAATCTAGTGAAGAATAGCGCCCACCTGGCCTGGCGCGGCTTTAATCTCTTGGCGGCCTTCAAGTACTCAAGATTCTTATGATCAGTAAAGATCAAGATTGGGTGTGCTGCGCCCTCCAAGAGATACCGCCATTCTTCCAGAGCGGCCTTAATCGCTAATAGTTCTCGGTCCCCTACGTCATAATTTCTTTCCGCCTCTGATAGCTTGCGGGAAAAAAAAGCGACAGGGTGTAAGAGGGCCTTGGGACCCTGTCTTTGTGAAAGAACTGCCCCCACCGCTGTTTCGGATGCATCAACTTCCAAGATATATGGTAAACTTGCGTCAGGATGTCTGAGGACAGACGCGGAGGTAAACAGTCCCTTAAGAGTTTCAAAGGCCGTTTGGGCTTCTGGTGACCAGCGAAACCGGACAGTCTGCTTAGTAAGGTCGGTTATCGGGGCAATGATGGTAGAAAAGCCCCTGATGAATTTCCTATAAAAGTTGGCAAAACCAACGAACCGCTGAACGCCCTTCTTGTCTGTGGGTGCCGGCCAGTCAAGGATTGCGGAGACTTTCTGGGGATCCATCTGGATACCTTTTACTGAAATTATGAGCCCCAGAAACTGTATGCTGGATTGCTCGAATTCACACTTCTCGGGTTTGGCATAGAGTCCATGAATCCGAAGCCGTCTGAGCACCTTCTTGACATGCTCCCGGTGTTTTTCCAAAGAAGGGGAGAAGATGAGGATGTCATCCAGGTAAACGATAATGAAGAGGTCCAGATAGTCCCTAAAGATATCGTTCACAAAGTGCTGGAAGGTGGCCGGGGCGTTGCAGAGCCCAAAGGGCATGACCAAGTATTCAAAGTGCCCGAAGCGGGTACGGAAAGCAGTCTTCCACTCGTCTCCGTCTTTGATACGCACAAGATTATAAGCCCCACGAAGGTCTAGTTTAGTGAAAATGACTGCAGTCCCTAGTCGTTGGAACAATTCGGGTACCAAGGGAAGCGGGTACCGGTTTTTGATAGTCACTTTATTAAGTTCCCGATAGTCCACACAGGGGCGAAGGGAATGGTCCTTTTTCTCGACAAAGAAGATACCCGCTCCTGCAGGTGAGGTGGACGGACGGATAAACCCCTTCCGGAGACTATCATCTATGTAAGTCTTTAGGGCTTCCAGCTCGAGTTCTGTCAAAGGGAAGATCCTACCAAAGGGAATTTCTGCTCCCGGAAGAAGTTCGATGGGGCAATCATAAGCTCTGTGTGGTGGAAGAGTCTCAGCTCCTTTCTTGCTAAAAACGTCTAAGAAGCCATGATAGGCTTCTGGGACGACTTGACGGGTCTCTGCATCAGAGTCCATACAGAGCAGAGAGGGGGCTGAATATGGCACTTGCAGACAATGTTCCAGGCAGTAAGGAGAGTTGAAGTTAATCTTCCCCGTAACCCAGTTGATTTTAGGGTTATGGGCCTGTAGCCACGGCATGCCCAGAATGATAGGGAATAGCGGGGAATCAATCACGTCTAAGCATAAAAGTTCGTGGTGGGTTTCAGCAATAGTAGTGGCCAGTGGCTGGGTTTCTTGGGTAACCGGTCCAGATCTCAAGATTGATACGTCCGCTAAGTACACGGAAAGTCCTGAAGCTCTAGGGCGAAGAGGGATCTGGTGACTGGTGGCAAAGGTCCGGTCCAAGAAGCAGCTACATGCTCCTGAGTCAAGGATAGCGCTGGCCTGGATGTTCCCTCCTGGGAGCTGAAAAAGAACGGAAATAGCCAGGTGAGTAGGTTTGAGCGGACTTATCGGGGTACGAACAGTAGACATGGACAGGCACTTACGGATCTTTACTGGGCAAGACCTCACATAGTGTCCGGATCCCCCACAATACAGGCATAGATTATTAAGCCGGCGACGTTGGCGTTCTTCAGGTGTCAGAGTAGGGCGGAGGAGGCCTAGTTGCATGGGTTCAGAGAGGTCATGAGGCAGCGGAGGCATGGGAGCCGGCGGAGCTGGATCCGAGAAGGTAGGTACTCGCGGCATCACCAAAGTGGGGCGAGACGGACCAGTGGCCCTTTCAGTTCTGCGTTCTCTTAAGCGCCTGTCGATCTGGATCGTTAGGTTTATCAAGGCATCCAGAGTTCCAGGGACACCCACTCTAGCAAGTTCGTCTTTCAGAGGTTCAGAGAGTCCCAGGCGGAACTGGTAGCAAAGGGCCGCATCGTTCCAGTTCGTATTAGAACTCCATCTACGAAATTCAGATACGTAGTCCTCTGCTGGTCTGCGTCCCTGTTGGAGGGCATGTAAAGCGGCTTCAGCGGAGGCCGTTTGGTGAGGGTCCTCGTATAGTAGGGACATGGCTTGGAAGAAAGTAGTCAGGGTGTCAAGGGACGCGTCTTTCCGCTCCAACAGGCGGTGGGCCCAGGCTTGTGGCTCTCCGGACAGAAGCGAAATGACAAACCCCACTTTGGTGGCCTCCAGAGAAAAAGTCCGTGGTTGAAGTGCGAAGTAGAGGTCGCATGCGTTCTGGAACGCTCGGTATTTGCGTCGCTCTCCGGTGAATCTTTCTGGCATGGGAACCTTAGGCTCCGGTGGCAGCATAATTACGGAGGGTGAAGCGGATGTGCCTGACGTGGCGGAGGTAGCAGCTGGAGCTGACAAAGCTTGGACTCTATTCTCCAGTCGGGTGTAGCCCTCTTGTAAAGTTCGGACGGCTTGAGTCAGACCATCAAGGTGCCGGCAAAGTTCCTGCATCGGATCCACTCCCTGCGTGGGCTCGGTCATGGCTGTCCTGTACTGTCACGTACCTGGTGGTACGAGCCCGGCGTGCAGGGAGTGGCAGCCCTTGCTTCTCTGATCCCGGGACCCCTGGGACTACAGAGTCGCACAAGCGCCTGGTAGTGGCGGGTGCTGGGCCCGTGAGCAGAGTCGGTGGTTCCTGGAGACACGTAGGAGTCCTCGTGTAGGTTGAGGGTTCAGGCTCACTGCTGGGCAGCTGGGAGCTGGAGTTGCAGCCGAAGCGGGGGAGATGTCCCGTAGTACAAGCTGGAACAGGTCCCCGTAGGTAAGTCCACTGGCTGGCTGGGGGTACAGGAGCAGGTAGGGTCGGTACAGGCAGGGTCAGTTTCCAGTCCGGGTCAACAACAGGCGGGCAGCAGAGGTACAAAGGATAATCCGAGGGATGGTCGAGCAAGCCGGGATCAGGGCAGGTAGCAGACAGGTACAACAGGTTCAAGCCGGGTAGTCAGGATCAAGGTCAATCAGAATATAGACACTGGGAGCTCACAGATACGCTGTAGACAGGACAGCAAGAGGCACAGGGATCAGATCCCTTTTAAAGCTGGTTTTGGCGCCAGAACGGCGTCCCCACGTGCACGCGCGCCGCCGCCGCTGGTGCGCGCTATGGTGCGAATGCGCGCGCCGCTCCCGCGCATGCGCGCTGATGCGCCGCTCCCGCGCATGCGCGCGCCCGTGCGCGCCGATGTGCCCACCGATGGGCCAGACTGTCCATGACACATGCTCTATAGCTTTCTCATAGGCCTGACACAAGTTCTTTCGCAATCTGTCTACATATCCCTTGTGTGACACCAAAGGAGTTTTGTCAACTGAAGTGCCAAAGGCCAGGTCAGCAAGAAGACGGGCTTCTCTTTCAAACATAAGTTGGTATGGGGAATAACCAGTGGCATCACTCTCCGTGCTAATATAGGCATGTACCAGTGCAGCTATATGGTTACCCCAATGCTTTTTCTTCTCTGGTGGCAAAGTCCCCAACATGTTTAGCAAGGTCCGGTTGAATCTTTCAGATTGGGCATCTCCTTGAGGGTGATACGGTGTGGTACGAGACTTGTTGAAACCCAACAAGGCACATAGCTGATGGATTAGTAGACTTTTCCTTGGTCTGAATGAATCCATACTGGTAACCCATAGTGCACGAAAACCTTTTCCACTTTAGCCACCATGGTGGCCTTCTGATCTTTAACAGGGTAAGCTTGTGTAAAGTGATCGGTCACAATCAAGATGCTATTTCTTCCACCTGTATCGGGTTGCAGGCACAGAAAGTCAATGTAAACCAGATCTAACAGCTCCTGACTCTGCAAGTAACCCATTGGGGCAGCCCTAACTGGCAATGTTTTCCGCTGAATACAGGTCATACATGAGTGACAATAGCTCTCTATTTCTCCCCTCATATTGGGCCAATAGAACCTGTCCCTAATCAAACGGAATGTCCTTTATGTTCCTAAGTGACCATGATCGTCATGCAGGGATGTTAAGACAGTGGATCGATGTTTCTCTGCGAGGATCAGCTGCCACTCCTACTCTCTATCCCCAGTTGGGCAATACCTGTACAATACTTCATCTCTGATCTGTAATCAATCCCATTCTCTGTACAAAGTCTTTGCTCCTTTGATGAGGCTGTTCACCAATAATCCAGGATTCTGCTTGTTCAGAGCTTGAATCCCCACTTGGCCCAATGGATCCTGTTCTTGATCTCTCTTCAAATCTCTCTTTGTCAGCTGAGGTAAACCTTCTCCTCTTACCTGTGTCAATCCACAGTAAAGTTTTGGTATACACAAGGCTCATACTCCTTCCTCAGTCACATGAGTCCATTCCTCTGAGTCTTCCTCCCTTCTATGGGGCATCTCAGTCCCAACCCCAGGTCGATACTTCAGACTGAACCAGAATCCAGCTAAAGCTGCCAACCATCTGTGGCAGCATCCAACTTTGCTGAGGTCAGTATGTAAGTCAGGGGGTTGTTATCAGTCTTGACTTGGCCCCGTACAGGTCTCAACTTATCCAACTCAGTCCATTTGAGGGCCATAAATTCCAGCTTTTGAACGGGATAATTCTCTGCGGGAGTAAGACTCCTACTCACATAGGCCACAGGTCTCAGTCCCCCATTCTGCTCCTGATACAACACTCCTCCTAACACTTCTCTGCTGGCGTCCACATGCAATTCATAAGGGCAGGGCAGGGTCAGCATAGGTCAAGACTGGGGCTTCGGTAAGGGTCTTTAGCTGCCAGAATGCTTTTTTCACATTGAGAAGTCCATTGGTTTTGGGCCGACTCTCCTTTCTTGCGGACACTACTCTTTTTGTTTTTGGCTCCATCTTCTCCTTCCCCTGTGACCACTTGCAGCAGTTTATTAAGGGGCCAGGCAATCTTGGCAAAGTTGGCCACGAACCTTCGGTTCCCACATTTTCCTAAACCCTACCCGCATCCTCTCAAATTATGCTTTCTATTCCCCCTACAACAAGATTATGGGACTCAGTAAGCCTAAACTTAGATTTAGAAGCATGACAGGAGACATAAGAGGAAACATCGACTGACTATCTCCTCCCACACCTCCATGGGACATACTCCCTTGGGGCATCAATGCCCCCTGCTTACCTTTCAGGACCAACATCCTGATACACAACATACACACATGTCCGCAAATCCCATACCCACTATTCTACTAATGAATGGTGATGTAAAGCCTCATACACATGATCAGACTTCAAGCAAACTTTTCCATGGATTTTTGTTTGAAGGGCGTTGGCCGTGAACTTGGTATGCATATACATGGCAGGACTTTTTCAGAAAACTTTCCCAAAATCACATGTTTTTTCAGCTCTTTCCTGCTCCTTACCGCCACCCTTTGGTCAACTTCTGCTATTGTTTGTTGATTTTAACATTGGTTCTGAGCGTGCGTGTTTGTACTTTGGACTAAAGTCCGATGGACTTCTGTACACACGATAGGATTTTGCACCATAGGACTTTTGTTGCCGAAAAGTTTGTCCGTTTGCAGAACGAACATTTGTCCGAAGAAAACCGAAAAAGTTTGTCCGATGGAGCGTACACACGGTCAAGTTTTTTTTTAAATCTGCTCATTTTGAAGTTTGTTGTCAAAATGTCAGATCGTGTGTGATCATGGGCCTTAACACTCCTGGGCTTCCACATGTGTCAGTTTTCTGGTAGAATTTGTGGGATGTTTCTGAGTGAAGTTGGCCACCATGGGCACCAGAAGAGTAAGTGTTTACATTCTTCAGTATATGGAGCTGCTTTATTTAAATATTACGATTGGGGACAGGGTCGTTTTAATATCTATTAGGACAATATATCAGTCACTTAGAGAGTGCATTGTTTTCAGTAATTTAGCTGTATTGCGGACTTGCAATATGAAAAGGAGCTAGACCAGGGGTGCCCAACCAGTGGCCCGGGGCCACATGTGGCCCACGGAGCCCTCTGATGTGGCCCACGACCTCCTGCTCTGGGATGGAATAGAATACTGTTAATAAAGGTCACTTTTTTCTAAAATCACAGTGTATATATGGGCATATCTGTTCTACAGTGGTTACTGGGGTGCTTTCAAATGAATCCGCAGATGCAGAGCAGTGCTGGTGTGGGTTACCTGCACAGAGCTATAGACGTATGTTATTACTTGCGAGTTTGGTGAGCTTTCTGACAGTGCACCAAACCTGCAGAATATAATAGAAGTCTATTGCAAAGTGCAAAAGGTACTCATCGGTGAGAAAGCAGCCATGGGCCCCTTTTACACGGTCAGTCCAACCCAATTGAACCCTCAATTCACCTCTAAGGAGTGGCAGATGTAAACCGACTTGTGTCCTACCTCCAATCCGATCCGGCTGTGTCTGCAGAGCAGACACGGACCTGCCATCCGCCTGCTCTGTTCATTGTGGCCCGCGACCAGTTACCAAGTCGCTTAAGTGGCCCTCACGCTTCAAAAAGTTGGGCACCCCTGAGCTAGACCCAGCCATATTATGTAAAGAGCATATTTTAATATATAGCTAACTATACACATTTTTTTTAAACCATTAGCACATATTGATAACATTATTTACACTAATGCCCTGTACACACGATAGGTTAGTCTGATGAAAACGGTCTGATGGATTTTTCCATCAGTTATCCGATGAAGCTGACTGATGATCAGTCGTGCCTACACACCACAAGTTAAAAAACCGATCGTGTCAGAACGCGGTGACGTAAAACACAACGACGTGCTGAAAAAAATGAAGTTTAATGCTTCGAAGCATGCGTTGACTTGATTCTGAGCATGCGTGGATTTTTAACCAATTGACGTACCCACAGATGATCGTTTTTTTCTATAGGTTTTTTATCCATCAGATAATTTTAAAACAAGTTCCTATTTTTTAACCTATGGATAAATAACCGATGGGGCCCACACACGATCGGTTTGGTCTGATGAAAACGGTCCATCAGACCGTTTTCATCAGACTAACCTATCGTGGGTAGTGGGTACGCAGCATAAGATTACTATTGACAAACATATCATGAAATAAGGTAATTGAGAAGACTGTACTCTTCACGGTCATATTTTCTTTATAATAAGGACTGGAGTTACACTTTAGGAGGCAACGTTGCCTTCAACTAAATGTCTGTGTCACGTTACGTGCTAATGCTGGCATTTTTCTGTAGGCGCATATTCTTAATTTCCAAGGTGGATTGTCCTTGATAAGGGTTTTTTTTGTTTCTCCAAAAGATCAGATTCTCTCCCTCCATCCTTTCCAGCTGGTTGCTATTCTATTCGCTGTAGGATATCGTTTTGGAGTGCTATATGATCTCCCCGAGTGTAGGCCTTTTTATGTATGTGGTGCAGCTGTATGTATATGCAATAACAGTGTTTCTGTGCATTTTGTCATTATGAAATATTTCTGATAAATTGGGAATTTTTGCTTCCTATACATTGTGTAGTGTACAAATCCTATTACTCTATGGGTGAGTATGTGAACTACTTTCCCAAGTGACAGTTTTGGATCACTGTATAAGGAAAGATTCACTTTAATAGAAATAACAGTTGTGACAGGAAGTCAGGTAAATCTGTGGGTGTTTTCACAGACGGGAGATACATTTTTGCCTTGTTTAGACAATTCACCAATTACTATCAGGTGTCAGCTGCAGAAATAGTCAGAAAGGTTTAGGGCGTTGGAAAACTTCAGCTGTTCAGAATGAGGCAATTAAGACCTCTATAAGTTATCCAGAGGATGACTACTGATTGCTGCATCCTGAGGCTTTTTGAGTTAAGGAGAGCAGTGAAAAAGACTTCTGAAGAGGTGAGGTGGTTGTTGATTTTTCTGTGAGATAAAAATCAAAAAGACTATTGTTTCTCTGCTGTATGACCAGCAGTGTCTGCCCAGCAGTAGGCTGTGCCAGACTCCATAGATAGGTTCCTGTGTGGTGAAGGTAGATGCCCCAAGTGGTCAGGGTTTATTTTATGTTTTGTTTTGTTTATGCTGTTTGGATGCTTGCACTATCCAGCATATCCAAACTCCTTGTTTTCAACTGTCTTCAGCTGCCTCTCTGTATAGTTCAGTGTGTAGTGAACCCATCCAGGGGGTCACCCCCCCCCCCTGCTACCGAGCAAACCCCTTACACAGTTCATATCAATGTTAAATTTGAATCACCTAACTTTAACTATACATATTACTAAAATTAACAGATTCTTCACTTAGGAAAAACCTCTTTAGTGAGGTGCCTTATGTTTTAGCCTTGGTACCTGCATGTAAACCTCACTCAGTGGCAAATTACAAGTACTGTTCTAACACCTACACCATCCTCAGTCTAAAATGCCTGCACTTGCTACACCACCACCACCTCCTCTAGGGTGTGTAATTTGGTTAATAGTTCCTCCCACGAGGAAAGAAGTAGCACTCTGCATCCATGTGAGTGCCAGGTGATGGATTTGGTCCTTCTTAGCAACACAGCGTCGATTATTGTGAACAGTTTCCTCTTTGTCCTTTGCCTTTACAAGCAGAGCCCAAAAAAGCCTTGTACACGCCTGGACTGGTTATCGGCAAACTCGTTCTTGATTGAACTCCTAACATACGCACAGTACCAGCAAGATTGTACATCTGCATACTCTTTCAGTCTTTAACAGATTATTAAATAAACACATGATTTTAAGGTAACCTTCTTGTATGCTGCTGATATTAATCTTAAACTATGCTTGTTTTGCAAGTGCACTTACCAGGCAGCACAATGTAAGCTATCTTGCCTAATTACAGTTTTGTCACCATGCCTAAAACACAGTCTTCCGTCCTTTCAGTAAATAGTCGGTGTACAGAGCTCCATAGACTCCCTTCAGCTGCTTAGACACAATGCTGTGTGGCAGATTAAATTGATATAATGAGCTGTAAGTTTTTCCTATGATGTTTGTGGATCTCTTTATATATACTCCAGTTAAACTATAAACTTTTAACTCAAAACCTATTTAAAAGAAAATATTTACCTGCCTAAATGTGTATGTCCAACTAAATACTTTTAGTTTTGGATAAGTTGGAGATGTATTTGAACCCCATTCATGTTTTTACTGCTTTCCTTTACACTGTTGAAAATATTTCCCCTCACTTTACAGCACCTTTTTTTCCTATTTTAGTTTAAAGCGGAGCTCCAGCCCCCCGGGTGATGGTGCTGCCATCTAGGGTAAGGCAAACCAGCAGTGAAGCCTTGCGGCTCCACAGCCTGTTTCCTACTGCGCACGCGCAAATCGTACTGTGCTTTTTAAATGGCCCGGCTGTGGCGAGGGACGAACTGAGCAAGAAGTGGGAGCGGGTACCTGTCAAAACCTGCTACCTCCCACAGGGTGCCAAATGTGGCACCAGAGGGGGGGGGGAGGCAGACAAGCGGAGCTTCCCCCCTTGGAAGCATTGAACTTTGTTTTTTCATCACGTCATTGTGTTCTACGTCACCGCGTTCTGGTCCGAGGGGATTTTGGTCCGATGGTGTGTACGCACATCAGACCAACAGACCACTTCAGCGTGGTCCGATGAAAACGGACATGTTTCATCGGACATGTCTGATCGTGTGTATGCGGCCTGAGACTGGGACGGAGATTTGTCTTCCAACAAGACAATGATCCAAAACATAAAGCAAAATCTACAATGGAATGGTTCACAAATAAACATATCCAGGTGTTAGAATGGCCAAGTCAAAGTCCAGACCTGAATCCAATCGAGAATCTGTGGAAAGAACTGAAAACTGCTGTTCACAAATGCTCTCCATCCAACCTCACTGAGCTTGAGCTGTTTTGCAAGGAGGAATGGGCAAAAATTTCAGTCTCTCGATGTGCAAAACTGAGAGAGACATACCCCAAGCGACTTACAGCTGCTATCGCAGCAGGCGGGGGATTAGTATCAGATCTGGCATCGGGGACATTTGCGGGAGTACAAGTACTCCCACAAATGCTCAGTATCGGTCCCGATACCGATACTGGTATTGGTATCGGGACAACCCTAATATAAAATATGATGTTATGTTGACTAAATACCAAACATATAATGCTTTAAAATTGCATCCGCCCGTGGAACCTATGAGCCTAAAAATCTTAACAGGCAATGCTTTTAAAGCCTTTTTAAAGTTTTGTTTTTTTAATTAAAAAAACGTTATACTTACCTCCTCTGTGCAAGGGTTTTGCACAGAGTGGCCCCAATCCTCCTTTTCTGGGATCCCCCAGCAGTGCTCCTGGCTCCTCCCCACATTCCAAGGGGACACTCGTGCGGGCACTATTGGCGGCTGGTAAAGTTTTAGGATGTGGGGTGTTGTATCCTCTGTGTTGTAAGAGACACAAGACTCTGGTCTGGAACAATGGATGTTTATTTCAGGTCATCTGTACACTGCAACATGCATCTCAGGACAGTACATCTTATCAGCTTCCTACATGTGCTCTCCAAGACTGCTGGGTGGAGCCAGCCTTAAAATGCCAGTACATGTGGAACCCTTCAGGTATAACAGGGGGCCTGACCCTGCCCTACCTATATGACTCTTCCCACTTCTCATAAGCCCCACCACTTATAGAATCCACCCACTCCGTCCCCAGTATTCAACTTGCTTCCACCCATAGTGTCAGGAATATACAGCCCCAGCATCACAGGACAAAGTATACAGATATAGATCAGCATCACAGATATGGTATATAGGACTAACAGCACCCTTTTGGCTCACGGCACAACAGACAGCACCCCTGTAACCCCCCCCCCCTGGCACTTACCGGGCTGTGACTCTTCAAGTGCTTAAAAAAAAACACCCCCTCCCACCCCGGCCATATGAGTCCATGTGTCCGGCGTCCTGAAAGGGGCCTGGCACAGGGATAGGGGGCAGCGCCCGTGTGCCCACAATGCACGGGCCACCACTGGCAGGCGCACTCAAAATTCCTTCTACTGCGCTCATTGACATGGACAGCAGGCACTCGGCTCCGCCCCCAGCTCCCATGTCACTGGATATGATTAACAGCCGATGGCTGCTGCTGCTATCAGTCTATCCAATAAGGACCCAAGACAGTGGCTGGAGCTTCTGGCCTTGTTCTTGTCGCTGGAAACATTGGGGGCAGGTAAGTAAAAGGGTGGCTCTGGGGGCTTCTGTACTTCAGAAGGTTTTTCACCTTAAGCCATAGAATGCATTAACCACTCGCCGACTGCTCACCGTCGTTCTGCGTCGGCAATTTAAAGATGGATATCTCGGTAACCACAACCGAGATATCCATCACTTGAGTGGACGGTGGGTCAAACGATAACAGCGGTCTCCGCAGTGGATTCGCCGCAAAATCGCCGTTATCGGTGGCGGGCAAGGGCCCCCCCTCCCGCTGCGCTCCCGCGCCCTCCGCCGCTTACCGGAGCCGCCGGTAGCGGCGCAGGCGATCGGGTCCTCTCCCGTGCTCAGTGGGGATGCGAGTGAGAGAAAAATTTCCCTCACCCGTCCCCGTAGCTCTGCTGGGCGGAAGTGACGTCAAAACGTCAGTCCCGCCCAGCGTCTTAAAGAGACATTTTTTTTTATGACATTTGAAAAATGACATTTTACATTTTTTATTATTTTTTTGCATTTAAGCCTAAATATGTGATCTGAGGTCTTTTTGACCCCAGATCTCATATTTAAGAGGACCTGTCATGCTTTTTTCTATTACAAGGGATGTTTACAAGTGATAATTTTTTTATTTTTTATTTTAGTGTTAAAAATTGGTAAAATAAATAAAAATAAAAAACAAAAACAAAATGTTTAAATCGCCCCGTCCCGACGAGCTCGCGCGCAGAAGCGAACGCATACGCGAGTAGCGCCCGCATATGAAAACAGTGTTCAAACCACACAAGTGAGGTATCGCCGCGATCGTTAGAGCGAGAGCAATAATTCTAGCCCTAGACCTCCTCTGTATCTCAAAAAATGCAACCTGTAGAATTTTTTAAACATCGCCTATCGAGATTTTTAAGGGTAAAAGTTTGACGCCATGCCACGAGCGGGCGCAATTTTGAAGCGTGACATGTTGGGTATCATTTTACTCAGCGTCTTTCACAATATGTAAAAAAATTGGGCCAAATTTATTGTTGTCTTATTTTTTTATTTAAAAAAGTGAATTTTTTCCAAAAGAAGTGTGCTTGTAAGACTGCTGCGCAAATACGGTGTGACAAAAAGTATTGCAATGACTGCCATTTTATTCCCTAGGGTGTTAGAAAAAAATATATATAATGTTTGGGGGTTTTAAGTAATTTTATAGCAAATAAAATGTTTTAGTCTCGTAAACACCGAATCTGAAAAACAGGCTCGGGGCTTAAGTGGTTAAGGTGAAAAACCTTAGGGGTTTACAACCCCTAATCAAATTTGGGTATAAGCCCAAACATGATTGTTTCTATTTTGACACACTTATAGATATGCCCATTGCTAACCAGGTTTGGATGACAGGCACCCCAGAACACATCTACCATTCAACAGCTTGATTTTTCGGCTAATTTATTGTTGTTTCGGCTAATTTATTGTTGTTTATTGTATGATTTCAAAAATTCTTGGCATTTTTTGTTAAAGAATAGTGAATATCCACAAATTACATGCATAACAGATGGAGAAAAAAAGGCTCTAAAGAAGATTACTCAGAAACAATCTTGTTGATCTTGTTGTTCCTTTGAGTACAGCAAGTTTTACAGGTAATAACTACATAACATAGTGTTAGAAAATAAGTTAGTGTGGAAGTAAAATGTATCGCACACAAATAGAACAGTCATAGCATACTGTCAATAAATCTAATCGTGAAGTTCTAGCTGAGTATGGACAGCCAGGTCAGCTCACTTTACTTATGGACTTTGCTTATTCGTAAGTTCTATTTGAGTTTTTTATACAGCTTTCTTCCTTGGTTTAAAAATATTGTAGGTGTTCATCTCATAGCGATAATAGAGTGTTTAACTAAGTAAATTCCTTATTTAAATGTACTTGTGGTTTGTGTTTATCAAAAAACATATTTAATTTTCATATTTGGTATTTCAATTTCTGGCAAATGTCAGGGGGTAAAATGTACCTTTTTATTTATTTATTTATTTTTTACATTTTCCTATATTTCTCAGGGACTGTGTGATATTAATTTTTGGGTACAGCTTTTACTGCCAAAACATATACTTATAAAGACTGAAGTATTTTTATGAAATATTCCTAAAGAAAAAGTATGGCCTTACATAAAACTATGTGCTGAGAATCTTAATTGTCATTGCATCTGCACTTACAATTTTCCCCTAGCTCCCCTGCAATGTCTCACAAATATCCACTGATCCTGCCAGTGATGTCCACCACATGTAGCTTCTT
Organism: Rana kukunoris; assembly: GCA_029574335.1. Classification (NCBI taxonomy): domain Eukaryota; kingdom Metazoa; phylum Chordata; class Amphibia; order Anura; family Ranidae; genus Rana; species Rana kukunoris. The sequence goes on along the minus strand of CM056050.1, from coordinate 500,631,676 downwards.
GTGATGGGTTTACAAGGCAGCTGCACTGCTCGTGAATACAGAGCAGCATTGTCACACTACTGTATCTAGGCTGTGCCTGCTTGCACTACAGCGGGATGAAAAAAACTTGCAGGGGGCATGGCTATCAGGATTAGGGATGAGCTTTATGTTCGGGTCAAACATGAGTTTGACCCGAACATTGGCTGTTCGCCCGTTCGCCGAACAGCGAACAATTTAGGGTGTTCACGGCAAATTCGAAAAGCCGCAAAACACCCTTTAAAAGTCTATAGGAGAAATCTAAAGTGCTAATTTTAAAGGTTAACTTGCAAGTTATTGGCATAAAAAGTATTTGGGGACCCGGGTCCTGCCCCAGGGGACATGTACCAATGCATTTTTTTTTTTAAAAACTGCATTTTTTTCGGGAGCAGTGATTTTAATAATGCTCAAAGTGAAACAATAAAAGTGAAATATTCCTTAAAATTTCGTACCTGGTGGGTGTCTATAGTATGCCTGTAAAGTAGCACATGTTTCCTGTGTCTTTGGACAAAATGACATTTCTAAAGGAAAAAAAGTAATTTAAAACTACTCGCTGTTATAATGAATTGTCGGTTCCCGGCAATACAGATAAAAGTCATTAAAAGTCATTAAAAAAAATAGGTGGGGTTCCCCCAAAATTCCATTACCAGGCCCTTCAGGTCTGGTATGGATATTAAGAGGAACCCTGTGCCAAATTTAAAAAAAATTAAGTAAGGTTCCCCCCAAAAATCCATACCAGATCTGGAGTCTGGTATGGATTTTTGGGGAACTCTGAACCGAAATTAAAAAAAAATGGCGTTGGGTTCCCTACAAAAATCCATACCAGACCTTTATCTGAGCACGCAACCTGGCAGGCCGCAGGAAAAGAGGGGGAGAGAGAATGCCCCCCCTCCTGAACCGTACCAGGCCACATGCCCTCAACATGGGGAGAATGTCCCCATGTTGATGGGGACAAGGGCCTTATCCCCACAACCCTTGCCAGTGGTTGTGGGGATATGCAGTCCCTCTAACAAAGGGGACCCCCAGATCCCGCCCCTAATGTGAATTGATAAGGGGTACATTGTACCCCTACCACCCAAAAAGTGAGAAAAATATAAAAAAAAACACTCACACCAAGTCGTGACAAGTCCTTTAATAAAAAAAAACTCCAGCGCCTTAATCCTTCTACGATCCCGGACCCGCCACTACAAATGATAACGCCTCCACTGGAGGCTCCCAGGTGCACAAGCTGTCTGACAGCTCTTTTATTATCAAGGGCAGGGCCACCTGTGATGTGGACAGGTTTCCTGTGACATGTCAGAGGGTTCACACGTCATGGATGGCCCCACCCTCGGTTATAAAAGAGCTGTCACACAGCTTGTGCGTCATTCGGCTGGGAGGTATCGTTCGTAGCGGTGGGTCCGAGATCGGGATCGTAGAAGAATTACGGCACTGGAGTTTTTCTTTTTTATGACTTGTCACAACTTGGAGTGTGTGTGTGTTTTTTTTGCATTTTTTTTTGCATTTTTTTTTCACATTTTTTGGTGAAATGGTAGGGGTACAATGACTTTTATCTGTATTACTGGGACCTGACAATTCATTATAGCCGCGAATATGCCTTTTTTTCCTTTAGAAATTGTATTTTGAGCAGAGACTGTTATAAACACGGGAAACATTCACTAATTTACAGGCATGCTATAGACACCCCCCAGGTATGAAATTTAAAGAAATATTTCACTTTTATTGTTTCACTTTAAGCATTATTAAAATCACTGCTCCCAAAAAAAAATGCAGTTTTTAAAACTTGTTTTGCATTGATACATGTCCCCTGAGGCAGGACCCAGGTCCCCAAACACTTTTTATGACAATAACTTGTATATTAACCTTTAAAATGAGCACTTTTGATTTTTCATGTTCGTGTCCCATAGACTTTAACGGTGTTTGTGTGTTCCAACAAATTTTTTGCCTGTTCGCATGTTCTGCTGCAAACCGAACCAGGGGGTGTTCTGATCATCCCTAATCAGGATTATGAGTGCTGATTCCAAGCATGTAGCTTGTCAATTAGCCCTTTACACTATTCTGGACTGACAGCAGTTTCTTGCATATATTGGCTATAGGAGTCTTATAGGGCCAGATTCAGGTAGATGGGCGCATCTTTATGGTGGAGTAACGTTTCTCATTTACGTTACTCCGCCGAAACTTTAGGAGCAAGTACTGTTATTCACATAGCACTTGCTCCTAAAGTTGCGGCGGCGTAGCGAAAATGAGCCGGCGGAATTCAAATTGGGCGGGTAGGGGGCGTGTATTATGTTAACTATGCGCGATCCCGCGGCGAACGTACTGCGCATGCGTCGACTGTCAGTGCGCATGCTCCAAATTCTGTCAGGGAACGTCAATGACGTCAATCCCCATTCACGGACGTTTTACGCAAACGACGTGAACATTTTTAAATTCGACGCGATGACGACGGCCATACTTACCATAGGATACTACACTAGGGGGCTGGTTTTTCTTTACGCCGCGTATCTCTTACGGAAACGTCGGAAAGTCACTGCGTCGGGCCCGAATACGATCGTGAATTGCCGATTCTCGCTAATTAACATATTCTCTGCGTTAATCAGCGGGAACGCCCCGAACGCCATTTTTAAAATTGCAGTTCCGATACGACGGCGAAATACAATTACGCCGCTCGTATAGGAACTCCAACCCGGCGTTTCTTGTTTTCTGCTTACAGAAAACAGAAACGCCGGCTCAAAGTGAGAGTTAGGCTGGAGTATCACTGATACTCCAGCCTAACTCTACCTGAATCTGGCCCATAGTGTAGAAGGAAGAGGGGTTTGTAGGAATAGGGCTTATTTTCTATTAAAATTACCATTCCAAAATACTCTAAAACCTTCATAATAAAAAGGTTAAGTCCTTTCCTTTGCAGTAAATTTAAAGAGATGTATGTTTTTTCTTTTTAAGAATCATACTTAGTAAGAGACCAATTTAATTTTCATTTGGTTTGTTATACTTTTATATCACTGGAAACAGTGGATAGCACATCCAGTTGGGGGAATACTAATGAAATAATTTTTCATACACATGGACACTTGTTTATTGAACTCTTTATTTATCACCAATTGATACACTGTGTTTGTTATAATTTTTTGATAAGAGTTTTCTTTGTTTAAGAGACCAAACCTTTATATTTTCAAGTTTTTTTCTTGCCTGAGCCTGGCTCTGTGATGTTAGCCCGCTGTCTGCTGCAAACGGGTCACAGGAGTGCAGAACGAATTGCACTCCTGTGATCCACAAGAGAAGTACAGCCAAAGGAGCTTTGGCTGTACTTCTTCTTTACTGTATACTCAAAAGCCCTACATTTTCCCGTATAAACAGGCTTAAAATTACAGGGGCTACATATGCAGGTGTTATACCTACTCTATATGGAAACCTAAAATTATTTATGTGCCAACATACTTGTAATTCAATGGAGACAGTATTGTGTTCCAGACTCACATACATGTAGACCTGTAATGCATCAGTGACAGTGCTTAGTCAAGAACACACCCCTACCCTGCCGACTGGACAGTGAAGGAGAAGCACATTTTGTGTTTCTTATTTCAATTATGCCATGACCCTGATTACACATTGCATTTGTTACAAGAAACCTCCATGCAATGGGGTGATGAGCCCCATACAAAGGGGCTATGTGGGGGGAATTTCACTTGATTGGTCAAAACGCACCATAGCCTGCTGACTGGACAGTTATTAAGTAGCTGTACACTAATGCTTTGTTTCCACTGCACGGATCGGTTCGGGTCAGTAATTTTGGAGCGGTTCGGATGGGACCGGTCTATTCGCATGGGCGTTTTCCACTGCAAATCGGACCGTGAGGGACCATTCAGGGTTTAGAAAAAATTCCTAGCGCATCCACCAATCAGTGAGATGTATTTGTAGGTCCGTCCTAACCGAACCGTTCCACTTTCTCTGGTCCCTCATCTGAAGCAGGACCCTTGCTGGTGCGATGCGGTTCGGTTTTACGGCACGCTTTCATAATGGAAACACCCAAAATAGTGTACTGTACCGAACTGTACCGAACCGATCCGCTCAGTGGAAACGAGGCATAAGACCCCTTTTACACTGGATGTGTTTTTCAGGCGCTTTAAGGCTAAAAATAGCGCCTGTAAAGCACCTGAACAAGCCTCATCTGCAATCCCAGTGTGAAAGCCTGAGTGCTTTCACACTGGGCGTTGTGCTGGCAGGGTGTCAAAAAAAATCCTGCAAGCAGCTTCATTGCAGTGCTTTAGAAGCAGTGAATACTCCACTCCTAAGGCGCCCCTGCCCATTGAAATCAATGGGCAGTGGCGCCAAAGCAGCTACAGCAGCGGCGCTTTGCGAGCACTTTTAACCCTTTTATTTGGCCGCTAGCGGGGGTTAAAAGCGCCCCGCTAGCACCCGAAAAGCATCACAAAAACACCGGTAAAACGTCGCTAATGCCCGGGCACTGTCAGTGTGAAAGGGCTGTAACTTAGTCGCCACCTCTAATTATTCCACTTGCCGTTATGCTCCATGCTAGCAAATGTGAATGCCGCAGAACATGATTGGCTGCTAGTGTGGACTGTTCCCTCTCCCAGTCATAGTGTTGCTGTGCAGAGAAATACAGGAGACTAATACGAAAAACAAATTTAAGTACATAACATAATGTACGGTAATAATGTGTTTAGGTATTATTATTTTATTGTTTTTATATGCTTGGAGTTCTACTTTAGGATACTAAGACTACAGAAAATGAGCATAGATAATACAAATTTCTGCTAAAAGTGACACAGAACAGTAATTATATGCTATTCATGGCCAGGAAGTTTGGTGTTCCTGCACAGCACATAAGCATCCGCCGAGGAAACTGCAGCAGCATATGTTGACATGACAATCACTGCCGGCAGGTTCCTGGCAAAAGCAGAACAGTTATGAATAGCCTGCCATCTACATCTGAGGATAGTGCATTTGGCAGCCAAAGTCTCATGGCATTCCTAGCTTGGACTCAACCTTGTATGGGAGTGCACATTCATCAGAATGGTTTTATTCCACACTAGTCAGCCTTGGAAGCAAAGCTTGACTGGCAAGGCTGTCTATCAGGGTTACATAAATGAAAACAGTGAAAACTAGTGCTGTTTTTGTCAGGGAAAGTCACAGATGAAGTAGATCCAAACCCTAATGGGATAACATTAAATTTGCTAAAGCACACTGTATCAAACAGAACTGATATGTTTATGTTTAGAAAATATAATTTTCATCCTTTTCTGAATCTCGGCTCTACAGATCTTGTCCACCCTGGCAAAGTAAGCATGTGCAGTTGTGCTCATAACTTTACATACAGAATTTATGGATTTTTTTTGGCAATTTTTCAGAGAATTTGAACGATAACACAAAAACTTTTCTTTCACTCATGGTTAGTGTTTGGTTGAAGCCATTTCTTATCAATCAACTGTGTTTACTCTTTTTAAATCATAATGACATAAACTTGCCAAATTACCCTGATCAAAAGTTTACATACCCCGGTTCTTAATACCGTGTATTGTCCCTTTAACATCAATGACATCTTGAAGTCTTTTGTGGTAGTTGTGGATGAGGCTCTTTAACTTCTCAGATGGTAAAGCTGCCCATTACTCTTGGCAAAAAGCCTCCAGTTCTTGTACATTCTTGGGCTGTCTTGCATGAACTGCAAATTTGAGAACTCCCCAGAGTGGCTCAATAATATTGAGGTCAGGAGACTGAGATGGACACTCCAGAACCTTCATTTTATTCTGCTGCAGCCAATGACAAGTCAACTTGGCCTTGCGTTTTGGATCATTGTCATGTTAGAATGTCCAAGTATGTCCCATGCACAGCTTCCTGGCTGAGGAATGCAAATGTTCCTCCAGTACTTTTTTATAACATACTGCATTCATCTTGCCATCAATTTTGACCAAATTTCCTGTGCCTTTGTAGCTCACACATCCCCAAAACATCAGTGATCCACCTCTGTGTTTCACAGTAGGAATGGTGTACCTTTCATCATAGGCCTTGTTGACTCCTCTCCAAATGTAGCTTTTATGGTTGTGGCCAAAATGCTAAATTTTGGCCTCATCAATCCAAATGACTTTGTGCCAGAAGGTTATGGTTAAGGCGTATTGTAAGCGGGATACTTTGTGGCATTTGCATAGTAGCGGCTTTGCTTCTCTCAGACAAAGGGAGCTTCCAGCTTCAGTAAACATACATCTTTGCTCCACATCAATGCTTTCTACTGTGGGAGACCAACACTTACTGGTGCAACCCCTAAGGCCCTGTACACACGATCAGACATGTCTGATGAAACTGGTCTGCAGACCAGTTTCATCGGACCAGTTTGATGGTGTGTATGGCCCATCAGACCGGTGTCCATCAGACCAAAGTTTAAAACATGCTTTAAAACCTGTCTGATTGAACCTGTCCGTCGGAGAGGTTCGATGGTTAGTATACAAAAGCATCGGACCAAAAACCTGCGCATGCTCAGAATCAAGTCGACGCATGCTTGGAAGCACTAAACTTAGTTTTTTCATCACGTCATTTTGATCCGATGGTGTGTACGCACATCAGACCATCAGACAAGATCAGAGTGATGAAAACGGTCCGTCAGAAAAGTCTCATCAGACATTTCTGATTGTGTGTACAGGGCCTAAGGGTTCTCAAAAGTGCTGTAATAGGTTAGCTGGATGTCTACCTAGTGAAGAAAACTCATCCACAACTTTACCAAAAACACACAGAGTACCTGAGTCTAATCTTGGATACAGCACAAGCAAGAATTTTCCTTCCACAAGATGAGGTTGCTTTCCTAAGGTCCCACACGAGGATCCTCAGATCAGAATATAATCCCTCAGTTTACTTCTGCATAACGGTTTAAGCATAATGGTAGCCTCCTTTAGGGCCATTCCCTTATCCCAGTTTAAAAGCCAGGCCTCTTCAATCCAATATATCCATAACATGGAACATACAAATTCAATCCTTGTATCGCACAATGCTTCTGTCAAGTCAGACAAAGCTTTCCCTGATAGAGTGGGTCTCCAATTCTGCCCTACCCATTAACATTGTGAATCTGAAAGCCAACAGATTGTCCCTGCAACACTGGACCTCTCTTCTGCAAGGTCACCTAGTCCCTCTTCCTTCTGCCTGTGGAGCCTTGTGAAGGACATCCTGCCTCCCCCTCTACCAATGCTAGGTGGGTCAGGTTAGTAAATTCCAGGGCATACACCCTTAAAATTATTGTAAAGGATCGGTTTTAAAAAATAAAGATAACAAACATATTATACCTAACTCCACTGTACAGCTCGTTTTGTGCACAGAGTGGCCCTGAACACCGACTTCTGGGGTCCCCCAGTGGCTCTAGTGGCTCCTCCTCACTTCAGATAACCCCCTAGGGGAAGCGCACTCCTGGGGGATTACCTTACAGGCGTGCTCCTGAGTCCAGCATTCTGTGTCTATAGACATGAATCCCGGACTTGGCTCCACCCCCAGCACCCGAGTCATTGGATTTGATTGACCAGCAGCGGGAGCCAATGGCTGCACTGCTATGAATCTATCCAATTGGGACATGAGACACCAGCTACAGATGGTGTGCTTGTTCCCGAACAGAAGATGAAAGCGTTCAGGTAAGTAAAACGGGGAGCTGGGGGGCTGCAGCACTAAAAAAGTTTTTTCACCTTAATGCATAGAATACATTAAGGTGAAAAACCATGGGGGTTTACAACCCCTTTAAGAAAAGAGTCCCTCCATTCAACCAGGGCTGTTGGTGTCTCTTGGGCTTTCCAGCATAAAGCATCTTTTTTTTCAGATTGCAATGGCACCACCTGGTCTATATGTATTAAATGGTGTTCTCTGTGGGCAGTGTCCAATCACCTGAACATAGCTGAATATACCCATGATCTTTGAAAACAAGTCCTGTGACCTGTCCTGTACTCCAACATAAGCAATTTACAGGTAAGTCAAAATTCTTTTTTTTTACAAATATTATGTTGTTGAACCATAAAGACCAACATAGCACTTAATTGGTTCCCAGCTTTAAAATAGGATTATTTCATAAAAAATATGTACAGATTTCTTTATAGTAGTAACATTGGACCTAGTGGCATTAGACCATGTCCTAAAATTAAGGCTTGACGGGTCATTATGATAAACCTCTTCTGCCCTTGTTACGCTGAAGTTAACTGGACAACAATTTTTATATAAGGTTTTCTTCCTGAAAATGTTTGGTGATTATGATTGACTCCTTCAAACTGAACACAAAACTACTGTATTTCCAGAATGACTGTATTACGTAGCATTATTACAAAATTTACGTTTATTACAATATTGTGTTTAATCGCATAATGTTTCTGAAAAACTACAGTTCAACAGAGCTAAAAGTGTTTTGCTGCTTAATTTCATATGTTCAGTGCATCTTACTGCAGTGTGCAACAATACTCATCCAGGATTGATGGATTTTAGTTACCCTGATACAATCTTTCTGCTGTGGCAATGTCCTGGTGAAACCTTTCACCATGTGTTTCAGTGGCTACACCTAGATTTTTGGACAAGAACCTGGAGTGTAAATGTGGAGTGAAAATGAATAGTTACTGACATGTTGCACTTGGTCTTGTATGCTGTAAAACATTTGTCAGCTGAAGGTAGTTTGATACTCTGTAGTTGCCAAAAAGATTCTCAATGACATTATTGAATGTTTTCCATGTTATTCTCTGGCCTCAGTAACAGATCTTCGAATCAACATTTTTTGATGCATTTGATCTGTGGACCAAGAAAAATACTTCCTTGACCACTTAAGTCTCTAGGGACACTTCAAAATGGCATTGGTATAGCGACTATGAGTCCCAATGCCATTTTAAAGTGGCTGCAAAGATCGGTGAGTGCAAGCGGGGGTAAGTGCTGGAACTGCCGGCTGCCTGGGACGTCACCGAGCAACCATTTACTATGGAGGGTCAGGCAGAGGTGTCGTAGCTGTCGTCTGCCCAGGTTGTCATACAGCAGCGAGCAATAGATGACTAATAACAGTGATCTACTGCTGTAATCTGCTTGGGGGTCTGTATCAGATCTTTACTGGTCCAATCCCTTCAAGAAGAAAAGTAGACCCTTCTTGCTCCCTTTGATTTTGAGCTTGCACACTCCCTGGGCTGCATGCGGGCAGCCTTTTTGTATAGATGTGGATGCAGGTACAGTGGTTGCATGTACACAGTTAAATGTCAAAATCTGACATGCAGGCAGGAGCAGGGACATGGATCTGTATTTAAATCCATTCACCTGACCTGCTCGTAGTGTCCATGAAGCTGCTCCGCCTGTGTGAGAAGCTCTGTTTACCCATACAGGAATGCACATGTGTTCCTTGCATCCCCATGCAGGCAATCCCATTGCTGTCAATTGGGATGCAGTGGTTGTACAGACACAGCTGTTGCTTCAAAATAATTCATACGTCCCATGTGAACGAGGCCTGTCAGGTGATCTGGATGGCATTTGTTGCAGCACAAGCATCAATTGCTCACATAACTGAATGCAAGGTCATTTAAATCTTCATCAATCACATACCAGTGAAAAAAGTTGCAGTCATGCTAATTTATGCTCTCAGCAGCTCAACTTAACCACTTCAATACTGAGCACTTTCATCCCCTTCCTGCCCAGAGCAATTTTCAGCTTGCAGTGTCATGCAACACTGTATCCATATGAAATGTTTTATAATTGTTTGAGACCGATAAGGCTTTCTTTTGGTGGTATTTAATCATCACATTTTTTTTATTTTTTTTGCAGATGACAGATGAAAAAACAAATGAACATTTTTGGAAATATTTCTGTTATAATTTTTTGCATAATTGTTATTGTTCACTGATGTGCGCTGATAAGGCTCTACTGATGGACACTGATGAGGCTGCAATGATGAGTTTGATGAGGCTGCACTGATTGGCACTGATAAGCTGCACTGATGGGCATTAATGAGGAGGCACTGATGAGGCTGCACTGATGGGTATTGATGCGGAGGCACTGATAAATGACACTGATAGGCAGCACTGATGGGGATGCACTGATAATCAGTGTAAACCATGTGTTGACAGCCTTGCCAGTAATCGGCACCTCTTTCCTCACACAGACACAACGTGTGAGTAAAGGACTGCCCATAACCGGCAAGTCTGTTTACATGTGATCAGCTGTGATTGGACACAGTTGATCACATAGTAAAGGGCAGCTGTGATTGGCCCTTTACCCGGATCTGCGATCAGCTGTATCTGAAAGACACAGCGGTCACAGAACACTCCCGATGTGCAGTGCAGGAGGCCTGCAGAGAGCAGGGTTCTGGGAGGACATCTATGGACACCCTACCAGAACTATAGTACCACACTGTAACCGTCTTTGGCTATAGCAAATTCCAATAACCATTTAACATTGTACCATCAAGTGAACAAGACTCTTCTAAAGTAAAAACGCATACATTTACTTTGCAATCCACCATTCTGCTACGTTACATAAAAGTCACAATAACGTGATATCATTTAGTTGGCAGACTTTGTTGAATATACTCTAGGGGGAAATTTTGAGGGTGCGCAAATTACACAAATGTTGCATTGAAAAATCAAATTATTAATTTTTTACCATTTATTTTAGGAAAATACTAAGAAAATATATGTATACAAATAAGGCCCTGTTAGCCCTGAAAAAAATGTACATATCATACTTTAGTATAGGCTACAATTTGTACTACAGAAACATCAGTGCAATGGGGGGCCTGCCACTTCTGAGTCACATTAAATGCAATATTATTATTATTATTATACAGGATTTATTTAGCGCCAACAGTTTGCGCAGCGCTTTACATTAGGGAAGACAGTACATTCACGATACAAATCAATACAGGAGGGATCAGAGGGCCCTGCTCGTAAGAGCTTACAATCTAGAAGGATACGTTGCCTGTCTAGGTGCTGCCATGTTCCCATCAAGTGACTATGGAATATTATATGGTATTCTGTGTACAAGAGAGATAGCCTAACACATTGTCAGATTCAGTTGTTGCCATGCCATCACTGTGTTTGCAAAATGCATCAATGAATTTACACTTTTGTTGGAAATGTTGTATTTAAATTATTTTCCTAATTTTACTGCCAATTGCATTCTAAAAAAAATGGGGTTCAAAATCCAAGTTATGCCCATGTCAAAAAACTTGAGATTCTAGAGGTAGATTCTGGGGTCCTGCCACTCCTGAGCCACGCCATTGTAAATGCAGTTTAGTGCCACAAAAGAGACATGCCAGTTTTCAGTAATTGAGAGACAGTAAGCAGCTAAAAATACAAAGGTTTCCTTCTTCTGCACAAATATAATAAACAGTATATTTAACAAATGTCAAGTGACTTTGTCCCTTTATCACTGTGTTAGCATGGTTCTGTATCATTTGCCTAGTAAAGATCGGTAACTTAAAACGTAGAAACACTGTGGGCTGTAAGTTTTGTACATCAGAAGTGTCCCGACAAGTTTCAAAGTGCTTTGACACAAGTTGTACAGTGTCTGGAGCTGTACTGGTTTTATGCAACAGTATCCATCTACAAGGAATTCCAACAACTCATGTTTTGTTAATGGTGGAAAATGCTGTCTTTGGCACAGCTTCAGAATCCCTTTCATCTACATTTCTCCCTAACTGATGCTGTTTCCTATTGAACACACAAAATGTGTTAACCCTTCTTGACCAATAGAAATCTGGACATCAGTGGCTAAAGATGCAGCTAAGGGTGTCACTTGTGAAAGACATCTAGAGGACATACCATCAGATTTCTTTTTTCATGTTAAGTGCATGCATGCTAAGTAATGTGTAACACTTACAGGTATTTATTTCTTCTCAGAGAGATCACAGTTCTCCCCTGACAATACCTTAAATTTCATTCATTTTTATTTCCAGAAGAACAGAGCCATCTTTGTTCAGGGAAAAACTAGGGTCACCATCTACTTAATGGAGAGAGATTACACCGCCATGTAAATTGTGCTCCCTCTGTTCATACATGTTTAATACAGATTAGCCCCCTACTGCAGCCTCTCACCTTGTGATTAGCTTCAAATTAACAATGTATAGTTTAAGTCAAGGGTCCCCAAACTACAACCTGTGAGCCAATTCTGGCAAATTATATAGCCACAAGTCTCTACAACGTTCATTTGTATGCTGTTTAGAGGAATCAGTATAAAAATTCTCTTTGGCCGCGTACACACCACTAAATAAATCCAATCAAATTGGTCTGACAGACCGTTTTGATCGGATTTCTCTGCGGGGATATATTTGTTTGATCGTGTACACACGATCAAACCAAAATCCCTGCCGGCAGACGCGGCAGTGACGTTGACGCCGCCACGTCACCGAACCAGGAAGTAAAATACTTCCACGCATGCGTCAAATCCATTTGACGCATGTGCGGACAGATATGTCCGCTGGTTAGTGTACTAACCAGCGGACATGTTGGACGGACGGGTTCCCAGCACACAGATTTTAAAGCATGCTTTAAAATTTGTTTGCTTGAAAAACCTGTCTGCTCGCCCGTACACACGATCAAATTTGTCTGCTGAAACGGTCCGTCGGACCGTTTTCAGCAGATAAATTTGATCGTGTGTACCCGGCCTTTCACTTGTACGAAAGCTCTTAATTTCTTCACAATATCTACAGCAACAGAGAGATGCTGCAGGGGCAAAATAGATGTTGGCTTGCTGCAGCATAGTTACTGGCAATACCAGCCTATTAAAACCTACCTTAATGGTCTACTGCCGAAAAATCAGCTTAAAAGTTACTGTCATACACACTCCCAGCAGTGGGATGTCTAATAGCCTTCAAATGGAAACACGTAGATCCATCAATTCTCCTGCAATTATATACAGTGCCTTGCATAAGTATTCACCCCCTTGGCATTTTTCATGTTTTGTTGCCTCACAACCTGGAATTAACATTGTTTGAGGATTTGCATCATTTAATTTTACAGAACATGTCCACACTTTGAAGATGTTTTTTTTTATTGTGAAGCAAACAACAAATAGGACAAAATAACTCAAAAGGTCACTATTTACCCCCCTAAAGTCAATACTTTGTAAAGCCACCTTTTGCGGTTATTACAGCTTCCCGTCGCTTTGGATAGGTCTCTATGAGCTTGCCACATCTTACCACTGGGATTTTTGCCCAATCCTCCTTGCAAAACTGCTCCAGCTCCTTTTAAGTTGGATAGTTTGTGCTTGTGAACAGCAATATTTAAGTCTGACCACAGAATTTCTATTGGATTGAGGTCTAGGCTTTGACTAGGCCATTCCAACACATTTACATGTTTCCCCTTAAACCACTAAAGTGTTGCTTTGGCAGTGTGTTTGGGGTCATTGTCCTGCTGAAAGGTGAACCTCCGTCCTAGCTTCAAATCACACAGAGTGGTACAGGTTGTGCTCAAGAATATCCCTGTATTTAGCACCATCCATCTTTCCCTCAACCCTGACCAGTTTCCCAGTCCCGACTGCTGAAAAACATCCCCACAGCATGTGAATTCTGAAGGTAATTGGTTGCACCAGAGCTTTTTATGGGTTTCATAACATAGGGGTTGAATACATACGCACATGCTAATTATCAATTATTTATATCTGAAAAATAGTTTTATGCATATATTTTTCTAATTTTACTTCTCCAACTTAGACTGTTGTGTTCTGATCCATCACATTGAACTAAAGGCTGTAATGTAACAAAATAGGTAAAAAATCAAGGGGGGTGAATACTTTTGCAACGATCCAGGATGTCAAATGAAGGCCTGTCTAATTAACTCATTAGATAAGTAACACAGAGTCTTGGAGTTGTGGCACCTTATTAAAAAAAAACACATAAGCCCTCTGAAGTATGCAAAACTTTTGGGCTGTGGGCTTGGTCGTAATGAATATAATCTTCTCCATACCCCTGTGTTTTTCTCCCATTCCCTTTTACCATCTCTCTTTTCTTCCTCTTATTTCATTGCCTCTCTAAGGCACTACTACCTTTTGATTCTTGAGTGGCGCAAGGATTCTGCTCGGAAGTGGTTATAAATATGCAAGATTTGAACACTGCTTTTAGAGGATTGGTGCTTTATTAGTATATTTAAACTCCAGGACCACAACCTGGAAGCTGCCATTTTTCAACACAATTCCTCCAAATGCTATTTATGGATAGGCAGTGGCAATTAGCATAACTTTTTTGCTCTGCTTTTACTAAAATGTCATTATATTGCTCTTCAACTTCTGGGATAAACTGCAGACAACTCTCTGTTGCAGAATTCTGTAAATTATGCAGCATTGCTTGTACCCTATATACCTAGTATTTGTGTGGAGAAATTCCAAAATGCAATAAATGTCAGTTATTTAAAAAAAGTTGCTGATAAAGCAAGCAAACCTGACATTACTACATTACTGGCTTTAACGCTTCACATGCTTGACCATGCCTGTAAGACTTGGGTTATCGCAAAATGTTTACTCTACCAACCACCTTAAAGTATTGAATACATTTCAACAGCATCTCTCGGAGTCATTATTAGCAGGAATATGCCTCTCCACAATTTCTTCCACACAAAAAACATGACAGGATACACCCATCACAAACAACAAAGTTCTATGTGACATCATGACCATGAGTGTAAGCGCCCCGGCCTTGATGGCCTACCAGAGGCTTTTTATAAGAAGTTTGCGGAATATCTGCCCCACCCCTAGCCAATTATTTAATCCTTTTCTCAAAGACTACTTGCTTTGTCCCAAGCTGCTCACAATGATCATCTCTATGATCCCAAAATCAGATACAGATACCTCTAATGGGTCCAACTATTGCCAAATTTCATTACTTAAAGCGGACCTTCAGCCTCCCGAGGGTGATTCCGCCTCTCCAACCTTTTCCTTTTGTTTACTTCTTTTTACTCCCGCCTCCCCATGCACGTCACTCGCCTTAGGCGAATGACACACACACTGCCTGCTATGCCTTTCAGGATAAGTATGTCACATAGAGTGGAGACTGTGAGCCAGGCCTTCTTGTCCACATCAGTGCCAACTTGCGAAAAAAGGGGAGAGTGGGGGCTGGTTGCTGAGGCCAGACCACAGGGCTACCCACATGATTGGATAAAGGGACTATATCGGTACTATTAAAATAATATAAACAGAGTTGTAAAACACAAGTTTATTGATAAAAAGTCACAAGACAGAGATTTGTACATTTCATTGATTGGTCAACGTCAACAAGTTTTGCGGAAGTTCACCGCTTCATCAGGACAAACCAATCTGTAGAATAGACAAATAGTAGGGCTGTGCAAACTTTTAATTAATTGATTAATCTTTAATTTTCTTGATCAATTAAAATTCTTTTGATTGGTACTCTCCGCCAGCTTCTGGGCCTTCAGGGAGTTTCGTCGGAGATCCGGTGACATCACGGACACCGGCAGGGCTTGCCATGTCCATCTGAAGGGCTCCTTTGCTGTGCCTTCATATCTGCATGCCGGCGGGACCTCACTATCTGCCACACGCAAGGGCTGTTACACTTCCCTCTATCACTTCCCTCTATCAACCTGGGATTCTACAACCATCCACTGGGAGTTGTGATAGTTCCCTTCATGGGACATCTACATGCCGACGGACTGATGTTAACCTCTCCTCATCTGGATTCAGCAGTGGTATCGTTGTACACATTTTTATACCAGTATCCTACGTAGCTACATGTTTTTATGACTGCTTTTTCTACCGAATGGTATTACTCGCACCATTTTTACAGTTTATGTAGCTACATCGATTTTACCTCCAGTGCAATATTTATTTGGTTACCTACTTGAAGACTATAAAAGTTTTTTGTATCCTGCTATCCATTTTTCCAGTGGCTGGAAGTTGCACTGGGAATCGGCCTGCAAGGAGATCAGCTAAAAGTAGTTGGATCTGTATGTGCGTTATAATTAATCGTTTTTTTTTTTTTAAACGATTAATCGAACACAAAAATTTTGATCAGTAACAGCCCTAACAAATAGGAATACAAAACATGTAGTATGGTTCAGCATTAAGGTACATAAAATACAAAATAAATATATTGATAACTTGAGTGAATTGATACAGCACGGAGCTGGAGAACTTAAATAATTTCCCCCGCGGCGAACATGGAGGTATGATCGTGGATATCTCAAAAGTAGGCATAATAGATATATATGTTTATAAATATATATATGCAGATATGCATATACGTATAAGCGACCCAAAACATGGTTGGGGGGTGAGAGAGGACCGGGGACGGAAATTGGGGGAGGGGAAAATAGGAGGGAGAGGGGCGAAGGGAAGGGGGGAAGGGGAGAGGAGGATGAGGGGAGAGGGGGAAGAGGGGGGGAGGGGAGGGAAAGGGTGAGAAAATAGGGAGGGGGCGAGGGAAAGGGGGAGAAAATGGGGCGGAGGGGGAGGGGAAAATGGGGGAGGAAAAATGGGGGGTAGAGGGAGGGGAGGGGAAAGGGACTGGAAAAGGGTAAGGGGGAAAAAGGGAGGGAAGGGAGCCAACTTCACAAATGCACTTCTGGAAGAATGGCCAAACATTCCCATAGACACACTCCTAAACCTTGTTGACAGCCTTCCCAGAAGAGTTGAAGCTGTTTTAGCTGAAAAGGGTGGGCCAACTCAAACTAAGACTGGGATGGCATTAAAGTTCATGTGCATGTAAAGACAGGTGTCCCCATACTTTTGGTAATATAGTGTACCTACAGGAGGTGGAAAAGTGAGACATGACCTTATCAGTGTGTTACAATGCTACACCAGTCTGTAGGCTGGGATTGGATACTAGACCAATAGTGAGGGCTCTGACCTAGTAAGGCTTTCTAATGGGCAGACAGGCATTGATCATAAAACTGGATGAATAACATTGGAAATCCTTTGACACATAAAACAATTCTCATATAGTGTATGTATTTTAATCGTGTAGTTAGCTGTTTGCCTAGAGTTCTGCTTTCATATTACATGAAGTGATTCACCTATAGGGGAAAACTTGTTTACACCTGCTTGTTTTTAGGTTGGTCACTGTGTGACATGTTTAAAAAAAAATAAAAAATACACTTGGATTGGTCTTCACATACAACCAGTCCACATATGTTATAAATCTTTTGAGCAACTGTAAAAAGCACTATTTATTTAACAACGTTTGATACAGTTCATATCAAGCAAATGACACCAGCTAAGCTTCTAGAGATCTTGATACTGATTTGGCAATTCTGCCACCCTCCATGATATTGTTAGTATTTGTTTATTAATAAAGTGGCAACGGTTTCCAGAATAGCTGCCAAAGAGCGGCGTGTAGAAACCTAGCAGTGTTGACAGAATCGCTGCATGGGTGATTATAGCAACTGCAAAACAAACAGCTTCATAATTCATTCACGTGGAAGCCAGTGCAACCGCATGTATCACAATTTTGGTGACAGCTCAGATAAAGAGAAACATATTCCTTGTAAACATACTTAATAGCTTAAAGCTATGCAGATTAAATGGGAACATCAGGCATTCCAAAAGTTGACAAGAAGCTGGTGTAATATCAGCATTTGGGATTCATTTTAATTCTGAACTGGTTTTTACAAGTTTCAGATTCGCATCCAGCAGATGTATACATTTCCTGGTTGGATGGGATCTTGTTGAAGTTAATTACCATGAGTTGAAATACAATTTATCACATACATCAGTGTGTCCACCCTAACAATATTGCCAAAATACAGGCACCTTTTGGTGCTTGCAAATCATTTTCATATCCTTTTGCATGCTATAGAGGTGGCTTCATCTTCTGCTCCTACTCTATAATGCTACAGTATAAGAGCCTTTTCACACTGCTGTTATTTTACCGTCGGATTTGCGGTGCATTTCGGCTGCTAGCAGGGCGCTTTTAACCCCCGCTAGAGGCAGAGAAAGGGTTAATACCGCCGGCAATGCACTGCTACAGCGGCTTATTGCCCGACGGTACGGCGACGCTGCCCCATTGATTTCAATGGGCAGGAGGGCATTAGGAGTGGTGAGTTCACCGCTCCTAATGCGCTCCAAAGAAGCTGCTGCCAGGACTTTTTCTGATGTCCTGCCAGCGCAACGCTCCAGTGTGAAAGCCCTCGGGCTCTCACATTGGAGACAATAGGGCAGCTGTTTGAGGGCGGATTGCAGGCGCTATTTTTAACGCTATAGCGCATGCAAAACACCCTCAGTGTGAAAGGGGTCTAAGAGCCTCGGTGGACTGTAAACGTTTACATGTTGGGCTGTCATTTATTGCAGAAGTCAAAGCCAACACTGTCTTTATAGAGTGCACCAGGATTCAGGGACTCACTAAAATGCACAGAAATTAATTAGAGAATTGTCAGGTACTACTAGGCTGTAGCGACTGTAATGCCTAACTGGGCGACTAAGTGGCAGATGAGGTTTAATGTTAATAAATGTTTTTTTCCCACAAATAGAGCTTTCTTTTGGCGGTATTTGATCACCTCTGCGGTTTTAAAAAACAAAAATAGAGTGTCAATTTTGAAGAAAACACAATGGGCCAGATCCACAAAACTTTTAAATCTCCGCCGTCACATCTTTACGGCGATTCTGAAAGGCAGTTAGGCCTAAATTTTACCAAGATACGACCGGCATAAGTCTCTTATGCCGTCGTATCTTGGTTGCATATTTACGCTGGCCGCTAGGGGGCGCTTCCGTATATTTTCCATGTTGAATATGCAAATTAGCTAGATACGCTTTTTTTTACGTCGTTTGCGTAAGGCTTTTTCCGGCGTAAAGTTACCCCTGCTATATAGAGGCGTACGCAATGTTAAGTATGGACGTCGGGACAGCGTCGAATTTTCCGTCATTTGCATAAAACGTTTGCGAATAGGGCTTTGCGTAAGTTACGTTCACGTCGAAATCAATGAGTATTTGCGGCGTAATTTTGCGCATGTGCACTGGGAAACGTCCACGGACAGCGCATGCGCCATTTGTTAGAAACCTCTTTTACGTGGGGTCATGGTTGATTACCATACTACACTCCCACTCCAAGCCTACTTTGAATTACGCGGGCTTACACCGGCCCATTTACGCTACGCCGGCCGTAACTTAGGACGCAAGTGCTTTGTGAAAACGGCACTTGCCTCTCTAAGTTGCGGCGGCGTAGCGTAAACAAGATATGCTACGCCCGCACAAAGATACGCCGATCCTTGTGGATCTGGCCCAATATTTTTAACTTTTTGCTATAATAAATATCCCATTTAAAAATATATATATATATATATATATATATATATTTTTTTTTTTCAGTTTAGTCCGATACGTATTCTTCTACATATTTTTGGTAAAAAAAAATCGCATAGTGATTGGTTTGTGCAAACGTTATAATGCCTACAAAATAGATGATAGAATAATTACTTTTTTTATTATTATTTATTATTATTTTTTTTTTACTAGTAATTTTACGGCGGACACATCGGACACTTTTGACACATTTTTGGGACCATTCACATTTATATTTGGCATAACATCATCTTTCACATTATAGAAAAAAATTGGGCTAACTTCAGTGTTTTTTTAATTTTTATTCATATTTTCTCAAAATAAAGTGTTTGAAAAATCCCTGCGCTAATACCGTGTATACAAAAAATACATAAAAAGTTGCAATGCCTCTGTCCTCCACCTCCTGTACCATGTCTGCAAACCTCTGTCCTCCACCTCCTGTACCATGTCTGCAGCCTCTGTCCTTCACCTCCTGTACCATGTCCGCAGCCTCTGTCCTCCCCATTCTGTACCATGTCCGCAGCCTCTGTCCTCCACCTCCTGTAATATGTCCGCAGCCTCTGTCCTCCACCTCCTGTACCATGTCCGCAGCCTTTATCTTCCACCTCCTGTACCATGTCCGCAGCCTCTGTCCTCCACCTCCTGTATCATGTCCTCAGCCTCTGTCCTCCACCTCTTGTACCATGTCCGCAGCCTCTGTCCTCCACCTCCTGTAATATGTCCGCAGCTTCTGTCCTCCACCTCCTGTACCATGTCCGCAGCCTCTATCTTCCACCTCCTGTACCATGTCCGCAGCCTCTGTCCTCTACCTCCTGTATCATGTCCGCAGCCTCTGTCCTCCACCTCATTTAATATGTCCACAGCCTCTGTCCTCCACCTCCTGTACCATGTCCTCAGCCTCTGTTCTCCACCTCCTGTATTCCTGCCTCTGTCCACCTCTTGTATCATGTCTGCAGTCTCTTAGGGGGAGTCTGGAGAGGAGTCAAAAGTGGGAACACCGTCGGGATGGGGGTCATGAGATGAGTCAGACGTGTGGACTGTGGAGAGGAGACAATAGGGTAAAACCAGAGCCACCAAGCTGGAGTCGTCTGACTGGGCCCTGCACGGTGCACTTGAGGGGTCAGTGACAGTGCCGCCAGACCAGTCTGAGGTGGGGTTGCTGGTGTAAGGGGGAAGTGAATACAGTAATGTAAGGGGGCACTGATACAAAGGTTCCCCCTTATATTAGTAACACTCCCCTTACTTTAGAGTATTCCCACTGCGGAAGGTGGTCTCTGGTAACCAGAGCCCCCCCTTACATCAGAGTTCCCCTTAGATCATTATCTGCAGCATTCTCCTTTACATAAGAGTTCCCTTTCACTGTAAGGCTCTGATGTAAGGGGGAATTCTGTGCTGGCTGGGTTACAGTAACCTGACCTTCATGTAAATGGAGAAAGCTGTTTTGTTGACTTTTTTTTAACTTAAACACTAGCTACATGCTTATAGTTGAAATATTGATATTTGCACTGTTTAACAGTGAAAACAGTAATTTTAGGTACTTTTTTGCAGTGGTAGTAAAAAATGCGGCTCTGCCAGTAAATTTCAGGATTTTTTGCCAATAAAAAATTGGTGCTGTTGGTAAATTTTGGCATTCTGTCAGTACATTTCATTTCAGGTGGTTGGCAACACCGGATAAGGGTCTGGTATGGATTTTTTAATTTTGGCGCAGGGTTCCCCTTAAAATCCATACCAAACCTGAAGAGCCTGGTATGGGGGACCCCCATGCAATATTTTTTTTTTACATTTTGGTTTGGGGTGCCCCTTAATATTCATACCAGACCCAAAAGGGACATACATTACAGCCGTGATCAGTTTTAAATGACTTTTCTTCCTTTAGAAATGTAATTTTGCTGCGGGACTGTTATAAACATGGGAACAATGCGCCACAGTACAGGCATACTATAGACACCTCCCAAGCACGATATTTAAAGGAATATTACATTTTTTTGGTTTCAATTTAAGCAGTATTAAAATCACTGCTGCAGAACCCAGGTCCCCAAACACTTTTTATGGCAATGACCTGCACATAAGCCTTTAAAATTAGCACTTTTCATTTTTCATGTTCGTGTCCCATAGATTTTAACAGTGTTCGAGATCATTTTATGCCAGTTCGCAAGTTCTGCTGCGATCCGAACTGGGAGGGAGGGGGGGGGGGGTTGTTGTTTGGCTCATCCTTAGTCTTAACATGTATTTTTATGCAGTTTAAATCTCTTGTAATATGGTTTTGTTGCATTTCCTATTAATGTAGAATTCTGTGAATCCAGCATTACCACTTTATTGCTGGAAATGGCAGAGAATCAAGATTTCAGCACACGCACATTCAGATATATATTCTGTTTCAATAGATGGTATGACATGAATGACATTCTGGAGAAAGTGCAAGCAAAATGTTTACTGTCTGATCCCTTAATGTGAATTGTGAGACAAAACACAAGAAATGTATGATCAGCCATCTGGACAGATGAGAAGGTGACATGTGGAACACCAGGGCTGTGGTCATGGCTCCTGTGTGTCTACATGCCAAGGATATGGAGGGTGGTGGAGAGCAAGAACAGAAGATGAAAATCCTGGCACAGCTGTCTTTGGAGGGAAAGGCAGAGCAAAAACTCCAGCAGCTGTAAGATACTTGGCAAGGCAATGAATGCAGTCACTCCTCTCTTCCTGTCCCAGACCACCATCCAGACTAGGTTTTTGTGCCAACGACCAAATGTCAATATATGTCCCAGGACTAGTGTTTTAAATGCATTATAATACCTAAAATAATATGAGGAAAAATGCAATATAATAGCTAACACCTTGCCCCAGGAGATGGTAGCAAATTTGGATTATGGCCAAAATGGAGTGATCTTCTAGTGTCACTCAGCTAGCAACAGCAGTGGTCAAAAATATTGGTTTAGCCACTGTTTAAATAGATTTTTAAAAGTTGTCATTCAATAACTCTTTTTTGGGTCATTCATCTGCTGTCATATTCATGTACAGGAATATTAACCTTTGGGAATATAAGCATACCAGATTATATAGTGTTCCTTTCAGTAAATTCAGTTCACAAAAATAATTTTTTTCCCAAAGCTTACCTGTAAAATCTTTTTCTTGGAGTACATCACAGGACACAGAGCAGCCATAATAATTACTATGTGGGTTATATGCCACCTATAGGCGAATAAACACTGACAGATCAAAAAGGAAGTCCTCCTCCTATATAACTCCTCCTACACAGGAAGTACCTCAGTTTTGTAGCAAAGCAATGAATATCCCCCAAAAAGAGGGGAGGGGCCTCTGTGTCCAATGATGTACTCCAAGAAAAGGATTTTACAGGTAAGCTGTAGTAAAAATTAAATATTTTATTTATCGCACATTACAGAACTCAGAGCAGCCATAATAATTGTTGTGGGATGTCCTAAAGCAATGCCCTTGAGGGGAGGGAGACACAATCACAGAAACTGCCACCTGAGAAGAACTTATTCTGTAACATACTGTGGCCAAAGCAGTATCCTCCGTGGCTTTGATATCCATCTGGTAAAATCCTGTGAATGTATGAACCAAAGACCATGTAGTGGCCTTAAAAACCTGAGACACGACACCTGATGGTGAATCGCCCAAGATGCCCCCACTAATCTGGTAGCAGGCGCTCTCACCAAAAATTCGGTGGAGACCTTGCCTTTTCAAGCCATAGGCTTAAATCAGGCATGTCCAAAGTCCGGCCCGCAGTCCAATCAAGGCCCGCGTTCCGGTTCTGAACGGCCCACCTGGTCTGACCCTTAATGCTACCTAAGGCCAATCTTACTTCCCTTCCCGATTGAAGAAAGGGAAAAAACTCCCCCTCACATATCTGTGGGTGTCACTTCCTGGCTTCACCCCAGGCATAAAATATTTCCAAGTCATGCAAGTCCTTGAACCCAGCTTACCAGGCGCTCAACAGTGCAGAGATTACAGGACCCAAGACCGATAGCCTTGGACACTTCCAGTCCAGCTGGACCTATGTCGGTGAACCAAGCCCTGCTGGGTTAATTCGACTAATAATATTATCAGTGTTACCACCTCCCAGGTTCTTCGCAAAAGATGCAGCAGTAGTCAAAACAGAAGGACGGTGTCAATTAGGTAGAACTGGTCCCCCAGATGTTACCACTGCATCTATCCATATTGCCAGTTGGACTTTTGTCCCGGACACAACCTGTCAAACTTGTAGAACTTGTATTCCAGTAGATCCACATGCAGAGTTCCCCAACGTTGGCAGATTGCCCAAACATATCTTAGGAATTAGGGACTGCGTGGTCCCGACATTAGTTGCTGATGAGTGGAAAACCCCCCTGTCATTTTTCTATACCTGGAATATGTACTGGCAACAGAGACAGCACTTGTTGTTCTGACCCAGACAGAATGTGGTTCACCCTCCTGGTGCCACCCTGGTGGTTGACATATGCCACCAGCAAAGTGTGCATGTTTAAATAGGCAGAGGTTGCCCATTGGGGGGACAATTTAAGAGAAACCCGGGTAACAAGCGCGCATTGACGCGCAGGAATGGACATTCCAAGATATGCTCAAGAAAATACATTAACTGGTGCATGCGTGTGCGTGTGGGCGTGAGCGCATACATGCACGCATTATGTGCGTGCGCACGTGCACGCATTGGCACCAGTTTGCCTATTTAAACCTGCCAGTGACATGCACACTTTGCTGAGTGGTCTTTTAGCTAGTACCTGTTTACCTGATCTGTACCAGTTTCTGAATGAACTGTGTCATTTTAAGCGAACTCTGCCAGGGGTAATAGTGATGCCTAGTCATCCTGGATAAAGCATGAGAAGCACAGAAGATACTACTCTAGGGTCTGGTTTGTTCGCTCAGTTTGGCCATTCGTTTGAGGATGATAGGCTGATAAGAAGAAAGTTTCGATCTTCAGAACCCTGCAAAGATCTTTCCATAATTTGGACATAAATTGCACTCCTCTATCGGAAGGAACCCCATGAAGCCTAACCACTTCCTTGATGAAATTATGGGCAGCCTCTGTTGCTGAGGGGGTTCCCAACATGGGGATGAAATGCACTATCTTCATGAGTCTGTCAACGACCACAAAGATGGTAGTGAACCTTTCAGATTGGGGGAGTTCAACAATAAAATCCATACTCACTCCCTCTTTTTGGAAAACCGATTACAGATAGTGAAACTAGGTCCTTTCACCTCTGAAAAACGCAGGGTGTCATGCGGAGTCCCTCAGGGGTCACGTTTGTCGCCCGTACTATTCAATATTTATCTCCGCCCCCTTCTCGAAATCATCAGTAACCAGAATTTACTCTACTATTCCTAGGCGGATGACACCCAACTTTATTTCCGTATCAGCAACAAAAAGGATCATTATCTTGGACTAGAGAAATGCCTTACTCAGATAGAGAATTGGATGACGGAGAGTTCCTTAAACTCAATGGATCAAAAACAGAACTTCTCCTGTTTCACGCCAACCGAAAAAGACTCACCACGACAACCTGGACACCCCCGCCAATTTTGGGACAAACCATCACCCCTAGCACCAAAGTCAAAAGTTTTGGAGTCACTTTTGACTCCAACATGACTATGGATGCACAAATAAGTTCAGTAGTCAGCGGATCCCACCATCTGCTGCGTCTACTACGTAGATTCATTCCCTTTAACCCAAAAGAAGACATAGCAGTCGTGGTGTGAACGATAATCAACTCCAGACCCGACTATGCAAACGCCCTTTACCTCGGACTCCCAAAATACCAAATCGCTCATCTACAAGTCGTCCAGAACACTGCGGCATGACTTGTAACAGGAAAAAAAACATGGGAATCAATCTCTCCCTCCCTTTAGGTCCCTTCACTGGCTGCCCGTAAAAGATCGAATCACGTTCAAGGCACTCTGCCTGACTCACATATGTGTACAAAACAGTGCACCCCAATATCTATGCGAAAAATTAAAATGTCACAACCCCAATCACGTCCTCCGATCTACCAACCAAAATCTACTCCAAATACCCAAGGCCAGATACAAGTCCAAAGGAGAACGAAGATTCGCAGTCCAAGGACCACGACTATGGAAAGCTTTACCAACCAGCATCCGAACGGAAGGGAATCATCTGGCCTTCAGGAAAAAACTCAAAACCCATCTATTCTGAAGGCAAAAAAATTGTAGGAAATGGATACCAAGAGCCTTGAGGCGATTCAGTTCGCATGTGTAGCGCTATACAAGTTTCTTACTCACACTCACTCACTCACTCACTCATACTAATAATTTGCCACGGTCTTTTGGGGATCGGCAATGATCTCAACAGACCCCAGAACTTGGTTTTGTCGTTCTTATTTCGAATGCAGACCCCACAGGTACCCACATAGTCTTTACAATTGGTTCTTAAACTTGGCCACCAAAAATAATGTTGCACCAGCTCAGTTGTTTTAGTTACCCCAAAGTGTCCTGCCAAGGGGTGATCATGGCACAGGCACAGACTTGGGGGAACAAACACTTTGGTTGAATCAAATTAACCCCTCTTGTTCCTGGAGGCAAACACCTGGTGGCAGAACGTCCCTTGTAAAAGCTTGCTTGAGCTGGGTAATCAGATCTGGCTGTAATAGCAGGAAACTTTGGGCAGGTAAAATTCATGAGTCTGTCAACGACCACAAAGATGGTAGTGAACCTTTCAGATTGGGGGAGTTCAACAATAAAATCCATACTCACTCCCTCTTTTTGGAAAACCGATTACAGATAGTGAAACTAGGTCCTTTCACCTCTGAAAAACGCAGGGTGTCATGCGGAGTCCCTCAGGGGTCACGTTTGTCGCCCGTACTATTCAATATTTATCTCCGCCCCCTTCTCGAAATCATCAGTAACCAGAATTTACTCTACTATTCCTAGGCGGATGACACCCAACTTTATTTCCGTATCAGCAACAAAAAGGATCATTATCTTGGACTAGAGAAATGCCTTACTCAGATAGAGAATTGGATGACGGAGAGTTCCTTAAACTCAATGGATCAAAAACAGAACTTCTCCTGTTTCACGCCAACCGAAAAAGACTCACCACGACAACCTGGACACCCCCGCCAATTTTGGGACAAACCATCACCCCTAGCACCAAAGTCAAAAGTTTTGGAGTCACTTTTGACTCCAACATGACTATGGATGCACAAATAAGTTCAGTAGTCAGCGGATCCCACCATCTGCTGCGTCTACTACGTAGATTCATTCCCTTTAACCCAAAAGAAGACATAGCAGTCGTGGTGTGAACGATAATCAACTCCAGACCCGACTATGCAAACGCCCTTTACCTCGGACTCCCAAAATACCAAATCGCTCATCTACAAGTCGTCCAGAACACTGCGGCATGACTTGTAACAGGAAAAAAAACATGGGAATCAATCTCTCCCTCCCTTTAGGTCCCTTCACTGGCTGCCCGTAAAAGATCGAATCACGTTCAAGGCACTCTGCCTGACTCACATATGTGTACAAAACAGTGCACCCCAATATCTATGCGAAAAATTAAAATGTCACAACCCCAATCACGTCCTCCGATCTACCAACCAAAATCTACTCCAAATACCCAAGGCCAGATACAAGTCCAAAGGAGAACGAAGATTCGCAGTCCAAGGACCACGACTATGGAAAGCTTTACCAACCAGCATCCGAACGGAAGGGAATCATCTGGCCTTCAGGAAAAAACTCAAAACCCATCTATTCTGAAGGCAAAAAAATTGTAGGAAATGGATACCAAGAGCCTTGAGGCGATTCAGTTCGCATGTGTAGCGCTATACAAGTTTCTTACTCACACTCACTCACTCACTCACTCATACTAATAATTTGCCACGGTCTTTTGGGGATCGGCAATGATCTCAACAGACCCCAGAACTTGGTTTTGTCGTTCTTATTTCGAATGCAGACCCCACAGGTACCCACATAGTCTTTACAATTGGTTCTTAAACTTGGCCACCAAAAATAATGTTGCACCAGCTCAGTTGTTTTAGTTACCCCAAAGTGTCCTGCCAAGGGGTGATCATGGCACAGGCACAGACTTGGGGGAACAAACACTTTGGTTGAATCAAATTAACCCCTCTTGTTCCTGGAGGCAAACACCTGGTGGCAGAACGTCCCTTGTAAAAGCTTGCTTGAGCTGGGTAATCAGATCTGGCTGTAATAGCAGGAAACTTTGGGCAGGTAAAATTGTGTCTGCTTGATAGTGTTCTTTCCCTTCCTCTGGGAACATGCGAGAAAGCGCATTAGGCTTGACATTCTTGTTACCTGATTAGAGGTTATGGAGAAGGAGAAGCGGGAGAAGAATAGTGTCGATCTGGCTTGCCGGGGTTTTAGTCGTTTGGCAGTCCTGAGATACTCAAGGTTTTTGTGATCAGTACAGATCATGATGGGGTGAGCTGTTCCCTCCAACAGGTAACACCATTTCTCCAGGGCTGTCTTTTTGGCCAGTAATTCACGATCTCCTACTTCATAATTCTTTTCTGCGGGGCTGAGTTTCCTGGAAAAGAAAGCAATGGGATTTACCAGATACTTTGTTCCCTGGCATTGTGACAAGAGGGAGCCCACGGCATTCATCTCAAGGACATATGAGGATGCAGGGTCTGGATGCTGCAGGATAGGTGCAGTAGTAAACAAAGTCTTTAACTGATAAAAAAACGCTTAATTGAGCTGCAGGTGTCCACTAAAAATGGGTATTCTGCTTTGTTAGCTGAGTGACAGGAGAAATTATGGCAGAGAATTTTTTTATGAACTTAGGATAGAAGTTGGCAAACCTGATAAAGCTCTGTGTGCTATTCCTGTCCGTAGAAGTGGACCATTGAAGGATAGATCTGACTTTCTGGGGATCCATGGAGATGCCTGATGTAGAAATAATGAGCCCCAGGAACGGAATCGTTTCCTTCTCAAATTCACATTTCTCTGCCTTTGTGTACAGCCCATGATCTCTTAATCGGCCGAGAACTCTTAACGTGCTCACGGTGTGTTGCAATGGAAGGGGAGAAGATGAGGATGTCATCTAGATATACAATCAGGAATACGTCAAGAAAATCTCATTAATGAAATGCTGAAAAGTGCCCGGAACATTACATAACCCAAAGGGCATAACAAGGTATTTGTAGTGTCTGAATCTAGTGCGGAAGGCCGTTTTCCACTCTTCCCCATCGCAGATCCGCATTAGGTTGTAGGCACCTTATCAAGCTTCGTAAAAATAGTGGAGGTCTTGAAGCGTTGAAATAGTTCTGGAACCAGGGGTAAAGGATATCTGTTCTTAACAGTAATTTTAATTATTGTATTTATTGGCGTATAACACTCACTTTTTTACCCTGAAAATAGAGGGTAAACTGTGCCCGCATGTTATACGCAGGGGCTTGTGGAATTTTTTTTCCCTGAAACTTCCTTCTTAAAGTTAGGGTGCGTGCTATACGCCTGTGCGTATTATACGCCGATAAATACGGTAATTCCCGGTAATCGACACAGGGATGCAAGGTATGATCTTTCCTCTCCACGAAAAGATTCCAGCGCCCGCAGGGGATGTTGAAGGCCAGATTAAGCCCTTCTCCAAGGTATCGTCAATGTACTGATGTAGTGCCTTAAGCTATACTTCGAAAACAGGGAAAATGCGCCTAAAGGGTATTTCAGCACCTGATAAAAGTTCAATTGGGAAGTCATACGAGCGGTGAGGTGGCAGGATGTCTCCTTTCTGTTTATCAAAAATGTCCAGGAATTTGTGATAAACTGCGGGTAGGAGTTGTGTCAAGAAAGAGTTGGTATGCACACTCAGAAGAGGTGTAGGTCTTGTAGAGGCAGGATTGCAGGCAGTAGGAGGATGAGAAGGTCACTTCTTCTGTTGCCCAATTTATCTGAGGAGGATGCCAAAAATGCCCAAAATGATGGGGAACAGAGGAGATGGAATAATTTTCAGGCGTAAAAATTCCCGATGGCCACGATCAGAATAGCCAGCAATGGGCGAGTCTCGTGCATAATAGGTCCAGACCTGAGACAGATCCATCGGCCAGATGGATGGCTAACTGGCGTGCCTTTGCTTGCAAGGAAATTTGGTGAAATAGGGCAAAGTCTCTACCCATGAAGCAGCTGCAAGCACCGGAATCCACTATGGCAGATATTTCGATGTCTCCTCCGGGGGAAATGAAGCAAAAGGGAAAGAGTAATGTGGCAGGCGCAGCACTATGAAGTGCCTCATGCGCTGTGGCATTAGAAGAATTGTGATATCTCTGACTTTTCAGTCCAACAAGACTGTCTATTACTCTGAAATTCCTCTATTGTCGTTCTTTGGAAGCACTAGGTTTAAAGAGCACACCAAATGTATAAAATAACTTCTTTATTAACTTCACTCCTCTTCATATAAGATACTGCTGCTTTGCAGCAGACAGTCCATGTACAAAACACGTGATGGATAAAGTATAACAGAAAATGGTGGTTCAAATATTCAATCTTGTCATTTAACATAAGATGGTGGATATATTTCTTTCTTCAGTATTTACTCTCTCTCTCTCTCTGTAAGTTATTAAAGCATTCTCTGATTTCTCTGAAAGGTATAACTGTGGTTTGCAACTTGGTTTGCATGGTCGCTTCTGCAGGGTTAGCTTAGTTAGGTTTGGTTTGTGAATTAGTTCGGTGACTTAGTTGTTCGGTGGAGGTATGGTAGGATGAGTGGTGGAACTATAAGTGAACACACAGCTAGATCAGTATTCAGTTCTAATCACACTATTTACAATAAGAACATATATCTACAGTAACTGTGTAACGTACCTATTTTGCCCTGTTGCTTCCATAAAACTGCTTTGGCCTTGTGTCTGTTCTGCTGTGTCTCTGTGGTGGAATAATCTAGCAGCACATGGAGTATTAGGAACCTCCCAGACAGAGTGTTTGTAAAGCTGGCTGTGATAGGTCAAGACTCTGCTCAATGTGAGATTAGCTGTGATTGGGCAAAGGCTTCTGATGAGTCACAAAAGCTTAACTCTATGCTTTCTGGCATGAATTCAACTGTGTTATTGCCTACCTACTGCTGCCATACAAATAAATGACTCTTAAAGGCATATTTTTTCTTTTGCTTCTGTGAACACAACATACGACTGTTATATGACATCCAAGCATAAAATCACAGTGAATAACTCTGCCTTTGTCTCTTACATATAAACATGTGCTCTACATTAGGTTATTAGCAGGTTGAGCTGTATATATATGTAAGTTATATTAGCTACCTAGGATAGGTTCTAGCTGGCCAGCTACAGGTAATATTAGTAGGTCCCTTTTCCCTCTGAGCAGTTAGCAAGACACGTAGAAGGGGTGGACTTGTTTTTTGCGGGCCGCGCCGGGCAGTTTTAGAGATAATGTCCTGCCACTCCACAGCATAGGCATAAGTCTTTCTGTCGTCTTCGCAGCTTTTTTTCACTAGAAAGTGGACTGTGAAAAAGTCCCAGTTGCATGGGCCTTGCCTGCATATTTATTGAGACAGCAGTGATGCCAGCCTTTTCTGTTCTTCTTTCTCTAAACCTACGATCAAGTTGGATAGCAAGACTAATGAGGTCATCAAGAGAACTGGGGATCCCAGCTCGAGCAAATTCGTCTTTCAGGCCCTCAGACAGGCCAAGGCGGAACTGATGCCGCAAGGCTGCTTCATTCCAACCTGTATCAGAGGCCCACAGGCAGAATTCTGCAGCATAGTCCTCAGCGGGTCAATGACTCTGTTGTAGGGTATGGAAGGCTAATTCTGCAGTAGCTGTATGCTGGGGGTCGTTGAAGAGCTGGGACATTGCTTCAAAGAAGGAGGCAAGAGAGTGCAGGGTTGTACTGTTCTGTTTCAGGAGCTGATGGGCCCATAATTGTGATTCTCCAAGAAGCAGGAATATGGTGAAACCCACCTTGGTGGTCTTGAGTGAGTATTTTCTCGGCTGCAGGGCAAAATAAAGTTCACAAGAGTTCTTGAATGCATGGAACTTGTGTCGATCGCCTGTACATCGCTCAGGTGCAGGAACTTGGGGCTCTGGCGGTGGCATCACTCCTGTAAATACAGAGGCTGTTTGTTCAGATGTGAAGCAGCCAGGTGCAATAGTAGATATGGAGGTTACAGAGTTGGAAACTATGGATTGGATGCAATGTTCTAGCTGCAGGTAGCTTTCTTGCAAGGTGCTGACCGCCTTGAGAAAGGCAAGTTGCTGGCATAGCAACCCCAGAGGTGAAGCTTCTACCTCGATCTCCAGCATCTGGTTGAGTGGTACTGTCACGTACCTGGTGGAGATCCAGCTGTAGAGAGGGCTTCTCTTGCACCTCCTGTGAAAACACCCCTGGTAGTGATGACAGGAAGTGAAGGACACAGAGTGGCTCTGGCTGGGTCTTGGCAGGAAACAGGTGGCTGAAGAGCATTAGGCAGGTACTGAGAACAGGAGCTTTGTGTCGTTGAATCAGCAGGTGTAAGCGTAGCCGGGACATGAGCCAGGGGGTCATCAACAGCCAGACAGAGCAGGTACCAAGACATGAGGCAGAGGCAAGGATGGGACACAGACCAGGTTTGGTACACAGTTGGGAAGCGAGGCACAGGAACATCAGGCAGAAGTGAAGTCAAGCACAAGCCAGGGTCAAAAGTAGGCAGACGGGGGTCAAAGGGAAGGTTCAGGCAAAGTTGGGTCAGGATACAGGAAACTGGTACAAATCAGGTAAACAGGTACTAAAAAAAAAACTAAAAAAGACCACTGAGCAAAGTGTGCATGTCACTGGCAGGTTTAAATATGCAAACTGGCGCCAATGTGTGCACATGTGCACGTGTACCTGCTCATGCATGCGGCAGTACATATCTTTTCTTGAGCATATCTTGGAATGTCCACACCTGCACCCCAATGCATGCTTGTGTAGCGGGGTCAACCTGCCAGAGTCCCGCTGGAACTTTACTTATTTTTTTTTTTTTTAAGTGTATTTTTTGTGCGTGAACTCGAGAGAGAGGAGCCGGACTGCAGGAGTTGGGAGTAGGCAGACCCTCCCCCCGGAGGCAATCGCCATCCTTCTCCATGCCCCTGGTGGCAATGGCGGGTGTGAAGGGGGGCCTCCCACTCACCCCGCCCTACCTGCTCCTCTTGGGAGCCCAACTGGGGCCCAACGGGACCCCAATGGGGCAGAGGGACTCCCCCTATGAGGGAGTGAGGGGGCCTAGCCCACCCAGCCAGCCCCGTAGGTCCTTCGCCTCTCTTTATTTTAAGAGACCGCATGGCCAAAGTGCATGTGTTTTAAACCAATTTCGTGTGCGTGCAAGTGTGGTGGTTTTTGTGGGGGGGGGGGTGGGCGTACTAAGCACAGGCGTACCTTGCATAGCACACCCACCGGGAGCCGGGCTGAGACCACCAAACTCAATTCACATGTAGCCGAGACCGGGATCCGAACCCTTGGCTGCAAAGGTGAATGGCTTGTCAGCGCAGTGCCAATCACGTTGAGCCACCACAGCTCCCCCGGAACTTTACTTATAACTGTACATATGTTAGATACCTTTTACATGAGTTATGCATTTTTACAGGAGATATGGACTCCATTGTCTCGTAGGAAAAACGGACTACGTTTCCCGAAATGCTTTGCCCTTCAGGAGGATGTGACGTTTTACTCAGATCAGTGGAGGAGATTACTTAAAGAGAGCGAGTGGCGCCTTTTTGCTCTCTCGGCCCAGAAGCCTGGGCCTAGAATTGCTGAGAGACCAGCCATCCAGACGGAAGCAAGACTCCAACATCCAGCCAGTGTTTCCGGAGATTGAAGAGACTGCCCAGCTGACAATCATAGCAGTGGGACGTCTTATTCCCGGGCCGGTGTGTGTGTGTGGCGGAGTGACATCTTACCAGTGCGCCTTTTCTTCCCTGAGGAGAAGTCAGGCGGATCGGCCTGTCGGGTGAGAGAGCACTTGCTCAGTTTCTAACTCTTTGGTCACCATAGACACCAAAGTTTGTTTTACCAGCCACGGGCACTTGTTGGCCCATAGACAAGACTAAGAGGCCTAGTCAAACTGCCTCAGGGTTTCAAGGTAGCGACTGACGCTGGCGAGAGATCAATCCCATCACACTCTACCGTTACTGACATCATGCTGTGTGTGTTTTCCCCCTCTAACTGTTGCCTTTGGATTACAATTTAATGTGCACCAACCGGCCGCTACGCGTACATTAATTGATCCGGAAGGTTGCCCGCTAGGGGTGCTCGCGAGCATAGACTGATCTCTTAGATTTAAGCGAGTGGTGCCACTCTTAGGTTTTAGAGTAGCTTGTTGATCTATGTTAATTTCTGATTCTTGCAAGGGCCCTTGTGAACCAGAATGAACTACTGTTGATTTATTGTGGTTTGCATTTAAAGTCCTATGCCTGTTATCCTGAAGTTCCATGCAGTAAAAGAACTTATCTTTCTTTCATTCAATCATATTCATTGTGTGAAGTGTATTTTCTTGCCCGGAAGGACCGTACCACTGCAGCAGGTAAACTACCAGTATATTGTCCTCGTACATTGTGGGTCAGTTATTGTGACTCCAGTCCAACAGGGGTCACAATATCCTATTGCCGGGTTCTGGTGTGTCAAGGGCGTTTTCGAGCCAATTAAGTGAGGGTGAGCTGAGTAAAAAGGGGTAGGTCCCAAAATCAACCAGCGGCTCCTTCGGGGGTAGCGATACATGTGGGGGCTCGGTGGGATCCTCCCCCCCATTTTTTTTGGTCACCTGTTACTCTCTAAAACTGGATCTGACCCTTATTAATATCAGCCATTGATGCAGCAGCTGCAGCCAAGTGGTGCAAAGCCGAGAACATCCAGTTAGAACAAGGCCTAGTGATTGAAGTGCGGGGAGAAGCCTGGGATGAGTAGGGAACCAAAGCAGTCCTGAAGACCCTGTCCCAGGGCCGGAAGTTCTGGTTGATTCAAGTAGAGGTGGACAATACCAATCCATGCACTTATGCTCTAGATGAATGGCAAACTAAGGTCCCGGACTTCTTGAAAGTACCCAGTATAAAGACCACCAATGGCAAGGACCTTTTTTTGATACACCCTGAACAGGCACCAGATGACACCACCTCTTTCAGGGCGAATGCTTCTACCTCTTCAGGCGCCCTAGCACCCAGTGGGCTTCCAGGACAGACTGTACAAGGGAAGGGCCAAGACCCCCTTTAAAGACCTCAACCCGGAACTATGCGCTGTCTTAGGGGAAATTGTGGCCCAATGCAAGAAAGACTCTACAGACTGTTTAATTACAGGATACAGAAAACTCAAGGCCTTCTCAGGGAGACACCCTGTACCCTCCGCACTCCGCAGAGGACGGTTTTGAGGAATGGATGGACCAGGCTACCCAAGCTTTGGAAGAATGGGGAATTCCAGACAAAAACAAGAAGCAAAGGATTATGGAGAGTCTCCGGGGGCCAGCACTAGAAGCTATACGTAACCTCAAACTCAGTAAGACAGATTGTACCGCTCAGGATTACCTGGATGTTCTACAGAATGTGTTTGGGAGGATTGAAGACATCAGTGAACTCTGCTGCCAGTTAAAGCACTGCTTTTAAAAGAAGGGGGAGAAACTATCTGAATTCGTCAGTCGTCTGGACAAGATCTTGCACAGGATGCTGTTGAACAAGGGGATACAGCCCAAAAGATGTGGATGAAACACGCTTTCAACAGGTGGTCAGAGGGGCCCAACCCATGGATCCCATTGTTTTCCAATTAAAGACCCAAAAGGGGAGTGAAGTGTTGAAGTATCCTGATCTGATCAGGGTCATCCGACAGGAGGAAGACCTTCTGGACCAAAAGAACAAATACCAGGCCACGGAAGCTCCCGCACGAGTGTGAATGGTGGCCACTGAGGATAGTGACCCCCGGGTCAAACTCTTGGAAGCGAAAGTGTCCCAACTGACAGAAATAATCACTGTCCTGTCTGGCCAAGTGGAGTACTCCCCATATCAATCTAGAAGAGGCAGAGATGGGAAGCCCACCTATGGCATGTATGATCCACAAAACAAACAAAAAAACCTAGTGCCTGTTTCAACTGTGGAAGGATGGGACATTTCAAAGAAGCTTGCCCCAGTCCAGTTAATGCCTTCCAGCCAGCCTTTCAACCGGCGGAAAACTTCAGAGGGCCCCGGTGAAGGAGCCAACCGGGGACCCACTTATCACAACTGGCTCTAATGTGAGACACAAGGAGGAAAGACCCAAGGCAAAGCCTTTCTCCAGGGCACCTCCCCATTTGCGCTCATGTGGCCGGGTAGAACCTAAAAGAGACACCTGCAAGAAGACGGTGAGGATTCAAGTCACAGAGGAGAAGAAGGGGGCCACGTATCGAAAATTCACTGAGAATCTAGTGGGACCTTTCCCTCTAGTGCCTATTCAAGTGGAAGGAATATACACCAGGGCCCTCATACACTGGAGCACAAGTGACTCTTCTATATAGAGACTTCTACGACAAGTAACTTCACCACTTGCCTTTGCAGAAGCTGGACGAACTGGAGATATGGGGAAGTGGAACCCAGAGTTTCCCTTATGATGGATACTTACCGATTCGTCTGACCTTTGATTCCTCACTAACCGGCACCACAGAGGCTTTCGACGCCCTGGCCATAGCCTGCCCTCGACCTCCAGGGGCCCACAAAAGCGCCCTCATCATAGGGACCAACACGGCTTTGGTCCGAAGACTCTTGACCCCTCTGACAGGAAAGGCAGAAGTTTCAATTCAAAGAGTCCACCCCATGCTGAGGAGGGTGTTCCACAAGCTGGTGATGGAGAAAAACGCCCCCGAAGAAGGAGTGGGAAGGATCTGGCGTATAGGGAAGACCATTCAAACCCTACAGCCTGGAGAAGTGACCTGCCTACGGGCCTCAGTAAAACTCACCTGGTCCCAGCCGGGCCCATTCCTTGTTCTTGAGCCCGATCCAGCTGGGTCTTCAGAGGGATTAGAAGTGATACCCGAAGTAGTCCCGCTGAAGATATTGGAGAAGAATCATGGGAGGGTGTCTATAAACATCCGGAACCCCACTCCCCACCCTGTAAAGGTGCCTGCCAGGGTACTCTTGGGCCGGGTGCATCAGGCCACCCCCATTGGTCCTTCGGATCTGGAGGACGGTGAGGAGGCTAGAGATTTGGGAAAAAATCCCCAGCCTGATGGTGCTGAACTCTCACCAGAATGAAAAAAAAGGATGGGAGCTCAACTTGACAGATGTCAGAAGATCTTTTCCAAGACAGAATTCGATGTTGGATGTGCCAAGAGCGCCACTCACCGGATTCGACTAAGGGAGGATAAGCCTTTCAGGGAGTGGGTTCGAAGAGTCCTGTTGACGGACCTAGAAGACCTCAGAGAACAACTGGCAGAGTTGAAAAGAACTGGAACTATTCGAGAGTCCAGAAGTCCTTACGCTTCCCCTATAGTAGTGGTGAGAAAAAAAAATGGCTCCTTGAGACTGTGTATCGACTACAGAACACTAAACAAGTGAACTATCTCTGACCAGTACACCACCCCTCGGATTGAGGATGCACTGCAAAGCCTGTCAGGGGCTAAGTGATTCCGCATCATGGATTTGAAGAGTGGTTATTACCAAATCCCCATGCACCCGGAAGATAGAGAGAAAACAGCCTTCATCACCCCAGTGGGGTTCTTTGAGTTTAATTGTATGCCCCAGGGACTCTCTGGCGCTCCCACCACTTTCCAGAGACTCATGGGAAAGACTGTGGGTGACATGAATCTGATAGAAGTGTTGGTGTACCTGGACAATGTTATTGTGTTCAGAAAGACTCTGTAAGAACATGAACAGAGATTGGAGAAAGTGCTGAAGCGACTGCATGACGAAGGTTTGAAGTTGTCCCGAGGTGTATCCAACAAAAGACTCTGCCTTGACAAGCTGCCCCAATGGGCCACCTTCAAAGCCAAGGCCCGCTGGAGTTGGTATGCATTGATTTTCTTTGTGTAGAGCCTGATCTGAGTGGAATAGGGAATGTTCTTGTGGTAACTGACCATTTCACCAGGTATGCCCAAGCATACCCAACCAAAGACCAAAAAGCCTCCACAGTGGCCAAAGTTTTGGTGGAAAAGTTCTTTGTCCATTACGGCCTGCCCCAACAAATTCACTCGGATCATGGGAGAGACTTTGAGAGCAAGTTAATATAAAACCCTGCTAGGCCTCTTGAACATGTTGGGGACATTGAACTCAGAGGAGAAGCAACATTGGAGCAGACACATTGCAGCCATTGTACATGCCTGTAACTGCACCACGAGTGACACAACTGGATATTCCCCATACCGGTTGATGTTTGGATGAGAAGCTCGACTACCTGTTGACCTAGCTTTTGGGTTATCCTTAGATCATACTTCTGCGGCCTCCCACAAGGGCTATGTGGACCGTTTGAGAAAGAGCCTGAAGTTGGCCTATGAGAAGGCACATGCTAGTTCTGAACAGCGGGAACAAAGGAATAAAAGGAATTTTGATTTGAAAGTCTACAACCCGGAGACCGAGTTCTACTTAGAAACCTGGGCGTTCCCGGGAAGCACAAACTAGCTGATCGCTGGAAATCCCAACCCTACATGGTGTGTCAGAAGCTGCCGACCTTCCCGTGTACCAGGTCCGACCGAAAGGTAGTGTGGGACCCCTGAGGACCTGGCATAGGAATCATCTACTACTGTTAAATGAAGCTGTCCGATTGCCATCAATCTCTAAGGTCACGTACACACGTCCGAGAACCTCGTCGGGCTAAACTCATCGTTCTGCCCGACGAGGTTCCCGATGAGCGGTCGGAAAAGCTTGTCGAGCCAAAGTCCTCATTGAACAACGAGGAAAAAGAGAGTGTGCTCTCTTTTTTGGCTCGAAGAGCTTCTGTAAGGAAAGGACAGAGACACTGTTGGCACGCGCATGCGCGCATACCTGGAACGCAGAATACGTTTTTGACCAATGGCGCGCATTTGCGCGCACATGCGCGCATCCACCAACCGCAACGGCGCACTTCCTCGCATGCGCGGGTGCGGCGGACGGCGCGCACACGCACGGGGCGTTCCTGACCCTTCCTTCCTATTTTAAGGGCGCTCTGATGACCGGGCGGTGCTGACCGGTCTTCAGCGGTTCCTGAATTCCTGACGCCCGTATCTATCACCAAGATTCCTGTTTGACCACCTGGCTTGTGACCTTGACCTTGCTCCTGCTTACCCTTGTGTACTCCGCTGCCTGCCTGCTAACGACCCGGCCTGTGACCTTTGACCTTGCCTCTGCTCAATCCTTTGTACTTTGCTGCCTGCTTGCTGCCAACCCAGCCATCCTAGACCTCTGCATCCTAGGCTCCTGCCACGGGTCACCCGGACTTGCTAGGGGTTGGAGTCCCCTTTATTCAGGCTCTTCGCTCCACACCACCTAGCCCTGTGCCTGCTGCTCATCTAGGGTCTGCTGCCCTCCCTGCATCCAGCGGTACTGCAAGCAAACATCATCTGGCATCCGTGTTCCTCCTACCTGGATGCCATCTGTTTCACCCTCAGAGGGGTTCTGGGTTGGAGATTCAAGGGAGGCCGACCTCTTCACATCAGACTCCTACCAGGTACGTGACAGTACCGGTCAGCCAGGGATGGAGTCTGGAAGGGAGGCCTCCCCACCAAGAGACATTCTTGAGACCATTTCTGCACTTGCTCATATGGTGCAGAATTTACCGGAGGACCTCAGTCGCATGGATGAGCGACTTCCACATCAAGGAAGTGTTGCACCAGCCTCCACTCCTTCTCCAGTTGCTGATGCCTCTACCCAAGTTGAGTCAAGTTTTTCCTATGGATTTCCTTCGTCTCCTCCTCCGGAACCCAGGGTGCCTATCCCCGAACGGTTCTCTGGAAATCGCAAAATGTTTAGAACTTTTCGCAACTCCTGTGAACTTTACTTTTCCCTGTTGCCCCGGACCTTCGTTTCTGAGGACATT
Source organism: Rana kukunoris (assembly GCA_029574335.1). Lineage (NCBI taxonomy): Eukaryota > Metazoa > Chordata > Amphibia > Anura > Ranidae > Rana > Rana kukunoris. Next base: position 500,592,529 of record CM056050.1, on the reverse strand, counting down.
AAGGTGGGGTTTGTAATCACACTCTTATTAAATGAACCGCTTTCCTGGGCTCATCACCTTCGAGAACGGCTGGACCCTGCCCTAGCTTCCACCGATTCCTTTTTTTCAGCCATGGCTCAAATTTATGCCGATCCTTTCTGTCAGCAATCGGCAGAATCCAGGCTCAGCAAGTTACAACAAGGGTCAAGACCCGTCGAGGACTACATTACTGACTTTCGTGTCCTAAGTACGGACACCCAATGGAATAGTCCTGCCCTTCGTCACTGGTTTCGCCACGGTCTTTCTGACCCCTTAAAGGACGAGCTAGCCAGAGTCGGAATCCCAGCATCCTTGGAAGACTTGATTAATCTGACCACTCAGATCGACCGCTGGTTACGCGAACGACAGGCAGAGAAAGCGGAAGGAACCCTTTCTGTGGCTGCTGGGCCCGACCTATCTTCCTCACCCCCTAGCCAGAAGGCTCAACATGGGGCCTACCACAGGAGCTTCCCAAGGGCTCCCCTCACTCCGGCTGAACGTCTCAGGTGCCTACGTGCCAACCTGTGTCTCTATTGTGGGGAAGCCGGTCACTTTTTACAGACTTGTCCAGCAAGGACCACCCGAGTCCGTTCTCGAAGACCCCACTTGGAACATCTTCTTGGAGAGGGTCGATCTCAACTGTCCCTTCCAGTCATTTTCCAATTTAACGGAAAGACGCTTCCTGTGGCAGCAATCATAGACTCTGGGGCTTGCAGCTGTTTTGTGGACTCCTCATTTGTCTCTCTACATCAGCTTTCTGTGTGTACTAAGCAACAAGAATTCCTTGTCCACTTGGCTGACGGCTCGGGCATCAAATCTGGCCCGGTTACCCAGGAGACTGCACCTATTTTTTGTCAAACCCCTTCAGGTCACCATGAATTTCTCCGTTTGGATGTTATAGCTTCACCCATGTTCCCCATCATCCTTGGTGTTCCATGGTTAAGAGCCCATAACCCGCACATTGACTGGCCTACCAGGGTTGTCACTTTCTCTTCCAACTACTGCCTGGAACACTGCTTTCCGGAAAAACCTGTGGGTATTGCTCCCCTTCTGAGCCTCCAACCTGACCCTGAAACCATTAAACTGATACCTCCGGCCTACCATGAATACCTGGACGTGTTTAACAAGAAGGGTGCAGACACTCTTCCGCCCCACAGAACATATGATTGCCCTATTGAACTTTTGCCTGGGGCCGAGATCCCTTTCGGCCGAATTTACCCCCTCTCTGAACCCGAACTGGAAGCTCTACGTGCCTACATAGATGAAAGTTTGGAAAAAAAGTTCATCCGACCCTCCACGTCGCCTGCAGGTGCCGGTATCTTCTTTGTGGAGAAGAAAGATCACTCCCTAAGACCCTGCATTGATTACCAGGACCTTAACAAGATTACTATTAAGAACAGGTACCCCCTTCCCCTGATTCCTGAGCTGTTCCAGAGACTACGGGGGGCACGGATATTCTCGAAACTTGACTTAAGAGGGGCATACAACCTGGTTAGAATCAGGGAAGGGGATGAATGGAAGACGGCTTTTCGAACACGCTTTGGTCACTTCGAGTACCTTGTCATGCCATTTGGGCTCTGCAACGCCCCAGCCACATTCCAACATCTGGTGAACGATGTTTTTCGGGACTATCTTGACCTATTCGTCATAGTTTACTTGGATGACATTTTGGTTTTCTCTGAATCCCTTGAATCGCATCAGATCCATGTGAAGAAAGTCCTGGACAGACTCAGAAAACACTGTCTTTACGCAAAAGCTGAAAAATGCGATTTTAAAAAACAAACGATACATTTCCTTGGGCTTGTTATCTCCGTGGATGGGATCTCAATGGATCCTCAGAAAGTTGCATCTGTTCTGGAATGGCCTGCTCCTACTGACAGAAAAGCCGTTCAACGGTTTGTAGATTTCGCCAACTTCTATAGGAAATTTATTAAGAACTTTTCTGGCATTATTTCTCCCATCACTCAGTTAACCAAACAGCATACACCTTTCCAGTGGACACCCGAAGCGCAAGGGGCTTTTGAACAATTAAAAGTATTGTTTACCTCAGCACCCATCCTAAAGCACCCCGATCCTGCCTTGGCCTTTGTGTTGGAGGTAGATGCTTCCGAAAATGCTGTCGGGGCTATATTATCTCAACGTCAGGGTCCAAAATCTTTGCTTCACCCGGTAGCCTTCTTCTCCAAGAAATTAAACCCGTCTGAGAGGAACTATGACGTTGGGGACCGAGAGTTGCTTGCTATTAAGTGGCGCTATCTTTTGGAAGGAGCCTCTCATCCAATTCTCATCTTCACGGATCACAAGAATTTGGAATATCTGAAGACGGCCAAACGATTAAGACCTCGACAGGCAAGATGGGCATTATTTTTCTCTCGTTTTGTGTTTCACATCACATTTCGCCCTGGTTCTAAGAATGGTAAGAATGGTAAGCCAGATGCCTTATCCCGAATGTTTAAAGACCCTGTGAGTCCTGCAGAGCCTGATACCATCCTCCCGGCCAAAATTTTTTTGATCCTTCAAGCAGATCTGATGTCTCAAATAAGAGCAAGCGTGGTCAACCAACCACCTCCACAGGACTTAGCGCTTCAACTAAAGGATGGCCTTTACCTCCATGGGGGACAAGTTTTTATCCCTGAACAATTCAGAGCTTCCATCCTGGGACGTTGCCATGACCACCCTCTAGCCGGCCACTATGGTATCCGTAAGACGGCCGATTTGGTCGCCCGCTTTTTCTGGTGGCCGGAGTTACTGCAGGAAATATGTCAAATCCTGTACTACATGCCTCCGAAACAAAACGGACAGAGCCAAGACTTGGGGTCTTCTGGAGCCCCTTCCTGTGCCTAAGAAACCATGGAGTATGATCTCCATGGATTTTATTGTAGAACTTCCCCCATCTGAGGACTTCAATACCATTTTTGTTGTGGTGGATCGCCTCACTAAGATGGCCCACTTTGTACCCCTGCAAGGTACTCCTTCGGCTACAGAAACAGCAACGGCCTTCATCAAGGAGATCGTCAGATTGCATGGTATTCCCGACAGCATCATTTCCGACCGAGGGGTACAATTCACCTCCAGATTTTGGAGGGCTTTATGTGAAGCTCTAAATATTAAACTCCGCCTCTCTTCTGCATACCACCCACAAACCAATGGTCAGACGGAGAGGACAAATCAAACCCTCGAACAGTACCTGCAGTGTTTCTCTTCTTTTGCACAGGACGATTGGCTCTCTCTCCTTCCGCTGGCGGAGTTCTTGTATAATAACACAATACACTCAGCAACCAATCAGTCTCCGTTCTTCGCTAATCTTGGCTATCATCCGTCCTTTTTACCAGAACTACCTGTTGAGAGTCCCGTACCTGCTGTTCAAGACCGTCTAAACTTCTTTTCCACCAACAATCAGGTGCTACAGGATGCAATTTCCAAAAGCCAGGCAAGCAACAAAAAGTTCTTCGACAAAAAGAGACGAGGCAACCTGAACCTGGAGCCTGGGGATAAAGTCTGGCTGTCTACGACTAATCTGAAATTGAGTTGCCCCTCAAAGAAACTGGGTCCCAAATTTTTGGGCCCTTTCCCTGTGAAACGGAAGATCAATACAGTGGCCTTCGAATTGGTGTTACCCAAGAACTTAAAGATGCACCCGGTATTTCACTCCTCCCTATTGAAACCAACCATGCCAAACCCCTTTCCCAACCGGGTCTCTGAAGTTCCCCCTTCCGTTCTAATCGAAGGGAATGAGGAATTTGAAGTGGAGTCTATATTGGACTGTAGACGCAGGAATAACCTTACTCAATTCCTTATCAAATGGAAGGGTTACGGCCCGGAAGAAAATTCTTGGGAACCGGCTTCTAACATACATGCCCCGAGATTGGTACAAGCCATTTTTCAACGCCACCCGGAAAAGATAGCCCTGAGGGGCATCCAGAGGCTGCCCGTAAGGGGGGGGCAATGTAAGGAAAGGACAGAGACACCGTTGGCACGCACACGTGCGCATACCTGGAACGCAGAATACGTTTTTTTACCAATTGCGCGCATTTGCGCGCACATGCGCGCATCCACCAACCGCAACGGCGCACTTCCGCGCATGCGCGGGTGCGGCGGACGGCGTGCACACGCACGGGGCATTCCTGACCCTTCCTTCCTATTTTAAGGGCGCTCTGATGACCGGGCAGTGCTGACCGGTCTTCAGCGGTTCCTGAATTCCTGACGCCCGTATCTATCACCAAGATTCCTGTTTGACCACCTGGCTTGTGACCTTGACCTTGCTCCTGCTTACCCTTCTGTACTCCGCTGCCTGCCTGCTAACGACCCGGCCTGTGACCTTTGAACTTGCCTCTGCTCAATCCTTTGTACTTCGCTGCCTGCTTGCTGCCAACCCGGCTATCCTAGACCCCTGCATCCTAGGCTCCTGCCACGGGTCACCCGGACTTTCTAGGGGTTGGAGTTCCCCTTTATTCAGGCTCTTCGCTCCACACCACCTAGCCCTGTGCCTGCTGCTCATCTAGGGTCTGCTGCCCTCCCTGCATCCAGCGGTACTGCAAGCAAACATCATCTGGCACCCGTGTTCCTCCTACCTGGACGCCATCTGTTTCACCCTCAGAGGGGTTCTGGGTTGGAGATTCAAGGGAGGCCGACCTCTTCACATCAGACTCCTACCAGGTATGTGACAGCTTCCCGACGGGACGCTCGTCGGAAGTGTACACACGACCGAGTTACGCGGCAGAATATGTCTCCCAGCGAGCTTCTCGCTGGATTCTGCCGAGAAGCTCGGTCGTGTGTACGGGGCCTAACTCTCTGGATCTACCCTCCACATCCAAACCCTCTGGGCCGGTCACTAGATCTCAGGTTTTACATCCAGACTCGGATGACGAAGAGTCCACAGATAAATGGATAGGGTCAGAGTGGTTAGGGTCCTCTCAACCTTCAGAGCCTAATGCTTCGTTCCTGCCCTCATCTGAAGCGACCAGCATTGGGACCCTCCGACCGGAGGCCCCTGAGTTCATACCTCAGAATGTATTCACCAATAGCCAAGAAGAAGATATTGATTTGTATTCTGCAGAGGATTCCATGGAAACCCTCAGTTCACCAAATATAGACTCCAACGACGGATGTAGATTCTGTTGTGTCCCACATGGAGGATAGTGTTACTCCTCAAGGTTTTGACACAAACCCTGTATTCCCTAATTCCTCAGCTTCAGAAGAACTCAAACCAAAGAGAGCTATCCATCCCCTGAAGAGACTGACCTATAGTCAATATGGGAAATGTTCTGAAGAGACTGTATTCCCCTCAAAGAGGTCCAATGCTTTAATTGACCCTCCAGCTGCTAATTTAGTGGAGGTCAGCCCCTGCTCACCCCCTGACACATCTGAATTGAATGCTTTGATGTTTACAAACAGTGGACAGGGTTGTTTGCCCATACCTGATGAATGGTGGCTGTGTTTGGACGCAGCACCTGACAGCTCCTGACATCCAGAGCTGCACCTCACGCTCCTCTCGCTCTCCCCTGGCGTCTCCCACCGATCTCCCCGGTATTCTTCCTGGTTCCCTCGGATCCGCCGCTCTCTGCCCTCAGAAAGGTAAGCCCCTAATCTATAGGGCTCTCCCACCTCCCCGAGCTCCGTTGGCGGCCGTCCTTTACAGGATAAGCCGCGGCGGAGGCCTTCACGCCATCCCTGGAACCATTCGCGGCCGCCGCATTCAGGAAAGGCCCCGGCTTTACCCGTGGCCTAGCGGCGCGCCGCTCCACTCACCGGATAGAACCACCACAAACCCCCCGGACACCTGCAGAACCCCCCAGCCACCACCAGCCACCCCCTGAGCTGCCCCCTCACGGAATCCAGCCGCATAGCCCCCCACAGTGACTCGGTATTTCCCCGGCTTGCGGCCCCCCCCCCCTGATACATCATCCACCTGCAAGCTACACAGCAATCCCCCCTGGACACCAGCAGGACCCCCCACTTTCCCTAGGGCTAGAACTGCATCCCGGTAGCTACCGGCGCACGCTTCCTAGGAGTAGGACGTGTGGCCCACGGGATGTAGATAGATAGGTAGGGCCCCCCCCTCCACCCCCCCTTCACTGCCCCCCCTCCACCCCCCCTTCACTGCTGCGACCCGCCAGCCGCACATCTATCCCCCCCCTTGACACCAGCAGGACCCCCCTCTTCCCTAGGGCTAGAACTGCATCCTGGTAGCTTCCGGCGCACGCTTCCTAGGAGTAGGACGTGTGGCCCACGGGATGTAGATAGGTAGGGCCCCCTCCACCCCCCCATTCACTGTCACGACCGAGTGGCCCCCCACACCTCCCCTCCAGATACCAGCTTGCTACCCCCGTGTAATTGGGTTACCTACCACCCTCTCCTGACTCAATAACCTATGTGGCTCACGGTCAAAGTTAAAAAAGCTATAAACAATAAGAAAATAGCTTTTAAAAAATATAAAAATGAAGGAACACTAGTGTCGTTTAAATGTTACAAAGAATATAATAGAATATGTAAAAAGGAAATCAAGGATGCAAAAATTCAAAATGAACGACAGATTGCAAAAGATAGTAGGACAAACCCCAAAAAATTATTTAAATATATTAATAGTAAAAAGGTCAAGTCTGAGCATGTAGGCCCTTTACAAAATAATCTAGAGTGGGTGACTGAGGAAATAGAGAAGGCAAATGTATTAAATGCTTTCTTCAGCTCTGTGTATACAATGGAGAATGGGGGAGCTCATGTCGATATAGGGGGTGGGAGTGACACAGCCCCAAATCCACAATGGCTCAAAAGTGATATGGTCCAGAAATATTTAGACAGAATAAAGGTGGATAAAGCACCTGGACCAGATGGCATCCACCCACGGATCCTAAAAGAATTGAGCTCTGAAATTTCAAAGCCACTGTATCTAATATTTAGGGACTCATTAATGACAGGAATAGTACCACTGGATTGGCATAAAGCCAATGTGGTGCCCATATTTAAAAAGGGAACAAAGTCTTTACCTAGTAACTATAGACCTGTTAGTTTAACTTCTATAGTTGGGAAGATACTGGAACGTTTAATAAAAGACCACGTGGATGAGTTCTTGCTGGAAACAAAGGGCCAGATTCAGGAACACTTGCGCTGGAGTATTTCGATATGCGCCGCGTAACTGTGATGATGCGCCGTCGTTTCTATGTGCCCGTACCCACCAAACTAGATGCGCCCAATAACGGGCCATTTGCGACCGGCGGAACGTTCCGACGCCAGAGTATCGTCAGCGCTTATTTTCGCTGGGCGCATCAGTCGCGCCCATTGATTTCCCCTGCAAATATGCAAATGAGGTATTTTTCCCAATTCACGAACGGATTAGCACCATACGCTGGCTACATGCGCCGCGCGTATCTCGTCCGTCCGGCGCAAAGTTATTTCTACAAAAGGCTGCTTTATCTTTACTCCAGACGGCCACAGGTCAGCAGGAGAGCAGCTACAGCAGCGTTACCGACGATAGGAGCTTGCTGAACAACAACACTTGCAAGGACAACACCTCTGTGTGCCAACATGCCAGGGGCAATTGTGGTCCTAAGACTAGTACTGGGTCCCTCGCTACGGAGGAGGCGGGCACGTGAGAGGATATACCGCACTCGTATGAACCTCTTTGGCATGGGGGATGAGGAGGTGTATCGCCTCTTCAGATTCAGCCCTGATGTAATACTTGAACTAACCACAACCCTGCAGGATGACATCACCAGCCCAACACACCGCTCACAAGCAGTGCAGCCACTGGTGAAGGTCCTGGCAACACTTCATTTCCTTGCCAGTGGATCATTCCAGCGTACAAGTGGAGTGGTGGCTGGGATGTCACAGTCCTCCATAAGCAGATGTGTGCACCAGGTTGTCCCTGCAATCCTCAGACGCATGTCCAACCAGTTCATCAGACCCACCACTGAGGAGCTGCGGCTGAAGGCAATGACAGATTTCTACAACATTGCCAGATTCCCACGCACCATCGGGGCCATTGATTGCACACATGTGGCACTCCAGCCTCCCAGTGCCACAGAGCACATATACCGCAATCGGAAGCATTGGCATTCCATCAACGTACAGGTGATAGCTGATGCCCAACGCCTCATATGGCACGTCCGTGCCAAACACCCCGGGTCCAGCCATGACAGCTTCATATACCGTCAGAGCCCCATCCCTACAGAATTCGAGCAGAACATGTATGGGGACAGCTGGCTGGTTGGTGAGTGACATGGGAGTCAGGCATGACTATCCCCTCCCGTGATGCACAACAGAAATCGCACATGCATGACTAACATCCTCCTGTCTTTTACCTTACAGGTGACTCTGCATATGCACTGGGACCCCATCTAATGACTCCTTTCCGGAACCCCCAAACCAGAGGAGAGAGAAAATACAATGAAGCACACATCAAAACCCGTGGAGTGGTGGAGCAAACATTTGGGCTCCTGAAGTCCCGTTTCCGCTGCCTGGATAAGTCCGGGGGGACCCTATTGTATTCCCCTACCTTTGTGTGTCAGATCATCGCTGCATGTTGTATTCTGCACAACTTTGCTATGAGAAAAGGCCTGCAGATTGACATACGTGATGACCTGACTCCCGACCCACACAGTCCCCACCTGCCAGAGGACACCCAGTCTGCTGATGGAAGAGCAGTCAGGAGGGTCCTCGCCGTAGGCATCTTTGGACACTAAACCAATACATTAATCACACAGACAGTGCACGCGTGTACACCACTGGATCACACACACCACATGCACATCGCATTGGATTAGCCCAAGTTCAGCATGTAGGACTTGGGAGCAGCAACGCCAGCGTCAAGGCCCCAATGATGTCACTGTCCATTCACACACCTTTCACACGTCATTCATTCAACCGTGGGGTTAACTTCACCACCACGGCCGAGGGTGACACCCCTTACTTTCAGGAGTGCCACCCTCTCACATTCACACACCATTCACACTGTCCCCTGCACTCCTGACCGTGTGCAGTACAAAATTAAAATAAATATCTCATAACCTGAGAACCAAAAAAAAAAAAAAATCATGTCCTGAGTATAAACAAAAATATTCAAAAATAAACAAAAACTCATATCCTGAGTATAAACAATAATATTCAAAAATAAACAAAAACTCATATCCTGAGTATAAACAAAAATATATAACAACCAAAAAAACAAAAAACCCTCATCTGGGATGACGGGGGCTCCTCCTTGGGGGCACTCTCGGGCTCCTCATCTGCCTGGAGGGAGTGGGTGGTGGTGGGGGTGGGGGGGCATCAGGAGGAGGCTGATCCCCGGGTGGGCCACTCCTGGGAGCTGTTGGCTGCCTGCCCTCCAATGCCACAGCGATACGGCTCAGATACAGGTTTGTCTGGGCCTGCATCCTCAGCTGGCGGGTGATCTGATGCCGCTGGTCACGTTGCCGCTGCCTCCCCTCTTCCCGGATGGCAGCTGTGTTGTCTCGAACAGCTGCTGTCAAGTGCCGGATATCAGCCTGCACCTCCCCCAGGCTGGTCACAACGCCCTGCACACGACTGGGCAGCTGTGACATGGAGCCCAGGCTGTCAGCGACCCGGTCCAGGTGGCCAGCAATCTCCCCCATCTGCTGGGTCTGCTTGGCGTGGTCCAACAGCACCTGGTCCTCGACCAGATCACACACCCCCCTGGTCTTCCGGGTGGCCTTCCTGGGGGCAGAAGAAGGTTGTCCCCGTGGGGATGGAGTCGCCCTTGAGGGGCTACCTAGGATGGGGGAGGGGATCACAGAGGGCCCTGCAGAGGAGGAGGACTCCTCCAACATTAAAATAAACTCCTGTTCAGGGACAGGCTCCTCCACAACCACCTCTGCTGAAGTGGTGTGGGTACTCTCCTCCTCCACCTCGGTGTCTCCAGCACCCAGGGCCTCGTCATCAGCATCCCGTTGGGAGGTTGGGGTGGACTGGCCGGCACGAGATGATGGCCCAGCTCCGTCATCTGTGGATGACACAAAGCAGACACATGTTGGTGGTCCCACACACTTGGCACATGTACCCACCCCCCCCCCCACATGCAACACACCAAAAAGGGGGGAAAAATCACTTACCTGTCCTGGAGCCTTCCTCTACGGAGTCATAGCCAGGGACCCCCTCCAACTGCTCCCTGTCCAGGCAGCGGGCAACCACCTCCTCCTCCGCGGTCAGGGTGACAGGACATGGTGGACCACCACCTGTGCCCCGCTCATGGCTCCGAATGGTGGACACCTTGCCCCTCACCTTGCGCCGCAGGTCGTTTATTTTTTTTTGAATGTCGCCTGCAGTCCGGGTGGAGTACCCTAGCACATTGACCCTGGCAGCAATGGTGGCCAGGATACCCTGCTTCCTTTCCCGGCTGGTCTTCCTGCTTTTTTCCCATGGAGGAAATCATTAAACGTCTCCATAGCCGAGATTATCACAGAGACCTCCTGGGCATTATAGTTTAGGTTCCTCCTCTCTTTGGGGGTAGCGGGAGCAGCCATTACAGGGCAAAAGTATCTTCCCTGGGGTGGGGGGAAATGGAACTACTTTTGCGCCGGAATGGCGTTTCCGCCAGCGCTTTTAAGCGCCCAGCGGAACGCATTGCGCCGACGTTTCCCAGGAAGTGGTGCCGACGGAAGTTGTGAGCATGCGCACAAGGGGGCGAGTGGAGCCGCACTCACTGCGCATGCTCCGTGGATGATGCGCTGAACGTAAGCCTCTGCGCTGGGCTCCGCCCATCATTTACATATGATCACACCCACTTCCACTTGCGTCGGGTTACGCCAGCGCATTATCGTTACTCTGGCGCAAGTTTACGCGCAACTGCTATGTGAATTACAGGACTTGCGCTGAAAGGGTCTTCAGAGTAACGTAAATGAGAAGCGTTACTCCAGAGGAAAGATACTCTCATCTACCTGAATCTGGCCCAAACTATTTAAGCAGCAGACAGCATGGATTCATGAAAGACAGAAGTTGTCAGACAAACCTGATTTCTTTTTATGAAGAGGTAAGTAAAACCCTGGATAGAGGCGTAGCAGTGGACGTGGTATACTTGGATTTTGCAAAAGCGTTCGATACAGTTCCCCACACACGGCTCATGTGTAAGGTAAAGTCTACAGGATTAGATATATCAGTTTGTAAATGGATAGAAAACTGGCTGAAAGACAGAATTCAGAGAGTTGTGGTTAATGATTCTTACTCTGAATGGTCCAAGGTTATCAGCGGTGTACCCCAAGGTTCAGTGTTGGGTCCCTTACTTTTCAATATATTTATAAATGATATTGGGTCTGAGATCAAAAGTAACATTTCTGTTTTTGCAGATGACACCAAGCTATGCAGTGGAATAATGTCCTTGCAGGATGTCTCCAATTTACAAGCCGACCTCAATGCTCTGTCTAATTGGGCGACTAAGTGGCAGATGAGGTTTAATGTTGATAAATGTAAAGTTATGCACTTGGGGGCTAAGAATATTCATGCATCATACATGCTAGGGGGAGTACAACTGGGGGAATCTGTAGTGGAGAAGGATCTGGGTGTTTTAGTTGATCATAAGCTCAATAATGGCATGCAATGCCAAGCTGCGGTTTCCAAAGCGAGCAAAGTCCTTTCTTGTATTAAGAGAGGTATGGACTCCAGAGATAGAGATATCATTTTGCCCCTGTACAAATCATTAGTAAGACCTCATCTGGAATATGCTGTCCAGTTTTGGGCACCAGTTCTCAAAAAGGATATCGGAGAACTGGAGAAAGTGCAGAGAAGGGCAAACAAACTGATAAGAGGCATGGAGGAGCTCAGCTATGAGGAAAGATTAGAGGAACTGAATTTATTCACTCTTGAGAAGAGGAGAATAAGGGGGGATATGATCAACATGTACAAATACATAAGAGGTCCATATAGTGAACTTGGTGTTGAGTTATTCACTTTAAGGTCAACACTGAGGACAAGGGGGCACTCTTTACGTCTGGAGGAAAAGAGATTTCACCTCCAAATACAGAAAGGTTTCTTCACAGTAAGAGCTGTGAAAATGTGGAACAGACTCCCTCCAGAGGTGGTTCTGGCCAGCTCAGTAGATTGCTTTAAGAGAGGCCTGGATTATTTCCTAAATGCACATAATATAACTGAGTACTAAGTTTTGTAGGTAAAGTTGATCCGCGGTAAATCCGAATGCCTTTCGGGGGATCAGGAAGGAATTTTTTCCCCTCCGGTAGCAAATTGGATCATCGCTCTGCTGGGGTTTTTTGCCTTCCTCTGGATCAACTGTGGGTATGGAGTTGGGTGTATGGGAGGATGTACTGTGTTTTACTTTGTTTTATTTTTATTTTTTTATGGTTGAACTGGATGGACTTGTGTCTTTTTTCAACCTGACTAACTATGTAATAACTACCAGTTGGCAATCCCCCCCCCCTTGAGGTCACCACCCTGGCTCTTGCAGCCAGAGTGGTAGCCATCTTGCAACACCCAAGCCCCATCTAGATACCCACAAGCTACTTGACCCATTTCAATCGGGATTCCGTCCTGGACACGGGACGGAAACCGCATTGCTCAAAATATTGGACGACGCTCTCGAGGCCGCAGACGAAGGAGAATCTTGTCTTCTGGTTCTGTTGGACCTTAGTGCAGCCTTTGACACAGTAGACCACAAGCTCTTATTGACTCGGCTATCTGAAGAGGCCAGAGTCGCAGAAGGCGATTTATCTTGGTTCTCCTCTTTTTTGGAAAACCGTTCGCAAATAGTGAAGCTGGGACCCTTCACTTCTGCGAAACGCACATTATCGTGCGGAGTCTCTCAAGGATCCCCTTTGTCGCCGGTGTTATTCAACATCTATCTTCGCCCTCTTTTTGAGATTATTAGCAGCCAAAAACTGCTTTACCACTCATATGCAGACGATACGCAACTGTATTTCCGCATTTGCAAGAAAAAGGATCATCACCTCAATCTAGAGACATGCCTCTCTTTGATAGAGGACTGGATGACAAAGAGTTATCTTAAACTCAACGGAGCGAAAACAGAACTTCTCCTGTTTCACGCCAAGCGTAGGAATCAACCTGCAACAACCTGGACCCCCCCCCCCGCCCATTCTGGGCAAAATCATCACCCCTAGCGACAAAGTCAAAAGTCTTGGGGTCATCTTTGACTCCTACATGACAATGGACGCACAAATAGGGTCAGTAGTCAGCGGATTTCACCATCTGCTGCGCCTACTACGTAGGCTTACTCCTTTTATTCCCAAGGAAGACTTGGCGGTCGTGGTGGGAGCAGTTGTAAACTCCAGATTGGACTATGCAAATGCCCTTTACCTCGGACTCCCCAAGTACCAAATCGCTCGTCTGCAAGTCGTTCAAAATACGGCCGCCAGACTTGTGACTGGAAAAAAACCTTGGGAATCAATCTCACCTTCACTGAGAGCACTTCACTGGTTGCCAGTTCAAGACAGGGTCACTTTTAAAGTACTCTGTCTAACGCATAGATGTATCCATGGGAATGCTCCCCATTATCTATGCGAAAAAATAAAAGCTCATAACCCCAATCGCGTCCTGCGATCCACCAATCAAAATCTGCTACAGATACCGAAAGCCAGATACAAGTCCAAAGGAGAAAGGAGATTCGCGGTCCAAGGTCCCAAACTATGGAACGCTTTACCAACCAGTATTCGGTTGGAGGAGAATCATTTAGCGTTCAGGAGAAAGATCAAGACTCATCTCTTTTGATACCAAAGGAGACAGGAACAACAAGCGCCCAGAGGCGATTAAGTTCGCATGTGCTGCGCTATATAAGTTTTCATTCATTCATTTATTCAATGGTGGGAGGACCCCCTTTGAGTAATGCACAGTGTTGGTTGCCTTGCATGTCCTAACAACCCTTTTCTTTCCGCCTGTATTTTGAAAGCATGTATCAGGTCACCTACTGTCGCCCTCTTTGAAGTTTTGAAGTGGAGGGAGTGTGTAGCGGGGTCAACCTGCCAGAGTCTAGTGACAGGTTTTTCCCGCTGGAACTTTACTTATAACTGTACATATGTTAAATACCTTTTACATGAGTTATGCATTGCGGGACTACAAGTAGCAGGAGATATGGACTCCATTGACTCGTAGGAGGAACGGACTACGTTTCCCGAAATGCTTTGCCCTTCAGGAGGATGTGACGTTTCACTCAGATCAGTGGAGGAGGTTACTTGAAGAGAGGGAGTGTCACCTTTTCACTCTCTCGGGAATGGCCTTCTCTCCTGTGTGGAGCTGCTGACAAGGGCAGCGGTGTTTAGGCCAGAAGCCTGGGCCTAGAATTGCTGAGAGACCAGCCACCCAGACGGAAGCAAGACTCCAACATCCAGCCAGTGTTTCCCGGAGATTGAAGAGACTGCCCAGCTGACAATCATAGCAGTGGGACGTCTTAGTCAGGGGTCCGGTGTGTGTGTGTGTGGCGGAGCGACATCTTTCCAGCGCGTCCTTTCTTCCCTGAGGAGAAGTCAGGCGGATCGGCCTGTCGGATGAGAGAGCACTTGCTCAGTTCCTAACTCTTTGGTCACCATAGACACCAAAGTTCATTTTACCAGCCACGGGCACTTGTTGGCCCATAGACAAGACTAAGAGGCCTAGTGAAACTGCCTCAGGGTTTCAAGGTAGCGACTGACGATGGCGAGCGATCAATCCCATCACACTCTACCGTCACTGAGATCACGCTGTGTGTGTTTTCCCCCTCTAACTGTTGCCTTTGGATTACAATTTAATGTGTATCAACCGGCCGCTACACGTACATTGATTGATCCGGAAGGTTGCCCGCTAGGGGTGCTCGCAAGCATAGACTGATCTCTTAGATTTAAGCGAGTGGTGCCACTCTTAGGTTTTAGAGTAGCTTGTTGATCTATGTTAATTTCTCATTCTTGCAAGGGCCCTTGCGAACCACAATGAACTACTGTTGATTTATTGTGGTTTGCATTTAACCACTTGCTTACTGGGCACATAAACCCCCTTCGTGCCCAGGCGAAATTTCAGCTTCCGGCACTGCGTCGCTTTAACTGACAATTGCGCGGTAGTGCGACGTGGCACCCAAACAAAATTGGCGTCCCTTTTTTCCCCACAAATAGAGCTTTCTTTTGGTGGTATTTGATCGCCCGTGCGGTTTTTATTTTTTGCGTTATAATGAAAAAAAGAGCGACAATTTAAAAATATATATATATTTTTTACTTGTTGCTATAATAAATATCCCATTTTTTTTTTTTTTTTTATATTTTTTTTTCTCAGTTAAGGCCGATACGTATTCTTCTACGTATTTTTGTAAAAAAAAAAAAAAAAAAATCACAATAAGTGACTGCTTTGCGCAAAAGTTATAGCACCTACAAAATAGGGGACATAATTATGATTTTTTTTTTTATATTTTTTTTTTACTAGTAATGGCGGCGATCTGCGATTTTTATTGGGACTGCGATATTGCGACGGACACATCGGACACTTTTGACACATTTTTGGCGCCATTCACATTTATACAGCGACCAGTGCTATAAAAATGCACTAATTACTGTATAAATGTGACTGGCATTGAAGGGGTTAACACTAGGGGGTGAGGAAGGGGTTAAATGTATTGCCTGGGTGTGTTCTAACTGTATGGGGGGAGGGGGGTGACTGGGGGAGGTGACCGATGCTGTCTCCCTATGTACAAGAGACACAGCATCTGTCACCTCACTGACAGGACGTGAAGCTCTGTGTTTACACTCAGAGCTCCACGTCCCTGCTGTCTCACCGACGATCGCGTGTACCTGACGGACATCGCGGCCGCCGGGTACACGCATCGTATCCTCGGTGATGCGTCGGGACTGTTTTTCCCCGCCGCGCGCCACCCTGTGGCGCGCGCGGGGAATTACAAGCAAATCACGTCCAAAGACGTCAACCCGGCGCCTCAGGTCTGCGCTGTTCACGTCTTTGGACGTGATGCGGGTTTGAAGTGGTTAAAGTCCTATGCCTGTTATCCCTATGTTCCATGCAGTAAAATAACTTATCTTTCTTTCATTCAATCATTTTCATTGTGTGAAGTGTATTTTCTTGCCCAGAAGGACCGTGCCACTGCAGCAGGTAAACTACCAGTATATTGTCCTCGTACATTGTGGGTCAGTTATTGTGACTCCAGTCCAACACAATATCCCATTGCCGGGTTCTGATGTGTCGAGGGTGGGTTTGAGCTAATTAAGTGGGGGTGAGCTGAGTAAAAAGGGGTAGGTCCCAAAATCAACCAGCGGCTTCTTCGGGGGTACACTTGTTACCCGGGTTTCTCTTACACGATTACACTCGGGTAGCATCCATCGCATCCAAGCTGAAAGCTTTTTCAAATGGATCTCATTGAAGTCAATGATTCTTAACAGAACCTCTAAATATGCTCCAAGAGCAGATGTGTCACATCAGTAACCACCACCTTACAGACTGTGGTTTTTCATTACTGCACTTTTTTTAGGATTGAGAATGATTTAATTGAATCTCTAAAGGCATTGCTGCATGGGTCATGTGAATTTTCTGTGCTCAAAATATTTACAGCATACGTTATTTTATTGATTTAATTTAGGTATTTGACAGTATGAGGAAATAGATATAGCCTTTATAACCATAATAGTGGTAGAAACAATATAGACAATAGTACCATCATCCACAGATTTAGAGATATAGAGATCGGAAGTTTGTTCCCCAACCAAACCTCCCAAAAGAACAAGGACAATTGGACTATTTCGGTACAAGTTAAACTAAAATAAATTAAAAAGTAGCACATATATAGAAAAATATATAAATTTTTATTAATACTAAATCAATAAAAAAATAACACATAGGGCCAGATTCAGGTAGATGAGAGCATCTTTGCTCCAGAGTAACGCTTCTCATTTACGTTACTCTGACGACCCTTTCAGCGCAAGTACTGTTATTTACATAGCAGTTGCGCGTAAACTTGCGCCAGAGTAACGATAATGCGCTGGCGTAACCCGACGCAAGGGGAAGTGGGTGTGATCATATGTAAATGATGGGCGGAGCCCAGCGCAGAGGCTTACGTTCAGCGCATCAACCACGGAGCATGCGCAGTGAGTGAGGCTCCACTCGCCCCCTTTGTGCGCATGCTCACAACTTCCGTCGGCACCACTTCACGGGAAACGTCAGCGCAATGCCTTCCGTTGGGCGTTTAAATGCGCCCGTAGAAGCGCCATTCCGGCACTAAAGTATATCCTGCTCCCCCTCCCCGCAGTGATGTTACTTTTGTTCTGAGATGGCTGCTCCCGTTCCCCGCAAACACACAGGAGAAAGCTGAACTTTAATGGCCAGGAGCTGTCAGCCGTCATCTCGGCTATGGAGACCTATGATGTCTTCCTCCATGGCTGTAAAATTTGACAGACAAGCATGGACAGAGGTGTTGTCCTGCAAGTGGGGGTGCTCAGCTAGCTCTTATCGTCGGTAACGCTGCTGTAGCTGCTCTCCTGCTGACCTGTGGCCATCTGGAGTAAAGATAAAGCAGCCTTTTGTAGAAATAACTTTGCGCCGGACGGACGAGATACGCGCAGCGCATGTAGCCAGAGTATGGTGCTAATCCGTTCGTGAATTGGGAAAAATCCCTCATTTGCATATTTGCAGGGGAAATCAATAGGCGCGACTGATGCGCCAAGCGAAATTAAGCGCTGACGATACTCTGGCGTCGGAACGTTCCGCCGGTCGCAAATGGCCCGTTATTGGGCGCATCTAGTTTGGTGGGTACGGGCACATAGAAACGACGGCGCATCTTCACAGTTACGCGGCGCATATCGAAATACTCCAGCGCAAGTGTTGCTGAATCTGGCCCATAATCAGATACAAATTAAAAGCATGGTGACAACCTGTGTATATCACCATTATAATGGTCCCCAAAAGGGGAGGATCACAGTGGGATAGTTGGTCACGAATAGCATCTCAAGTAGTTTTGCAGTCTAATGTCGCTTCGTCAGGAGAAAAATCTGTAATTTGACAAATGATCAATAACAATACAGTTGACCAGAGAAGTGATACAGTCTCATATAGAGATAACAATAGCAATACTGTATATACATGGGGGGGGAGCAAAGCTACTTACCTATAACCCCTTTTGGGCATATCACTTAAGCCCTGTACACACGATCGGTTCGTCCAATGAAAACAGACTGTTTTTCATCGGACAAACCGATCGTGTGTGGGCCCCATCGGTTTGTTTTCCATCGGTGAAAAAAACTAGAACATGTTTATAGTTTTCCTATGGGTAAAAAAACAATAGAAAAAACACGATAAAAAAAATCGTCTGTGTGGAAGTCCATCGGTCAAAAATCCACGCATGCTCAGAATCAAGTCGATGCATGCTCAGAAGCATTGAATTTCATGTTTCTCAGCACGTCATAGTGTTTTACGTCACCGCGTTTTGGCACGGTCAGATTTTTGACTGATGATGTGGTAGGCAAGACTAATGAAAGTCAGCTTCATTGGATATCCGACGAAAAAATCCATCGGATTAGATTCCATCAGATATCCGATCGTGTGTACAAAACTTAAGGCTTCGGCTATTAAGGCTTAAGGCTAATAAAAGGTGATATCATTAAGCTTACCTCAGTGTTGTTCAGGGGAGGACTGGCAGCCTTAGGCCTGGGGGGCAAGTCCAGTCAAGTGGCCCACAACCACAAATCAGCTCGCCATCCATGTCCACATGGTTTTATAACGGATGATTGATGTTATGAAGCAAGACAAATATGATACAATATAGTAATTAAAAAAGTGCAGATAGTGCCTGTTAATGCATCCTGATCAGTGCCCATCAGTGCAGCCTGATCATTGTCCATTAATGCAGTGCAGTTCCCATCAGTGCAGCCTGATCAGTGCAGACAGTGCCCGTTAATGCATCCTGATCAGTGCCCATCAATGCAGCCACACCAGTGCAGTGCCCATCAACGCAGCCTGATCAGTGCAGACAGTGCCCGTTAATACATCTTGATCAGTGCCCATCAATGCAGCCACACCAGTGCAATGCCCATCAGTGCAGCATGATCAGTACCCATCAATGCAGCCTAATCATTGCCCATGGCATGTGGGGTCAGCTGGGGGTATCAGGGTCTGTCTCAACTTAGCAGGCCCGGTTGCCATCCACTATATGCAGTGGATAGATTCTTGCATAGCATGAATCTATCCACTGCTGCCCCATATTCATGCATCTGGCGCCTTCCGGGTCACTGGGCACATGAAGTACAGCGGCCAGGTTTTTTTAATAACCTGATTAGAGCTAGGTGATGGGCTAAGTTGCCGGCAGACAGTGGGCAGGGGTCCTCCTGGATCAGTCGGCTCCACTAACCGGATTCTGGCTGAGTCTGCTGGGGGGGGGGGGTGGTTCTGGCTGAGTCTGCTGGCGGGGGGGGGGGGGTTGGAGGTTCTGGCAGAGTCTGCTGGGGGGGGGGGTGGTTCTGGCTGAGTCTGCTGGCCGGGGAGGGGGGGGGGGGGGGCTGGCTGAGTCCGCTGGATGGCTTCTATGGAGAGCTGAAGGAGATACAGTACTAAAGAGGCAGGTCATCATCAATCATCTTTATTATCATTCACATCACCTTACTTTACTTTCAATTCAGTGCAGTGCAGTCTCTCTCGCAGTCTCACTGACTCTTCTCTGCTTCTCTGCAGCCAGCCCACGAGTCACAGAGATGTATGGTGTGGTGCTCGTGCCCTGACATGCCACATGACCTTCCTACAACTCCCACAATGCAGCGCGGCAGCAGCCAGCCAATCGGCGGCCGCCGCTGCTGAGTAGGGCTGCGCATCTTCACCGGTCTCACGATTCGATGTGATTCTGCGATGCATCACGATTGCAGCACAAGTGCGCATGGCTCTCCCCCCAAAATACTAAAGGAGATGGTCAGAGACTGCAGACATAGTACAGGGGATGATCGGAGACTGCAGACATAGTACAGGAGATGATCAGAGACTGCAGACATAGTACAGGAGATGATCAGAGACTGCAGACATAGTACAGGAGATGATCAGAGACTGCAGACATAGTACAGGAGATGATCAGAGACTGCAGACATAGTACAGGAGATGATCAGAGACTGCAGACATAGTACAGGAGATGATCAGAGACTGCAGACATAGTACAGGAGATGATCAGAGACTGCAGACATAGTACAGGAGATGATCAGAGACTGCAGACATAGTACAGGAGATGATCAGAGACTGCAGACATAGTACAGGAGATGATCAGAGACTGCAGACATAGTACAGGAGATGATCAGAGACTGCAGACATAGTACAGGAGATGATCAGAGACTGCAGACATAGTACAGGAGATGATCAGAGACTGCAGACATAGTACAGGAGATGATCAGAGACTGCAGACATAGTACAGGAGATGATCAGAGACTGCAGACATAGTACAGGAGATGATCAGAGACTGCAGACATAGTACAGGAGATGATCAGAGACTGCAGACATAGTACAGGAGATGATCAGAGACTGCGGACATAGTACAGGAGATGATCAGAGACTGCGGACATAGTACAGGAGATGATCAGAGACTGCGGACATAGTACAGGAGATGATCAGAGACTGCGGACATAGTACAGGAGATGATCAGAGACTGCGGACATAATACAGGAGATGATCAGAGACTGCATACATAGTACAGGAGATGATCAGAGACTGGGGACATAGTACAGGAGATGGTCAGAGACTGCAGACATAGTACAGGAGATGATCAGAGACTGCAGACATAGTACAGGAGATGATCAGAGACTGCAGACATAGTACAGGAGATGATCAGAGACTGCGGACGTGGTACAGGAGATGGTTGCACATGTTAAAGAACCCTAATTGGTGCACAGACAGCAGTTCAGTTCTACTTCAATAGTTCCCAGATTCAGTCCCAGGAAGCTGAAATCTGATGGGTAACACTGCCCGCTGCACTTTACCCACTGATTTTTTTTTTTTTTTCAGGCCCCACTCACACCTATGCAGGTGCAACAGAGCAGTTTTATGGATCACGCTTAGGGCAGCTTGAAAAAAAAAAAGAAATCGCACAAAAGTGCATGATGCTTTATAATTCATAGCACACCAAAACGCATGACACTTTATCACACACTTTGTGTGCCTGAAAAAAAAAAGTTTTGCCTTGGACAATTCACTACAAATCCCATCATACAACATGTATTATGAAGGTATTCAGTGTAAAAGTCACAGCCTACTGGTGGACAATACAAGCATGTGTTCCTGAACAATAACCTGCATTGGATAGAGAGGAGGACATTACCAGAGGAGGTATAGAGTACACATAGGAGGGGGTCATATGGCAGGACAATAGGAGGTGGTGGAGGAGATTACACACTGATGATGAAGCCTCTCTGACCTGTACACAAAGGTGGGACAGTCTTTCCCCTCCAAGATCCAGGAGGGAGCCGTTCACTCACTGACAATGCTGCTCTCAGTGTCCACTCACCAGGGGGACTCAGGTTACAGGTCCTGGCAGATCCGTAGATGTTATCATGGTACAAGCTATAGGAAAAGCTCTGTGCAGAATGTTGTAAGTACACTACAGATTATAAAAAATAAGTACATCGCTATCAGTTATTGTATAAATAACTGATAGCGATGTATTTATTTTTTATAATACACAGTCTATATTTGTTAGTAGTTTAAAGGACAGGAGCTGACAGGACCTGCCTCTTCTAGCAGGCTGCGACCTACTGAGCAGAGAGAAGGTAATATCTGAACAGCGCGCTCTCCCGGGACCCTCCCCTGACGTGCCACATGACCTTCCTAGTTCCTACAACTCCCACAATGCAGCACGGCAGCAGCCAACCAATCGGCGGCCGCCGCTGCCGAGTTTTAGAAAAAAAAAAAAAAAAACAGCGCTGCGGCCCTTTTAAATATAATGTGAGCGGCCTGGGGGGGCAATCTCCATTTTTCCACCTGGCCCAGTCCGCCCCTGGTGTTGTTTCATGCACACAGAACATTTACATCAGTTGCTTCTTTTCATTCATGCTCATCTTAGTAAATACATTTAAGTAGATGTAAACCCAAAAAGTGTTTTTATGTTAAAGTAATTTCAAATGTATATTCAATATCATTAACTGTGCTGGTTTAATGAAAATAACTGTTGCTCCTGACATGAAAGTCCTTGCTCAGGTCTTTCTCATTATAAGGTGACATTGATCTGTCCTTGCACACCCTAAAGCACACAATTTCACCAGCACAAATTTGGCACCAAATATCCAGTGGTAGACAGATGAGGGAACAAGATAACCCTGAACACAACCCTGAACATATGGACACCTTAATATTATACTGAAGCCTCGTACACACGACCGGTTTTCCCAGCAGAAAAACTGCCAGGAGAGCATTTGGCCTGGAATTCCGTCCGTGTGTATGCTCCCTAGCATTTTTACCGTCAGGAAAACACCCGGGAATCCCGACGGGAAAAAAGAGAACCTGGCTCTCTATTTTCTCGTCAGGATTCTCGGCAGATTGTTTCCTGCCGAGAAAACTGGTCGTCTGTATGCTTACTTGTTTGAAGGTAAACCCGCGCATGCTAGATAAGCCTTCGGCAGCATACAAGGCATAGTGTAGAGTGTAGCAAGATGGCGGAGACTGCATCGAATGTGAAGAGCGCCGGCTTGTCGTAGACGATGACGTCACCGCTTTCTTGCCATTTAAAAGTATGGCGGTCTTTTGAATGGCCGTCGGTATGCACGGCTTGGCAAGCCAAGCTTGCCAAGAATCCTGTCAGGAAAACCAATGTTTTTTCCTGACGGAATTTCTGGCCGTGTGTACAGGGCTTGTGATTGACTTCTTTTTTTATCATTGCTGGCAACAAAGGATAAGTCTGTATACAGCCAACCAATCTAGAAGGTCCTGGAGCCATTAAAGTTGAGATACCTGCATAGCATTCACTAAACCTCTTAGAAAAAAAAACAGGCATTTGCAGATAACATTGTATGGAACATTGAATAAACTCAATAGTAAGAAATGCAGAATTCCTCCTCTACATTAGGGTGACCAGACATCCCCAGTTTCAGGGGACAGTCCCCTGATTGAGGACACTGTCCCCGGACCAAATCTGTCCCTGGTTTTGTCCCCAGATTGGATTTAATAGGGGGCAGGGGCAATTTCAAACAATCAGTGGAGAATTAAAATTAAAAAAAAAATAATTATACACCCCCCCTCCACCGTGCCTACTAGCATAGGGGGGTTGTATTTTTCCCATTATCTGTGCCCCTTTCTGATGATCATGTGCTGGTCGGAGCGGAGGGAATGTTTCTTCAGTTTCGGGCGCATGCCCATTCAGCTTCCCTCGCATGTTCTTCTGCCTTGGCACAAATCCCGGCCAGCCACCTGCCTATCTCCTTGCTTTCCCTGGCAGAGTGATCTTCCTCCGCTCCCCACCCAGTAGTAGCCGGGGGCCTGAAGAGTAAAGCCGCGTACACACGATCAAATTTATCTGCTGAAACTGGTCCGACAGACTGTTTCAGCAGACATATCCGACCGTGTGTACGGGCTAGCATGCTTTAAAACTTGTCTGCTGGAAACCCGTCTGTCCGACATGTCCGCTGGTTAGTACGCCTAACCAGCGGCCAAAATTCTCCCGCATGCGTCGAATGGATTCGACGCATGCGTGGAAGTATTTTACTTCCTGGAGTGGTGACGTGGCGGCGTCAACGTCACCGCCACATCACCGCCACGTCACCGCGTCCTCAGCCCAATGGGATTTTCGTCCGATGGTGTGTACACCAAAATCCGATGAGACATGTCCGCTGGAAACGGCCAGTCGGACATCTTTGAGCGGACATGTCTCACCGTGTGTACGCGGCCTAAGACTTGAGAGGCTGTGAGGCGGGCAGCGACGGGCAGGGAGTCGCTGATTGTTGCCATTACTAGTAAAGAAAAAATATGTCCCCGGATTTCATTGAAAAAATATGGTCACCTTACTCTACATAGAAGACAGAACAGTTACCACCTCAAAAATAACCATTATTAGTGAGATACTTAATGTTGAATGATAGACTTGACATAACCCATTAGTCTTCTAAAGACAGAACAGAATGAATGAAGGTCAACAAACATAATATAAAGGATGCATTGCCTTTAAAGGGGCACCATATGTATATTTACACCCTATATCTGGATGCGCAGAGTAGCTGGACATTCTCTCAGTGCACTCACTCATGTCAGCCAACTAATTATCTCAAAAATGTGACCTCCTCTTGTTTTCTTTATCGCCCACTCTTAATCATCCAGGGATTTCAGAGTTAGTTGAAACGATACAGTGTCATTATTTTATGAGAAGCAGGAGTGCTTCACACATTCCCATCCTGCTTCAAGTGTGCCCAGGAATATGTGACATATACATTGTTCAGTGTAAGTAAAGCAAAGAGCAATTTGGAAAAAAGCTGTAGCATATAAGAAACAATAGGTATTGCTGCTCGAATCACCTAACTAAAATTTTCTTGTGTTTCTACTTAACCACTTAAGGACCTGCTCCTGCACATTTAAATTTACATCGGCAGAATGGCACGGCTGGGTACGTCCTGTCCTAGTGCCCAGCTGTGGGTCGCGGGCAAACGCCCGCGGCGAGCTTTCGTGACCCGGTCCGAAGCTCCGGGACCGCGGGACTCGCGGACCCGATCGCCGCTGGAGTCCCGCAATCGGTCCCCGGAGCTGAAGAACGGGGAGAGCCGTGTGTAAACACGGCTTCCCCGTTCTTCACTGTGGCGGCGTCATCGATCGTGTGATCCCTTTTATAGGGATACACAATCGATGACTACACCTACAGCCACACCCCCCTACAGTTGTAAACACACATTAGGTCAGACATAACCCCTTCAGCGCCTCCTTGTGGTTAACTCCCAAACTGCAAATGTCATTTTCACAATAAACAATGGATTTTAAATGCATTTTTTGCTATGAAAATGACAGTGGTCCCAAAAATGTGTCAAAATTGTCCGAAGTGTCCACCATAATGTCGCAGTCACGAAAAAAAATCGTAGTTAGTAGTAAAAAAAAAAAAATTAACAAAAATGCAATAAAACTATCCCCTATTTTGTAAACGCCATACATTTTGGCAAACCAACCAATAAACACTTGTTGCGATTTTTTTTTTAACAAAAATAGGTAGAAGAATACGTATCGGCCTAAACTGAGGAAAAAATATATTTTTTTAGATATTTTTGGGGGATATTTATTATAGCAAAAAGTAAAAAATATTGTTTCTTTTTCGAAATTGTCGCTCTATTTTTGTTTATAGCGCAAAAAATAAAAACCGCAGAGGTGATCAAACACCACCAAAAGAAAGCTCTATTTGTGGGAAGAAAAGGATGCCAATTTTGTTTGGGAGCCACGTCGCACGACTGCGCAATTGTCTGTTAAAGCGTCGCAGTGCCGAATCGCAAAACCTGGCCGGGTCCTTTAGCTGCCTAAAGGTCCGGGTCTTAAGTGGTTAAAAATGCATTTGTTAATCCTTAATATACATTCTACACATAAAATGAATCTGTGCTTTGCCTACTGCACAGGAGACCACTGGTTACTGCCATTATCTAAGCAGAGTGCTACATCAGCAGCAGGGTCAGGATAAAGGCAGTGACCCGGATTCAGAAAGCACTTACGCCGACGTATCTACAGATACGCCGCCTAAGTGCACGGATGCGCCGTCGTATCTATGCGCCTGAGTCTGAAAGCAAGATACGCCTGAAATTTGGCTTCGTACGACCGGCGTAAGTGTCCTACGCCGTCGTATCTTGGGCGCATATTTACACTGGCCACAAGGGGCGCTTCCATTGATTTACGCGTCAAATATGTAAATGACTGGGATATGCCAATTCACGAACGTACTTGCGCCCGTCGCTGTAATATACGCCGTTTACGTGAGGCGTACGTCCGGCGTAAAGTTATTCCACCTAAAGGTGGCACAACCCATGCAAAGGTATGGATGTCGGAACAGCTGTCTTATTTTACGTAGTTTACGTAGTACTACGTGAATAGGGCTGTGCGTAGGTAACGTTCACGTCGTAGGCAGTGTATTGATGTATCTTAGGCAGAATATTTCAAAGTAACTGTGGGCATGCGCACTGGGATGCGTCCAAGAGACGATGCATGCGCAGTTCGTTTTTTGAAGCTCAGCCCATCATTTGCATGGGGTCACGCTTCATTATAATATATCACGCCCACTTCCAGCCCACTTCCACCTACTTTGACTTACGTCGGCTTACGCCAACAACTATATGCTACGCCGGCGCAACGTTGACCGCATATTCTTTGTGAATAGCATGCTTGCCTCTCAAAGTTGTGCCGGCGTAGCGTAAAGACGATGCGCTACGCTGGCATAAAGATACGCCGATCTACGTGAATCCGGGCCAGTGTATCCATCTTACCTATAAGAAGGTAGTGGAAATACTACACAGAGCATCAGGTAGTGGGAGCATGGACCATTTATTTCGGCAAGGACAGCAAGTGCAAGGTTGTTTACTTTATATAGTACCTTTATTATAATACGATGGAGATTCTTTGCCAATTGCCTAAGTCACCCTATCCCTAATGTGTACCTGTGCTTTGCCTATCGAGTTCACTTGAAGTCAAATGCACCCATCAATGACTTCTGAATGGTCTTAGAAGCACCTCAAACTGTTGCAAGTGACACAAGCCCAAAGCCCATCCACACAGGCCCTTAATGAAAAGTAGTAGTCTACTGCCAAATGCAGGGTTTATTATTATTATTATACAGGATTTATATAGTGCCAACAGTTTGCGCAGCGCTTTACATCAGAGAAGACAGTACAGTCACAATACAATTCAATACAGGAGAATCAGAGGGCCCTGCTCGTTAGAGCTTACAGTCTACTACTACTCTAATCAGAGGCTCTATAATAATAGTAGCAGCTAAAAAAATCTTTCCAAATAAGCCAAAATTATTGTATCTTTCAGCCTTGCTGCTGTTTAGGCAAAACTCACCATGGCAATATTCACTGTGGCAACAATGATCAGAAGCCCCTTTTAACAGTGACATTATAGATCAAGTTTGGAAAATGTGAACACTTCCCATTGTGAATGTTGGTGACCAATACCCTCAGCTGCATAGCATCAGCTTTTTTTAAATCATTTTATTGTTATGAAATCATCATAATATAAAAAGTAGTATATACAGTGTATGTATATATATATATATATATATATATATATATATATATATATATATATATATATATATATATATATATATATTGCTCAGACATCCAAGACTGTTATGTATAATAGTGTGACAAATATACTATATTACCAAAAGTATTGGCACGCGCATTAACTTTAATGGCATCCCAGTCTTAGGCGGCGTACACACGATCGGATATATCCGATGAAAACGGTCCGCGGACCATTTCCATCGGATATGTCCGATCGGGAGTTTGATCCGATGGCGTGTACACATCATCGGATCAAATTCCCCGCCGCCGGACGGCGCGGTGACGTAGTGGTGACGCGGCGGTGACGTTGACGCCGCCGCGTCACCGCCACGTCACCGCACCAGGAAGTAAAACACTTCCGCGCATGCGCCGAATCCATTCGGCAGTGGCGCGGCGGCGGTGGGGGCCGACATGTCTGCTGGTAAGTGTACTAACCAGCAGACATGTCGGGCGGACAGATTCCCTCCGGATAGATTTCAAAGCATGCTTTGAAATCTGTCGGGTGGAGAAATCTGTCCGCTAGCCCATACACACGAGCGGAGATGTCTGCTGAAACGGTCCATCGGACCGTTTTCAGCGGACATATCCCCTCGTGTGTACGCGGCCTCAGTCTGTAGGGTATAATATTGAGTTGGCCCACCTTTTGCAGCTATAGCAGCTTAAACTTCTTCTTCTGGGAGGCTATCCACGAGGTTAAGGAGTGTGTCTATTGGAATGTTTGACCATTCTTCCAGAAGCGCATTTGTGAGGTCAGGCACTGATGTGGACAAAAAGGCCTGGCTCACAGTCTCCAATCTAATTCATCCCAAAGGTGTTTAATTGGGTTGAGGACAGGGCTCTGTGCGGGCCAGTCAAGTACCTGTACCCGAAACTCGCTCATCCATGTCTCCATGGACCTTGCTTTGTGCACTGGTGCGCAGTCATGTTGGAACAGGAAGGGGCCATCCTCAAAATGTTCCCACAAAGTTGGAAGCATGAAAATGTCCAAAATGTGTTAGTATGCTGACGCCTTAAGAATTCCCTTCACTGGAACTAAGGGGACAAGCTCAACCCCTGAAAAAACAACCTCATACCATAATCTCTCCTCCACCAAATGATTTTGACCAGTGCACAAAGCTAGGTCTATAAAGACATGAATGAGTGAGTTTGGGGTGGAGGAACTTGACTGGGCTGCACAGAGTGCTGACCTCAACCCAATTGAGCACCTTTGGTGTGAATTGGAGTGGAAACTGGGAGCCAGGCCCTCTTGTCTACATCAATGCCTGACCTCACAAATGTGCTTCTGGAAGATAGTCAAACATTCTCATGAACACACTCCTAAACCTTGTGAACGGTCTTCCAAGAACAGCTGTTATAGCTGCAAAACGGTGGGCCAACTCAATGTTGAACCCTATGGACTAAGACTGTGATGCCATTAAAGCATTATTCTTTGGCATCACATTTACAGTCAGTGGGCTCGCTCACCGTACCAGCATGCATAAATACAAAGTACAATCTGATCTTAACCCATTTGTCATTCAGGTACACTACCTGATAAAGTATAAATCTGTATCTTGCTCATACTCTTGATATGTGTTTTGAATTGTGGGGAATCGTTCCAGCCTGCCATCAGCAATGTTAGAGTTAATAGTGCAGGTTTAGACACAAGCTGCTTTGCTGTCTTTGCACAGACAGGTCACAGATGGTAAACCTCCTCAGAACAATGCGGGGTGTGAGCAGGTCTGAGTACCAGGAACCACCCAGAGAAAAAAAATCACATGGCTGCATCCCAACTCCTCTAGAAGCCATCTGACACGTGCGGACAGACATACAGACAGCAGTACCACCTGCTTCCTGACCCTACATTTTTATTACTATATTAGAGAGTAAGAAATATGGACTGCCATGTCTTTTATATAAAAGGATAAAAAATAGAGTACTTTCAAAAATGTTTTTACTGCTCACGTATTATTGCTAAATAGAATCACTTAAAGCGGTATTAAACCCAAAAGCAAATATGTATTTGTATTAGATTGCAGCTTACCAATTATTAGATGGGATTGCTATATTTGTTTTCTTTTTTAGGCTTTCTTTTATGATCTGGTGATCCAGGCAGTAAGTCTATTGTTTTTCAACAGAACAAGGCTGTTTTAGAACAGCCTAAAGTTCTAACATTATGGGAATGTTTGACCATTCTTCAAGAAGTCCATTTGTGAGGTCAGGCACTGATTTGGATGAGAAGGCATGGCTCACAGTCTCTGCTCTAATTCAGGCCAAAGGTGTTCTATCAGGTTGAGGTCAGGCCAGTCAAGTTCCTCCTCCGCTCATCAATATCTTTATGGACCTTGATTTGTTCACTGGTGCGCAGTCATGTTGGAACAGGAAAGGGCCATCCCCAAAGTTGGGAGCATGAAATTGTCCAAAATGTCTTGGTATGCCGACGCCGTAAGAGTTCCCTTAACTGGAACTTAGGTGCCAAGCCTAAGTGACTTTAAGGGCTCATTCAAATTTTTTGCAGTGGGACTGTGTCGGGCAGGTATTCCAGCACAGTTCCACTTCAAGACCCTTGATAAAGTCACATGACAGTGACGCAACATGTCGGGAGGAGGAGCTTAGTGATGTCACTTCCGGTAATGTCCGTGACCGGAAGTCCACACATTTTTTACGCTGTTTTACCTGTTTGGTGTTTTTTTGCCATTTTATTGTCATCTAATACTTTTTAAAGGAATGGAATCATATATTTTTTAAGCACTTCATTAACGGCCCATAGTCATATGACGTCCACAGAGGTAATCTTCCATCCCGGGTGGATGTCATATGAGGCCTTTGTGAGGGGATAACTGAATGATGCCTGCACCTAGAGGCATCATTCAGATATCATTGTTTCCCGGCAGCAATTCTGCACACCATAAGAATGATCATAGCGGCGGTTCCGCCGATTGATCATTCTTATGGGCGGCGGGAGGGGACAGCACCGGATGGGAAGCATAGAGATGACTGGTGACCAGATGGTCACCAGTCATCTCTATGACCATCGGAGGCCGACGGCTAGTAAGAATGAGATCGGTGAATTTTTTTCCACGAATATCATGCTTTCCAGCCTGGAGGAGCGATGTGGGGTCTTATTGACTGCGCATCTCTCAAAAAAGAGGACCTGTCACACCCTATTCCTATTACAAGGAATGTTTACATTCCTTGAATAGGAATAAAAGTGACCAAAACATTTTTTTTTTTTTTAAAGTGTAGCTCGTGCTCAGAAGCGAACGCACACGTAAGTCCCGCCCATGTATGTAAACGCTGTTTAAACCACATATGTGAGGTATCGCCGCATACGTTAGAGCATGTGCAACAATCTTGGCGCATCGAGGCCTACGGGTAACTGACTGCGTTTTGTAGTTTTAAGAATTTTAATAAATAAATAAATAAATACATTCTAACACTAGACCTCCTCTGTAACGCTAAACTGGTAACCTTGAAAAAAAATTCAAAGTGTCGCCTATAGAGATTTTTAGGTTCAATAAAGGTTTATTTCGTTTTTAAGACAGCAAAAACAAAAGAATTACATTTTTCGACCGAGCGTCCAACAAAGGGTGACCCGGGCAGAAGAACATGGAACATATATAATCCGCATTGCAAAAATTAAAGTAGTACAAACAGTTACTGCAACGAGGGTAGGGTGTAGGGAGTTGCAATGTTTACCAGACTCGTCCACAAACTGCGAGGGCCTCCCCCGACCTGGACGCCCCAATGGGATCCAGCTGCGCCTGGGGCACAGGGGAGTAAGGGAGGTCAAACTGCCTCAGGTAGGCAGGTGATGTGGACACCCATATTTATTCATACCTCGTGCAATGAATTTACAAGAGCAATAATAATAAAACACAGAGGTAACTGGTCATATAAAATGGTCAGATTGTGCATAAATAAAACTGGAGACCGGCTGGAGAGAGCCAGCCGGAAGGAAAAAAAACCGGAAAGAGGGAAGCAGAGAAGAGAGAAGACCTGAGACGGAAAAAAAAAGGGAAAAATAGGGGGGGGGGGAACAGGGTGAAGGGAGCGGTGTGCTCATCTCTCACAAGGAGTGCATCATTTTGTCCCGAGTAAATTCAGCTAGAGGCAAAAAAATAAAAAAAATAAAAATAAAACAAAAACTTTCACTAGCCACCGATCTCAGCCAGTGGAGGTGAAAAGCAAAGCCACTGGGGTGTGAACCACCAGTGCTTCAGGGACTTGGGGCCGGTGTCTGCAAAGAATCATGGGGTCACCACGGCTGGGAGACGGTCTTTAAGTTTGTCTGAAGTGGAGTAATGCCTCCAAACACTCCAGGTAAAGGAAAATTTAGCATATCTATCAAGGGATTTGGCTTGCAGTTCTTCCATGAGCATAATGCCATTCATTTCATTTATCCATTCAATAATAGTTGGGGGAGCAGTCGACCTCCAGTGCCTAGAGATCAACTGCCGCCCTGCACTTAAGCAAAACTTTAGAAGGGAGTTTTTCTGAAATTTGGTGGCGCCAGGGAGAATGGAGAGGAGGGCTATAAGTGGAGAGGGGGTGAGTGGTTCACCCGTAGAGGTCAGAGTAAATCGAGAAAATTTGGGACCAGAACGGGCTAATTTTGTCGCAGTACCACCAAATGTGAGTATACGTACCTGTGGCCGAGGCACATCTCCAGCAGGAGTCCGAGGCAGAGGGAAACATGATCCTGAGGGTGGTCGGCACACGATACCAACGCGAAAGTACTTTATAATTTTTCTCCTGAGCATAGCTCGATATGGAGGATTTGTGAGTGTAGAAGAAGGCCTTACACCACTCCGCCTCACTGATGTCTCTCCCTAGCTCTTCTGACCAAGCTGAAGTAAATTTGGGAAGATCTTGTTCGACGCATATGGCCACCTTACCCAAGGGGTGGGGAAACCACTCCAGTACCCGAGATAGCACAGCTGATACGTGGTAAAGTTCAAAATCAGGGAGACCCGTCCCTCCGTTCGAGATGGGGGAACAAAGAAGCTTATGTTTCAGCCTGGGACGGCAGCGCCTCCACACAAATTGAATGGCCATGGAATGCCCCGCACGGAAGAAAGTGGAAGGGAGGGCTATCGGGAGCGCTTGGAAAAGATACAATAGTTTGGGCAAGATATCCATTTTGAGTGTGTTCATGCGTCCGAACCACGACACCGGCAGATCCATGCGGGTTTCCGTGAGACGCCGAAGTTTAGTCAGTAGTGGGCTGTAATTAAGAGCAAAGATATCTGACAGCTGGTGCGGGATTGCCGTCCCTAAATAAGAAATGGGTTTTTTCCTTCCATTGGAAGGAGAAATTCGACTTGAGGGTGTTAAGGGTGGGGAGAGGGAGGGAGAGATTCAAAGCTTTAGTTTTAGACAGGTTCAATTTGTATGTAAAATAGAAGGTGATGAGCGCAAAACCTAAATTAAACTAAATGGCGCAAATAGCGCCCCTAAAGGCAAAAAGTGTAAATAATGCAAATTACAACCACAAAACGTGAACAATGAATAATAAATAGAATAATAAATAAACAAAAGTCCAGTGGTAGTGATAAATCACAACTGCATAGTGATGGACGCAGAAACCAGTCCAAAAAGGTGAATAATGACAATAATGGTGTCAAACAATTCAATAGCTTCTATCCCTTTAAGCAATCGGAAAATCCAGAGACGTCTTCCAAGATAACTGTGCTCACAGAGCGCTTACCTCCCAACAGAGAGAAAAGGGCCTCAACTCAATCCTAGATAATGTTGTTGGATTCCGTCTTGGATAGATAATGCTGTCCGCATCCAGGCGTAATCAGGGTCCGCTCACCGTGGATTAGGCATATGCATAGAATGGAAAAAATGAAGCTCTCATCGTGAATTATGTAAAAACTGAAAATTTAATGGGTAAATTCACTTACAAACAAAAAAAACGGGTAAAAATGCCAACAACGGCACTTCCGGTCGGACGGTCAGGGTGTCACGTCACTTCCGGTTGACCTTACGCATTGCGTCACTTCATCTGATGAAGTCACGTGACGTGACGCAACGCGTAAGGTCAACCGGAAGTGACGTGACACCCTGACCGTCCGACCGGAAGTGCCGTTGTTGGCGTTTTTACCGGTTTTTTTGTTTGTAAGTGAATTTACCTATTAAACTGTTTTCAGTTTTTACATAATTCACGATGAGAGCTTCATTTTTTCTATTCTATGCATATGCCTAATCCACGGTGAGTGGACCCTGATTACGCCTGGATGGGGACAGCATTATCTATCCAAGACGGAATCCAACAACATTATCTAGGATTGAGTTGAGGCCCTTTTCTCTCTGTTGGGAGGTAAGCGCTCTGTGAGCACCGTTATCTTGGAAGACGTCTCTGGATTTTCCGATTGCTTAAAGGGATAGAAGCTATTGAATTGTTTGACACCATTATTGTCATTATTCACCTTTTTGGACTGGTTTCTGCGTCCATCACTATGCAGTTGTGATTTATCACTACCACTGGACTTTTGTTTATTTATTATTCTATTTATTATTCATTGTTCACGTTTTGTGGTTGTAATTTGCATTATTTACACTTTCTGCATTTAGGGGCGCTATTTGCGCCTTTTAGTTTAGTTTAGGTTTTGCGCTCATCACCTTCTATTTTACATTCATTTTATTGTTGTTAGCACATAACAGATTTGAGCTGCATTTAATTTAGTTTAAGATTTTCACTGTTTACGTTTATTCACTGTTGGTCAGCGCTGTAGCTTTCCTCTTTTAATCACAGGTTCAATTTGTAGTTACTCAGCCTACCAAACCGATCGATCTCAGCTAGAATAGAGGGAATGCCGACGTGGGGTCGAGTAACATAAAGGAGCAGGTCATCCGCATACAGTGAGAGTTTACAGTGGGAAGAAGGCGTTTGGATCCCGTGTATGTTCGGATTTGCTCTAAGCACCTGGGCCAAGTGTTTAATTACAAGAGCAAAAAGGAGGGGAGAGAGGGGGCACCCCTGTCTGGTGCCGTTTTTAATAGGTAACATGCTCGATTGAATTCCGTTAACCAGGACGGTGCCCTATGGAGATTTTTAAGTAACACAGTTTGGCGCCATTCCATGAGTGTGTGACATGTTAGGTATCTATTTACTCGGAGTAACATCATCTTTCATATTAAAAAAAAAAATTGTGCTAATTTTACTGTTTTGTTATTTTTTAATTCATGAAACCATTTTTTTCCCAAAAAAAAGCCTTTGAAAAATTATTGCGCAAATACCGTGCAAGATAACAAGTTGCAATGACCGCCATTTTATTCCCTAGGTGTCTGCTAAAAAAACATATATTACGTTTGGGGGTTCTGAGTAATTTTCTAGCAAAAGAATGATGATTTGTACATGTAGGAGAGAAGTGCCAGAATAGGCCTGGTAGGGAGGTGGGTATAACAGCCCTGTGTTGAAGTGGTTAAACTAATGGAGATCTTCCTTCTTTCCTGTACTAGCTAGGAAATCATTTGGAAAACTGGAGAGATAACTGCAGTGTTCCTTTGTCCAGGATTCACCAAGGAAAAGAGGAATCACCGTCTACTGGATACCCACTGCTAGATGCACGATTAGACCCATTGGGGTCCATCTATGAGGTGAGAGGCTGGTATTATTGGGGGAGGACATGAGGATTATTTCTGTGTGTGTTACCTACATACATCTGCAGATTGGGACTCCCTTACCCATCCCTCTCCCCATATTGTTTATATTTTAAACTGTCCCATTGTGTTAAAGACTGATTCTTTGGATCATCAGAGTCTTCCGTGGATACTATTTCACATGCACTTTACACATGGACTTTTATGCTATTTATTATACACATTATGTACATGGACTGTGATCATCTGTTGGAACACATGTTGTGCTACACTATTTAATATATATTCAGTAGATTTGTCGTATTTTTAGTATATTCTTTTTAGCACATATTTATAGAGTAATTGGTGCTACTTCAATATTTTACACAATTTTATGGGTGTTGGCAACACTACAGAAGTTGGCTGCTGTTTACACTTTTCATTTTAGCACCCTTGGCACTTTGTTAATTGTAACTATTGTTGAACACGTTGGTAGCGCATTAGTACTTTATTGTTTATTCAAAATACAATTCCACTGCCTCGCAGCCAGTAGAACATAATGAAGTGTCACTTTGTTCAATTTTAATAAAGTTTGTTAAATAAAGGTGAATAATGTGATGCAGCACTACGGTTATCACGCCAGTGTACCAGTGTGTTTGTACATGGGGTTAAAAATCAAGTTTATTTAAGTAGTAATTGCCAAATTCTGTCACATGTAGTTCTTACTAATACATTCTTTTTTTTTAGTATATAGTTATGCAGACATTTGGTGAGTACATCACTGTGTTTTGTAAACACTTGGTCACATTTCCGCTGTCTTGAATTTTTTCTTATGTATTTTCTAACAATCCATTTATACTACTAAAAGGAAAAAACTAAACATGCTGTTTCTTAGGCAACTTTGTTATTGACATAAACTAGCAAGTAACCTGGAATCATATATGAAATCCCCCTTGGACCTGAGAGTATGGTTATTACCACAGGTTTTAGGAACAAAGTCACTGACGCCAAGCAAAATTACAGCCAAATCCCTTCTCTTTGCATAAAACATTGCCCCATATTTGTGGACAGTGGTTCATTTCACAATAACTGTTATGGATTTGAGACACCACTGGGACAAGGATAAGCCCAAAAAGGGCATAATATGGAAGTAGATTTTCTTTTTAATCTCAAGATCTCCTTTAGGAATGTTTAGGAATGTTGGCAAGTATGGACACCCCTTGGCACAAAAACTATAACAAATACAAATTCTATTTTATTTTCTTCTCTAGATTCACTGCACAGTCAGTCCAGATCAAAGGGAATATATATAGTATTTTCATTTTTTTTTTCATTCTAGATGTAGAGGTAAAATAGATAAGCTTAACCAGTTAAAGACCGCCGCGCGACTAAATACATCGGCAGAATGGCACGGCTGGGCATATGGACGACCCGGTCTTGAGCTCCGGGACCCACGGACCCAATCGCCGCCAGTGTGCCGCGATCAGGTCACAGAGCTGACATCACCGCAAAGGCTTTGCAGTACAGAGCTGAAGAACGGGGAGAGGTAAGTGTAAACAAACCTCTCACCGGGCTTCCAAGCGAACCTCTCACTAATCGTCTGTTCCCTGTCATAGGGAAGACAATCAGTGACGTCACACACCCAGCCACGCCCACTACAGTAAGAAACACACTTAACCCCTTTAGCGCTCCATACAGGTTAACCCCTTAACTGGCAGTGTCATTTTTACAGTAATCAGTGCATTTTTATAGCACTGTTTGCTGTAAAAATGACAATGGTCCCAAAATAGTGTCAAAAGTGTCCGATGTTTCCACCATAATGTCGCAGTGATCGCCACCATTACTAGTATACCCCATATATTGTAGACGCTATAACATTTGCGCAAACCAATCAATAAACACTTTTTGCTATTTCTTTTACCAAAAATATGTAGAAGAATACGTATCGGCCTAAACTGAGGAAAAAATGGTTCTGCAAGCCGTGGTCCCACCCTAATTGGTAAGTGCTCGTCTATCCTCTCTATTTGTGGCTGTCCTGAAAGACGAATAGGGAAAAATGGAGTTACACTTACCGGTAACGTCCTTTCCAGTAGTCTTTCAGGACAGCCACAAATAGAGAGATAGGCTCCTCCTCTTCCTCTGGGAAACACTGCAACGCCTTTAAAACCTCTCCTCCCCCTGCCAGACCTCAGTTTTTATACGAGCACCTCCGGTCAGCTGGGGAGACACAAGAACACGTTAGTAATATTAAGCTCAAATTATCAATCACATACTATGTTCCTGTACCAAACAAAACCTTCTTCGGGTGGGTAACCAGGGCTGTCCTGAAAGACTACTGGAAAGGACGTTACCGGTAAGTGTAACTCCATTTTTCCCTATTCGTCTTTCAGGACAGCCACAAATAGAGAGGATAGATGAGCACTTACCAATTAGGGTGGGACCACGGCTTGCAGAACCTTTCGCCTAAAGGCCTGTTCGGCCGCCGACACCAAGTCTACCCTATAGTGCTTGACGAAGGTGGAGTAGCTGGACCAAGTTGCCGCCCTGCAAATTTGTTCTGGCGTCGCTCCAGCACTTTCAGCCTGAGAGGCAGCCACCGCACGAGTAGAATGTGCCTTTATTCCTGTAGGGACATCCTCACCAGACAAAGCATATGCCTGTGCAATGGCTAATCTAATCCACCTAGCGATTGTGCGCCGGGATGCTTTTTGTCCCTTCCTAGTACCAGAAAATAAAACAAATAAAGAGTCTGACCTCCTAAAATCCTTAGTCAGCTCTAAGTAGTGTAGGATACATCTCCTGACATCTAATGTACTAAACTGTTGCTCCCTTTTACCTGAGGGACTGGGGCAAAAGGAAGGAAGAACCACTTCCTGACTTCTATGAAATTTAGAAGTCACCTTGGGTAGAAAGGCTGGATCGGTCTTAAACATGACCCGATCCGGAAAAACAAAAAAAAAAAGGGGGTCTGACGGACAGGGCTTCCAACTCGCTGACCCTCCTAGCAGTAGTCACTGCAACCAAAAAAACTGTCTTTAAGGTTAACTCTCTTAATAGACATTTGTCTAAGGGTTCAAAGGGAGCACCCGTTAAGGCCTGTAAAACTAAAGATAGGTCCCACCTGGGGAAGGGGGGCCCCTGAGGCGGCTTCAGCCTGGTTAACGCCCTGAAGAATCTAACCACCCAGGGATTGTTGGCCAAAGGTCTTTCTAGAAACACACTAAGGGCTGAGACCTGACTCTTAAGTGTACTAACTGAAAGTCCCTTGTCTGCCCCACACTGTAGGAATTCCAAAACAGATGTGGGGTTCTGCACTGAATAGGAAGATTCTAGGCACCATGAGTTAAAACGAAGCCAGACCTTCCTATATATAAAGCGGGTTTCCTTTTTTCTGCAATTAAGAAGGGTGGCAGCTAACCTTTCAGAAAACCCCTTAGATTTCAGCAGGGCCTCCTCAGTAGCCATGCCGCCAGGTTCCATCTGTGAACCTGTGGGCAAAGGACTGGGCCCTGTGAGAGGAGATCCTCTCGTGCTGGAAGGAGAATGGGAGGTTCCACGGCCAGCTGTTTGAGAACTGAGAACCAAGCCCTTTTGGGCCAATGTGGTGCCACTAGAATCAGAGAAGTGTTCTCCAGCTGGAATTTCCTTAGGACCGCTGGTAGAAGCACTGGTGGTGGGAAGGCGTAACAAATTCTGAACCGCCAGCTCTGAGACAGAGCATCTACCCCCCTTGCTCCCTCCCCTTTGTTCCGAGAGAAAAAACAAGGGGTTTTTGCGTTTTCTTTGGATGCAAAGAGATCTATTTCCGGAGACCCCCACCTCCTTGTCAAGAGATGGAAGACCTCTGGATTGAGGGCCCACTCGCTCTCTCTTAGTTGACTTCGGCTGAGGAAATCTGCCGTCCCATTCTCTATTCCCCTCAGGAAGACTGCTGATAGGGACAGGGTATTGGACTCGGCCCAACGAAGAATGTCTGTTGTTAGAGCTGACAGAACTACGCTCCTCGTACCGCCTTGTTTGTTCAAATATGCCACGGCCGAGGCATTGTCCGATCTTACTTGGACATGATGCCCCTGGAGCTTTTCTTGAAAGAATCTGAGAGCTAGACCTACCGCCCTCAGTTCCTTCCAATTGGAGGATTTTCCCAATTCTATGCCCTTCCAGACGCCTTGCGCCGGAAGAGACCCTAGATGGGCTCCCCAACCCTTGCCACTGGCATCCGTAGTTACCACCTGGGGATCCGGAATGTGCCAAAGACGGCCCTGTGACAGATTGGAAATCCTCCTCCACCACCAAAGGGATCTCTTTACCTGGCTTGGGACCCGTACCAATGTGTCTAGACGCTCTAAACTGTGGTCCCAGATTTTTAGCAGGAAAGCCTGAAGGGGCCGAAAATGAAGCCCTGCCCATTGAACAGCCGGGAGGGTGGATGTTAGTAACCCTAGGGTCGACATCAGGGATCTGATCGACACCCGATGACTGCCCTGGAGGGTGGCCACTGCTCTGTCCAGTTTCAGGGCCTTCTCCAATGGGAGAAAGACACTTGAGAGGGTGGAGTCCAGAAGGTACCCTAAATAGGGAATGCTTTGTGAAGGTGTCAGGTTGGACTTCTCCAGGTTCAGCAACCAGCCTAGCCTTGTTAAGGTCCTTTTTGTCATATCCAAGTCCCTGTATAGTTGTTCTGGGGATGCTGCAAAAAGGAGCAGGTCGTCCAGGTAAGCTATGATGCCTACTCCCTGCAGACGCAGAAAGGCTATAGGTTCCGCCAGGACCTTTGTAAAGACACGGGGCGAGGAGGATAGACCGAATGGCAAGGCTTGAAATTGAAGGTGTATCACCCTTCCTTCCAGATCTATTGCTAATCTTAGGAACTCCTGCGACCCCTCTGCTATGGGTACATGGAGGTACGCATCTTTGAGGTCCAAGGAAACCATAAAGCAATTCTGTGGGAGGAGGGCCCTGACCGTAAAGATCGTTTCCATACGGAACTTCTTGTACGTGATGGACCTGTTTAGGGGCTTTAAGTTCAGGATTCGCCTGTACTTCCCTGAGGGTTTCTTCACCACAAAAATGTGTGAGTAAAACCCCCTGCCTTCCTCCTTTACTGGAACTCTGAGAACCACATTCTGGACCTCTAGCTCGTTTAGGGCTTCTAGTAAAGCTTCTGATTTTTCCCTGTCTCTGGGAAGTTTTGTGACTAGGTATCTCTGGGGGGGAGGGGACAAAAATTCCAGATGGTACCCCCTCCTCACAATCTCCAGGACATACCTGTTTGGTGAGATGGTCTCCCACTGAGGGAGGAAGGCCCCCAGTCTTCCCCCCACCCTGACCTGGGCGTCATTGTTTCTTTGCGGGCTGGTCAGGAGAGCGAACAATCGCTCCTCTGCCCCTCCCCTTGGGTGTCCAAACCCTCTTCCGCCCTTCAGGTTTTGGAACCCCTGTCTGTCTCTGTGAACGAAAAAACTTCCCTGATTTCACTGGAGCTTTTCGTTTAAGGGGAAAATACTTTTTCCTATCGGCCGTGCGGTCTAAGACCGTCTCCAGCCCTGGACCAAACAGGAGATCTCCTGAAAGGGGTATCCCGCAGAGCTTGGACTTGGAGGCAATGTCCCCCGGCCAAGTCTTGAGCCATAAGGCCCTTCTGGCTGAGTTGGCCAGAGCAGCGGATCTGGCCGACATGCGAATCGATTCCGCCGAGGCGTCCGCAATGTAGGCAATACCCCGCAACATTGCAGGGAAGGAGGATAGGATGGTTTCCTTATCTGTCCCAGCCTCAATGTGCTCCTGTATTTTAGAGAGCCAATGCTCTAAATTACGAGCCACCACCGTAACTGCCAACTCTGGCTTAAGATTCCCCATCACGGAGTCCCAATCTTTTTTAACAGAGAATCCATTCTCTTGTCCATGGCATCAGGAAGGGTCCCCATATCCTCAAACGCCAGGTCAGTATTTCTGGAGACCTGGGAGAAGGCTGCATCTAATTTAGGCGCCTTGTTCCAGATGGCCGTGGGGTCTTCAGAAAAGGGAAATCTCCTTTTGAGAGATCGAGAAAAAAAGTGTTTCCTTTCGGGGTCCTGCCACTCCTTCTTAATAGAATCAATTAGAAGCTCATGTACAGGGAAGACCTTTGACCTTTGTTCCCCCAGCCCCCTGTACATCTGGTCATGGAGGCTTAAGGGTTTAATGTCAGCCTGAATGCCGAGGGTGGTGTAAATTGCACCTAATAAGTCCTCAACCTCATCGAGAGAGAGCTTATATCTCGAGGGTTTCCTGGACTCCCCGTCCTGGTCATCCTCATCAGATTCCTCCTGGGACTCAGGATCGACACTCTCTGGGAGAGAGCGTTCCTCCTGGGAAGGGCCTGCCGGCTCAACTGCTATCACTGAAGGATCAGGTGGGGCAGGAGCGAGACCCTGATTTTCTAACTGGGTTGTAACCTGTGTGGGTACAGTGGGAGGCTGCAGCCTTTCAAATAGGGACTTAAAGGAAGCAAAAGTGGAAGACAGTTCTTTTACTGAAGCTGCTAAACTATCTTCTTTCTCTGCATCCCTTTCCCT
The DNA here is from genome assembly GCA_029574335.1 of Rana kukunoris. Taxonomy (NCBI): domain Eukaryota; kingdom Metazoa; phylum Chordata; class Amphibia; order Anura; family Ranidae; genus Rana; species Rana kukunoris. Next base: position 500,551,251 of record CM056050.1, on the reverse strand, counting down.
GACCAAAGACTGTATGCAATCCCTACATATTACTTTAGGCCAGGACTCAGGAAGAGTGTCCCTACAGGAGGCACATTTCTTTTTAGAGCCATGTGTCTTCCCACTAGACTTTTCCAGACTCTTCTGAAAAGACATTTAAAAAAAGAGACCCACACATTAGAAAACAAAAGGGTTACAACCTTGGGGGAGACTTAGACAAACACCATGCTAGGATCCCCCTTCCCCCCCCCCCCTCTCAACCACCACAGGGGATAAATGGGGGAAAAAACGGTCAAGCCTAAGGTATGGGGGCCCTTCCCCAGGGAACCCTACCTTGGGCTGGCTGGAGGAAGCGTCCTTGGTCGGGCCGTGCTCCGGAGATGCCGCCGACATTGCAGGTGGTTGCGCTGTGTCTCTACTCGCCCCGGCGAGTTCCTGACTCCTCCAGCCGAAAAGCCTGGGCCTCTATTAGCGCCGCGACCCGGAACAGGAAGTCACGGGTCAAAGGGGAGGCCTTCCGCCGTGACGCCGGAAATGACGTCACCCGCCATTCGGCCCGCGAATTTTCGAAATTATATGCGGCCTGAAGAAAAAACACAGGGTCCCTGGAATACCTCCCCGCCGCGGTTTACCTGGACACAATAGAGGACCCCCCATAAGCCGGCTGCCGCGCTCGACACGGATTTGGGATGGCAAGATGTGGCGGTAAGTACCTGCCAAAACCTAGGAGGCCCCTGCTCCCCTTAAGGCATAAATTGCAATCACAGTCCCCTGACTGCTCAGCCTGTTCCTAAACAGTGTCTCCCCACCGGAGGAAACACAATTAACTGAGGTCTGGCAGGGGGAGGAGAGGTTTTAAAGGCGTTGCAGTGTTTCCCAGAGGAAGAGGAGGAGCCTATCTCTCTATTTGTGGCTGTCCTGAAAGACGAATAGGGAAAAATAAGTTATATATATATATTTTTGGGGGATATTTATTATAGCAAAAAGTAAAAAATATTGAATTTTTTTCAAAGTTGGCACTCTATTTTTGTTTTTAGCGCAAAAAATAAAAACCGCAGAGGTGATCAAATACCACCAAAAGAAAGCTCTATTTGTGGGAAAAAAAGGACGTCAATTTTGTTTGAGAGCCATGACCACGCAATTGTCAGTTAAAGCAACGCAATGCCGAATCGCAAAAAGGGGCATGGTCCTTTAGCTGCATAATGATTCAGGGCTTAAGTGGTTAATCACACACTGTTTTAAAATCTATGCTTCTATATGTAGTTTTTAATTATAAATGTACATACAGTGTGTAAAATAAGTATTGAACATGTCACCATTTTCTAGGTAAAGATATTTCTAAAGATGCTATTGACATGAACTTTTCACATGTTGGTAGCAACCCATGCAATCATACATACAAAGAAAACAAAACAAATGAGTTCAGAAATTAAGTTATGTGTAATAAAATGGAATGACACAGGGAAAATGTATTGAACACATGAAGAAAGGGAGGCGCAAAAAAGATATGGAAAGCCAAAACACCAGCTGAAATCAGTAATTAGAAAGCAATCCTACCCCTTGTCAGTGCAAATTAATATCAGCTGGTTCGGGCTCAACTGATGGCGTATTAGGTGTCTCATTACCAAGATGTCACCCTAAAAAATCTCATAATGGGTAAAAGCCAAGGGCTCTCTCAAGACCTTTGCAACCTTATTGTTGCAAAACATACTGATGGCATTGGTTACAGAAGGATTTCTAAACTTCTGAATGTTCCAGTGAGCACTGTTGGGGCCATAATTCGGAAGTGGAAAGAAAATAATTTCACCATAAACCGTCAACGACCAGGTGCTCCTTGCAACATTTCTGACAGAGGAATGAAAAGAATTTTCAGAATTGTCCAAAAGCCAAGAACCAGTTTTGGAGAGCTTCAGAAAGACCTGGAATTAGCAAAGTACAATTTTGTCAACGAAAACAATAAGTAATGCACTCAACCACCATTGCCTGTGTGCACACTCACCAGGCAAGACTCTATTAATGAAGAAAAGGCTTGGTAAAGCTTGTTTAAAGTTTGCTGCTCAACATTTAGACAAGCCTGTGAAATACTAAAAGAATGAGACTAAAATTGAACTCTTTGGGTGCCATAATACACACCATGAACTCTGCACTCTGTATGTAGCGCCCCCTGAACTCTGCAGTCTGTACACAGTGCACCCCTAAAACTACACTCTGTACGTAGGGCATCCCTGAAACTGCACTCTGTACACAGCACACCCCTGAACCCTGTATTTGGCACACAGCACACCCCTAAACCCTGAAGATCCTCCCAGTGTGCAACCTGGCCACACCCACAACTTGATGCCATTTATCGGGGAAAGGGGGGTGCGTGGTTGACACCTTGCACCTGACACCCCCTGCTCTAGACAATTTGCATGAATTACACACAAATTACCATAAGTATATTTGTAGCCAAGGGTTATTATTAAGGAATGGTTTATTGTTTCATGTATGGGTTTGGCTCCCGCTAGTGCATGTTGAAATCTGCCAGGGTTTTTTTCCTCCTTGAGAGAGAATAGAGCAATGCACTATGGGATAGATAGTCTGGATGAGGGTGTGACACTGTTGGCTGGGCCACCTCTGAACCACAGGACACACAATGCAAAGCGCTCAGAAAAGCCACCTGGGAGGAGAAATAAAAAGGCGGGGGCGGCCTGTTTTCAGCCTATCTATGGACGCCATTGTGAACCTGCCAGCAGGAGGTCTGTGTCTAGGGAGTGAGAATCTGCAGCCTACACAGCGGAGAGCCAGATCGCCAGCCTCAGAGGGACCTCAGAGGGCAGCACCGCTATTCCAGCAAGCAGACCGGCCTACGCTCCAGAGCTTTTGGAAGCAACTGCACTTGAGTCCACCGGGAGTTGCAGCACGGCGTGGCTGTGCCATTCCACTGGACAGAGACACCAGGAGGGTTTCCGGCTGGAGCCCTTCATCTGACTGGATCCATAGTGGTAAGTGGGCACAGCCGATCCAGATAGAGATAACAGTATTGCTGAATGGTTTTCTACAGACTGGCTAGTGTAGTTGTAGTTCCACCAGTGGCGGTGCATCCATAGTGGGTGCAGGAGCGCCGCCCCCTCTCTCCTGCATCGTCACTCAACAATACATAGATTCATGCATTGCATGAATCTATGTATTGTCGCTGCTGCCGCCCACTATTCAGATGACCGGCCCCCTGTTGAAAGCTGGGCATCAGAATAACAGCGGTTGGTGTCTTTTAGTGTCAATCTGATAGGCTTCCCGATTACAGCCTGTGGGCACACAGGGCGTGCGTTCCCTGGTTAACACTGACACGCGTCTCAGCCAATCAGGTTCACCGGGTCTGCTTACCAGTTACCTGATTGGCTGAAGCGACATCGAGGGCGGGAGAAGACATCGAGGGATCATGGAGGAGGATGGCTGACCCGAGAAAGGTAAGTTGCGTGCGGGGGGGGCAATCTGGCGGTATTTTGGGGCAATCTGGCTGCATTTTATGGGGCAAACTGGCGGCAATTGATGGGCACAGTGGCGACAATTGATGGCACAGTGGCGACAATTGATGGCACAGTGGCGACAATTGATGGCACAGTGGCGACAATTGATGGCACAGTGGCGACAATTGATGGCACAGTGGCTGCGTTTGATGGCACAGTGGCTGCGTTTGATGGCACAGTGGTGACAATTGATGGCACAGTGGCGACAATTGATGGCACAGTGGCGACAATTGATGGCACAGTGGCGACAATTGATGGCACAGTGGCTGCGTTTGATGGCACAGTGGTGACAATTGATGGCACAGGGGCTGCATTTGATGGCACAGTGGTGACAATTGATGTCACAGTAGCTGCGTTTGATGGCACAGTGGTGACAATTAATGGCACAGTAACTGCGTTTCATGGCACAGTGGTTGCGTTTCATGGGCACAGTGGCGACAATTGATGGCACAGTGGCTGCGTGTGATGGCACAGTGGCTGCGTGTGATGGCACAGTGGCTGCGTGTGATGGCACAGTGGCTGCGTTTGATGGCACAGTGGCGACAATTGATGGCACAGTGGCTGCGTGTGATGGCACAGTGGCTGCGTTTGATGGCACAGTGGCGACAATTGATGGCACAGTGGCTGCGTTTGATGGCACAGTGGCTGCGTTTGATGGCACAGTGGCTGCGTTTGATGGCACAGTGCCAATAATTGATGGGCACAGTGAGGCTGCAATTGATGTTTTTTTTGTTTGTTTGTGCCCCCCAAAAAATTTGAGCACCAGCCGCCACTGAGATGTGAACAGGGGCGGACTGACAACTCATGGGGCCCCCGGGCAATAGAAGATTATGGAGCCCCCGGCTTACAGATGGCCACCACGCCAGGAGGCAGCTCAGAGGTGGTGCAGCTAAAATCTCGGGATTTTCACATCAAAAGCATGTCGGTTTCGGACATATCAGGGACAGGTGTAAAAAAAAAACACAGATTTTTACATACTGTCCCTGGTTTTACTGAGCCTGGCAACCCTGATGGGGCCCCCTAGTGGCATGGGGCCCTCCGGTGCCCGGGTGCCTCAATGGTCAGTCCGCCCCTGGATGTGAATCTACTTCTTCACAGGCCACATACAACAGGGCGCTTGGGGCCTACTGCCCCCCCCCCCCGTGCTGTAAAGTCAGTACTGTATTCAACTCATTATCTTAATCAAAGAGGAATATACATGTGATAACACTTCTTCAGTTTAAGCACTCATCAGTTCCATCAGTTCATCTTTGCTCTTCAGTTCTTACCTGGATTACAAATTACACTGCAGTATAAACAACAGGCTAGCTGAAGATATCCAGAATTGGAAGGACATTTATCATTTTCCTCTTTGTTATGCATTACTGCTCTGCATTCTAATGCTTAAATATTGAACTACAACCTAGGGGGAGACATTTTGTGAGACATTATCCAATTTGCATTGTGGTTACTGTATGTATATGCTGTACACTATTTGCTGGTCTGTGTGCTGAGGCCTCATGGAAAGGTATCCCAAAACATGTTAAATGTGTTGGATATTTGTCTCTATGTGTACCTGTTCACATAGGTCTTGTGGAGGTATTAAAGGGTCACTAAAGGAAAAACATTTTTTTGCTAAAATGACTGTTTACAGGGTATAGAGACATAATAGTTGACTGATTCCTTTTAAAAATGATTAAAAATAGATAAAAAATCAATCATATAATGTACCTGCAGTTTCAGATTCATTTTTAAACTGGTTTCATGTTTCTGTGAAGTACAGAGACACACAGAACAAAAACAAACAAATACAGGGCAGTGTTTTGTTTTTAAAATGAATCCGCCAGACAAGCAGGAAGTGTGGAGATCAGAGCACAATTACAGCAACTTCAAAGCAAAAACGAACAATGAGGACATGAAACCAGGACTGCAGTAAGGTAAAGGAAGCTATTTAGCTAAAAAAATAATCCTTTAGTGATCCTTTAAGGTACACATCTTTGTATATCAGTAGCAAGTGATATTCTTTTTCAAATATAAGTTGTGTTTTACTAATATAATTTCTTGTTCATTATTTATCTCAGTAAACATATCTGAGTGGTTCAGTGATTCTGTGTGAGTTTCTCATTACTAACGCAACCTTTCAGAATGGAACCTATGGTGTCAGAGGTAAGAGAGGATTTGCAGAGTCGAGGTAACCAGTGGGTATAGAGCCTACCAGCAGCCCCCACGGGGGTACCACTACATATTTACCTGAAACAATGGGTAGTTTTTAGCATCAGCTCCCACTGGTCCAAGGGTTAGGACTGTTCTGCTGAAAATGAAATGAAACAATAGAGATGTTTTTGTGGCAAACAAACCCTTGCCAATTAACTCAATGTTACAATAATAATAAAATGCAATTTTTTAGTGGGCACACATTTTGAGTTATTTTAATGTTTACATATAGGCGCTATTGTACACTGGCTGATCCCATTCAGCTTAATTTCAGGTAAATTTCCTCCGCTCAACAGCCCAGGTGTAGCGAGCAACTTTCATTGACATGACAGGTATAAGCAAAAAAATAGAACATTTGGGTAATACTCTGGCAATTATGCTGAACAGGCTCAACCAGCCTGTGTGCAAGAACACTTACAGTAATTTCTTATGTGATTTACATTTTGTCATGCTTACTTTGTAGTTTTCAATTTTTCCATACTTTTTCACACAAACACAACACACCTTCAGGAATGCATTCCTTACAATGTAAATTTATATATAAAATTATATAGGTAATCATTAATATCATATTGTCTCTCTTTGTTTAAATGTACTCATCTGAAAGGATGCAGCTAATGCCTTGTTTCCATTGAGCAGATCGGTTCGGGTCGCTTGGAACGGAACGGTTCAGAGGGGCCCGGTCTATTCTGGTGAGCGTTTCCACTGCCAGTCAGACCACCAGGGCCATACAGGTTTTAGAAAAAAATCCCTCTCGTGATGTCACACTAGTGTGACGAGAAACGTGATGCAGCGTCACTCAGCTTTGACGTCAGCATAGCTGTTTTCTGTCCACCAATCAGTGGAATGAATCATGTGACGCCAGTAGCTCCGCCCTAACCGTACCGCTCCACTTGTCTTTGGACCCTCATCTGAAGCAGGACCCTTGCTGGCGCGATACGGTTCGCTTTTATGGCGCGCTTTCATAATGGAAACACCCAAAAAAGCGAACCGTACCGAACCGTACCGAACCGATCCGCTCAGTGGAAACGAGGCATAACTTTGCCAGTGTAAAAGCATGGCAATGCAATCTCATACAGAAAAACAGAAGCCCAACTTAACCAAGAGAGAAAAAAAAAAGGAAAGGGTGAAAAAATACATTGATATGTCCTGGCTAAATTTTAAAGCTAACCATGTATGGCCAGCTTAAATTTCCTTATCTGTTTTCTTCAAGTCGAACTAAACCCTCCTACAATTCACAGCCAAGAAAACTGCTGTCTTATTCCGCGGACACACGATCATGTCATGTCCAGAGAAGCATTCCAGAACCTATATTGCGCCCTCCTGATCCCAGTATTGTACCCTCCTGACCCCCCCTCGTACTGTGCCCTCCTGCATTCCCCCTGTACTGTGCTCTTTGTGTTGACTAGTCTTTTCTTCATGAAATCTTTTCCTTTTGTAAAATCGATTTTATTGAAAGTACTAATGAATATATTTAATTCTATCAACTATTTATTCATTAGTGTGCTACATACAGAGTGCAGTATTGAGGAGTGTGCTACATAAAGAGTGTAGGGTTTAGAGTGGTGCTATGCACAGTTTGCAAGGATCAGCTCTCTTTCACAGGATGTCCCAATCCCACTTCCAAAAGCTTCATTAAATCTCACATACCCAGACTCTGTCACTTGCTAGGGGGATCATTGGTCAGCATATGTGCACCTGGACAGAGATGGAGATCACAGTGCAGCTTACCATCATACAGTGAGTACAGGGCAGGCAGAGATCTTTAAGAGCCACCAACAGGAAAGCTGTCCTTGTGAACACAGAAATCTTCTGTGTCTACAAGTGACAGTGGTAAGCAGCAAGCAGAGGGCAAAAACCGGACGTTCCAACTAAAAAAAACCCTGAGTATGAGGCCCACATAAAATAGCCTAGAGGGCCAGATTCAGCCCACAGGCCTTGTGTTTGACACAAGGTTTTAGAGGTTTTAAGGCTCATTCACACCCAAGTTATGTATAGATACATGTGTGTATAATGTAACCAGGGCAGGACTTAGGGTGGTGGGGGCCCCTGGGCTGGAGTGTTGAAGGGGCCCCCTGGAGCGAGGGGGGGGGATCATAGTTGTTGAGTGGGGGGGGGCGCATTAAAGTTGTTGAGCGGGGGGGGCGAATTTAAGTTGTTGAGCGGGGGTGCGCATTAAAGTTGTTGAGCGTGGGGGGGGCGAATTGAAGTTGTTGAGCGGGGGGGCATTTAAGTTGTTGTGCGGGGGGGGGGGTGACTCATCTGTGCACGGGATAAAAATAAAGAAATAATTATATATATATATATATATATACGCATACATATATATATATATATATACACATATATATATATATATATAAAAAAAAGGGGGGTAGCCATCCGGGGCCCTGGGGATCTCTGGGCCCTTTAATAAAAAGGAAAAAGAAACCTCTGGGCCCTTTAATAAAAAAATAAAAATGAACATTTAAAAAAAATATAAAGAAAATGTAAATGTAAATATATATAAAAAAAAGGGGGGTAGCCATCCGGGGGCCCTGGAGACCTCTGGGCCCTTTAATAATAATAATAAATATATATATATATATATATATATATATATATATATATATCTTAGAGCTGCACGATTAATCGTCAAGAATCGTTATCGCCATCTTTTTCCCGTTGCGATTCTTGATACAGGGTTTCATGATCTTTGACATGAAAATAATTTTCTCTCTGCACTTTGGTATGCAAAGAATTTCCTGTCTGCTCTCAGCCAAAAGTCAGTCTGGGCAATCTGCCAAGTTTTGGAAACATTCTTTATCAGTGGAAAGTTAAGTCTAAACATTGTATCTCTTCAAAGGAATAAACTTCTTCTGTATGTAAATTAGGAATTTTTAACCACTTATAAACACCAAACCTTTTTCTGACAGCTCTTTTCAAGTTAAAATCATTATTTTTTTTTGCTAGAAAATTACTTAGAACCCCCAAAGATTATATAATTTTTTAGTAAAGACCTTGGCCTAGAGAATAAAATGGCGGTTGTTGCAATATTTTATGTTGCACTGTATTTGCGCAGCAGTCTTTTTAAATGCATTTTTTTTTAAAAAAGGCAGTAAAGTTAGCCCATTTTTTTTTTTTTGTATAAATGTAAAAGATTTTACGCCGTGAGAATCGTGATCTTCATTCTAGGCAAAAAAATTGTGATTCTCATTTTGGCCAGAATCGTGCAGCTCTAGTATAAACATATTTTTTTTATAAAAAAATAAATAAAAACAGTGGGGGTTGCTGTCCGGGCCCCTGGGGACCTCCAGACCCCTAAAAAAAAAATAAAAAAAAATAAACATTTATAAAAAATACATAAAAAAGGGAGGCTGCCATCCGGGGGCCCTGGGGACCTCCAGACCCCTAAATTTTTTTTTAAAAAAATAAACATTTATAAAAAATACATAAAAAAGGGAGGCTGCCATCCGGGGGCCCTGGGGACCTCTGGGACTTTTAATAAAAAATAAAAAAATATAAACAAAAATAACAAAATAAACATTTATAAAAAAAAAGAAAAAAAAGGGGGGGTTGCCACATGGGGCCCTGGGGACCTCTGAGCCATTTAATAAAAATATATATATATATATATATAAAAAAAATGTAAATTGTTTTATAAAAAAAAGGGGGGGTTGCCATCCAGGGGCCCTGGAGACCTCTGGGCCCTTTAATAATATATATATATATATATATATATATATATATATATATATATATATATTTTTTTTTAGAGGGGCCCCCTATTGAGCGGGGCCCATGGGCTTGAGCCCAGTCAAGCCCAATGGTAAGTCCGGCCCTGAATGTAACGTACAGGTATACGTGTAATGCTTTATGGTGTCATTGATAATGACCCCAGCACACATGCAAAAGAACAAAACACCAGCAATTGTGAACCATCTGTGCAATGTGGTGTGCTGTGCTGCCATCCCGCTTATCACATATGAACATAAAGTACTATAGTATAAATAGTTTTATTTAAAGAGGTACTGTTAGGCCTTGTACACACGATGGGATTTATCCGCTGTAAACGGTCCCCGGACCGTTTACAGCGCATATTTACGCCGGGATGTTTTGATCCGATGGCTGTACACACCATCGGATCAAATTCCCCGCCGGCGGACAGCGCGGTGACGCGGCGGTGACGTTGACCCCGCCACGTCACCGCACCAGGAAGTAAACACTTCCGCGCGCATGCGTCGGATCCATATCTATTTTGTCTACAAAACGATTTGTGTTGCTGTCTGTCCAGTCCTAATATTTGCACAGCTTTGTAACATAGCACAACCCTGTCTGGCAAGGCAGGAGACAAGATTTTTTTTTTCTGCAGTACAGTAACAATTACCGTACATGTCCCCTCCAGCTTGTGATTGGATAGTGAAAGCAAAAGGAGTAAACAGATAATCTCATCCCTCTGTCTCTGATTGACACCTTGGTGTTGATTTACTGAAGGCAAATCCAGTGGAACCTTGGATTACGAGCATAATCCGTTCCAGGAGAATGACTGTAATCCAAAGCACTCGCATATCAAAGTGAGTTTCCCCATAGAAGTTAATGGAAATGAAGATAATTTGTTCCGCATTGACTACTATGGCATGCAATACCGCACGTAGCCAGAGTTTGGGGGGGGGGGGCGCAGGAGAGCCTCAGAAATACTCGGAAAAGCTCAGCCCCAGTTCAACTAAACTCGGAAAACCTCGGAAAGGCCTGGGAACAAAGTAGTCACGAGTTTTTCCAATCGGCTCCATCCGGCTTTTAAAAAGTTGCTCGTTATTCAAGATGCTTGTTAACCGCGTTACTCGTAAACCAAGGTTCCACTGTAGTCTGTGCACTGAAAGTTGCTCTAGTTCTGAGGGGTACATGCAAAGAAAAAAAAAAGAATTTTTGCTTGCACATGATTGGATGATAGAAATCAGCAGAGCTTCCCCTCTATTCAGGGCTTCCCTTCAGATCTAGAGCAACTGCACTTGCCGTACGCTTCTAATCCACAGTATATTTTCCTTTGGTAAATCAACCTCCTTGTGTTGCTTCTCCCTCTCCATGCCCAAGCCCTGCTGTACAGGGACTGTGAAAGGTGGATATCAAGTCTACTTGCATATTTTTATATATATATATATATATATATATAATATATATATATTTGTAAATTAATACAGATGAATACTGAGCTGCATTGCTTTGTGTCTTTGATATGTGTCTGGATTTCATCTTTATTTTTTACTGATTTATTGTTTATTTAAATCTATGTATTGCTTTGTAATGTATTAATTGTCAGAAATAGATTTTTTTTTATACCTAGAATGTATGAAGCTGATATTTTATTGGAATTCTGTTCCTCTTTTATCTGTATTGTGTATGTTTGTAATCCCAGCTGCCTAATGCAGCTTGCAGCCTCCCTAGTTGCACACATTCCTCTCCCATGAGTTACTGGTGTGCTTTTTGGACACATACACAATATCAATTTAGACTTGAGCAGCTTCCTCTTAAAGAGGCCTCCACGTATATAGAAGGCCATGGCTCTGTGCACAGAACGGCTGCTGATTGTCTGACAAATCTTCTCAGGGATGACTAGCGGGGTCACTGGGACTTGCTTCTGTCTCCCACGTCACAGTTTATTCATAAAATTCTGCTAGTGCAGTGCCAAACCAGCCGAAACGTGAGAGTGCTAACAAATTACTTGAAAATATTAACGAAGGACCGTTATAAGGAACGTACGTCATCCTCTGCTCATCTCAATATAAATATTATTGCTAGACAGTTCTGGTAATGTAAGAGGAAGGTCTCCAGCTTGATGATGTGTCGGTGAATAAGCTGGAGACAATGGCTGTATCTTTATGTAAGGGCTCCAGTTACCAGCATACAATGCATGCATATTAGTGTCTTGTCATTAGCTCTGGTAGTGTTAAAATGCAGTAAAACACTGGGATTATATTTCTTGTCTACTAGCAGGCCAGACTGTCTATACAATACATAGCCTAATTCACTCAATATCTGAATCCCAGTCTATTTTTAAGTGGGCCAGTAAACATAAAATAACAGAGGCGTTATTACCCATGAAAGAAGGAACGAAGCTTCAAATGTGGCCTCTCAACCCATATTTATATATATATATATATATATATAGCCAGATTCTTAAAAAATAGCGTATCTGGCGGCGTAGCGTATCGTATCGCATTTACGATACGCCTATGCAAATTACTGGAGCAAGTGCCGTATTCTCAAAGCACTTGCTCCGTAATTTTCGGCGGCGTATCGTAAATGCGGCGTCGTAAGGCCGCGTAATTCAAATAGTGAAGGAGGGGGGGTGCTGTATTTAAATTGCATGCGCAGGCCTTAAACGTAGGCCACTGCGCATGCTCCGTAATACGAAGCAAATACATTGCTTGCGACGTGAACGTAATAAATGCACGTCCCTATTCACGACGCGTTACGTAAACGACGTAAACGACGGAAAAAGCCGACGCTAACCCGACGGCTATACTTAACCCCTGCTATATGAGGGGTAACCTTACGTCAGTCCGCCGTAAGGTTACCCCTCATATAGCGGGGTAACCTTGCGTGTATGCAACCTACGTCGCCGCGGCGCAAAAAACTTTTGAGAATCGGCGTATCGGCTCATTTGCATATTCGGCGGTGAAATCGACGTAAACGCCACCTAGCGGCCGGCGTAGTATTGCATTTAGGATCCGACAGTGTAAATGACTTACACCAGTCGGATCCAAGCTTAAAACCGGCATATCATGTTTTCAGAATAGAAAACAATGATACGCCGGCGGGAATTTCGAATTGTGCCGGTGTATGTGTACATACACCGGCGTAATTCCTTTGAGAATCTGGCCCATAATATATATCACTACCCCGAAGGAGCTACTGGTTTAGATTTGGGCCTGCCGTTACCTTACTGTTTCAGGGGTTCTCCTTGAAGAGTTATCCACAAGAATGTCTGCACCAAACATAAAGTCTCTTTCAAGGTTTTTATTAAACAAAGTTCTCCAACAGAGGGGTAGAGGGATGGTGAAAGACTTGGGTACCTTTGCTTTGCGGATCACGGGTACAACACTGGATTTCAGCAACCACCAGATAGGCCTTCTCTAAGTACCCCAGAAACTCCTGGGCCTACTTTCAGTTGCGAAGCCTCAGACCAGCCGGCTCCGAGGCTAAGAAACAGCTCACACATCCCTGAGGCCAGAAGGGCCATCGGGTCAGGATCGGAAAATGAACCACGCCAAAACGGCATCTGCCCCTTAAGTACCCCTCCCCAGAATGCACGGCGGGTTGACCACGCCCCCTGAGCTGCTTCTGGGAAAGAGACACTCAATGCATCCAGCCTGCTGCCTTTCCAACCTTCACCTGTGGTAACAGCGACACCCACCGTCAAATGGAAAATTGTGCATCCCAGCTGAACTGAAACAGAACCAACAATTTATCATAATCATTTTGAGCTAAACTACAGCTCAGGCAACTAGAATTTAACATATAACGACTACACACACACACACACACATATATATATATATATATATATATAATATATCTATATGTAGATATATATACAGTACAGACCAAAAGTTTGGACACAGCTTCTCATTCCAAGAGTTTTCTTTATTTTCAATAAATAAAATAAGTAGCGCTATAAAAACACTCTGGATATTAAAACCACAGTGATAAGTGAACAAGTGTCCATAGGTGAAACAAACATCAGGAACACATGAGTCCATCAATATACGGTGTATGACAGTGGCGTAACTAGAACCTTCAGGGCCCCGATGCAAGAAACCATCAAGGGCCCCCCCCCCCTGACCCCCAGATAGGGCTCTTTTCTCCGAGCCCGGTGGCGTTACAGGACACGGTCGCAAGTAGGCGGCTGCATATAAATGAACCGATTTCTCCAGTTCCCCTTGCTTTTTTTCCTCTCCCTCCCGCAGGCATTCAGCGGCTGCAGGAGGAAAATGGAGAGATCGATTCTTCTATGTCGGTGTTTCGCAATCTTTTTCCAGTCAGGGCACCCTTGAAGTATACCCCTAGGTGAATGGGGCTACACTGCAACCCCCTTGCAACTGTGTGCATTGCATGCAGTTGCAGCATAGTGATGATGTATTTACGGGGTTAAAACAGGCGGTCAGTAGGCAACATGTTGCCTCTTTACCAGCTGTCAAATGTCTCTGAAAAGCGATCTAAGCATGGATCGCTTTTCGGAGGAATAGCATTTTTTGACGATACTATGAACAAGCAAAAAATAAAAATAAACAAATAGGTTCTGATTGTACACAAATAGGGGTTCGGAATTAAAAGTGCATACATAAAATGTGCATACATACATACATGTAAACACACATATAAAACCACACACATATATATAAATGCACATATGCACACACATATAAACCAGTGGCAGCTGGTACTCAACATTTTTAGGGGGGCGCAAGCAAACTGAAAAATTCTTAAAAAAACATAATTTGCAACCACTGTGCCCAGCAAAAGCTGCCACTGTGCCCATCAAAGGCTGCCACTGTGCCCATCAAACTCTGCCACTGTGCCAAACGCCACTACTGTTCCCATCAAATGTCGCCACTGTGCCAAACGCTGCCACTGTTTCCATCAAATGCTGCCACTGTGCCCAAACGCTGCTACTGTGCCAAAACTCTGCCACTGTGCCCATCAGACTCTGCCACTGTGCCCAAACTCTGCCACTGTGCCCATTAAATGCCGCCAGTGTGCCCAGCAAATACTGGTGTGCCAATTAAATGCTGCAACTGTGCCATCGAATGCCACCACTGTGAATCCCCCCGCCTACCCGACACTTACCCTGTCTCGTGGGGCTGCGGGTGACTCCTACGAGCAGGATCTTCCATGCATCTCCTGCCGTCCTCATCTCCCGTCCTCTCCTCCTGATAAGTGTCCAATAGCCGCTCCTATTGTTTCAGAAAATCAGGTGACGGGTAACAGACCCGCACACCTGATTGGTGGAGAGGTGGTTCAGTGTTAGGAAAGTGAATATTAATTTGCCTTTCTAAAACACCTGGGTGGACTTTGAGCGCCCAGCATGGCGCTCGTGGTTCACCTATTTTGAAGCCTATTAGAGACTATGGCTCTAATCAGGTGCTTCAACTCCCCCCTGCTGTGATTCAGGCGCTCGAAAAGGAGCCGTACACCTAAATATGGGGGTGGCAGCGGTGGTCATGGATAGATTCATGCTATGCATGAATCTATCCATTGGTCATAGAGGGAGTGACTGGGGAGAGGGATCGGCACACATGCACCCTTATGAACGCACTGCCACTGATAAACACATGCACATACATGCACACTCACATACATACATACATGCACACACACATACAGTACATACATATACACACACATACAGTACATACATATACACACACATACAGTACATACATATGCACACACACATACATACATATATATATATATATGTATACATACATACATACATATGCACACACACATACATATATATATATACATACATATGCACACACACATACATATATATATACATACATATGCACACACACATACATATATATACATACATACATACATATGCACACACATACAGTACATACATATAAACACATACATATGCACACACACATGCATCCATACATACACACACATACAGTACATACATATACACACACAGTATATACATACACACACACACATATAAACACATACAGCAGATAGTCATAAAAAAAAACAGCAGACATTTACCTTGGCACTTCCTGCCGGGTACTGCACTCTAGGGGGAGACAAAGAGCACACACTACTTTCACTTTAGGTTAATGCAGTGTTTCTCAACTCCAGTCCTCAAGGCCCCCCAACAGGTCAGGTTTTCAGGATTTCCATTATTTTGCACAGGTGATTTGATCAGTTTCACTGCCTTAGTAATTCCCACAGCCTTTTCATATGAGGGAAATCCTGAAAACATGACCTGTTCGGGGGGCTTGAGGACTGGAGTTGAGAAACACTGGGTTAATGTGACAAGCTCCTTCCCTGCACAGTTCGGCTGACGATCGGGGAGCTCATCTCAGCCGTCCCTGCCGCTCCTCCTATCAAAGAGTAGAGGGGGCCCTAAAGGGCCCCCTGCAGCAAGGGGCCCGGTCAACATGGCGATCTTAGCACCCCTATAATTACGCCACTGGTGTATGACCACATCCTCATCCTGTAAGGAACACTCTTCACGGTAACACAGGAATAAATGGAATACCCTTACCGGAAGGTGTAGATCTGCTTGTCAGCGACAACAGATCATGTAGGCATAGATAAATTCATACAGTACATACTGATCTGCTCAGATACTGATCTGCTCAGCTGAAGGGAGGCCAGATGAAGGATTCCTCACAAGATATCCGGCTGGTAAGCTGCAATCCTGGACTGGAACCTTTTCTTGGATGGGTCGGCACAGACTGGGACAGATGACAATAACCAAGGGGTCTGCTGACCTCCAAGAGGTGGTGGAAGCAAAGAGGTATCCTCTCGGGATAGGCACAAATGGAGTGTAAAAAAACTCGATTCCAAGCAGGTCCTTTTATTCTTCAAATGTTGACCATAGCTGTATTTTTGCAGAAACGTTGGAAGATTTTCGGAAAAACTCCAAAATTGTTCTTGTACATGACCGTGAACAGAATAAACGATTTTCGTTTAATGTGTACTATTTTCGTACGTTTTTCATATAAGAAAAATCTGATGCGAAAGACTTTGCATGATTAGAAACAATAAACAACAAAAAAAGCCTTTGTCGTATACATAGTTACATAGTTACATAGTTAGTCAGGTTGAAAAAAGACACAAGTCCATCCAGTTCAGTATGAGAATTTTTGGACATTATTTCCATCCTCAGTTCCGACTTGCTGTGCAACATTGAGGAAAACAGATTTTCTTATAGTGTGTACCCACCTTAGATGTAATCTGATCATGCCCACTGCTTTCCGTTGCATGCAAAACAGAACTTGTTTTTTAACTGTATACCAGTGTGGTGAACCAGGCAAATTACTTGTTATAGGTATTGTCAGTGTTTGTTTTCATATTGAGTTTATACTGTTTTTAAATATCGATTGTCTTGGTTTCTAATGGGAGTTTTGTAATTTTTCTGGTTTTCAGTAAAAAAAATGTGCTCTGTCAAGGGCCAGATATAGACATGGGGGGGGGGGGGGGGCATCAAAGGCCCCCATTCAAATCGGTGCGATATTGAATAGGTGCCTGCACTACTTGGTTCGACTTTTGATGCAACTTTGGTCCAGAGAATGTAAAGTCAGATCAATGTTGCACCAAAAGTCGCACTCCAAAGTTGCACTGGAAATCGTGTGAGTTTGGAGATGAGCTAATGTAATCGGAGCCTTGCAGATGATGGCTAGCAAAATCTAACTTTTTTGCCTAAGATGCATTTAACCACTTAGTCACCGCCCTATAGACTAAATACGTCTATAAGGCGGTTCCTATAAAAGAAAAAGAACAAGGTGGATAGCAATGTTTCCCCAATCGATTGACCAAAACTCACAATCCCGTTAATGGTATAAAAGAAATGAGCAAAGAACATATAAGGTTGAGGAAAAACCTCTTCCAAATATAGGGATTTTTACGTGAGATGTCAATCGTTGTATTAAGGTAAGCACACCAAAGACAAGAATTGTAAATATATCAAAAAAGGTTTAATTTACATATAAAAAAGTTACACATATAAAATAATTTCATTAAAGGTTGACCACAATAGTTACAGAGAACAAGAAGAAAGTGAGTTATGCAGGTTGCCGACTAGTTTCACATTCTTATGTTTCATCAGGGCTTTGCAACTTTAGTCTTTCTGAGTTTTTAGTGGTCTGTGTGTGACATAAAAATGCCATTAGTACAACATAAAATAGTACAACATAGTCCATTATTAATTTTCTACATTAAAGATAAAACAAAATAAAGCAAAATATCTGTGTGCTTACCAATCCCATCAGCCACTGTGACAGGACAAAATATCAAGACGCCTTTCAGAGAAACCCGGTAGCGTAAATGGCAAAGAGGATGGACACAGGCCGGTGGAGGTCAGATCCAACCAACTGTTTGATGTGAGGATATTAAGTTGATGAGATATCCAACCCACAATAAAGTTGATTCTGCAAATTATTTAAAGTACAAACAAAAGATAGTATATAGGGCTACTCAAGAAATGGCTTTCAGCAGGTCAAATGTGGGAGGTATCCAAGGACGAACCATCCCACATTATACTAATCAATAGGTCCCATAGCAGTCCCCGTAGCAAATAAGTTAGGGGATATTATGGTAATGAGGTTGTACTTAAAGAGGTTCTATGTATAGCTATAATTAGAAATTATTCAAAACAAGCAGAGTGGGGTAGAGTGTAAGGGTAGAATGTAAGGGGAATGTTATATAGTAAAGAAGGTAAATAGCAAATAGATTCAAAGGCCAAAGACCATATTACCTAGTTAGTTATATGTATTATATAGCTATTACCTGTAGATAGAGCACGGTACACGACCGTAGTCTATGAAGGCAGATAGCTAGTCCTCACATACGTCCAATACCACTCCGCTGCTGGTTGTGTAGTCTCCTCATACCCAGGACGGCGTCTGACATGTGATCCGTCAGCGCCGTCTTAAGTATTCACCTTCACCGGAAGTGAATGGCCATAGATGACCCCTGACTTCACTTCCGGTCCGTGTGTCCCAGCTTATGCGCGCGCACATACCGCGTCCAATGCGTGCCTCCACTGGCGTGGAACGCACGTGAGGCGCAACGCGCCCCACCTCTCAATAGGCATTGGTTGGCTTAATGAGCCAAACAAATCGCCGAATGCAGCGCGCGCATTCCGCCATATGAATATGACAGAAGTGTTGAGGTGTTCCGTATAGGTTCACCTCCATTGTGGGACTCACAAATATCCTCACAATTCAATATCCAATCTCAAAATGCCACCTCGCCAGCGGGAAAGACTACAGAAAGGCGCCTTATACATAGACCATAATGGAATAGGAAATTGCATTTTTTACTTTGATACATTGTAATAAATCTATATCATAGAATAGTACACATATACTTATATCCAACAAATCAGAATGTATGCCAAAATAGCATTTACATTAAATGGGCTCAAAAGAGAATCAAAATAATTTGTATGTCTATCAATAGAACAACAGATAAGGCATTTATCATCAAGGGGAAAGAAGGGAGGGGAAGGGAAGACAAAAGAGAGGGGGGTTTTTTAGGACATACCACATAACAAACCATATATGCACCACAACAACAGCAATAAATCGAAATTTAATAATATTGATTGTAACAGGAAACTGTGTGTGAACCCTTAGAGGCCATATTGTTAATAGAGGATTTTTGTGAGTTGACAAGACAGGAGGCAGTGCTAGTGCCCAGACTCATTCACTGCATTTCATATATATACTCCAGAATGTTTATGTATTAGTACTTAATTTAAAGAAATGGCCTGAAAGACAGTGAGGTATTTAAACCTGGGGGATAGGTGGCCCTTTGATCAAAAATCCAGCGTGCCTCACGCTGTAATATTTTCTTATCGAAGTCACCCCCTCTTTCTGGGAGGGGGATGACTTCTAGGGCAAAAAATGATATGTATGATGGATCATAACTGTGATTGAGGCCCACATGCTTACAAATTGGTGTATATAAGAGGCCGGCATCCAAATAGTATAGATGATCCTGGATCCTCTTGGCAAATGATCGTTTAGTTTTGCCGATGTAGAACGCTCCACATCGGCATTTGGCTAGATAGACAATGCCGATAGTGGTACAATCGGCAAATGTTTTAGATTTTAGAAAGCCTCCTCTTGGTAGTGAGCAGCCGTCACCCTCCTGTATCCAGGGGCATTGGTCACATTTCCCACATTTATACGTTCCACATCCCCCTGATGCTTCTATAGCTACCGTATCGGGAGTAAAATGGCTGTGTATTAGACCATCTTTTATGGATTTTGATTTTCTATAAACAATTTGCGGTCTATCTGATACGTATTTGGAAATGATGGGGTCCTCTGAAAGAAAGTGCCAGTTGTTATTAATTAATTGACGAAAAACATCTTGATGGGTGCTAAAAGTTGTGATAAATTTGGTAGTTGGTTTAGTTTCTGTTTTTTTGTTCCTAAATAATAGCATCTCTCGTGTGCTTATTTTACTTTTGGCATATGCCTTCTTCAAGATTTTTTTGCTATAACCTCTTTTAAGCAGGCGTAGGTATAAGGCATGTGCCTCCTGTTCAAAGTCCTCTTCTCTTGAACAGTTACGACGTAATCTAAGGTACTGGCTGTATGGGATACTTCTTACTAGAGGTCGTGGATGTGAGCTTGAATAATGTAAGATGGTGTTGCCTGCTGTCTCTTTTCTATATAGGTTACTATATAGTGTTCCATCCTCATTTAGAAATAATCTTATATCCAGGAAGGGAATACTTTTGGTATCTGACTGAATAGTGAATTTTAAATTGAAATCATTGACGGATAAGTACTGCATGAATTCAGATAGTAGTCCTGTAGATCCTGTCCAGATGACCAGCACATCATCGATATACCTCCGCCACAAGAGAATGTGGCGGACGTATATCATGGCGGCGTCATCCGAAAACACGGCCCTTTCCCACCCCCCCAGGTACAGGTTGGCATACGATGGGGCACAAGAAGTCCCCATCGCAACCCCCTGTACCTGGAGGTAAGTGGAGCCATTAAATACAAACATGTTGTTCGTCAAAATGTGTTCCAGCAGTGTGGTAACAAAGCTGCATAATTTCCAGTTATTGTGATCCTGTTCACGGAGGAAACGGGATACTACTTCAATGCCTTTTTCATGGGGGATACTCAAATACAGTGCTTCGATGTCTATTGCTGCCATAATGGCACCTGGTGGTACTACCATGCCTTCAACGACTCTCAGCAGCTCAAGAGTGTCCTTAAGATAGGAGGGTAAGCCCATTACATGGGGTCTTAACTGGGTATCTATATATTTGCTTGCTGTCTCAGTATGACTCCCTATTCCGGATATAATTGGACGGCCAGGTGGATCCTTCATTTTTTTATGCACTTTTGGCAATGCGTAGAAAGTTGGGATAATGGGCCATTTTATTTCAAGGTATTCCCGTAAATCCTTATCTATAAGGTTACGTTGTTGTGCTTCTATGATAATTGACAAATAATTAGATCTGGCTTTTGGGACATCATCCTCAGTTATTGCTCTGTACCAGTCTTTATTATTTATTATCTTATTACACATTTTATCATATTGTGCTCTATCCATCACTACCACATTCCCCCCCTTATCGGAGGGTTTTATAATTAGTTCGTCATTGGCCTTTAGATGGATTAATGCCTGTTGTTGAATGCGGGATAGATTCTTGGTCACTGTTTGTGGGAGAACCAGGTTCTCAATCTGTTTTTTGGTCTGTTTTAGAAAAGCCCAGACCGCAGGCGAAGTCTGCAGGTTAGGAAATTTCTGGGATTTAGATTTGAATTTGCATGGTTCAGGTGCCTCTTCAATTTCTACTTCATCCTCATCATTTACATAATCAATAGATTCATCTGATCCCTCATTCTCATCCAATAGTTGAATAAGGATTTTAAGTGCCCTGAAATCCTGTACTTTAAAGTCCTTGTAAAGTTCTTCCTCTCTTCTAATAGCTCGTCCTTTATCAGTATCAAATATATATTTGTACGTAAGATTTCTTGCAAAGAGATGTAAGTCTTTAGCAAGTGTGAATTTATCTATTTTCTGTGATGGACAAAAACTAAGTCCCAATCTTAGGACCTCAATCTCAGCAGGTGAGAGGGTATAGGATGACAGGTTCACTACATCTAATCCTGGTTTGTCTGCATTTGCTTCACTACAAAGGGATCCATTTTTCCCATTTTCATCTGGGGAATGGGTGTTGATGGAATCAAGCATGGGCCTAAAGGGGCGGGACCCGGGTTTGTAGATCTAGTAATTGTTTTTGGAGTTGCTCCTAGTTCTCTTTGATTAATGGGTTCCCGATCGATAGTAAACATTGGGAGAGGAGTGCTTCCCACCACCAGGTCACCATGTGTGTCCAAACATTGTTCTTGACTTGTGTTGGACTGATTACTCTGTAAAAGGGGTGAGATTATACGTTTCTTATTTGTCCCCCCTTGTGCATTCTGCCCACCACCATTACCGCGTTTCAGTGAACGTCCTCTTCCTGATGGTCCTCGTGAGGGTTTGGTTACAAATTTCTGAGAAGAAATGGAAGAAGATGAGATGGATGCATCAGAGTCAGATTTATATGTTGTATTATCTTGATAATCGTTTCGTCTAAATGTTTTGTTCCCTTTATTATGGGCATTTTTTAGCCACTTATATGCGTAGCCTCCTAAGAAAGCTAGTTGATCTTTATAAAACTTTTGATCCTTTCTCAGGATAACAGTTTTGTTATATTTTTCCAAATATTGTATTAATTCCATTTCCTTCTTTTTGAAATCGGCACTCGATGAGAGGTGATTGCCAGAGGTTTGTAAATCTTCAATTTCTTTATCTAGCTCTGCCATATCTACAAGATGTTTGTCCCGCAGGATCACCATCATGTTGGCAGAGCACTGGTTTAAATTGGCTTCCCACCTTTCCTTGAGTGCGGGTTCCGCTATTTCGAAGGTTGGAAATATTTGGACTCTAAGCCCTTGAGGGTTAATTCGCTCCCTGAGGTAGCGATCAAAAAATCTGATGTGCCATCCCAAGTTGGATTTCTTTTCCATAAGTCTCTTAAGTTTAAGGAAAAATACATCAAGTCCGACCTCAGTTTTAATTTGGGATGTACAAGAACTTTGGATGGAATCTAGGAATTTTTCCCAATCTGGGCCCGAGAATTGTGACATCTCGGGAAAAAAAAAAAAGGGGGGGGGGGAAATAATAATGCCTATCTGGTCTATACAAGATTATTTGAGCACCACAAATAGTTAGAAAGTTTATACAGTACAAATTTTCATTTAATAGTTAATTTGGTATAACCTTAAATTGGGAAACAATCCACCACCATATGACGGGTTTTACACCCAGGGTTAGCATATAAAAGAAAAAGAACAAGGTGGATAGCAATGTTTCCCCAATCGATTGACCAAAACTCGCAATCCCGTTAATGGTATAAAAGAAATGAGCAAAGAACATATAAGGTTGAGGAAAATCCTCTTCCAAATATAGGGATTTTTACGTGAGATGTCAATCGTTGTATTAAGGTAAGCACACCAAAGACAAGAATTGTAAATATATCAAAAAAGGTTTAATTTACATATAAAAAAGTTACACATATAAAATAATTTCATTAAAGGTTGACCACAATAGTTACAGAGAACAAGAAGAAAGTGAGTTATGCAGGTTGCCGACTAGTTTCACATTCTTATGTTTCATCAGGGCTTTGCAACTTTAGTCTTTCTGAGTTTTTAGTGGTCTGTGTGTGACATAAAAATGCCATTAGTACAACATAAAATAGTACAACATAGTCCATTATTAATTTTCTACATTAAAGATAAAACAAAATAAAGCAAAATATCTGTGTGCTTACCAATCCCATCAGCCACTGTGACAGGACAAAATATCAAGACGCCTTTCAGAGAAACCCGGTAGCGCAAATGGCAAAGAGGATGGACACAGGCCGGTGGAGGTCAGATCCAACCAACTGTTTGATGTGAGGATATTAAGGTGATGAGATATCCAACCCACAATAAAGTTGATTCTGCAAATTATTTAAAGTACAAACAAAAGATAGTATATAGGGCTACTCAAGAAATGGCTTTCAGCAGGTCAAATGTGGGAGGTATCCAAGGACGAACCATCCCACATTATACTAATCAATAGGTCCCATAGCAGTCCCCGTAGCAAATAAGTTAGGGGATATTATGGTAATGAGGTTGTACTTAAAGAGGTTCTATGTATAGCTATAATTAGAAATTATTCAAAACAAGCAGAGTGGGGTAGAGTGTAAGGGTAGAATGTAAGGGGAATGTTATATAGTAAAGAAGGTAAATAGCAAATAGATTCAAAGGCCAAAGACCATATTACCTAGTTAGTTATATGTATTATATAGCTATTACCTGTAGATAGAGCACGGTACACGACCGTAGTCTATGAAGGCAGATAGATAGTCCTCACATACGTCCAATACCACTCCGCTGCTGGTTGTGTAGTCTCCTCATACCCAGGACGGCGTCTGACATGTGATCCGTCAGCGCCGTCTTAAGTATTCACCTTCACCGGAAGTGAATGGCCATAGATGACCCCTGACTTCACTTCCGGTCCGTGTGTCCCAGCTTATGCGCGCGCACATACCGCGTCCAATGCGTGCCTCCACTGGCGTGGAACGCACGTGAGGCACAACGCGCCCCACCTCTCAATAGGCATTGGTTGGCTTAATGAGCCAAACAAATCGCCGAATGCAGCGCGCGCATTCCGCCATATGAATATGACGGAAGTGTTGAGGTGTTCCGTATAGGTTCACCTCCATTGTGGGACTCACAAATATCCTCACAATTCAATATCCAATCTCAAAATGCCACCTCACCAGCGGGAAAGACTACAGAAAGGCGCCTTATACATAGACCATAATGGAATAGGAAATTGCATTTTTTACTTTGATACATTGTAATAAATCTATATCATAGAATAGTACACATATACTTATATCCAACAAATCAGAATGTATGCCAAAATAGCATTTACATTAAATGGGCTCAAAAGAGAATCAAAATAATTTGTATGTCTATCAATAGAACAACAGATAAGGCATTTATCATCAAGGGGAAAGAAGGGAGGGGAAGGGAAGACAAAAGAGAGGGGTTTTTTTTAGGACATACCACATAACAAACCATATATGCACCACAACAACAGCAATAAATCGAAATTTAATAATATTGATTGTAACAGGAAACTGTGTGTGAACCCTTAGAGGCCATATTGTTAATAGAGGATTTTTGTGAGTTGACAAGACAGGAGGCAGTGCTAGTGCCCAGACTCATTCACTGCATTTCATATATATACTCCAGAATGTTTATGTATTAGTACTTAATTTAAAGAAATGGCCTGAAAGACAGTGAGGTATTTAAACCTGGGGGATAGGTGGCCCTTTGATCAAAAATCCAGCGTGCCTCACGCTGTAATATTTTCTTATCGAAGTCACCCCCTCTTTCTGGGAGGGGGATGACTTCTAGGGCAAAAAATGATATGTATGATGGATCATAACTGTGATTGAGGCCCACATGCTTACAAATTGGTGTATATAAGAGGCCGGCATCCAAATAGTATAGATGATCCTGGATCCTCTTGGCAAATGATCGTTTAGTTTTGCCGATGTAGAACGCTCCACATCGGCATTTGGCTAGATAGACAATGCCGATAGTGGTACAATCCCCCAGGTTTAAATACCTCACTGTCTTTCAGGCCATTTCTTTAAATTAAGTACTAATACATAAACATTCTGGAGTATATATATGAAATGCAGTGAATGAGTCTGGGCACTAGCACTGCCTCCTGTCTTGTCAACTCACAAAAATCCTCTATTAACAATATGGCCTCTAAGGGTTCACACACAGTTTCCTGTTACAATCAATATTATTAAATTTCGATTTATTGCTGTTGTTGTGGTGCATATATGGTTTGTTATGTGGTATGTCCTAAAAAAAAACCCTCTCTTTTGTCTTCCCTTCCCCTCCCTTCTTTCCCCTTGATGATAAATGCCTTATCTGTTGTTCTATTGATAGACATACAAATTATTTTGATTCTCTTTTGAGCCCATTTAATGTAAATGCTATTTTGGCATACATTCTGATTTGTTGGATATAAGTATATGTGTACTATTCTATGATATAGATTTATTACAATGTATCAAAGTAAAAAATGCAATTTCCTATTCCATTATGGTCTATGTATAAGGCGCCTTTCTGTAGTCTTTCCCGCTGGCGAGGTGGCATTTTGAGATTGGATATTGAATTGTGAGGATATTTGTGAGTCCCACAATGGAGGTGAACCTATACGGAACACCTCAACACTTCCGTCATATTCATATGGCGGAATGCGCGCGCTGCATTCGGCGATTTGTTTGGCTCATTAAGCCAACCAATGCCTATTGAGAGGTGGGGCGCCTTGCGCCTCACGTGCGTTCCACGCCAGTTGAGGCACGCATTGGACGCGGTATGTGCGCGCGCATAAGCTGGGACACACGGACCGGAAGTGAAGTCAGGGGTCATCTATGGCCATTCACTTCCGGTGAAGGTGAATACTTAAGACGGCGCTGACGGATCACATGTCAGACGCCGTCCTGGGTATGAGGAGACTACACAACCAGCAGCGGAGTGGTATTGGACGTATGTGAGGACTATCTATCTGCCTTCATAGACTACGGTCGTGTACCGTGCTCTATCTACAGGTAATAGCTATATAATACATATAACTAACTAGGTAATATGGTCTTTGGCCTTTGAATCTATTTGCTATTTACCTTCTTTACTATATAACATTCCCCTTACATTCTACCCTTACACTCTACCCCACTCTGCTTGTTTTGAATAATTTCTAATTATAGCTATACATAGAACCTCTTTAAGTACAACCTCATTACCATAATATCCCCTAACTTATTTGCTACGGGGACTGCTATGGGACCTATTGATTAGTATAATGTGGGATGGTTCGTCCTTGGATACCTCCCACATTTGACCTGCTGAAAGCCATTTCTTGAGTAGCCCTATATACTATCTTTTGTTTGTACTTTAAATAATTTGCAGAATCAACTTTATTGTGGGTTGGATATCTCATCACCTTAATATCCTCACATCAAACAGTTGGTTGGATCTGACCTCCACCGGCCTGTGTCCATCCTCTTTGCCATTTGCGCTACCGGGTTTCTCTGAAAGGCGTCTTGATATTTTGTCCTGTCACAGTGGCTGATGGGATTGGTAAGCACACAGATATTTTGCTTTATTTTGTTTTATCTTTAATGTAGAAAATTAATAATGGACTATGTTGTACTATTTTATGTTGTACTAATGGCATTTTTATGTCACACACAGACCACTAAAAACTCAGAAAGACTAAAGTTGCAAAGCCCTGATGAAACATAAGAATGTGAAACTAGTCGGCAACCTGCATAACTCACTTTCTTCTTGTTCTCTGTAACTATTGTGGTCAACCTTTAATGAAATTATTTTATATGTGTAACTTTTTTATATGTAAATTAAACCTTTTTTGATATATTTACAATTCTTGTCTTTGGTGTGCTTACCTTAATACAACGATTGACATCTCACGTAAAAATCCCTATATTTGGAAGAGGATTTTCCTCAACCTTATATGTTCTTTGCTCATTTCTTTTAAGGCGGTTCCTATACTCTAACAGGACGTCCATGGACGTCCTCCATTAGAGTCAGGTGTGCGCGCCCGACCGGGCGCGCACACGCGATCACCGGTGCTCACCGGGTCCACGGGACCCGCAGCATCGATGTTCGCGGTAAGGAGCCAATGGCGGCGGCTCCTTACAACGTGATCGCGCCATCCAATGAGGGTGCGATCACGTGTGTAAACAAACCCGGCGTGTGTCAGATCAGCTCGGGCGCGCGGATCTGACGCACGCCGGGTTTGTTTACACACGTGATCGTGCCGCCATTGGACGGCGCGATTGCGTGGTAAGGAGCCGCACGGCGCTCGGCGGGTCCACGGGACCCGCAGCGTCAATGATCTCGGTAAGGAGCCAATGGCAGCGGCTCCTTACCACGTGATCACGCCGTCCAATGACGGCGCGATCACAAATGTAAACATTGTGGGGCACCTCTCTCCTCTCCTCACAACATTGCAGTGTGAGAGAAGAGGAGAGAGATTAGTGCCCAGCAGTGCCCCCCAGTGCCACCCCAGTGCCACCAGTGCCCCCCCTTTGCCAGACCAGTGCCATAACACTGCCACATCAGTGCCACCTGTGCCCATCAGTGCCGCCTGTGCCAACAAGTGCCGCCTGTGCCCACGAGTGCCGCCTGTGCCCATCAGTGCCTCCTGTGCCCATCAGTGCCGCCTGTGCCCACAAGTACCACCTGTGCCACCTGTGCCCATCAGTGCCCCCTGTGCCCATCAGTGCCACCTGTGCCCATCAGTGCCAATCAGTGCTCATCTGCACCCCACCAGTGCCATATTTGCCCACCAGTGCCATATGTGTCCACCAGTGCCATCTGTGCCCACCAGTGCCATCTGTGCCTACCAGTTCCACCTACACCACTGCAGTGCCGCCTGTTGGCTTGTTAGGGTCTCAAGAAATGAGAGAAGCTGTCAGTACATCAGATGTGATCAAATTGATCAATTTTCAGAAATTGGTACCATAGCTTGTAGACCCTATAACTTTAACCCAGACTAAATAATATGCATTTATTTATTTTTTTTACCAAAAATATGTAGCAGTATACATTTTAGGCCAAATTTATGAGGAAAAATTACTTTTTTACAAAATGTTATGATAGAAATGAAGAACAATTCATATTTTTACAAAATTGTCGCTATTTTTTCATTAATAGCGAAAAAAATAAAAACCGCAGAGGTGATCAAATACCACCAAAAGAAAGCTCTATTTGTGAGAAAAAAAGGACAAAAATTTCATTTGGCTACAGTTATGACTGAGTATGACTGAGTACAGTATGACTGAGTTATTGTCATTCAAAATGTGAGAGCACCGAAAGCTGAAAATTGGTCTGGTTATTAAGGGGGTTTAAGTGCCCAGTGGTCAAGTGGTTAATAAAAGAAAGTTGCAGGAGGTTGGCAACCCTCCATGGTTGTCCAGAGGAGGCAGAAAGCTAAATAGCTACTAAATAACAGAATTATTATCCTCCGTCCCATATGTACCTATTCCATTTGGTGGCTTGGATCCTGCTCTCATCCTTCTTATGCCTTGTACACACGTTTAGAATTTCCAATGGAAAAAGTCTGCATGCTTAGAATCAAGTCGAGACATGCTCAGAAGCATTGAACTTAATTTTTTTCGGCTCGTCGTAGTGTTGTACTTCACCGCGTTTTGGACAGTCGGAATTTGGTGTGACAGTGTGTATGCAAGACAGCTTGAACGAAATTCCGTCAGAAAAATCTGTCTGAGTTTATCCCGACGGAAATTCCGATCATGTGTACAGGGCGTTAGAAGTAATTCCTGAATAAGAATGGGATGATGAGAGATAAAGACAGGAGGAAGAACCATGCTACAAAGATAAGGTAAGAAGGAGAGCCTAAACCTGGGGCCAAGCCACAAACTGAAAATCAGCCTGTCTTTACAAGGGTTCTCTGTAGCCTTACTGTTTCTCCACAAGTTGATCGGGGGTTCCCTGAGCAGTGCAAGATTGACTGGCCACTTACACCGCTAAGGGCAGGATTTTCCAACCACATCCTATTCAATGGGTCAATTTTACACTAATGAGTATCTAGCAATGGACTGACCAGCAAAGCAATGCTTTCTCACGAATCCCTAATTTAAAGAAGCACTTGACCACCAATGTGGAGTGAGGGGGAGCATTTCTCTACTGTTCACTAATGTAGGGGAACACTACAATTTTCATTATCTTTATTTTATGCTAATTTTCATTACTAATAAGATTTTTATTCCATAAGAATTTTGTTGTCGAGCGGGGGGAGGGGGCTAAAAAATACTCTATGTTCACCACATTCTTTTTTGTTTTCTTTAAAACATTGTACTCCTTGATTACACTAATGTACTTTGGGTTGCAGATATGATTGTTAGCATGGGTTTACTGAGCTTCAAGTCTTCCTCTGGGGTAAAAAAAAAGTTTGATAAAGGCCATGGCCATGGCCCAAGGTCCAAATGCAAAGCCCATGACTGAATAGAACGTATGCAGTTTAATCTAGTAGCCTAATCAGCATACCTAAAGCTGAAACGATTTCCAATTTAAATTCCACAAACATAAATAACCAAACTGCTGCTGCCTATGCTTAATGCACCAGTGGTTTTTGACAGAAGCACAAAGCCTTGCCTAGATTTGTTAGATTGTTGTACCTGGCAGCTTCTGCAGGTGCTTCTGACCAAGTTAAACACTGTAACTTCCATTGTTTTTGTAATGAGCTGGAAATGGCTGGTATGCCATTAACCACTTAAGACCCGGACCAATACGCTGGCAAATGACCCAAGGGGTTTTTGCGATTCGGCACTGCGTCGCTTTAACAGACAATTGCGCGGTCGTGCGACGTGGCTCCCAAACAAAATTCGCGTCCTTTTTTTCCCACAAATAGAGCTTTCTTTTGGTGGTATTTGATCGCCTCTGCGATTTTTATTTTTTGCGCTATATACAAAAATAGAGCGACATTTTTGAAAAAAAATCAATATTTTTTACTTTTTGTTATAATAAAAAACCAATAAACTAAATTTTAGTCAAACATTTAGGCCAAAATTTATTTAGCCACATGTCTTTAGTAAAAAAAAAATCGCATTAAAAAAAAATTAGCTACCTAGCGGGAACAGCGACACTAATACAGCGATCAGAAAAATGATCGCTTAGTGACGCTGGCAATAGGGAGTGAAAGGGTTAACTAGGGCAGTGATCAAGGGGTTAAAACTTTATTGGGGGGGGGGGGTGGGGGGGCTACCCTGACACTAACACTGACTGACTGTCACACTGTTTGTCACACTGACACTAAATACAGTAATCATACATGTATGATTACTGCATTCAGTGACACTGTGACAGGGGGGAGGGGGGGGCGATCGCGGGGGTTAAATGTGTTTGTGTGTGTGTAAGTGTGCTGTTTGGTGCAGACTTACTTGGTGTGTGGTGATCTCTCCTCAGCGGCGCTTGAAACAAACGCCGAGGGAGAGATCACGTCGCTTCCTCCTTCCTGTGTTTACACAGGAGGAGGAAGTGACAGGGCGGGCGGGCGCGCGCATTGGCTGGGAGCGATCCGGAGGGGGCGGATGAAAACGGATAGCCGCCCCCACTTGTCGGATCGCTCCTGCAGCCGCGCGGACCGCCGCATGTACGGGGGGGGGGTCCGATCGGACCCCCGATCCCCCCCAAGGCACCAACGTATATATACGTTGATGTGCCTGTCGGTGCCATTCTGCCAACGTAAATGTACATGCGGCGGTCCTTAAGTGGTTAATGGACACCAACCTCCACACCTGTTTATCAAACAAAAAAATGATTTGCTGTAACAAAACCCCTACATACCCCAAAGCCCAGAAAATTTCAGGTTTCAGACCATGCCTGGGCCTGACATGCATAGGCGTGCGCACAGGGTGTGCCAGGTATGCCTGGGCACACCCTAATCACCCTGTGCTGGGCAGATTTTCCCTGCTGCTTGGCTGCAGAGAACGAGACTGGGGAATCTTTGTCCTCAGTCCCTTTCTCTGTTCCAAAAGCGAGACATCAGGGGTCTAAAAAATAATAATAATACATTATTGTAAAGAAATATTGTAACAATTAAAAAACAATATTGTAAAAAAGTAATAATAAAAAGTAATACAAATAAACTACTAACGCCAATATCTGAACTACTGACACTGTCCACTGCTCTACTGCAATATATATATATATATATATATTGTAACAGTAGGCGCTACTGTAACTATAAAAATGATGATGAAGTGGACACAGGGTCTGCATTCAGCCATAATGCAGAGCTGCAGAGCATACATTTAAAAACAGAGAAAACTGCGCTGGCAGTTTTCTCATATTTTTCCTATTACTTCATGGGGCTCTATGGCTTGGAGATCCTTCAGAGATCTGGGTGGGACTAGGTCTCCAACCTGTGTCCAGGTTTTTAAGATAGCCTGCAAGCTGCCTTCCCAGGTGCAGACAGCTCATTAAAGGAAGGAGAGGAAGGTGGAGTTGGAGCAGTGGCTGCTGGTGAGTGTCTCTGTGTGAGGACAAACGCTGTGTGCGTTGAAGGGCTTCAAAGCTGTGTGCGCCCAAGAAGCCTAAAGCTGTGTGCATTAAGGGACTTCAAGCTGTGTGCGTTTAAGAAGCCCAAAACTTGTGCATCCAGGACTGTGGGTCTGGAGGAGCTTATGGTTTGAGGAACCAATACCTATAACAGCAGTGCTGTTGAAGAGTAGCCAGGTGGGCTGGTATTTTCATTTATTTTTGGATAACGTTTAAACCCCTGCGTGGGATTCCTGATTCCTTAAATAAACATGGGCTACCAGGCCCTTAACATCATATGCCTGTTTGGTGTTGACTCACTGCACAAAAAATGCATCTGCCACAAGAGTTAATTACCCCCAACGTTTACAATATATATATATATATATATATATATATATATATATATGGTGCACACCCTAATGCAATAGGCTGCGCACACCTATGCTGACATGCATAGCAAATATCCACAATTATAAAACCACAGAGTTCTCTTGCTCAACAACATGTTTATTGTGTGAAAAAAATGCATAAGCAAACAAACCTTAACAAAGGAGCTTTGACAGGATTCGCACAAATTTGCTTACCTTAAAGGGGTTTGAAAGGTTTGTCTTTTATTTTCTAAATAGGTTCCTTTAAGCTAGTGCATTGTTTTCCTTTTAAATGTTTTTTTTTTCTTTGTCTGAATTTATTACTTCCTTTTTCTCCTCAGTAAGCTTGTCCCCATCATCCCAGTCGTTCTGGCTGGGGGTTAGTTAGCAAGAACAGCTTACTGAGGAGAAACAGAAAGTGAGAAATTCAGACAAAAGAAAAAAAACATTTAGAAGGGAAATCAAAGTAAAAGGTAAGTGAACCAACAATGCACTAGCTTAATGGAACCTATTTAGAAAATAAAAAACTTTTACAACCCCTTTTATAGAACAGCAAAGGACACAAGAAAAGTATTCCTAGACCTTAGGTAATAGGTGTGTAGCGTCAGGTGATTGCTCACTAGCAAGCTTTCGAGGACACACCCACCGGGCGCCTCTACTATAACCCTATCCCATGCCGTGTGTAGTGATTTTTGTGCTAGTGTCTTAAGGTGATGCACCTCTTCCCCTTTATGGGGAAATCACTCCTAGCCTAACCACTTATCTTAATTGTTCAGTACAGACATCTTATTAATACATCATGTCTTATAAGCTCATATCTACAGGTGATTAGACACTGGCAAGCTTTTGACGACAGCCCCCCACCCTGGGGTGCCTCCCTTATAACCCTACCCACTATGTGAGTCCTCCGCTTTTTGCTAGCATCTGCAGGTGAGGGATCGCTTCTTGTTCCTGAAGAACTAGATTTTTTTATTTTCTTAACCACTTAAGACCCGGACCAATACGCTGGTAAATGACCCAAGGTGTTTTTGCGATTCGGCACTGCGTCGCTTTAACAGACAATTGCGCGGTCGTGCGACGTGGCTCCCAAACAAAATTTGCGTCCTTTTCTTCCCACAAATAGAGCTTTCTTTTGGTGGTATTTGATCACCTCTACGATTTTTATTTTTTGCGCTATATACAAAAATAGAGCGACATTTTTGAAAAAAAAACACTATTTTTTACTTTTTGTTAAAAAAAAATCAAATAAACTAAATTTTAGTCAAACATTTAGGCCAAAATTTATTTAGCCACATGTCTTTAGTAAAAAAAAAAATCGCAATAAAAAAAATAGCTACCTAGCGGGAACAGCGACACTAATACAGCGATCAGAAAAATGATCGCTTAGTGACGCTGGCAATAGGGAGTGAAAGGGTTAACTAGGGCGGTGATCAGGGGGTTAAAACTTTATTAGGGGGGGTGGGGGGGCTATCCTGAACCTAACACTAACTGTTTTTTACACCGACACTAAATGCAGTGATTAGATCACTGCATTCAGTGACACTGTGACAGGGGGGTGGGGGGGGGGCGATCACAAGGGGTTAATATGCCTATGTGAGTGTGTGTCAGTGTTGTGTTGGTGCACACTTACTTGTGATGTCTTCTCTCATCAGCAGCGCTGGGAAACAGCGCTGCGATGAGAGAATACATCATTTCCTCCTTCCTGTGTAAACACAGGAGGAGGAAGTGACAGGTTGGGAGCGCGCTCCCATTGGCTGGGAGCGATCGCGGGGGGGCGGGTATTCGCCGACATCCGCCCCCAGATCCCGGATCGCTCCCGGAGCCAGGGGGACCCCCGCACGCCGCGGAGGGGGTCCCGATGGGACCCCCGAACCGCACTTAGGCGGGGACGTAAATTTACGCCCTTGTGCCTGTACGTGCCATTCTGTGGCCGTATATGTGCGTGCGGGGGTCCTTAAGTGGTTAAGACTTCTTCAATTAACCTCATTGTTTTTTAATTCCTTTACAGAAGCAGTGTATCTGGATTGGTGCAACCTTGGTAAAATCTTGAGATTCACACCCAGACCCCATGCTGTGGGGGGGGGGGGGGGGGGCAGCCTGTAATGTTGCTTTGGGCACTGGATCATGTGTGGTGTGCTCACCTTGAAGACCCCTTCGTGGATATACAGTACCCACTTTGATGGGTAAAACCTGGACTCTATGTGGCTAGGCTGTGAAAAAATCTCACATGTGGTATCCTGATACTCAGAAGGAGTAGCAAAACGTGTTTTGAGGTGTAATCCTTAGTATGCCTATACTGGTGTTAGACATATCTTATTAACTGACAACTTTGTAAAAAGAAAATAAAAAAATTCAGTCTGCATTTTCTAAAAACTTATGGCAAAAAAATTAAGTCACACCATGCCTCTTAAAAGATACCTTGGGGTGTATACTTTCCAAAATGTGGTAATTTTGTTGGTGTTGCCACTGTCCTGATGGTCCAGGGCCTCCAAAAATATGATAGGTAGTCAGGAAATTAGATGTGTAATTTATGTGCTTAGAAAGCCTGAAGGTGCTGCTTGGATTTTGGGTCTCTCTATGTGAATAGGGTGTAAAAAAAAAAGTCTCAGGCCGTGTACACACGACCAAATAAATCTGTTCAAATCGGTCTGACAGACCGATTTGATCAGATTTGTCTGCTGGGGTGTTTTGTACACACAATCAAACCAAAATCCCCGCCAGCAGACAGCGCGGTGACGTGGCGATGACGTTGACGCCGCCACATCACCGCACCAGGAAGTAAAACACTTACGCGCATGTGTCAAATCCATTCGACGCATGTGCGGGCAGATATGTCTGCTGGTTAGCGTACTAACCAGCAGACATATCGGACGGACGGATTCCCAGCAGACAGATTTTAAAGCATGCTTTAAAATCTGTCTGCTGGAAAAATCTGTCTGTCCGCCCGTACACACGATCAAATCTGTCTGCTGAAACGGTCTCACAGACCGTTTCCAGCAGATAGATTTGATCGTGTGTACGCGGCCTCACACATAGTATCGCCATATTCAGTAGTTGCAGAATGTGTTTTAGGGTGTAATTTTAAGTATGCCAAAGTTTTGTGATAGAAAAATCTTATTAATTGACAAATTAAAAAAATACCTTGGGGTGTTTGTTTTCCAAAATGTGGTAATTTTGTGGGTGTTTTTCCTGTCCTGGCACAGGGTTTCAAGAATTTTGATAAATAGTAAGGAAATTAGATGCGCAATTTATGCTCCTTGAAAGCCCAAAGGTACTTCTTGGATTTGGGGCCCCTCTATGCGTCTAGGCTGTGAAAAAGTCTCACACATGTGGTATCCCCATACTTAGGAGAAGTAGCAGAATTTTTTTGGGGTGTAATTGTAAGTATGCCAATAAATACTTTGGACTGTCTACTTTCCACCAAGGGGTCATTTGGGGGATGTGTACTGTCTTAGGATTTTAGGACTTTAAAAAATGACCAGGAGTCTCCAAACTATGGCCCTCCAGGTGTTCAGGAACTACAATTCCCATCATGCCTAGCCATGTCTACTAATGTCAGAGTTTTACAATGCCTCATGGGAAGTGTAGTTCCACAGCAGCTGGAGGGCCGTAGTTTGGAGATCCCTGAGCAGTCAGTACATCTGGATTGATCAATTTTCAAATAAAGATACCATAGCTTGTAGACTCTATAACTTTCAAACGGACGAAATAATACACACCTATTTTTTTTTCCGCCAGGGAAATGTAGCATTTTAGTCTTCATTTATGAAGAACATTTATTTACAAAGTTTTATAAAAACAACTATGAACAACAACTATGAAAAAAAATTCCTTTTGTGTGAAATACCTGGTACTCTTTCTGCTTTCCTATTTCAAACTGACCATATCAGGCATGAAAGCACAGTATGGTCAGTTTTTTTGTTGTGCTGGGAACTCAGCCTGCTCTTCTCCATTGGTCAAACTTCTGCCGACATGCCCACAAACACAGCTATTAACTGGGAAGACCAGAGTGATTTCTCCTCCCTTAGCTCTCTAAGCTCCTTATGAAGCTGAGAACAGAAGGTATGTGATCACTTTTTTTAAAAAAAGTTTTTTTTTTTTTTTAATTGTTGTTTTCTTCATTTATATACAGTACACAAATGTTTCGCTTTTCATTTGTATTTTAAACTGAATGGGTTGTTTTACAAGGTGAGGGTTTACATATACTTAAAAAATCTGGGGTTAGTTACTGCAGCTTCTGGTAACGTTACAAAAAAACGAATGAAAGATGAGGGCTCTGAATGTTTTATACACATCTTTATTTTGTCTGTGATGCTTGCTCTGGAGACAGGTGTACTTTAAAATGTCTTTTGGCTTAATCTGACTAAACACTGAGACTAAAATATCAGTTTCACCTGAATTCTCAAATGCTGAACAATGCTTAGGCTTGGCTGAAAGTATATAATAACACCACTATATTGCTGAATTTGTCTTTTTTTTTTTTTTTTTTTTAACAGACCACCACACAAACCAAATGACAAAATGATGAGTGTTTGTTATCTGTACCCGCTTCCTGTTTCTTATTTTTCTAGGTGATTGAATTGAATTCTTCATTCTTTTTCTTCTATAGAATACCCATATCAGCCTCTAGCGGACATGGGTAATATTAGCGGAAGCCATGAAGCATAAAGACAGAGAGATACTGCATGGTGCCCCTTTATCTTCCATTATTGTGAGATATGCTCAACAGAGGCACCAATTGTTCTGGGAATCAGATCAGTTTCCATTAAGAGGGCCTATGTGCAGTTTGGGCAGATGGAGCTCTCTTGTCACTATAGCTGTGATTAGAAGTGGTTCTGCAAGAGGCTGTGTGAACTTCATGGCCCATCTTTCTCTAGTGGTATCATATTAACACCTAAAGAGAAATCAGCTGAGCTGCGAGACATGCAGGAGACAGTATTCATATCGCATAACTTCTGACAGTTCAAGTGGACAAAGACGAACACTTATTATAAACACAAGTAGACTGTTCTTTTGTTCCTGATCTAAGCTGCCCATCCAGCACATAACAGTTGAGGAGATCTTTGTGTATAAGCACAGCAAGCACAAAAATGTGATCACCGTGGACAGATGTCTTTAAATGTAATTATAGTCAAAGAAAAATGACATTCCACCTGGCCATGCAGAAAAAAAAATCACAATATATTTTGCAATCATTACTCTTACATTTCTTGATGTAAACAGCAAGAAAGTACAAGCAGAGAGAGATTTTTATTTTTGGTGGATATATACTCGAGTATAAGCCTAGCCGAGTATAAGCCAAGGACCTAATTTTACCACAAAAAACTGGGAAAACGTATTGACTTGAGTATAAGCCTAGGGTGAGAATGCAGCAGCTACTGTAAGCAGAAAAGAGGGTCAACAATGCCAATTTGCATGCCTCGCTGTGCCCATTTGGAACCTCACTGTGCCCATTGCAACCTCACTGTGCCCATTGCAACCTCACTGTGCCATACCTCACTGTGCCCATTGTAGTCTCACTGTGCCATACCTCACTGTGCCCATTGTAGTCTCACTGTGCCATACCTCACTGTGCCCATTGTAGTCTCACTGTGCCACACCTTACTGTGTCCATTGCAGTCTTACTGTGCCCGAGTACCTGAATTCTTGACAGGCGTCCATTTTTTTAAAGTCTCGGCTTCCTCCTGGTGTTCCGTTCCACGATAGGCATTTGACACTGTGTTCCACCTATTACGGAGGTCCTCTCAACCTCAGACTCGGTTTCCCAGCATACACTGTGTTTAGTGTTCCCCCAATCACAGACATTCTTTTATCCTCGGACAAGAGGACGTCCGTTATTGGCGGAACACTGAACACAGTATCTGCTGGGAAACTGTCCAAGGATGAAAGGACCTCAGTGATAGGTGGAACACAGTGTCAAATGCCTATCACGGAAAGAAACGCCAGGAGGAAGCTGCAACGTTAAAAAAATGGACGCCTGTCAAGAATTCAGGTACACTGACTCGAGTATAAGCCGAGGGAAGTATTTTCAGTCCTAAAAAAAAAAGGTCTGAAAAACTTGGCTTATACTCGAGTATATACGGTAAGTGCTGTAGTTCCCGACACTACAATTATAGTTCTGGCTACCCGGCCAACACATGCTAGAGTGTAAAAACTTCCAACTGTTTTAGTAATAAAACCAGTAAATAAACTTCACATTTGGTGGAGCTAAACATCTCTAATCTGTATCACTTCTATGTACCGTGCTCTACTCAGCTTGGGCAAACAGCTTTTACCTGACCTATAAAAAAAGGATAATTAATCTTCTCAGAACAAAGCTAGACTTGGCACAATGTTTGTAGTGGCAATGTGGAATTGCCTCATTTATCATCATTATTACCTGAACTGGAACCAGACCAGCAGACCCGTAGAACCAGAATTATGCTCTATTATAGTGGGTAAAGAAAATAACCCACCCCCCTTTAAAATAATCACATTTTGTTGCTTTGCAGCCTGAAATGAACACAGATACCGTTTTTGTTTTATTCAGCTGTATTTACTCATTGCAACATATAACATCTAAGTGAAAGATATAACACCAACATGTCATAAAAAAATAGATGGCACACAAAGGCAGTTTACTTCCAGCTGGAATCATCTGTGGTCATTTTGATTAGCTCAGCATAAAAAGAGCTTTCCTGGAGCATTTCAGTCCCCGGTAGTGCAACTGAAGCAAACAATCAACTATGGGTGGCAAGGCATTGTTAAAAGATCTGAAGCCACGTGGAAAGGTGTGATGTCAGATTAGACTAAAATTAAATTATTTGGCCTCAACACCAAACATATATATCTGGCAGAAATCCAATACAGCTCACCATATATAAAAAAAAAAAAAAAAAAAAAACTTTCCCACAGTAAAACATGGAGGTGGTAATATCTTGTTATTGGGGGGGGGGGGGGGGGGCATTCTAAGCAGGGACAAGCGCACTTGTCAGGATAGAAGGGAAAATTAATGGGGGCAAAATACTGTCCAATTTTTGAGGAAAATCTGTTGCCTTCTGCCAGAAAGTTGTCAATGGGAAGGTGGTTTAACTTCTAACATGACAATGACCCAAAGCACACAGCAAAAATTACTACACAGTAGTTGAAAGAGAAAGGCTCCATTCAGACCTAGGCGTACGCTATTGCGGCGACAAATCAATAGGCGTTTTGTCCCCGCGATTTGCGGCGACAAAACGCCTATTGATTTTTTGCAGAAGAGGTGAATTAACATTGCCTGCTATGCCCGTACGCCCGATACGCCTGAAAAAAAGGGTCCGGGACTTGTTTGAGCTTCAGGCGTACGGGCGTTTGGGCGTTCGGCGTGGAGATGTGAACCATCTCCATAGCCGACAATGTTAATTCGCCCCTCCAGCGTATCTATTGCTGCTTCAGCGTCAGGCGTAGGGCGACAAAACGCCTAGGTCTGAATGGAGCTAAAAAGGTGAATGTCCTTGCATGGCCTAGTCAGAGCCAAGACTTAAACCCCATTGAAAATCTATGGAATGATTTGAAGACTGCAGTCCACAAACGGTTACTATTAAATTTAACTGAACTTGAGCAGTTCTGAAAACAAGAGTGGGCAAATATTGCAAAGCCTAGATGTGCAACGTTAGTAGAGCCATATCCCAACAGACTAAAGGCTGTAATTAAAGCAAAAGGTGGTTCAACAAAATACTGACACAAGAGAGTTATCCTTTTTCCAACTCAGTGATTCTGTTTTTAATTTTTTTTTTTTTTTTTCTGTTCATGTTATACCTCTAACTTGGATGTTATAAGTTGCACTGAGTAAATGTAGCTGGATATAACAAAAACTGTGTTTGTCTTCATTTCAGGCTGCAAGACAACAAAATGTGATTATTTTAAAAGGGGTGATTCTTTTCTATACCCATTGTAAGTACTGGGAAACAGAAGTGCCTATAAACCCATAACATGACTCATTCTAGCTGTAAGATAAATAGGAAAGAAATAGGAAAGTAACATATAGGGGTCACAAAGAGAAAGTTTATTGGTTTTCTTCAGGTGTTAAATTAGCACTCCTTATTTAACGCTAGCAAACATGGTATTGACGAAAGCTATAATCGTTATTTAACATAGTCGTTATGGTTTTCAACTGACTCTTTATCCAATCGTTATGCTAACTACTCAGACGTTATTATTAAGATTTGGGACGTTAAAATAACTCTTAAGATCGTTAAATAATGCTGGAGAGATGCATTCTGGGAGCAGAAGGGGAGGAGAACAGCTGCATGTGGAAAAGAGCAGATACAGAGAGAGAGAGAGAGAGAGAGAGAGAGAGAGAGAGAGAGAGAGAGAGAGAGACACAAGCAAGACACATGGAGATTGAGCATGTGATGTGCAAAACTTCTAGTGTGTGCTTTTCTAAAGCCATGTGTATTTCCTCATACAGAGAATAAATCATGGGAG
Source organism: Rana kukunoris (assembly GCA_029574335.1). Classification (NCBI taxonomy): domain Eukaryota; kingdom Metazoa; phylum Chordata; class Amphibia; order Anura; family Ranidae; genus Rana; species Rana kukunoris. Next base: position 500,510,856 of record CM056050.1, on the reverse strand, counting down.
ATGATAATCGGAATTTAGCTATCACTAGTGTTGCTCACGAATATTGCATATTCGAGTATTCGCGAATAACTCGAATATCGCGGCGAATATTCGCTATTTCGAATATTCGTATTTTTTCAAATTTCGCAATCAATTTCGCAATCAATTTCGCATTCTCACTATTTGTAAATATCGAATATTCGTGATATTTTATCCAAAAAAAAATAGCGAAATTTCGCAATCATTTTCGCTTTCGCATATGCGAAATTTCGCATATGCGAAATTTCGCTATTTTTTTTTATAAAATACAGCGAATATTCGTAAATATCGAATATTCGTGATATTTTATCCAAAAAAAAAAATAGCGAAATTTCGCATTGGCGAAATTTCGCAATTTATTTATTTTTTTAATAAAATATCACGAATATTCGATATTAACGAATATTCGCGAATATTCTTCGAAATAATCGCGAAATCGAATATGACGTATTCCGCTCATCACTTGCTATCACCTGGGTTTCAGAAAAGTCATCCAAAATAGTATGTGAACAGAATACACGTTTATAAATCTGAACAAATTCTAACATGTTCTTCTTCGCCTCTGGATAATTTTAAGTTCAAATAGAGCACGGTTCTATCTTGCCCAACACTACTAAAAACTTCACTACACTACAAAAATCGCCAAAAGCTTCCTCTAACAACAAAATATCGCCTGGGAAATGTCATAACGCCACCCTGAGGGAGGTGTTAATTTAACGATTGCTTAACGATCGATAACTGTCAAAAAAATCTTTGTGAATTGCACTTCTGTACATATTTAACGATTTGACTCTTTAAAATAACGATTTGACTCTTTAAAAAGGATCCACACCTTAAAATATCGGTTCAGTGTACTGAAACGTTATTTGATGATTTTTCAAAGCGTTGAATCGTTTAGTGAATTGAACTAGCTTCAATAACGTGCTAAATCATTAAAATAACGACCGAAATCGGGAAAAAAAGCTTTGTGAATTGACCCCATAATCTAGTTTTTCAATGTTTTGCCCACAATCTCTTCCATGCTTGAAGGGGCTTGGTGTCGATTTAATTTTAGCCAAGGGACCAGTTTTACTTGGTTCTGCCACTGATAGAATTTTTTTTTTTACTGTGCTGCTGTAATGGCATGATCAGAACATTTAATTACAGAAGGGAGCAAGACAATGGCAATTTATGGGACATTGTAGCATGTCATGATTCCCATTAAGCCCAGTTCTATTTCAGGAGTTGTTTACACAGCAGCCACAGACTTAACTTTAAATATGCCTGAATGTCCTAGGCATAAAAAAGAAAATTGTTCCATCTTCAAATAGGATTCACTTCAAAAGACAGCTTACAATGGTAAAGACTTTGAAGTAATTCTGAACAATGTATACAAAGAAAATAGCACATAGGGAAGATAAAATAGATGATTTTAAATGCAACGTTATATCAAACCATTTAACAAATATTGGAGAAACAGCCATAAATGTGCTATGACGTGGTCAAAGACGTCAACACTATCATATCAAATTAAAAAAAGCCCTTTTATTAAACTATTTAAATTCATCAAAAATAGCACTTTACAGGTCAGTTATTCATTAGCTTTGCAGTTATCAAATTATCATATAGAGAGCTTTCACTGCCTTTGGTCAGCAGAGTGAAGTTATCCACAGATACAAGGTAACATTTTTATTATTTCCTTCACCACAGACATTTCAACACAACTGAGAAAACCATAAATTCTGCTGCAAGATAAATAAGCATTAGGGGACAGTTAATATTTATGGTCACCATAATTGTACTGCAAATAATTAAAAACTGGACTGGATGGCTTTTGCTGCATCTTACTATAAGAAATTATCTGACTGACTAACTTCTTCTGCTGGAGGTCTTCAATGTAATTAGAAAATATGGCTCCTTTGGTCCATAGTCCTTGAAGACATCTATATGCATGATTCCTAAACTTAAACATTTTTCAACGTGTTCTCCATGCAGCCTTTACTTTTTTATTGGGGGCTTGCTAATTTATTTATTTAAAAAGTAGGGTGCCGCATCCCAGTGATTTGATCTCCTCTGTTTTCCAGGTAGATGGAAAGGCTGCCTACCCGTGCCCTATGGTATCCCTACTTCAACAGAACTTTGAGTTGAACTTCCTACAAACACTGATATCTTGGCATTCATGTAAACAGCTATGATTTGTTCTATGCAGCCATATATCCTACTAATTTAGGTATATTGAAAGCTCTTATGCTGGCATGGACCGAATGTAATATTTTCCTTCTTTAGCGTCCTTCTAATACGAGTTCCATCATGTTTTTAGAAGTCTACAGTCTCAAGTCAGACATCTGATTTGGGTAAATCAAAACCTTTAGATTCCCTAACCAAGAAAGACTGGATGGCAGGTAGTTGTGGGACCCAAACTTCTCACATACTCAGAGTTAAGCCTGGTACACACAGGTCAATTATTGTCACGTATTGGCCAGTTCAACAGAAACAAGCCAACATTTGGCTCGTGTGCATGGCAGCCGGTTCGGCAGAAGCCGGTCGAATGTCCTTCAACAGAAGCCGGCCAAATGTCCAGCTTCTTTTGAGGGGACATGCCCAAAGAACATCTGTGGATCGCTATCCTATCAGCACTCCAAGCCAAAGGGGGGGGGAGCAGTCCCCTTGTCAGAACACAAGATCTCAGTGGGGAGATTGCTGTAATAATATCGGACAGTACAGCAAGCTCCTCAGTTTTTTTTTCATTCAACCCGCTGGGTTGAAAAAAAAAAAAACTGATAGTGTGTACCTAGTATTAGGGGCTCCAGGGTGTGTCTTCTAAGGAGAAAATAAGCTAATTCTACATTTTATATGGTGACCAGCCCCCACCAATTGTGCAGCTGTACATGATTCCTTTTGTGTGAAATAACTGGAGCTCAAGGCTCCTTACTGCACTTCAGGAGGCAAAGTGTGCTGCAAAAGAGCAGCAGAAGTGTTTATAGACACAAAAGTTTAGTTGGTGTCTATGCTGAAACAGAGGGTCTATGTGGACCAAAGAGCCATAAAGCCGTGTTTTGTTTCCTGTTCCATGTGATGCTGAAACACTTGCAAGGGAAGCCTAGTGCTAATAAAGGGATTTTTAAATACAGCTTACCTGTAAAATCCTTTTCTTGGAGTACATCACGGGACACAGAGCGGCATATTCATTACTATATGGGTTATATGGAGTACCTTCAGGTGTGGACACTGGCAATCTCAAACAGGAAGTCCCCTCCCTATATAACCCCCTCCCCTAGAGGGAGTCCCTCAGTTTTGTAGCAAGCAGTGTGCCTCCCAAAATGGTCACCCAAAAGAGGGGTGGGAGCTCTGTGTCCCGTGATGTACTCCAAGAAAAGGATTTTACAGGTAAGCTGTATTTAAAAATCCCTTTTTCTTTCTCGTACATCACGGGACACAGAGCGGCATATTCATTACTATATGGGATGTCCGAAAGCAATGCTTTAATGAGGGGAGGGAGACATCTTCCAAAGAAGGATTTAATTTTAGAGGTATACTCAGATACTAGTAAATCCAACTTAAACGAGAAATGTAAATCTCAAATCAAATCAAGGGAGCCCCCTCAGATCCTGAGGAGCTTGAATCGCGGCCTGTAGTACTGACTGCCCAAAGGCTGTATCCGCATTCCTTCTTACGTCCACTTGATAAAATTTTGTAAACGTGTGGACTGATGACTACGTTGCTGCCTTGCATATTCGAGCCATAGAGATCTGATGATGTGCTGCCCAGGAGGTGCCCCTGGCCCTGGTAGAATGGGCCTTTACCGACAAAGGAGGAGGCACCTCTTCAAACCGCAGGCCCGAACAATTAATTGTTTAATCCATCTTGCGATGGTGGATCAAGCGGCTGCCTGACCCATCTTGGGCCCTTCCGGTAAAACGAACACCACATCTGTTTTCCGAACCTTCTCTGTAGCTTTAAGATAGGCCCTTACGGCCCTGACAATATCCAACGTATGCAGCAACCCCTCCTTTCTAGAGGTGGGTTTTGGAAGAAGGATGGAAGTACCACATCCTGGTTCAGGTGGAAAACTGGATATAACCTTTGGTAGAAAGGAAGGATGAGGACGGAACCCCGCCCTATCCTTATGCAAAATGAGATATGGTTCCTTACAAGATAAGGCTGCCAATTCCGATACTCTCCTGGCCGAAACTATGGTGATCAGAAATACCGACTTTCTAGTCAGTAAAATCAAGGTACCTCAGCCAACGGCTCAAGAGGTTGTTTCTGTAGGGATGACAGAACAAGATTTAAGTCCCATGGACAAAGTGGTGACTTGACAGGAGGATTAATACGCAAGACCCCCTGTAAGAAGGTCTTTACCAGCGAGTGGGTGGCCAGCGGCCTCTGAAACCACACTGACAGAGCTGAGATCTGTCCCTTGATTGTGCTTAGTGCCAGGCCTTTATCCACTCCTAGCTGGAGAAAACGTAACACCCTATCAATAGTATATTTGCGGGAATTCCATCTTTTGGATTCACACCAGCCTACGTAGTTCCTCCACACCCTGTAATAAATCACCCTGGAGACCGGCTTTCTAGCCCTAATCAGGGTAGGGATTACCTGCCTAGACAGACCTCTACCCCTGAGAATCAGGGATTCAGCCTCCAGGCCGTCAAATTTAGACGCCGTAATGTAGGGTGGAGGATCGGGCCTTGTGAGAGTAGGTCTGGTTGTAGAGGAAGAGTCCAAGGGTCTCCCACTGCCATCTTCAGGACTAGTGAGTACCAAGTCCTCCGGGGCCAAGCCGGAGCTACTAAAATGACTGGCTTGTGCTCCACTCTGATCTTGCGCAACAGGCGAGGGAGTAACTGTAGCGGAGGGAATGCATATAGAAGTTTGAATTGATGCCAAGGGCAAACCAACGCATCGGTTCCGCAGGCCATAGGATCCCTCGTTCGAGACACGAACCTGTCTAGTTTCTTGTTGAACCTGGATGCCATTATATCTACGTCTGGCATTCCCCACCTCTGGCAGATTGTCTGAAAGACCTGGGGATGCAGAGACCACTCCCCTGGCGACAGACTCTGGCGACTTAAGAAGTCTGCCTGCAGGTTGTCCACTCCGGGAATGAATATCGCCGAAATGCAGGGTACATGAACCTCTGCCCACTGAAAAATCAAGCTCACCTCCCTCTGAGCGGCCCGACTCCTGGTTCCCCCTTGGTGGTTTATGTATGCCACCGCCGTGGCCTTGTCTGACTGGATTCTCACCGGGAACCCCTTTAATCTGGAGGTCCATGCCAGAAGGGCTAGGCGAGCAGCTCTGATCTCCCAGATATTGATGGGGAGCTGCCTCTCTGCTTTCACCCCAGTTCCCTGGCGATAGGACCCCTCGAAGACCGCCCCCCCCAGCCTGCCAGGCTGGCGTCTGTGGTAACTACCTTCCAGACAACAGGGCTGAAGGATTTTCCCTTTAGAAGATTCTGGGGGTTCAACCACCAGGCCAGGCTTTGTCGGACCCTTGATGATAGCGTCAAAGGGGACTCTAAGGCATGTGCCCTTTTGCCCCAGGCTGCTAGAATGGCTGCCTGTAGGACGCGAGTGTGGATCTGAGCGTATGGTACTGCCTCGAACGTGGCCACTAGCTTGCCTAGTAATCGCATACACAGGCGAATAGTTGGTTTTTTCTTGTTTAGAACCAACTGAACCAGCCCCTTGATAGCCTCGATCTTTACCAGGGGCAGGAACACTCTTTGCTGTTCTGTGTCTCACCTCATGCCGAGGTATTCCAACTGCTTTGTAGGCTGGAACGCTGACTTTCCCCGGTTTAGGACCCAGCTGAATTCTTCGAGGTACCGAACCGTGAGGTTTACTGCCTTTTGCAGACCCGGTCGTGAGTGATCTATGATTAAAAGGTCGTCCAAGTATGCTAGGACTGTGACCCCCTTGGATCCTTAAATTGGCCAGAACTGGGGCTAGGATCTTCGTGAATACTCGGGGGGCCGTGGCCAGCCCGAAGGGGAGCGCCCTGAATTGGAAGTGTCGCTGCCCCACCGCGAAGCGTAAAAATCTTTGATGCGACTGAAAGATTGGTACATGAAGGTAAGCATCCTTTATGTCTATGGAGGCCAGAAAATCGTCTTTCTGAAGCGCGGCGGCTGCTGACCGGATGGATTCCATCCGGAAGGAACGAACCTTTAGGTAACCGTTTAACCTCTTTAGGTCCAAGATTGGCCTGACATCGCCGTTGGGCTTTGGTATGACAAAGAGATTGGAATAGAAACCTAGCCCTTGCTCTTGGGCTGGCACCTCTATTATTACGTCCTGGTAGAGCAGGTGATCCAAAGCTGCCAGCAATGATGCCTTCCTTGCTGGATCCCTTGGTAGCCTTGATTCTTGACAATGAGGCGGAGGATACCTTAGAAACTCCAGTCTGTAGCCTGTGGTTACAGATGCCCGGATCCATTTGTCGGGGATCTTGGCTTCCCAAACTTCTGAGAAGAAACGAAGCCTTCCCCCCACCCGCGAGAGTGGGGGCGCCCCTTCATAAGGCAGACTTAGGGGCTGTCTTTGTCGGCTTGCGATACCATGGCCTCTTACCCCCAGGGGCCTGTCCCTGCGATCTACTGTTAACGTTGGATCGTGCAGGCGGCCGTCGATACTGCCTGGAATTTGAGGGCCCCGAGACAGGAAAGAGCTGCCTTTTAAATGTAGGACCCCGGAATGTCTTTTTGACCGGTAAAAGGGTACTCTTGCCATTTGAAATAGTCTGAATATATTTATCCAGATCCTCTCCGAAGAGTCGTCCTCCATGGAAGGGAAACCCTGCCAGAAGCTTTTTGCATGGGGGCTCCGCCGCCCAGTTCTTCAACCATAAGAGCCTTCTCATGTGCACCAAAAATAGTGATAAACGAGAGGCTTGCTGGATGGAATCTTTTATAGCATCTACAGCAAAACACAGAGCTCTGGGAATGTCAGAAAACTCTTCTGCTTGTTGGGTAGGCATGTCCTTTAACATTTCTTTTGTCTGGTCTTTTAACGCCTGACGAACACCAATTGCAGCCACAGCTGGCTGTACCACTGCTCCTGCCGTAGCAAAGGATGCTTTTAAAAGTGTCTCTAACCTTTTACCAACCGGATCTTTAAACATATGTATGTTTTCCACCGGGCAAGTTAGTGATTTATTCACACATGAGATGGCTGCATCCACTATTGGGAGCCTCCACCTCTTGGAGAATCTTTCCTCCATGGGGTAAATGACCGCAAATCTTTTCGGTGGCAGAAAAATCCTGTCCGGCCGTACCCAATCCTGAAAGATCAATTCCTCCAAGAGAGGATGGACCGGAAACACTGCGTTGCTTAACGGAGCTTTCAAAGAGCCCAGAGAGGATACCGGAGGAACCTGAGGCTCTGGCAATGGTAAACTAAATGCCGAGCGGACCATGTCCGTCAAAGACTGTACCCACAGTCTTTCTGTCTGGGAGTCTGAAAATGGTTCCTCAGAGGCAGATCCCTCAATCCCTGAACCCTCTTGGTTCAGGTCTAGTTGATCCTCCTGTGATTCCAATTCCTCCGGAGAGAGAATCTCAGCATCTGAGGATACACCTCTTGGTGATGGGGATCTAACCCGTTTCTTACCAGGAATAGCTCTAGCGATCAATGCTGCTATTCTCTCTTCTAGCCCCCCTAGGGATACGGCTAGCATCTCCTCTGTGATAAACACAGGGCTGGGCTGATCTGGGCCAGCCTCCGCACCAGATCCCCCTAATGGCTCATCCAAGGCACCCTTTATGTTAATAAGTTGCGGGGAAAGTATCGGCATATCATCAGAATCAGAAGGGGAACCCCTTTGTTTTTTTGGTCTTTTTTGTACCCTTTGACCCCGAGCCTTTGGAAACCATAATACAAAATCGAGGAACTCCGCCCACACAACAGACTGTAGTGGCCAGGAGTACAAAACCAGAGTTTAGGGGACAATAGATCACTAATGCCCAAAAACTGATGGGATCTCGTATGTTTTTCTCTTTTTTTTTTTTTCTAAATATATATTATATATATTTTCTTTTTTAGAAACATACAGTGACCCCAAACTTAGTTTGCCAGCCTCCAACCTGTATGCAAAAAGGGGGATTTCTTGGCTTAACAAAAAAGGCATTGGAACAAAGTCCAGCATGTACTACCCCTCTTCCGCCACCGGGAGTCACTGTTCTGCCGCTCTGCGTCCTCTCCTTCTGAAATCAGCCTCAGACTGAGCACTGAAATTGCCTGCTGATCTATAACAGCACAAGGCGCGCCCCTGTATGACGCCGCAGGCACGCCCCCCCCCCCCGCCCTCCTGTCTGAACGGCGCGAAAAACGTCTATAAGACGTGCGCGCGCATGCCGGAACAGGAGGAACATGGAGGAGCCGCGCTGCTGGAGACCCAGGACTGCAGAAACAGGCGGCAGATTCAAACCCCCGGCCAGGTAGGACTCCAAAAGGCCCCTAGGGATCCTTACTAGTCCTAGGAAGAAAGCAGCAGGTTAGCTAGCAACACATTCTTAGACAGGGGAACCTAGTGATGGGGGAAAAAGGTGTCATCCTGTCTCTCTTAGACATAGTGAGCAAGGTTGCCCATGCAGAGCATACTTAGGCTGTCCCCCCTTTTAGGTTACCCCGGAGAGCCTGCTGTCGAACCAAGTCCCGCAGGCTCCCCCTTACCTGCTCCATGCTGCAGGATGTTTGTCCAGCAAACTGATCCAATCTTCTCCCATCTCCGTGGGTAGCGTAGTAGACCTTCAGGCCCTGGGGTCCTATGAAGGTACCCACTGTACTGGACCTATATAGCACCCTGGCAAACAGGAACTTATGGTTTTTACAAACTCCAAGTCCTGGGCCCAGGGTCCAGCCCTCCAAAGAGGAGCATTATAGGCAAAACCCCACGGTTTGGGGCCCGGGTACTGTCCACTTTGGCACTGAGGCTCCTTGGACAGATCCGGTTAGCCCGCCCTTAATCCCAAGGATGTGGAGCAAAGCTATTCCGTGACCAACACCTAAGACACTGGCGAAAAAACTGAGGGACTCCCTCTAGGGGAGGGGGTTATATAGGGAGGGGACTTCCTGTTTGAGATTGCCAGTGTCCACACCTGAAGGTACTCCATATAACCCATATAGTAATGAATATGCCGCTCTGTGTCCCGTGATGTACGAGAAAGAAAAACATTTTTCTCTTGAATAAAAACTTTAGCCTTGAAATACTTGGAGACATGCAAAGGGCAGAAAGCCAGACAGACTTTTACAGGGATATCCCTGGTGGGTTCAAATGGTGGTTCCTGCAAGGCAGAGAAAACCAAATTAAGGTCCCAGTGAACCAATGGGTGCTGCAAAGGGGGCCTGATACAAGAAACACCTTGAATACAAGTTTTTAAAAAGATGTATAAGGTGGAAACCTGCCCTTTCAAGTTACTGAGAGCTAGCTTCTGCTTAAGGGCCCTTTCACACGTCCGCCTCCGCTCCTCCGTTTTTACAAGTCAGTAAACGGACTTGTAATGGTTCCCTATGGGATTGCGTCCGTTAGCGGATGATGTATCCGCTAACGTCTGCAAAGGTCCGCGTTCGCCTGGATCCGGTTTTTCGGACGGAAGAAAACCCTATTTTTCTTCCATCTTGCGGAACGGATCGGATGAAGACGGACAAACGGTCCGTTTTCATCCGATTCCCCATAGGGGAGAGCGGAGGAAAGACAGGGCGGTCCCTGCACAGTGTGCGGGGACCGCCCTGTCCGCCGACAGCTGAGCGGAGACCCCCCGCTGAGCTGACGGACACACACGGAGCGGACCGAAAAACGGTCCGCTCCGTGTGAAAGGACCCTTAGACCTGTTTCTGGGAAGACCAGATTCTGAGAGTAATCTGTGGGTAGGAATTGACTACTCTCACAGTAGGTTTAGGAAGGATTTCCAGGTATGACATAAAAATCTTCCTGGAAGTAGTTTTTCTTTTGCTTTTAGCAGACTCAGAAATCCATCTATCTTTTAAGACCTGTGTTTTAACAGTCATGACAGAGGCTGAACCAGGACCTCTGGGGGTAGCATACCTGGCCTGGGGTCATCTGCAAAAAGTCTGAGTATGTCTGTACCAGGTTCTTCTGGGCCAATTTGGTGTTGGAAGAATCAACGTCTTGCTCTATTATGTGGAGCAGGCAAGGTAGAATGCTCAGTGAAGGTAAAGGGATAAATAAGCCTAAACTGAGACCAGGGGATAACTAGACCATCAGAGGTCAGAGATAGAGGATCACTAGTTATGGATAAAAAACAGAGGGAGTTTGTTGTTTATCTGGAGGCCAGGATGTCCCCCATTTTTTGGCATATTGGACTGAACACATTTTGGATGAATAGACTTTCCCCTGGTTCAAGCAGTAACAGCTGAGCTAACCCACATGTCAGTTGGGATGTGGACCACAGAAATTGCTCCCCGTGCCCCCTTGATGATTCATATACTGTATATGCCACTGTGGTGGCATTGTCTGACTGCACCTAAATTGGGTGTCCCTTTTGAAGAAGGAAGTCCAGTGCTGGAGAGACCGCCTGAGAGCTCTAAGATGTTTATGGGAATGGAATTTATTTTGTATTTTAGTTGTTAAGCTTTTTTTTGGGGATCTTGGTTGTTGAGCATATTTATTTTGGATCTCAGTTTTTGAGCATGAGCTCTTAGCCCTGGTTCACACTGGGCTGCGGGAGTGAAGCAGTGCGAGTTCAGCTGAACTCGCACGATTTCACTCCCGCCCGGCAGTCCCGATTTCAGCCGCGATTTCAGAGACATCTGTGCAGGTTTCTGCACAGATGTCAATGTAAATCGCAGGCTGAAATCGCAAAAAGTAGTACAGAGACTACTTTTTGAAATCGGTGCAATGCCGCAGATGCAGCGTCGCACCGATTAGGACGGTGCCATTGCCGTCAATTTGAGGCAAAATCTGCCGTTTTGACATGCCAAATCGCATCTCAAAACGCACCAGTGTGAACCAGGGCTTAGAGAGGGAAGTAAGGGAGGTGAATCCTTCAGAAAGGTCATCTAGATAGTCTGTCACCTGCATGCCCTGGGTTCTGAGAAGGGCAAGCAAGGGTGACAAGATCTTTGTGAACACCATGGGAGCAGAAGATAGGCTCAAAGGCAGTGTGAAAAACTGAAAACGGTCATCTGCTACTGCAAAGCTTAAAAACTGCTGATGGGGTGGGTAAATGGGAACATGTAGGTAAGAACCTTGTATATCTATGGATGCCATGAGTTCCCATTGTTTCAGGGGTAATTACTGACTTTGCAGTTTCAATACGAAAAACTTTGGAATGTGAAGGAATTTGTTGAGGGATTTTAAGTCCAGGATAGGATGGATACCTCCCATTGAGTTTTGGCACCGTGAACAGGTTTAAGTAGAATCCCTTTAACCTGTCCTGTGGCTGTGTCAATACTGGTACAACTTCCTGTAAGGGCCTTTTGCAAATCTGACTGTCCATTGACAGTTTTTGGTTGATTTGAAAGTAAGGTGGTACAATGTTTAATTCTATTTTGTGCTCTTTGGGTACCAGAAGGATGCGAACCGTAATAGATGTCTGCCCATTGTTAGGAGTGAGGGTGTCTCTTCATTGTGGAGAGGGCTTGGTGGTTTTTGCTGGCCAAGCCTTGTGCCAAAGGAAAGGCTTGACCTTAGGTTTTGAAGTTGAAGCAACTAGTTTGCAGTTCTACACAGATAGCGGCAGGTTCAGTCACGTACAGTATATACACAGGACGGAGTCTCTTCTTGGTTCGGGTCATGCAGCGTGCTCCTCCTGGGTCCTTTGTGTCCCAAGTACGTCTCTCCCCACATTACTGTTATCAGCCTTTTCATTACACTAATTACCCCCCCCCCCCCAATTATAATACTTAGTTCCCCCACATTACTTTCTTCAACATCCTCCCCCTTATTGTTCTCACCACCCCTATTATAGTACTCAGTTCCAGCACATTACTTTCCTCATTCCCCCACCTACCCCCCTTTACACTAAATGTACTCAGTCCCCTTTCACATCTCCCCCTTCTGGCTATTTCAACTGCCTGGTTCATTCCTTCTGTGTCGTCAGCTTGGTCAAACATATCTGGAGATTCTCTGATTTGTTCATGTTAAAGACTTACCCGGCTGATGTCTTTTCTGGTTCCTGATCCTGTCTGCTGCCTCCGACTACACTGACCTTTGGCATGTTCTGACTGTTAGCTTTGGCTACCAAACCCTGGCTATGTTTTGACTACCCTTACTGATTGTACCATTTTTACCATTATAATTAATATTCTTACTGCATTTTCTGCCTCCATCTGATTCATGGTTCCTGAGCCTAGGGCTAGAAGACCCTTGGTCTTGGATACAAACAGAGGAAGTTTGCTGTTGAATCTAGACTAGAAAGTTTACATCCGGGTCCTCCATTTCTGACATCAGTTTATTGGTGTCTGGGTAAAGCCTCCATTCCTCTTGATCCAGGAGGTGGGAGCTAAGATATTACACTGTGCAGTTTTCCCACTGCTGGGATATGGCAGAGATCACTGGACCGCGATCGCCCATCCACATGATTATCTGGCCTGTTTCTTTCAAGGCTGGATGACTCCTTGATGGTTGATATAGGCCACAGCCATAAAATTGTCTAACTGCACCTGATCGCATATCCTTGCAAAAAGGGGGTTCAAAGTTGTAGAGCTATCTGAACTGCTCTGAGCTCCAGGATAGAGATGAGCTTGGCTTCCATAGGTGATCATGTTCCATGGATCATGAGGTACTGCAACACTCCTCAGCCTGAAAGACTGGCATCTTTTAGCACTTTCCAGTGATAGCAATGCATCCCTATTGTTGGGGCTGAGCTTAAATGCCACAATGGCTCAGGAAATTCAATCAATTCAAATCTGACAGTCCTTGGTTGAAGAAAGAAGTGAAGGGTAGAGTTTTAACTGTTTTTTACCCCTTTAAAACCACCAATTGAGCCCACAGGCCTCAAATGTCTGAGACCCAGACAGAGTATAAGACATTCCCACACTCTAAAGCCCCGTACACACGGTCGGACATCCAACAAAATTTCCCTTGGATTTTTGTCCTAATTGATTTGTCCAATCACACCCATAGCATACACACGCTCGGACTTTTCTGCAAACTTTTCTAAAACTTTTCCATCATCACGTGGTTTTTCTGCTCTTTACTGCCACCCTTTGGTTAACTTCTGCTATTGTTGGTTGATTTTAACATTGGTTCTGAGCATGGGCATTTGTAATTTGTCCAAAAGTCCGATGGTTTGCTGTACACACGATCGGACTTTGCACCATCGGACTTTTGTTGCCTGAAAGTTGGTCCGTTCGCAGACCCAACTTTTTGTCCGATGAAAGCCAAAAAAGTTGGTCCGATGGAACGTACACATGGTCGGACAAATGCGAAAAGTGTCGGATTTTGATGTTGGTTGGGCAAAAGTCCGACCGTGTGTACGGGGCTTTACTGAGGGAATCATTCAGTTGGAAAATAGGCTTTGGGGAACACTGTTGGGCTTTGTGGCCCAAACCTTGCTCCAAAAGGAAGGGCTGAACCTTGTTTTTGAAGTTGAAGCCTGAGTGGTGTGGTTAGGTGCTCTGCATTTCTAGGTAGAAAGAAGCTCCTTAGGAAGGAATTTTAGGGTTCCTCTGCTGGGGGAGTTAAGCCTTACCTCCTGTGACATATTTAAGGAATCAGTCAAGTGCCTCTCCAAATGGATGTCTTCATGGAATAAGAACTTTTTGCAAGCAACTTCAGCTGTCCAGGCTTTTATCCACTAGGTGATTAGAACTGTTCCAGAAATCTGTGAGGGGTGAGTGGCCAAACTGCAGTGAGAAAATCTTAAAGCAGCAATAAATACCAGGAGTGTGTTATGTGCAGAACGCTTTATTTTTATTTTTTTGGGGGTTCCCTATATATTGCATAGTTCAGGGATGCACTGCATACTAAGTGCAGGAGTGCACTACGTACAGAGTGCAGGGGGTATGCTGTGTAGAGTTGAGGGCAGGAAACAACTTTTGCATTTACCTCCTATACAGTCTCAATGTTTCTATCATTCCCTTCAGTGTCTGCATCATTTAGGGCAGGCTTTAGGCCAATATTCATTACTTACTGGGACGGCCCAGAGCAATAGCCTTGAGGGGAGGGAGACACCCTGCCAAACAATAGCCATTAGAACTTATACGGCAGTCCGCAGTACACTGCGGCCAAAAGTCGAACCCTCAGCTGCACGTAACATCCACTCGATTACATTTTGTGACCATATGCACTGAAGACCAGGTGGCAGCCTTACAAATCTGAGTCACAGATACCTGATGGCAAAAAGCCCAGGAGGTTCCTACACCCCTGGTAGAATGTGCCCTCACCGTAAAGGGTAGAGCTTTATGTTTCAGACCATAGGCCTAAATAACCAATTGACAGGGTCCTTTTGGTTAAAAAAAAAAAAAGTCTGATCCTCGGATGTCTGCAGATCTAGACAAACTTTTTTTATTTTTTTTCAACAGGGGAAAACAAACTTTGACTGCCCGGATAACGTCCAAATACTGCAGTCGTCTCCCTTCCACCGAATGAGGCTGAGAGAAAAAGAAGGCAAAATATTGTCCTGATTTAAATGAAAGGCTGACACCACTTTTGGCAAAAAGGATGGAACAGGTCATAACATGACTGTCGTGGTGAAGGATCAAGTACAGTTCCCTGCATGAAAGGTAACTCTGACACCCTCCTAGCCGAGGTGATAGCCATCATAAAGGCTAGCTTGCGTGACAGCAGTCAAATGGGATTTCCTTAAAAGGTTTAAATGGTTGTTTCTGTAACACAGACAGTACCAAGTTCAAGTCTCAAAGACACATAGGTGACCGAAGCAAACGAGTTTCCCCGTGCATAAAGGTTCGGACCAGTGAATGGGAGGCTAAAGGCCTTTGGAAGAATACTGATAAGGCCGAAACTTGACCTCTGATTATACTCAAAGCCAAATTTGAATTCTACAGCTGACTGTAGAAAAGAAAGAACTCTCTCAATCACGTATTTCCGAGGATGACGTTTTTTGGCTTCACACCAAGCAATACAAGTCTTCCAGACCTTATGATAGATCTTAGATGGTTAGATATACACCATGAAACCATACACGAGTGTATAGTGGAAGACGGACTTTATAGGCGTAGTACAGTTAAAAATAGATTATTTATTACATACAAAAGAATACATGGTAGATGAGACAAACAAAATATATAGTAATTAAAACATAAACTGTCACAGAAAGTGGCAGTTGATTAGCATGTATCAGAGTGAGACAGACCACTAGAAAATATTTGTACATATATATATACAAGGTAACCAAAATGTAGGTATTTCACATCTACTGAGGTTATGTAGAATTTTGGAAACCGGTACAGTTTCTATAGGTGGGGTGTCGCACGATGGTTAGCCCAACAATGTTTCGCGTTTTTGACGCTACTTCTGGAGCTTTTTAACACAGATATTGGGTGAGTGGTGGAATGTATATATAAAATATGACCGAGAAAGATTTTTCAAGGGCAGAGGTCGAGAAAAGGATGCAAGTACTTTTTCACAGCACGTTCAGAACAGAGTGGTTATAGTAGACTTCTTAGTCCATACTGCATTGTCGCATTGGCGGTCCAGAGTGGCTATTAAAGGCGGCCTAGCGTTTGCTTTACAGGGCAAGTCCATCCAAACGGATCACGGATAAACAGGGATCAGCCAAATCTCCCAAGGGGAATTCACCACTATAGGAGAATAATCTTGCTGGAAGTACCCTAAAATAGGCCCTCTGCCCGTGGTGACATGGAAAGTAAATGAACAGCTTCCTAGTGACAGCTTTTCTAGCATTCACTAAGGTAGACACCACTGGTCCCGAGATGCCACGGTCCTTCAATAGCCATGCCATCAAATCTAAAGACTGTAAATTGGGGTGGAATATATGACCTTGAGACAGTAGATTGGGACGTGTCCATGGCCCGTTTATTGTCAGTCTCAGACCTTCTGGGCCAGGCTGATGCCACCAGAATGGCTGGAACTCCAAATCCTGCGCAACAAATGTGGAAGGAGAGGGGCTAGAGGGAAAGCATAAACCAGGGAGTATTGCTACATGAAACTACCAGAACATCTCCTCTCCCGGGATAGAATTGGCACAAGTCCCTCTGCCCCAGGCTAGTATGTAGTTCACCTTCTTTCAGAGCTGAACAACTCCCGATACCACCTTGGTGGCTTATATAGGCCACTGCAGTGGCATTGTCAGACTGAATCCTGATAGGGCAGTAATTCCGGGGAGTTGATGGGCAGGGTCTGTTCTGTCCTTGACAATTTCCCCTGAGCTGTCAGCCCTTCTAGAGTTGCTACACAGCCTGAGAGACTGGCATCTGTAGTCAGTACTCTACCAGTTACAGGGAAGAATCTTCCCTTTCGCAAGTTCTAATCCTGCAACCACCAATTAAGGCTTAAGTGTGTCCGAGAAAACAAGAACATTGGATAATCCAGGGCTTGTCATCTTATGTTCCAAGCCAACAAGAGGTCTTGTTCTAGAGACCTGGAATGCAGCTGGGCATAGGGCACCGACTCGACAGAGGATATCATCAATACTAGAAGACTCATACAGAGCCAAATGGAGGGTTATCTGGTGCCCCTTATCTGACACACCTGATTTTGCAGGGTACAGATCCCTGCGGGTGGCAAGAATATGTTTGCTTGGACCGTATCTAGGATCAGACGTAAATACTTTAGACTTTGAGCTGGTCTCAATTTGACCTTTCAGTATTTATGATCCGGCCCAAGCTTTCCAAATACTGCACTGTACATGTTATGCTCTGTTCTAGAGCCTGTAGTGAGTGATCTCTGAGCAGGAGGAGGTTGTCTAGATCCCTTGGTCTCTTAGAAGACCCTGTACTGATGCTAGGACCTTTGTAAACACCCTGGGAACTGTAGCAAGTTTAAAGGGTAGAGCCACAAACTGAAAATGATGTTCCTCTACTCCTACAAATCGCAGGAACCTCCGAGGCTGAAAGATAGGTACGTTTAAATACGCGTCCTTTATATATCGATGGCGACTAAAAAGGTCTTCCATGTGGAACAAGGCTACACCTGAGCGGACAAACTCTATCCGAAAGTACTGGATTAATAGTTACTGGTAGATGGATCTTTAGTCCAAAAATAGGCTTTGGGACCCCATTTGTTTTTTAACAGTAAAACAGGTTCGCTCCTTCAGATACAGGAACCTGTACAATCACTCCTTGATGCACTACATGATGTAGTGCCTGAAACAATACGTCTCTTTTTGGCTGAATAGCTGAACTGGTCAAAGAAAAGGAAGCTTTAATAATGAACCCAATTTCTTGTCAACAGGGTCTTTCAAGCCCCGTGCATTATCCACTGGATAGGTTAAGTTCTTGATTAAGGAAGAGACTGCTGCATCTACGGCTGGCATGCTCCAATTCTTAAAGCGGAGGTTCACCCTAAAACAAGTATATACCATTCAATCCAGCATACTGCCGACATGTACAGTATGCAGTTTTTTTTTCGGTTTACATACTGTAGTATAGGTACTCCCCCCTCCGGCTTCCGGGTAGTCAATCCCACAGGACTGGGCGTTCCTATTCGAGACTAAGTGATTGACGTATAACAAAAGCTTCCCCCCAGCGCATAATGCGCGTCACCAGTTTCCAAAAGAACCCAAACTGCAAGTCATTCGGCTTTTTTCGGAAACTGGTGACACGCATTTTGCGCCGGGGGGGGGAAGCTTTTGTCATACGTCACTCACTTAGTCTTGAATAAGACCGCCCAGTCCCACGGGATTCACTACCCGGAAGCCGGGGGGAGGATACCTATACTACAGTATGTAAACCACAAAAAAAAAAAACAGCATACCGTACATGTCGGCAGTATGCTGGATTGAATGGTATATATACTTGTTTTAGGGTGAACCTCTACTTTAATGAACCTTTGATCCTTGGGAGATAAAAGGGAAGATCTCTTAAGAGGAACAAAAATTATGTCTTTATATTCTCAATCAGCATACAGTACTGCCTGTTCCAGCAGGGGGTATAGGGGGAAAGCCTGTGCAGCCTGAAAGGGCATCAGGGATCCCAAGAGGGCTTGGGGGGGGGGGGGGGGGGGGGGGGGGGGGGGGGGGGCTGAACGAACCAGATCAGTTAGTTAGGATGAAAGCCTCTGCGACAGAGGCAGACAACAGTATCTCATTTTATCCAGATTGCTTGGAAGCAGACTCATAGCTCTTCCCCATCCTCAATCCATTCATGCTCCAGACTAGGAGGATCTGTCACGCTTCTTTACCACCCTGCAGGATGGAGACAATCATGCCAGCTATCCTGTGCTCTAACCCAGCTAGGGCTGAGGACAGTTCACCCAGTGATAATGGGTGAAGCCACAGCGTTGACTGCGGGCACAATACCAGAAAAGCGCAGCGGTTTAGATTGCCCGAAAACCTCTGGTCTTTCAGGGAATACAACACTAGAGCTACGACTAGGTTCATCAGGAACATTTGACGACACAGGTGTGCCCTTCCCTGTAGTGTTAACCTCCCTGGCGGTATGATTCTGTCTGGAATTACGTACCAAAAGCGGTACAATTATTTTGCATGGAAATTCTGCGTTTTATACTGTAGGCCTGCAATTTTTAGGAATAACTCGCTTAAATTTGTCCAAACCAGAGTCTAGTAGACATCCCGGGTATGATAAAGTTTGAAACACAAAATCATAAAATTATAATATAATAAATAACTATAAATAATTATAACAAATAATAATGTAATTATAATAAAAATTATTCACTAATGAAATCAAAATCACTGAAATTTGCTCAGTTGCAGAATTGTCGCTGTCATTAGTTTTATTTTTTTATGACGAATTTCCCCACAAATCGCTATCGCTCAATTCTGCAAGTGATTATCATTTATTATCGCTGTTTTCTAGCTGCTCTAAAATCACTTTTGGTTGCTATGGACAATCTAAAAGTACATGCAGGGCACTGGGCAGACCACTAGGGACAGGGGGGGGGGTGTGTACTTTTTACATACAGTACTGTAATCTATAAGATTACAGTATTCTGTATGTAATGTGTTTGTTTACTTTTTTGAATTTGCCGCCGGTCTCCGCCCCCGTGCGCCGTTACGTCGCAGGGAACGGAGATCGGCGGCGCGCGGGCACTGTGTGAGTCGAATGGAGGACGCCACTCGCTCACACAGCGTGGATGCATCGCTGGATCCAGGGACAAGGTGAGTACAGTATACCCCTGCCTGGATCAACAAGTAAGCCAGCGCGCTGCAGGCTCTGCATTCACCCCGAGCATGACTCGGGGGATATCGTTATTTACATAAAAAATCCAACCCGAGTCGCGCTCGGGTTTACCGGCAGGGGGGTTAATCCCACTCCCTTTTTGTGGTTATTAAATGTCTTCAAAAGAGGAGTACCATTTCAGCGCCGGAAGAGTTTAACCCCTTCCTCACCAGAGCATTTTTTTGCAATTTGGTACTGTGTCACTTTAGCAGACAATTGGGCAATGTTGTACTTAAACTAAATTGACATCCATTTTTGCCCACAAATAGAGCTTTCTTTTGGTGGTATTTGATCACCTCTTTTTGCTATAATATTCCCCCCCCCCCCCCCCAAAAATAAATATGTATATTCTATAAAATAGGTTTTCCTCAGTTTAGGCCAATGTGTATTCTTCTACATATTTTTGTTTAAAAAAAACACAACGTTATAGCGTCTACAAAATAGGGAGTAGTTTTATGGCTTTTTTTTTTTTTTTTTTTTTTTTTACTAGTAATGGTGGCGATCTGTAAATTCTATCAGGACTGACATTATGGCAGACAAATCAGACGCCTTTGACACCATTTTGGGACCATTGTCATTTATACAGCAATCAGTGCTATAAAAATGCAGATTACTGTGTAAATGACACTGGCAGGAAAGGGGTTAAACAGTAGGGGGGTGATCAAAAGGTTAAGTGTGTCTTAGGGAGTAACTGTGGGGAGGGGGGGTCTACAACTGACATGACAGCGATCACAGGGAGCAGTAGATCCCTGTCATGCCACTAGGCAGAACAGTAAAATGCTTTGTTTGCCACAGGCACAGTCACAGAGTACGTGGCGAGGACAGATTCAGGATTTGTTTTACAGGTGGAGGCCACCGACTTTCACTCATCTTTTCTGAACCGTTTTTCATTAGTTTTGCATTTGGCTAGGGTCAGGCAATACCTGGACCCTATAGAGCAGGGATGTCAAACTCAATTTCAGCGTGGGCTGCATCAGCATTACGATTGTCCTCAAAAGGGCTGGTTGTACCTGTAAGATTAGATGTCTAGTGCATCCTGTCCCCTTTACATTAGATGTCAAGAGCCACTCCATCAGAAGTTGAGTCCCCCACTTTCCCTTACATCACAGTGCACCCCCCTTCCATCATGCTGCATGCATTGCTTGAAAGCAGAAAGTAAGGGTCTGGAGCTCTCCTGCAAATTCAGGAGAGGTGCAAGGGCTACATGAAATGGCCTGAAGGGCGGTATTTGGCCCACGGGCCTTGTGTTTGACACCTGAGCTTTACAGGGTGCACAGACAGCTCAAGTCCTCCAGGATGGCAAATGCATACATACCTTAGGCGGAAGGTACACAGGGCTGTAGAAGTTCATTAACCCATCAGGGCTAGTATCTGCTCCTTTGTGCAATGAGGAACAGGATGAGCACTGCCAGAGCCCTACAAAATGACTTCCAGCAGGCCACTGGTGTGAATGTCTGACCAATCAGAAAAAGACTGAGGGCCCAATGCTCACTGCCCAGCACCATAGAGCTCAATTGGCATTTTCCATTGAACACCAAAATTGGCAGTTCCATCACTGGCACCCTGTGCTTGTCACAGATAGGCAGGATCAACCTGAGCATGTGACAGACATGAAAAGATCTGGAGACGCTGTGGAGAATGTTATGCTGCCTGTAACATCATTCAGCATAACCAGTTTTGGTGATGGGGCAGGGATAATCTGGGGGAGGCATATCCATGGAGGGACGCACTGACCGCTACAAGCTAGGCAAGGATACCTCGACTGCCATCAGGTATAGAGATGAAATCCTTGGACCCTTGTTAAGACCATATGCTGGTGCAGTGGGGCCTGGGTTCCTCTGTTCTCCAGCATGCATACACGCACATGGGTGCCTTTACCCATTTGAGTCACTGCAATGAAATTACAGCAGAATGGACTAGCCTGCTGCATCTTTTTCACTTTGATTTCTGGGGCGTCTTTAAATTCAGCTCCCCGTAGGTTTATAATTTTCACTTACATCATCCTTTTGTTCTTAACACATTACTCGGTCCATATCAGCGTAGATATCGAGCATGAGATTTTTTTTTCCCCACAGTTTGGTTTTTTTTTTTTTTTTTTAGCAGAGACCCTAGAATAAAACGGCAATTTTTATGTAACAGCAGTTTTTCAAACGCACCTTAACCACTTACCGACCAGGCCATAGCTGAATGACGGCTACAGCATGGTCTGATAATTCCTGGGAGGGCGTACAACATCATACCAAAAATGAGAACTAATGCGCAAACCACACTAACTAGAGCAATGATACTAAAATGTTAATTAAAATAAAAGATACATTTACAATAAGCAGCAGCCACGACAGTAAGTGCTCACACACAGATAACAATAAATGTGGGGGTAATGGCGCTTGCTACTAAGCAAAATATTAATCATAAATTATTAAAGCCTAAATACGTTCCGAGACCCTACTTAGGTCACAATTCAATTCTTCATAGCATAAAAAATAAAATCTGACGAGCCAAAAGGATGTTTCACTCCTGATAATATTGCACTTTAAATATTAATTTCTGGTTGTTATGGTTGATTGAGTTATCACATACCTCTACATAATTTTGCAGCGGTTCTCAACACTTATATGTATATTTATTTATATCGTTTTGCATACTAGTTGGTGGAACTTAGTGTACTACCAATTGGATTCACGTTTTATAATTAATATCACTCATTTCACCCCCCTTATCTCATAGATCGAAGGTGGGCAATATTGATCAGGAGTGAAACATCCTTTTGGCTTGTCAGATGTTATTTTTTTCTACGCTATGAAGATTTGGATTATGACCTTTGTAGGGTCTCAGAATGTATTTAGGCTTTATGAATTTAAAATGTTTAAAATATTTTGATTAGTAGCAAGCGCCATTACCCCCCATATTTATCCTACCAAAAATCACATTCCCTGAGGCACGCACAAGTGTTCATGCTCGCTAGGTTATCGGGACCTAGCAATTCACATATCGGGGTAAAGGGCCAATGCCAGCTGCCCTTGACAGTGATCGCACCATCATTGGATGGTGCGATGTGGTAAACGACCCAGCTTAGTTTCCGGTTCTCTCCTCCGCTCAACCTGATCGTGCGAGGCCGCTTGATTTTTTTTTTTTTATGTATTGGAAGTCGCCCAGCAGCGCCATCCTATCCGTGGATGCTCCTCAGTGCCATAAGAATGTTTTTTTCTTTCCACATTTTTCAAAAACTTGTGGAACAAAATCATATGTTCAAAAAGACTCATGCCTCAGAATATATGTTGAGGTGTTTGCTTTCCAAAATTGGTAATTTTGTGGGCATTTCCATTGTCCTGGTGCTCGATCTAGGGCCTTCAAAAGTGCTATAGGTTGTTAGGAAATAAGTGTAATTTATGTCCCTAGAACACCTGACAGTGCTCCCTGCATGTTTGGCACCTGGATGGTCAGGCTATGCAAGTATCACACGTTGCATCTCCATACTCAGGAGTAGTAGAATGTGAAACACACTCATTGTGCTTCTTACTAAATACATTGGACTTTCCAAAAAAGGGTAGCGTGTGTGACATTTGTACTTTCCTGGCTTGTTAGTGTCAAGAAACGACATAGGCTGCCTGTGAAAGCTGGTCCACAAGCTATGGTGCTAATCATAGTACATCAGGTGTGATCAATTTTCAAAGACCAAATATACACTGTTTTGGGCTATTTATACCAAAAGATATGTAGCAGTATAAATTTGACAACATTTTTGAAAGAAAAATTACTAATTTGCAAAATGTTATTTTAGCGCAAAATAACCCACTGGTGTTTAACCGCTTGCCGACCAGCCGCCGCAGTTATAAGGCGGCAGGTCGGCACTCCTGCGCGAGAGCCCGTAGCTCTACATCGCCACTTTCGACGGCCACTAGGGGGCGCGTGCGCGCCGCCGGCGGCCCCCCGCTCGCCCTTGAGTCCCGTGCGTGTGCCCGGCGGGCACGATCGCCACCGGACACACGCGATCGCTCGTTAGAGCGGGGAACGGGAGCTGTGTGTGTAAACACACAGCTTTCGTTCCAGTCAGCGGGGGAAACGCTGATTTTCTGTTCATACAATGTATGAACGGAAGATCAGTGATTTCCCCTAGTAGGTCCACCCCCCCATACAGTTATAACACAAATAGGAACACACTTAACCCCTTCCCCGCCCCCTAGTGTTAACCCCTTCACTGCCAATGGCATTTTTATAGTAATCCAATGCATTTTTATAGCATTGATCGCTAAAAAAATGCCAATGGTCCCAAAAATGTGTCAAAAGTGTCCGCCATAAGGTCGCAGTACTGAAAAAAAACGCTGATCGCCGCCATAACTAGTCAAAAAAATAATAATAATAAAAATGCTATAAAACGACCCCCTATTTTGTAAACGCTATAACTTTTGCGCAAACCAATCAATAAACGCTAATTGCGATTTTTTAACAAAAAATATGTAGAAGAATACGTATCGGCCTAAACTGAGGAAAAAAAAAAAAGTTTATATATTTTTGGGGGATATTTATTACAGGAAAAAAGTAAAAAATATTGCATTTTTTTCAAAATAGTCACTCTGTTTTTGTTTATAGCGCAAAAAATAAAAACCGCAGAGATGATCAAATACCACCAAAAGAAAGCTTTGTTTGAAAAAAAAAAAAGAATAAAACAAAAGTCATATGGGTACAGTGTTGCATTACTGAGTAATTGTCAAAGTGCGACAGCGCTGAAAGCTGGCCTGGTTAGAAAGGGGGGCTTAAAGTGCAAGTTTTACTTTTGGGTGGAACTCAGCTTTAAGAACTCCTCGCCCCATTTGGAATCATTTTTTGTACCTAGTTTAGAGCGAGACTTCCTGTCCCATGTCCCACATACTCCTTCCTGCTCTTTGCAGTTTAGGGGACTCCTCATTCCTTCCCTCTTTGCAATCTTCTGGGGGACTTCACGTGTCCCAGAAGAATGCCTGGCCACTAGCAGAGGGTGGGTTGCAAATGCGCAGTGCGCGACTGGACGTGAAGCCGAAATCAGTCACTGCCGGGTGCCCACAGTTGCCATGACGGAACTGGGGGGATAGAAGCGTAGCTCTGGACGGCAGCATCACTAGACTGGGAGACAGGCGAGTGTGTTTATCAAAAGTCAGCAGCTTTACTTTTTGTAGCTGCTGACTTAATAAACTTAAAAAAATAAAACAAAATAAAGTGTGGAACTCTGCTGTAAGTGCCCAGTGGGCAAGTGGTTAATGAATTACAAAAAACAAAAGCACAATATATAACTTTTGTAAAATAGGAAAGCTGTTACACCAAGTAGATACCCAGTCATGCTTTAAAACTGCAAATGCTCGTGGAATAGCAGCAAACTATGGTAAGTCATCTCCATAGGCAACGCTTTTCTACAGGTTACCAGTTTAGCATTAGAGGACGTCTAGTGATACCACACGTCACATTCAAACACTGTTTCAATGTGGGCGCAACCTACGTATGTGTTCAGAACTGCATGCAAGCACAGGAGCAGTTTAAAAAAAAAAAAGTATCACAAGGAATGCAAACATACATTGTGATAGAAATAAGCAGCGACCACTCTTTATGGAGAGATCTCGCATCAATAGGGCCCCTAATATCCTCTCTATGATGTTAAAGCATTTGATTAAAAAAATATGCCTCATTTAAATTGGTCCAGAACCGGAAGGGACATTATGTTGCTCCAGTCCTCCCAGACCAAGGATATGCAAATAGACTTCCAGTGGTTGCAGAACTAGTCACATGAGGCATAGCAAGACTGATGGCCAGAAGCATGATGGGACTTGTAGTTATGCAAATACTGGAGGGTCTGCTAATTGCATATCCCTGTCCTTGACCATAGAGATGAGCGGAAGCCATCTTTTCTCCACTCATCTCTTACCAGCTGCTGCAACCGCCAGATTAGCTCTCAGGGCTACAGATCATCCAGGTAAGCCCGAGAACCACCAGGGTTACTTCGAAAAGTGATCCAGCGGCAATTCCACCACTTAGATCACATCTCACTTGCACTCTTCTCAGCAAAAAAATTAAATAAATCTGCAAATAATGGTGGCGGCTCTCAGAAGCACTGATAGACCCCATACACACTATAAAACTATTGTAGTCAACGTAGTTTAAGGGCCTGTCTGATTGCACACAATTTAAAACTGAACTGAACGAAGAGGGGAAAAAAAAAAAAAAGAAAAAAAAAGAAATCTACAGAAATGTGTATAGTGTGTATCCAGCTTATAAGTTTAAAACCGCTGACAGGGTGCCCATGTGCAGGCAGCTTTTTACATTCTAAGAGTGCTTTATTTTTGGCTTCACAATGACAACCTCTTTTGCTGCCCAGCAGTGCGACATTGGGAGTTGTCATCTATGACTATTGAAGCGTTTAAAAAACAAAAAAAACAAACAACAACGAACAATCGGGATATCTGATTGCGCAAAAACAAGAAAATCAGCAACATTAAAGGTGTGTGGTTCCTTCTGTTTTAATAATAATAAAGGCAAACACTTGTTTCATATAAATTGTACTGTACATGTGCCAAACCCAGACAAAGTCTCCCTTTATACAAGATCACAAGCAAACATTTAATACCTAGAAAAAGGGAAAAAGTCAGTACAAAAAAATGCACAAAAAAGTGACGGTTGGATACCTGTGTCGGCAGAGGAAGATTTTAAAAATAAAAAGGAAAATCCTTCTTTGAGGGAAGGGATCACATAGGTCATCTTCCATTCTGTCAGTCCTTGCTGGTAGCATTTGTATAGAGGCAGACAAAGTTGGAGGTGCTGGTGAGTTTTTTTTTTTTCTTTTTAAGGTTTTATTCCAGCTTCAGAGGTACCTCCCTGTTGCGTTTATGCATTTGGGGCACATTTAAAGGAGCAGTTGAAATATATCTTCTAAACACAATAGGGTGCAGGATTTCTGACATCCCTTAAAACATAATTCTTCCCAAGTCCTGGAGAGTGGACGTTATAAACTCTGCCAGTGGTGCAGAAGTTTCGGAGGTCACTTCTTGTAGAGTCCACAACACTGAATGTCACTTTAAGTCCTTCCCTGGCTGAACACCATTAAGTGCCTTGACAGGAGTGTGTGCAGCATTACCATCACTAAATCATTAGGCGGCAGCAGTTGAGTGTAGTACGATCACACTAATTTAATAAATACTACACTAACCAATGTACTCTTGGCTGCAGCACACATCCAATGTGGGGGGAAAATAAAAAGAAACACGGAATTGGGAAGGCGGGAGGGGAAAAAAACAAAAAACAGCCACACGTCCAAATATTTAAGGGGCCTCTCAGTCAAGATTGATATAATCCTGATAAAGCATGTTTGGTCTCTAACATAAGGGTAAACTTCCAGTTCTGTCCCCATGACCCTCTCTCAAACCCCTGTCTCCCATCCTCTTTATTCATTCGTTAATTTCTTTCGTTTACGTCCCCTGCCATTGCTTTCTGGTTCCGGTTCAGGAGCCTGACGCTTACGATGTCTTCTCTGGTACATGTGTCCTGGAAGGTGTTTAATGAGGAGGTCCCGTGCGCACTGCTCAGTTTTCTCTAAACAGGATAATTGCTGGGATTCTGACTCGTGGTACAGCTCAGCATTTCCAAATACAAGCTTCAGGTCACTTACAAACTCCTCAACTGTCTGATAGTTGCCACAGGAACACTTGCTTTGCATGGTCTGGAAGTCCATAGGGGTCGTTATCACTTTCAAATAGTTTTCATCCTCATCCGTATTGACCGGCTCCCTGAAAAGCAACAAAAACATTAAGACAATGCAGATTTTATAGGGGAGTTAATGTGTGCAAGTGGTTTTTAATTGATCTTTAGTCTACTATAAAAACACTTAGATAAAAAGTCCACATATGCCCTTCAGCGTCACTAAACCCAAATCATAAAACTATCAAATGCTGTTCATACGATATCTGTATTCTGCTAAAAACCTGGTTGATCCTGCCGTTTAATCTCCAATAATTCATGTCCCCAATTCAGCTGGGGCAGCTCTGCACATACTGCGTTCAGAGATTTTCTATTCCGAGCACTTCCTACCCATTACAAATGGTGTATACACAGTGGTAAATGACAGCTCACTCCCTCCCTTAGTCATGCCCACTAGCCATCTAAAACACAATGGGGACGCAGTAGAGGTCCAATTGATTCCACCCTACCCCTGTATAAAAAAAAAAAAAAAAAACATACCTATAAGGCCGCGTACACACGAGGAGACCGGACGGACTGTTTTCATCAGACATGTCTGAAGGGATCTTTTGGTCTGATGTGTGTACACACCATCAGACCAAAATCCCCGCGGACAGAGAACGGGGTGATGTATAACACACCGACGTGCTCAAACAAGGAAGTTCAATGCTTTCACGCATGCGTCAAATCAATTTGACGCATGCGCAGGATTTCGGTCCGATGGTTGGGCGTACTAACCATCGGACATGTCCGATGGACAGGTTTCCAGCGGACAGGTTTCCAGCGGACAGGTTTCCAAGCATGCTTAGAAACTTTTGTCCGCTAGGCCGTACACACGATTGAACATGTCCGCTGAAACTGGTCTGCAGGCCAGTTTCAGCGGACATGTCTCCTCATGTGTACGCGACCTAAGAGTTCAAAATTGCCCTAAAAAATGTTGATAAAGTCTGAGCTGCTTGTTTGCGATGATTATCAGTGCACCTTTCAATAATAAAGTGGCACTGGATTCCTAAATCATCAACTATAATAAAAATTATTATCACAAATAAAGTCCATCAAGTAAAGTGAAAAATATGATGTAAAGCAAACAATGCACCCAAAGGCTGCAATAGAGAGATGACTTCTAACACGCGCACGCACACGCTTTCAGACTTCCAATGATCTCCTATAAAAACAGGAGATCACAAGCACTTTCGGCTCAATACCCAGCCTGGGCCTTTGGTAAACCCTGCAATGGCCTTAGCGTCTTCCTGGATAAAAAAAAAAAAGGGAACATAGGAACATATTGCCACACAATCCCCATAAAGAAATAAATCACCATAAATATTTCACACTATGGAAGCATTTACAAAAAAATCAAATATATTTATAGAATAATTATATTCTGCTTAACTGTAAGTGCAATACTTTTTACTTAACGGTACAGAGTTGCATGACCACACAATTGTCATTCAAAATGTGATGGCGCTGAAAACTGGTCAGAAGGGTGTATAAGTTCCCGGTATTAAAGTGGTTAAAACAGTTTATGGATATTCTGTATTCCAACTTTTTTTAAACATTCGACCAGCAGCAGAGGACTGGATGCACCTTCTGGTTAGGTTACCCTGCAGACAGGCTGGAAAAGAGCTGGGTCATGCGACCACTAAAATTATATTTATATATATATATATATATATATATATATATATATATATATATATATATATAAATAAAAAGAGGGTACTTAGAGGTTCATTAAAATTGTAAATTAAAGTGTTACTAAACCCAGGATCCTGCATTCACTATATTTGGTCTCCCACAGTACATGAAAATTACATTTTAGTAAATATAAACTAATAAATACTGTTGCAGCAGTTAGAGCAGTCTTGTGACTTCTATCAAATGTCCAGCCAAGCACTGGCTAAAGATTTTAGTAGTTGTCCGACTGCCCTATGAGGATGCAGGACCCCTGACCCTGTCTGGACTGTGCTGATCACACGCACTCTCCCAAAAACCACACCTCTAGCAGTACGCACCAAACTGCATGTGCAGCCTGACTTCATAAGCTCCGTTATCAGAAAATTATCAGGGACAGTGGAAACAAGGGATGATCTGTGCATAGCCTTTTTATCCAAAGCGCAGGATTAACCCCTTAGGTTCCACAGCAAGTAGAACAAGTATGCTTTACTGCATATGCAGTCAGATTTTACTGTTGAGGGTTTAGGAACACCAAGTCTTATACAACTAATATACTGAGCCTCCCCCCTTTACCCCTTAAGATCGAGTTACAGTTTGTACACTCACCTGAAAGGCCAGCTGAAACGGTACTTTATGAGTTTACATAAAATCTCTTCACACTTTTGGAGCTCCTGGTTCTGGCGGCGAGAAGCTGGCTTACTCCGACGTATCTGGAAGATTAGGACCAAATTAATGGATATAAAACCTTAAAAAAGGGAAAACATCAGGAAAGGCATATATGGGAGCTGCAATTGCTGATTTATGAAGATTAAATGCCTGCGACTGTTAGCCATATCATTGGCTTTACTACTTTGGGAACCAGCAACTCAGAACACACACCTATACCCATCTAGCTCTAATCTAACACACACACACACGCGCCTTTCTCTCATCTATTGGATCCGATTTGCAAGTAGAAACTTTCTTCATTGGGTCCAGGGAGAAAAAGTGGTGGGCCCTGGACAAGGTTGCTGCCGAACGAAGGTCTTTACTGGTAACCTAATGGAAAATGTCCATCAGTCAAAATCGGGTAATAGTCCCAAGATAAAAAGGCAGGACTTCCATTTTTGTAATAAAAATCATAAAATTTTAACCCCAAGTATTGAAATGGAACTACTGTGTAAGCAAAACTATTTTGGATATGGCGTAGGCTCTTAACCATGCAATGAGCTGTGTCCAATCACAGCTCATCACATGGTAACCAGGAAGTGACGTTTACCAGCTTTTCTTCTATTCGTGCTGACAGCCGTGAGGAGAGCCGATCAGCTGCTCTGACAAAGGTCTTCGCTGATGAATCTGTGCATTATTAGTGCATACCCATAAAGGATGCCCACTTCAGACCATCAGGTATGCGACACCTGTGCCGCATATAAGCGACTCATCAGTGAAGGAGAAACTAATTTACAAAGCTTTGTGAAAGAAAAAGAAAACATTTTTCAAAGTTGGTCTTTTTGTAGCGCAAAAAATAAAAACTCCAGTGATCAAATAACACCCAAAGAAAGCTCCATTTGTGGTGGTGGGTGATAAAAAAAAGTGTTTGGGTACAGTGTTGCATGTCCACACAGTTGTCAGTTGTCATTCAAAATGAAATAGCGCTGAAAGCTGAAAATTGGCCTGGACAGGAAGGGGGTGAAATGCCCTGTATTGAAGTGGTTAAGCGTTGCAAGCTAAAAACCATGAATAAGCTGTAAAGGTGCAAGCAGAAAAAGCAGTGCACCCAGTCTAGTTCAGTCCATGGAAAAGATCCTTAAAACATAAACTTGGTATTTGCACAAACAATTAAAGTCCATAAATAAATGAAGTAACCCTCTTGCTGCTTGTCGAGACCCAAGATCTGATTTTGAAAGCTCAAAAAAAGAGATAAGGGCACAAGAGTGATTGGAACTGTACACATGTATTAAACTCTAAAACATATGTATACTCGCATCTTAAAATGAACTTCCAGTAAGTAATAATCTGCAGTGCAAGTGCTGGGAGACCCTGTGAACACCCTCAGCAGTGTATATTGGAGAGCAGTGCCTACAATGGCCGCTAGGGAGGTTTCCAGAAATGTGTAACTAGTAGGAAGGCAATGTGTTTTAGAGAACAAATTCCCCTTTATTATATTGGAATAAGTTTGTAGTTTCTAATCACTCTCCTGCACCCTTCTCTCCCTTATTTCATAAGCGGCAACAGTGTTTGGATCCAATTACTTGCTGAAAATACAGTTTTTTTTTAATGGAAAAAATTCAAAGAGAACAGCTTTTAAATGGGATCAAGTGCTTGCACCTCTATGCACACTAACTGAATGGAAGTTACTTACCACCTCCTCCACATCTGCTTCATTTTCTGGCGGTGCTTGTTGTCGGGATGATCGCGAGGATTGATTCTTGGTTGGTGGGCGCCCACGTGTACCTGTCCGAACTTTGCCCGCCTTTTTTTTAGCTGCTTTGTAAGAACGCACTAAACATATAAAAAAAAATAAAAAAAGGAGGGGGAAACACCTAGTTAATATTTTGGTACAATTCGGATTTAGAGAAACGCCAAATTTAGAAAATGTAAGGGAAAGTTTTGTGTGATGAGTCCCTCAATTACAGTACCCTGATGTCGAGAGTTTATAAGTTAGTGAAGACCAACAAGGTGACCATGCACACAAGTACCTACCATCGCTGCCCCATAACACTTGTACACACCACTCCATTAATAAAAAAAAAATTAAAAAATACAAATGCATTACCCTAACTGCTTACTGAATGGAGGTTTTTTCCCTTAAGCTTGTGTAATGTAAACCTCAAGGACACACATTCATTGTAGTTAAAGGGGAGGTACAAAGCTTCCATAAAATTAGGAAGCTAGTGGACAACTGCAGAAAAAAAAAAAACCCCACACACATTTGTTCTCCATTTCATCCCCTCGCTGACTTAATGGCCAAGATACAGCTGTTGTCGGTGAGAGATGAGCGAGCACAAAAAAAAAAAAAAAAAAAGAAGAGGGCCACACAGCAGGACCTCACAGTTGCCAAGTTAATCAGTAGGAACTTGACCAACACGAGGTGGGAGGCAAACACGTGTCGTGTTACTACTATATAGGCTAAACACTGAACTTTAATGCCTGTTGCCTCTCTAACTGCACACTCCAAAGAGGCGGCTGTCACTGGCCCTGAAACTATGATCCTGTTGGATCCCTGTGCTTTCATTTTTATGTCCCACACTCGCACACAAAGGTATTCCTTGTAAATGAAACTGTGGCCGACAGCATGTCGGGCAAGCAGTGTGTGCTAGGGCCAACAATCCCCCATTCTCTGAAGTCCCAGTGGATTGCAAGGCTTATTGCCCGTGTTAACCCCTTCACCCCCCCCAAAAAAATGTATATATAAATTTGTACACACCAGGCTACATGTATCAAGCTAGCTGATGGGGTTGGCCTCTGAAGAAAAGTCTTCCAAGTAATAGATTAAAGCCATTTATAAAGCAACTATGCATTCATTTCAAACACACAATTTGCTACTTGACACTCCAAATCGATAACCAAACCAATGGCTTGACTAAAGAAAACAAAATTCAGGACCGAAAAAATTATTCAAGTAGCCCAATACAAAGCCATTATGGCATACTGCCAATGCCACCATTTAAATATCAGAAAATAAAATATTGGCTATAAAAAGTAACTCAAAACTGACCATTAATACGTTTCTCTAAATTTAGACAACCCATCAAGAGGGAATCTGTCAAAGTGGTGGCTTAGAGTCCCAACCAACATGTCTTATCTAGCACCTAACTGCAGGAAGCAGTGTGTTCGTGTTATTTGTGGCAATTCGCATTCCCCACCACTGTAAAAGCAGCCTTAACTAAAATCTAGCACATTAACACAAAGCGCCCCAATCTACAATTGGCTTTGAAAAGAAAGGACACTTTTACTTGTAATGGCCAGCTGCCACTGTAGCAAGTGGTACCTGCATTTGGGGCCTTATATATTCAGGGACAAAAAGGCCAGAAGACCTGCATTTGGGGCATTCATACCCAACTGCATAGGGCTTTAATCACTTCCATATTGGGTGAATTCCGGAATTCTTCTTCATGTAAAAAGAAATTTAGTTTTTGCCGGTCTCTGTACCCATAAGGCGCATAACAGACAATCAAAAAGTACAATGCCAAGGCTTTTTCGCATAGCGACAGTTTATCCACATTGGCAAGCATGTTGTTGTGTTAATATCCCAATTCAGAAGTAAAAGAGGGAGAAAAATCCTCAGCCTCCTCCAACACTGCCTATATGTCCTTCTCACTCTGTCTGCCTCTCCTACTGTAGGCATATCAGGAACCTACTTTGGTAGGAGACATAGGAGCTGAAGGGATAAGCACACTGTGGCCCTGGACAAAGATGGCTCCATTAGGATGTTAGTAGTTTGAAAAATTAAGACATTAAAAGCAGAGAATTCACATACAGTCAAGATTAAAACTTGGGAGCTTTACACCAAAACTTTACACATAGTAAAAAAGGTACACTTTCCTGGAGGTTAACTTTCCAGCCTCAAGAAGGGTGGGGATTACAGTCAGACTGCCACTATCCCCCAGGACATGGACATCAATGTTCTCAAAGTAAGCAAATGCGACATCTTGTACCCCATCACAAATCTCTGCAAGAACTTCTAGGTGAAGGGCAGAGTCTTAAGTTCAGCTGCTAACAGCAGAGCAAGTCTGCATGGAAATATTTCACACTGCGAATGGGCACAGCAGAGAGGGAGGGAAGTTCTGTCCACGACACGATGGGGTCTGCTTCTTTAATAGTGCGATTTCTTCCCCATCCTTGAAGGTTGATGCATACCACAGCATTGTCCGACAGCTTTGATGGGAAGGCCCTAAAACACTGACAGACTGGTGTAGGAGAGCTAATCAAATTACCCAAAGTTCCAAGACGTCGATAAGTAACTTCTGCACTTCTAAAGGCCACGTTTCCTGAACAAAGTTCACCTCTCTAGCTAGATGAGCTGGCATCTGTCCTCAATACACACACGTACGTGAGAAAAAAAATAAAAATTTCAAACCTGGAGGGCATCTGCCAAATTCTGCACAGAACAGGTAGCTACTTACGAAAGACATCCCAGCATACAGTACAGGTAACAGAACATGGGGTTGACTAAGGCCTTGTAGGCTGAAATGCATCAACTGTTCTCATTTGTGTTTTTGTTCACGGTGGCTTGTCAAATAAAACAAACATTTTTTAAAGAGCAATGACCCGAGTGCGGATTATCTTTCCCTCATTCTACTCAGTCAGTGACGGAGATCAAGCACCTGGGAGCTCATTTATGTGGTGTATATGGGTAGTAGCACGGACTTTTCTGTTTATACTAACAGAACAAACATGTCCTGCACCTTTAGACACTGAAACTCTAAAATTAAAATGAGCTTTCACATAAATTGCAAAGTTTGTGTTAAAATATACTTACATTTGATTCTTCCTTCATACTCATTGTCACTTCCTGACTCATCGTCATTTTCATCATCATCATCATCTTCCTCTTCCTCCTCCTCCTCTTCATCATCATGGCTGGATTCTTCAGCATAATTCCTTAAACAAAAACAGATGTTTAGTTCATAATAAACACGTTTACAGTTTTATTTGTAAACAGTTAAGCTTCTATATTCTTACCTGCCCCGTGAACTGCGCCTAAGAGTTGCTGGCTGACAAGCAGGACACAGCCATTCACCATCTGGTATGTTTAAGAGTACTGGCCGCAGACAGAACAGATGGAATGCCTTGTTACACTCATCACAGAGGATCAGCTTGTCATCTTCACCTGTTAAAAAAAAAAAAAAGTCAAACGTATTGCAATAAAAAAAACATACATTGACAAAACCAAAATGGTTGCCAAAATGTTACCAGAGCAAATAAAAAAACTTTCGATGCATACCTTTCTTGCGACATACTTTGCAACGGGCATTTTCTGACGACATATCCCACTTAATGCAGGCATCTAGCATACCCAAAAGCACATGCATACGAGACAATGTTTGTGCCTCTCCAATGGCAGTCTTCCATTTTTCTACTGCTGAGGCAATCTGCGGGGGGAGGAGAAAAAGTAGTCCGGATAAGTAAAGGAACCACACAACCATTTATTAAAAAATAAATAAAAATAAGACTATTCATTGTAAATAAAATATATATATATATATATATATATATATATATATATATATATATATATATATATATACACACACACATACACACACACACACATTTTCATCTATGGCAGCCATTCTCAACTAGGGTTCCTCCAGAGTAGGCTAGGGGTTCCTTGAGCTGTGGCTGATTTACCTCCTGTTTGATGGTGCCTACATAGTTCTGAGCCAATTCCACTTGGAGGAGCCAGTGGTATTACACCAATGATCTTCATAGTTCTCTTTTAGGGGGTCATTCTTACCACCACTGTAAAAAAGGGCATTCTTCTCACTGACCACCAAAGTAAGGGACATTGTTCCCACTGACCCCCAATGAAAGGGTTTTATCAGGGGTTCCCCGAGACCTGAACATTTTTTTAAGGGTTCCCCTGGAGTAAAAAGGTTGAGAAAGGCTGATCTATGGTAACACTTTAATGAACACAGATACAAAATGGTGCCATACATAGTTTATCCAATTGCATCACAGTGCACTGAAGAGGCACAGTTTAGGAGATATTTACCATATACACTAGCAGCAACGTCATTGGTGCATGTGCACTGAAGAAAGGGCACAAGCATGCTATTTCTAAGGGCCTGTATGCGCAGGAGTGATGTCACACGACTCGAGCCATACACAGAACTGGAGTCCACGGGCCAGAAAGGAAGAGGCGATGATGGATGCGGCCACCAGCAGCTTGGTTTACAGGTAAGTGCAGGCACGCCGTTTTACATCCATCAGCTCATCCCCCACAGCCATTACCTTTTGTATCAATTGACCCTCCCTCCTAGATTGTAAGCTCTAGCGAGCAAGGCCCTCAGATTCCTCTTGTACCAAATTGTAATGTAACAGTTATGTGCCTTCATTTTGTTAAAGGGGTGTTCCAGCCAAAAAATGTGTTTATTTAAAGTCAGCAGCTACAAAAAATGTAGCTGCTGGCTTTTAAAAAACACTCACCTGCTCCAGCGACGCGCCGACCGGGGCTCCGCTCCTCTCCCCCCTCCCCAGCCGGCGTCTCCATCCCGACTGTGGGCACCCAGCCGTGACAGCCTTCGGCTTCACGGCCGGGCACCCACTGAGCATGCGCGAGCCGCACTGCGCATGTGGCATGGCTCGCCGCTGATTGGACAGGCGATGGCCTAGGACCTGTCAGTGTCCTAGGCCATCGCCTACAGGGAGGGGCTGAAATAAGGCGATTACGCCTAATCGCCTTACCAGCCCCTCAGCGGAAGCAGGAAGTGGGACAGGAAGTCCCACTCCTACTGAAGCCCCCACTCCCCCCCCCAAAAAAAATTACATGCCAAATGTGGCATGTAAGGGGGTGTGGAGTGGATTAAGAGGAAGTTCCATTTTTGGGTGGAACTCCTCTTTAAGCGATGCGCAAACAACTCCCGTTTAATAATTATGCTTTTACTTTGCAGGGAGGAAAAAAGGAAGCAAAACCCATCAGGGTTTACTTTATATTCTCCATTTTAATTCACGTTCTAACTCAAACCAAAATAAACCGAGTAGGCGGTCCATAAAAATATGAAGTGAACAAAACTATTTTTTAGAATACTATACAGCAATTAGGTCAAGGGCTGTTTAATATTCTTCACAATAAAATGTAATAGTTTTAACCAATTGCTTACCGGGCACTTAAACCCCCTTCCTGTCCAGACCAATTGTCCTCACTGTCACTCTGAATGACAATAGCACAGCCATGCAACACTGCACCCAATAAAAATGTTCCTAAAATAACCCCACCCCAAAAAATATGGTTTTATAGCTCTTCATAAAAACTTTCAAACAGTTTTCCCTCCTTCATTGATGGGCACTGATTATCTTTAGTGTACACCACACGATCAGTCTCATTGACCGATACCAGAGCGCGCCACGGGGTGCACAGGCAGGTCATGAGCGGGAGGATATCACCACAGCTTCTCGGCAATTAAAGTCCACTCCGTAGCCATCATTCGGCTATAGTGTGGATGGGAAGCGGTTAATATAAAAACCCAAAAAATAAAAAAAAGTGAAATGCTTGCAAAATATAGGCAGAGACTTATCCTGTCACATTCAGTCAAGTTCAACCATGCAAGCAATGAACATGGACATTGTACTAAAATAACAGATACAAGAGAAAACCATTGTCCCAGTGCTTAAACCTTTCCTGTAAAATGGAAGCAAATCACTTCTAGCTGATTAAACGGCTGCTCTTGAAACAATGCGTTTAAAACAACTTAAATCATTTCTTTGCTTTCGGCATTGCTTGTCCTTATGCGGTCTAATGTTTTATAGGTGTAATTTTAAATAAAATGCACCTTACATGAGAAATATTGAACAAATTAGCTTCTAAAAGACAAAAGTTAAAGGCAAAAAAAAAAAAAAAAAAAAGGAGGGGAAAACCCCTAAACTGAGTGGCTGTCAAGTGACAATCAACATTTACTGATACTCTGCTGCCACCATGTGGAAATTCAATTTAGTACCACAAGTCTAAATATTCCTGCCCCTAAAGAATGCCCAAACGATGGCCATAAAAGGGGAATTCCCATCCAAATATTAACAAAAGCTACTTGCATTTTGTAAAATGAGACAGATGTCAGAATTAGCTAAATGTCTGGAGCATAATCAAAGGCCTCGAAAAATGACCACACAATTTAAGCTGTGCAGAGATAGAAGACAAAAAAAGGCATCCGGAAAATATAATGGAAAACCTGGCAGCAGTGGGTTGGCACCACATCACAGCATTCAAGAGCAGCAATATTTATTGTAGGGGTATAACACTGCACAGTACGTTTGACATTTAAACAACTCAAACTACAAAAGAAATTCTCAGTTAAGAAATGCAAGATAGTACAGAAACATTTTACAATATACAATGCTAGTGGGCACAAACTAGTGCGACATTCCAACATTTCATAACACAGACGAGAGCTGTTGCTATCCAACCTACACAATTCCTCAGAATTTTCAGAGACAAACAGCAGAGGAAGCACAAAACACACACACACACACACACACACACACACACACACACACACACACACACACACACACACACACAGCAGTACAGCTCCTCCCAGGGGGCGTGGCTCCCCAGGTATACGACCCCCACTGACTGAAAAGCTCTATTTCGTAACAAGCAGTACAAACTAAAAAGGAGGGGTGGGTGCTGTGTCCGTCCATGAACTCAGAGAAATAAATGGATTTTACGGTGTGTACGGTGCGGACACAGCAGCATTGACCTTAGGGACATCCCCAAGCAGTGTCAAAAGGGGTGTGAAAAACCCAGCAAACCAGGGTTCACCCCAAACAAAAAACAGTTTCTGAACGGAGGAACTCAAACCTTAAACTGCCGCCTGTAAAACCTTGCAGCCAAATGAGGCAGCCGAAGATGCACTCACATCCACCTTGTAAAACTTAGAGAAGGTGTGGATGGACGACCAATCGCCCTGGTCGAATGCGCCGTAACCTGAAAGGGGGGTGCCTGCCCTTTTAGGGCATAGGCCTGAAGCACGACCCGTCTGATCCACCTAGAAATGGTGGCCGCCGAGACCACCAAACCCTTTTTAGGACCAGTCACCGACAAACAGTGAGTCCGATCTCCGGAACGGAGCTGTAGCAGACAAGTACACTCGTAGGGCCCGAACCACATCCAAGGAATGCAAAACGGCCTCCTTCTGGTTCTTTGGCTGAGGACATAAGGACAGTAACACAAGGTTCTCAATGTGAAAAGCCGTCAACAACCTTTGGAAGAAATCATGGCTGCGGGTGGAGCACCACCATATCCTTGTGGATGACCAAGTAGGGGGCCTTGCAGGACAAGGCCGCCAGTACAGACAACCATCTGACCGAGGTAATTTCTACCAGAAAAACCACTGTCTGAGACAAAGGCAAAAGAGGAATCTTTCGAATGTCCTCAAACGGAGCTTCTTGGAGCGCCGAGAGGACCAAATTAAAGTCCCATGGAGGCAGTGGAGGGCGCACAGGAGGGGGCAACATGCCGGACCCCCTGTACAAACGTACGCACCAGAGAGTGCGCCGCCAAGGGTCACTGAAAGTAAACAGAGGCGAGATCTGACTCTTAACCATACTTAAGGCGAAAGCCTGATCCACTCCACGTTGAAAAAAAATAAAAAAAATTAAAGAAGTAGAATCTGGGACAGCACGTATGTACGGGGGTGCCATCTCATCTCCTCACACAGAGATGTAGGCCTTCCACGTACGATGGTAGATCTTACGTGAAGTAGTCTTCTGTGCTCGAAGCATGGTAGAGATCACCGGGCCTGACAGACCACAGTCCCTCAGAAACTGGCTTTCAACAGCCACGCCGTTAAAGCCAGCGACCGTAAAGGAGGGTGAAAGATCGGTCCTTGTGATAGGAGATCTTCTCTCAAGGGAAGACGCCAGGGGACGTTTGCCACCAGACGCACCAGGTCCGCGTACTAGGGGTGACCCGGCCAATCCGGGGCGATCAGGAATGGACCTTTTCGGCCCACCGAAGGATGTGCGCGACTTCCGTCGCTGCAGCCGAGCTCCGTTTGCCTCCCCGATGATTGACGTATGCCACCGCCGTGGCGTTGTCTGGCTGGATCCTGACCAGTCTGTCCTGTAGACCCAGGGACCACTTGGCGACGCACAACTTTATTGCTCGGAGCTCCAGCACATTGATTGGAAGGCGCAACTCCGAGTCCAGCGCCCCTGGGCTGACTGGGTACCCCAGACACCCCCCAGCCGGAGAGACTGGCATCCGTCGTTACCACAGTCCAATGGCATAGCAGAAACCTTTTCCCAGCCCGAAGCACCGGAGACGTCAGCCACCACACCAGGGAGGACTTGACCAGCCGACTCACCCGAATCTGGTAATCCAGTGAAGAAGGAAGCTTGTCCCAACGTGACAGAATTTTCTTCTGTAGCACCCTGGTGTGGAATTGGGCATACGGGGCTGCCTCAAAAGAGACCAGACCCAGGACCCTCATGCAGAACCGGAGTGACGACCACTTCTGGGTCGCCAACCGCTGCACTGCAGACTACATGTAGTGTCTGAAGTTTCTCCATTGGGAGAAAGACTCTCGCCTCCAAGGAATCCAGGATTAACCCCAGGTATTCCACCCACTGAGACGGTACCAACATAGACTTCCGCCAGCCGAATTCCTGTAGGGTTTGGCAGGTGATGGACACGTCCTCTTCCAACTCAGCTTGAGGAAGCTCTTAGGAGAAGGTCATCCAGGTAGCCCACAATAGCGATCCCGCACTGCCTCAGCAGGGCTAGGATCGGAGTGAGCACCTTGTTGAAAACCCGCGGTGCCGAAGCCAGACCGAACGGGAGGGCCACAAATTGAAAGTGGGCCTCTCCGATCGCAAAGCGCAGAAATCTGATGCTTTGCACATATGGGGACATGCAGGTACACATCCATGATGTACAGGGAGGCCATGAAATCCCCCTAATGGAGCGCTGCCACCACCGAGTGAATCGACTCCATTTTGAAGTTTTGCACTTTGACAAACAATTGAGGGCCTTGAGGTCCAAGATTGGACGAACCCCTTCCTTCTTGAGGACAACAGATTGGAGTAAAACCCCTGAAACCATTCCCCTGAAGGAACAGATACAATCACTCCCCTGACTAGTACATCCCTGACAGAGCCTTCCGGCGAATCGGAGGAAGCTGGAGGTTGGAAGGAAAAAAAATCTGTTTGGCGGACAAGAGAAACCATCTTGTACCCCGAGGAAACCAACTTGCAAACCCAACGGTCGGCTAGAAGAGAATTCCGAGCCGCGAATTTGGCCCCCCACCTGAGACACGGGCGGGGCAGACCTTCATGCGGAAGCAGGCTTGCGGTACCAGGTGCGCTTTTGCCCTGTAGCAAGCGCTTCAGCACCTTGAGAATTTTTTCCTGCCACACTTGGCGGGCGAAAAAACCTCTTGGGGGCAGTAAAAGAGGGCCCTTGCTTACGACAAGGCTCCTTACCCTTCCCAGACTGTGGGAGCAGTGTGCTTTTTCCACCTGTGGCATCCTATATGGAGGTCATCTAGGGACGCCCCAAAAAGCTGTTCACCCTTAAAGGGTAATTCTAACAAAGCCTTTTTTGAAGACTGGTCCGCAGACCAACACTTCAGCCACAACAGGCATCGCATTACCACCACGGAGGCCCTAGAAAGCAAGGGGAGCGTATACAGGGCCGACTCAGACAAATTTTAGACCTTGTACCAAGTGGTTGGCCAGGTTCACACGTCTCAGAAACAAACATTCTGTGTATCAAGCTCTTGCAGCAAGACCTTTGCCCGCTCGGTGAGGGTCTGCGACACCAGAGCCCTGACCAAAACCGGTCTCACAGCCGAACCCACTACTGTGAACATGAAGCGGGCCTCAGCTCTCCTATCTGCAGGGGTCCGTAAATGCGGGAGCCCCCCTCCACAGGTAACGTGGTGGTTTTACTCAGTCTGGACACCGGAGGGTCCACTGAGGGGTGAGAGACCCACTTTTTTTAAAAGTCCTCTTCAAAAGGATAACGGACGGCAAAGCATTTCGGAACAGCAAAAGCTTTTTGCGGTGTATCCCATTCCTTGTACAACAGTTTGTCCAGATATGGAACACAAGGAAACACTTATTGCGGCGCGGGGTGGCTTGCAGAACCCAAAAGGGACCGGCTTATCTGATGCCTCCGCCAAAACCTCAAGTTTTTGAGTATCCCGCACCGCAGTGATAAGGGCTCCACCAAACGCTTTATCATGCGTCGGCTCTGAAACAAAGTCATCCTCACTGTCCGCGTGGGCCAAACCTGCATCATTTGACATGACAGAACCAGAGCCAGAAGCATGGTCTGGTTCCGCGTCAGAGCCATCCCCAGAAGCTGGCGCAGGAAGAGGTTTGTTTTTACCCCCCTTCTGGCCACTAGTCGCTTCAATCCTGGCGAGAAAAGCCTCCAGGACTGCTGTCATAGCCTCCACAGAGACCACAGGGGCACTAAGGGTTAACTCCGACAAGGTTGGGGTGGAAGCCTCTGGTTCAGACTCCATGTTGACCCACACTTATGCCACCCTAGCACTGCAAGGCAGACACCCACTGGCCGCACTCCCGGCTGTAAATACAGAGCAGGGAACTCACCACCCGACCCAGTTGTAGCTGTGGCAGAAGCACTGATAAGTGTTGAGAAGGCTGGCTGTGCTGTCCCTCAGGAAGCGATTTGCAGGCTTTTGCTGCAGTATGTCAGGCACAAGAGGCCAAGACTATTTCCAAAATGGCCGACGTATGCCATAAAACAGCATGCAGGCTACAGGAAAATGGCCGCCGACCTACACAAGCTGCGACCGCGGCAAAATGGTGGCCACACACGCTAGTGTAAAGTATAATGACGCAGCAGCAAGTCACACAGCAGCACTCCCCACACCAAACCAACTGCTCCCCACAGTGACAGAACCCAACCCCCCCCCCCCAAAAGCCGCCACCCACTATGGGGAAGGAGGGAGAGGAAAGCAGGGCGTACCCTTAGTCGACCTCCCCAGGAAAGCCCCAGCCATACCACCTTGCCGAGGCAAGGGGCCTACTCACCCATCCTACGACCACCGGCTGGAGCCATTCCTGACTGAACCAACGTCCGCAAACGGCATGGCAGTCGGCCAGACACACTGTGACAAGGCCATAGAGACCGTCATATGTGTGCCCTAAAACATGTAGTTCTCCGGCCACACCTGGAGCAATGGGCCAGAGCTGAGCTGAGGGCCGGCACACGCTCGATTAGCCGAACATGGGGGGGGGGGGGGGGGGGGGGGGACTACAAGGATCGAGGATCCAGCCCGTCACCCAGTCGGCAGTTGATCGTAGAATCCAGGATCCAAAAATGCAGGAACCAAAATAATAAAAGCGAAAATAAAAAAAATCCAGAGTACATGGACTCAGAGAGGCCAGTCTACTTCTGACGCTAGGCAGAAAAAAAAAATCTGGAGCTGTTCAATCAGAGTGGGGGTTATATACCCGGGAAGCCATGCCCCCTGGGAGGAGCTGTACTGCAGAAGTGTTTTTAACACTTGAAGTACTGTTTTCTGCTTAGTCTCTGCTGGAAGGAAGGTGATATAACCCTAAGGTCAATGCTGCCCCGTCCATCCATGAACGGAAGAGAAAACACTAAAGCTCAGAGGCACCTCTGTACCCCTTACCTGGATGGTGCACTGTGCGCCTGCATCCATTCCAACCGAGTCCTCTCCGAAGACCAGAAGGACCCACCAGCCGACGATCCGCCTCTTCCTCTTGCGTTCCAGCTGCTGGAACCACTTGAAGCATGCCCACACTGAAGTCACATCACCCGCCTTCTGACATGCCAAGAGCTCTGGGCTTTCTCATCATGCATGCCTGTGGTCCCCAAGCACACAGGCGGGTTCCCTCCTGGGTGGCCATCACTTTAATGAGCCGAGGGTGCTGGGCTGGTCACAGAAGGTCCCTGGAGGCACTGCAAACCCCTCACCCCAAGAACATCCTCTGGAGAGAAAGTGCAGCCCCCCACCAGTGCTTTCACCATGGCGGAGGAACCACCAAGACTGATGACATGGTAAAAGCAGCGTCATTTAAATAGGCATTGTCATGGCAGTGCTTCCTGTGAAGAGTAGAACTGTGCTCTCGCAAAGGTGCAGTCTTGAGAGGCAAGGTGAGAAAAGCCACTCAAGATCACATAGTTAGCCAGGTTGAAAAAGACAAGTCCATCCAGTTCAACCATAAAAAAATAAAAAACAGTCCAATCCCATACACCCAACTTCATACCCACAGTTGATCCAGAGGAAGGCAAAAAAATAAACAGCAGAGCGATGATCCAATTTGCTACAGGAGGGGGAAAAAAATTCCTTCCTGATCCCCCGAGAGGCAATGGGATTTACCCTGGATCAACTTTACCTATAAATCTTAGTACTCGGTTATATTACATGCATTTAGGAAAGAATCCAGGCCCTTCTTAAAACAATCCACTGAGCTGGCCAGAACCACCTCTGGAGGGAGTCTGTTCCACATCTCTTACTGTGAAGAAACATGCTGTTAGAGCTTTGCCAAATTGCATCTTGAGCCCTCATTTACATTTAATGTAGTTTTGAAATCATGCGACTTGGAAGACATTTTTGCGGCTTCATGCACAGGTGTATGCAAGTTGCACCCGAAATTGGCAAAAGTAGTGCAACGACTACTTCTTCAAATTGATGTGGCACTACAAAGTCAGTGTCGCACCAATTTGAACAGCGCCAGTGCTGACAATAGAGTGCAACTTGTAATGCGATTTTACATGTCAAATCACATGACTAGTCGCTCGTGTTAACAGAGGCCACATGGAAAAAGTTGTTCTGGCCAGATGAGAAAAAAATATTTAGCCTCAGTATGTCTGGCAGAAATGCAATACGGTTCATCATCCAAATAACACCATTCCTACAGTAAAGCATGGAAGTGGCAATAGCCCATTACGGGCAGTTTCTCTTCAGCAGGGACTAGAGCACTTGTCATGATGGAAGAACAATGTATGGGACAAAATATCAAACCGAGGAAAATCTGCTGCCCTCTGCCAGAAAGTGGTCAATGGGAAGGTGTACCTTCCAGGATGACAATGACCCAACGCACACAGCAAAAATGACCACACAGTGGTTGGAAAAAAAAAAAAAAAAAGACTATATTTGCATGGCCTGGTCAGAGCCCAGACTTTAACCCCATTGCAACTTAAAGACTGCAGTCCAAAAACAGTCCCCATTAAACTTAAAGTGGAAGTAAACCCTTCTATCATTTTCAGCCAAGGAAGCGGCCATCTTGGC
Organism: Rana kukunoris; assembly: GCA_029574335.1. NCBI lineage: Eukaryota > Metazoa > Chordata > Amphibia > Anura > Ranidae > Rana > Rana kukunoris. Next base: position 500,466,257 of record CM056050.1, on the reverse strand, counting down.
ATCTGTTTAATCTTCAACTGCCGTGGTGCTGCACATGTGATCAGTTATGACACCAGCCATTGGATGGTTTGACAGTTTGGTGGAGAGCACAACCAATGTGACAGTTGGCAATCCCGGCATGCCGGAAATTTAACTGCTTTTTGAAACTGTTAAATCGATGGGTTTACTTCCGCTTTAACTGAACCTAAGCAGTTCTGCAAAGAGTGCGCAAATATTGCAAGACGTGCAAAATTATTTTTTCTTCAACTCAGGTGATTTGGTTTCTGAATTTTGTAAACAAATTTAACAGTGTTGTAGATTTCACTTGGATGTTACAAGTTGCATTGAGTAAATACAACAAAAAACTGTGTCTTAATTTCGGGCTGCAAAGCAACAAAATGTAATTTTAAAAAAAGGGAGCAATTCTTTTCTACACTCACTGAACATTGAGAAGTGCAAAAATTAAAAAAAAAAAGAAAAAAAAGGAGGGGTGAAATTTCTTGCCCTTTTTACATGAAATATTGCTCTATGGTGCAGGCTACATGTAGAATGGTCCATGTCATGAAGTAGCTACTGAAAGGGAAGAGCAGGCAATTTATAACCAGTCGCCACTTCAACAGTGATCACATGATCAAGAAACAGAACAAAGGGAACTCCTAATGCAGACATGTTCTTACAGGAAAATGCTCCAGGGCATGCCGTTACTTTACTAGATGGAAAGTCACTGACATAGAAGCATGTGTGTACCAGGTGTCAGGGCATAGAATACGCACATGCTTCTCCCAGGTCAGCGACTCACAAAGTGATGAAGCATGGATAGGAAGACCACACCAGAGAATTAACCTTTTAAATCAAGACCGCTTTAAAAAAAGGTACCTCCTAAAGCAAAGGCCAGCATACCTTGGCTTCCTCTGCCATCTTCTTCTCCTCATCCTGCTCTTCGGCTTTGGCCGCTGCCTCCTCTGATTGAGGTTTACGCTTTTTCTGCTTTGGAGCCATAAAACCTTGTAGGAACTTCTTAATGACGGCAGCTTGGAGAAATACAATACACTCGCCAAAATCTTTTAGATTCTCCAAGGAACGAACCTGTCAAAATGCTAAAAGTTAAAAATCTGCAACAATGATGCTGTGTCCATTTAAAGACAATACCATTCCTGCCTTACCCTGGCTTCAAACTCTGTTGCATCATCCAGATAACCCAAGCCTCCCTTCTGCAGTCTCATGGCAACCTCAACAATATCGCTCCTTAAGAAATTCAGCAACTCCTGGTGTCCATCACATGTCTTTAGACCCAGGTTCTGCTTGCGAGCGAGGTGGATGGAATGCAAGATGTCTTGATATCTACATGCAAAAGCCAGTTTAACTAAATCAGTATACAAGGAGTAAAAAAATTGAGTCGTACATAATAATAGAAACATACCAAGTTTGGTCTAGTGATGCATCTATATACATTTTCTTCACAGAGCTCTTGGTGTTTTTTTTTCCATATAATAAAAAAAAGCAAACAAGTCCAAAAGTTTTGCTTTTTTTTCTTATTAAAATCTATTTCTGCATACATTTAGGAACTTATGTAGCCCCAGCTTTCTGCCCATTACATTTCTGCCCATTACATTTCTTGAAACGCCAACATGACAGGACTACCACCCAAATTACCCCTTTTTGTAAAGTGGGCACCCCAAGCAATTTGTACTTTTTTTTACATGCAAGTGCAATGCCTGCATCTTGCAGACTCGGTATACTGCCTGCCTGTACCTCTGATATGGGCAGTTACTAAATGGCAGGAGGAATCAATGGACTACTACAGCATTCAGCAGCACCCTCACAGTACTCTAAATTAATGACAGCCATGTTTGCAGAGCCCTGCATGGGCGCCCATTTTTAAAATTTGACAGTGGGTGTGGGGAGAAGATCCCACTGTCACAGGGGGAGCAGGAGAGGAGGCAGAAGCTGGAACATGTAGCATGTTACAAAAGGTGAACTTCTCTTTTAAAAGCGACCTTTGACCATCCACCTAGTACTCATGGGTTATTCAGTTTTATATTAAAATGGCAGCACAAAGTATTTCATTTGATAGCAAACCTTTTCTGTAGTCTCTCCTTTAGTTGGTTCTCCCTAAAGCCCTGAGGATGTAGTGAGTCCAGAAGCTCATCCAACTCCTTTTGTGCATCACATATGAACCTACATGAATCAAGAATATTTAAAGCTTATTAAAATCAGATATAAGGCAGAGTTCACATGTGCATTGGATACAGAATAGCATCCAACACCCTTGCAGTTTGGGCAGCAAAGGACACTTGGAGAAGTAAACCAGTAGCCATAGTAAGTAGATGTTATATTATAGAACCCAACACTGAAGTTCATAGAAGGTAGGAATATCACGCACCAGAGATTCTGCCCTTGTTTAGGCACTGTGTTCTCCACCACTTTCTCTTTCTGTATGGAATCCTCTGGGCCACCAACACTACTGTCTGCATCTTCACTCTCTATATTGCCTATAGATACACACCAGAAAAAAAAAAAAAAAACACCACGCTAAGTTAAATAAAAATTGCTGTGGATATACATACCTCAGATTAAACTATAAAAATTGTTTCGAATATATATATATATATATATATATATATATATATATATATATATATATATATATATATATATATATATATACACATACATATATACACACATACATATATACACACATACATATATACACACATACATATATACACACATACATATATACACACACACACACAGCAGTGCTGTAAAACATACAGAGAACTGAACATGACAATATTAAACTATATCCAGTTTTTTTTGCCATGGTATGATAGGTGAGCGGCTAGCTGTGTACACCGACAGGTTGTCAGCAGCCACAGCTATGTATAGCTGTTCTCGGAGTCAGCGATTACCTATAAAGTGTGTCCAGCAGCAATCACTGCAGGTAGGCAGGCTGGCTGCACAAAGAACAGCTAACCTCTTAACAGCAGCAGAAACCAGAATCCTACTGCCGCCATTTGCATCGCAACAAAACCAGAATATACATTACCTTTGTTAATTGCTGATAAAAGCCAAGTGATATCAGATTTTTGGATATATAGATACAAGAGAAATTGCTTACCCTCATCAGGTTCTTCTTCATCCTCTTCTTCCTTAGGAAGGCTGAAGCTGTAATTTATACTGTCATGTACCCAGCCCTTCTCAATGAACAGTCCAGGAACACTATCGGAAAACAGCCAATACCTAGTAACAAGCAAACATTTTCTAAGTTAAAATCAAAACAGTAATACATAAAACATTAGGACCCTAGATTTACAAGATAACATGACAGCTTATTGGATTGCATAAAACAGAACACACAAGCAAAAAAGAGTGGGCACATATACAGAAACATCCTCGGGAATCCCCAGTGAAAGATTTTGTCTTTACTTTTCTGGGCACAACCCAAATTTGTTTTTTTTTACGTTCAATGTAGGGCCGAAACTAAAATCGGTTATGAAAAATTAGCCCTTTATAGTACAAAAAGCAAAATCGCTACTGTAAATATTACAGTCACTGTCCCACAGTAAAAAAAAAATGAAACCCTTACAGTGGCAATTTGCTCTTTTTGTAATATTAGTTTTTTTAACCCCCCATTATGTTACTAAAAATCTCAGGCCTGGGTCACACGTCTGTTTTCAGGTGTTTTTGGCAGAAACACACTACAGATCATTTACATAGATTCCTATGGAACACGTTCAACATTCATGATTTTTTCAGCTGCTGTGCATTTGGAAAGGGCAAGGACTTTGGGCCAGATTCAGATACAATTACATTGGCGCAGAGTATCAGAGATACATTACGCCTCCGTATTTTACCAGGCTATACGCCGAATTCTGGTAGATTTTGTCCCTTATCGAAATACGCGATTAGGGGGCGTGAAGCATTCTTCGTTCAGAAATTTCCCGCCGTGCATTGCGCGAAATAACGTTGATACGTCATTCGTTGTTTGAGTAGCGTCGTTTGCGTACATTCCTGGAAATAAAAAAAGATGTTGACATTCGACGCGGGAACGACGACCATACTTAACATGGGCTGTCTAATATTAGACCAGCAAAAAGCTGGTATAATTTTACGCAGCAAAAAGATGACTAAAGATGCCGTAAGAGATTGCGATTGACATTCGTAACCTCGTGGATCGTCGGAAAAAGCTAATTTGCATACCCCGACACGGAAAACGGCGGGAACTCCACCCAGCGGCCGCAAATTTATTGCAGCGTAGCTCCGAAGGCGTACGAACACGTAAGCCAGTCGGATTGAAGCCCGCAGCCGTATTTTCATGGTTTGAGGTTTCAGAGTAGTGAAAAAACGCGCGTAATTTGAAAGTGCTCCAGTCTAACGCGAGTTAGACAGGAGTAAGGGCTCTGTGAATCTGGCCCTTTGTTTTTAAAAGCAAAAAACTGTGCCATTGTTTTTTTGGTCCAATATACTTCAGAGAAGCTACAGAAAAACATGTAATGCATTTTTGGGCCAATTTGTGTTTTTTTTTTTATTCTGCCCAACAAATTGGCCAAAAAAAATAAAAAATGCAATTCGCCATAATTTTTTTCTAAGGTTATTAACCGATCAAAACAATAAATCGGCCAACAAATTGATTATGAAAATAATCGTTAGTTGCAGCCCTAGTTTAATAATGGTAAACAGAAGGAAGAACTGTTAACTGGGGCACAGACAGAAATAAAAACTGACCGGTTCCAAACCCTCTCCCCCTTCTATCCAAAAATGGACTGGTTTTTTTTGCTGCACCGTCAGGTAACTGGACATTGGCAAAGCCACTCAAAGAAATCACCAAAATGTCAATATTTCCAGTAACATTAACCAAGAGAAAGGGTGAATATTCCTAGTGGGCAAATTGACAGCAAATACTTGCCTGGAGCTCCAAACCTTTGCCATGCTGTACAAAAAAAAAAAAAAGTTTTAAATAGATTGCCACACAATCTTGCAAAGTACCTGTTGTGATTTCGGTCTGTGCCAATGGGCGATCTTCTCAGCACTTGCTTTGCTTTTGCAATCCCTTCATGGAAAGCTTTCTCTGCAGAAGCTTTATGCTTGCGCAGTCTCTCCTCCTCTGCCTCTTTTTGGAATCTTTCTGCAATTGAAAACGTGCAATAAAAAGATTAGTGCTACAATATACATTTGCTGAAGTAGAGAGCACCCGAGCAGCAGTAAATCTTAAGGCAGATCAGTCTCAAGTAGGGTCAGACAGTATTACTGGATTTTAAACACTGAAGGCATTTCTGTTTAATGTTTTACATAGCTACACATGGCAAAAGGGGCCAGCCAGAAGTGATCTAGCAGGACTTTTTCTTAATGTTCAACTTCAAGTGTTGATATTGAATGACAAAAACATTAAGACAAATTCAGAAAAGTTACATTTTATATACTGCAGCCAAATTCCTACCTTTCGTAAGTTTTTCATTTTCCTCCTTTTCCCTTTTAGCTTGCATAGCCTGCAGCCTCCTACTTTTCACAGCACTGATCATGTCCTCAGGTTCCTGCTCTGTTGGTGCTGAATCGGTTTTGTTTCCTTTTTCAACTTTCTTAGAGGGCTGCTTGGGAACTACTCCTTCCTCTTTACCCTTAGCCTCCAGTAGTTCCTTTCTTTTTTGTTTCGCTGCCCTCTTTTTATCATTTTCTTCTTTCAGCATGGCCAATCTCTCCTTCCAGAGCTCACCCGATGCATGCTGCTTGTCGTCAACATGATCCTGTACCGAGTAAGTCATGAGGATGCGGTGACAAAGAGCAGTGAGGATGTGAAGCTTTTCCTCAGTCGTCAATTCAAAAAACTCTGTAGTTTCCAATTTCTCCAGAAATTCATCTTCCACCTCGTCATCCTGGAAAACCGCAGAACCCTCGCTTTCATCATCCCCCTTCTCTGTACTGTCACCTTCTCCAGGGGCATCAGATTTTCTGAGGCACAAACGAACAAGCTCTGAAGCAGAATGCATTGTGAGTGGAATCTCTGACAGCTTCATCCCAAGCTCACCATAGTCCTCTGCAATCTCATCCTGTAAGAGGGTTTGTAGCAGCACAACAAGCACTCTGTTAAGGTATAGAAAGCCACCCTTTTCAGCAGCAAGGGCTTCCATAAGAGAAACTGCAGTAACTGGGTACTGATTATCTGGAAGTAGCAGGTCAGAGTAACAACTGAGAAACTCTACAACCATTGCTACATCACCAAACAAAGCATTTGGTAGCCCCTCTGGAGTGTCCACCAACTTGAAAGTTGGCAAATTCTTGCCAGCCACATCCTGGTCCTCAAATCTCTTTTGCTTTTCTAAACGTTCCTGCCTCTCTTTCTGCTTTCGTTCCCGAGCCTTTTCTTTAAGCCGTTCTCTTAATACCTCCCTCTTCTTCCTCATGTGCTCCACCTTCTCTGCGTCAGTCATCATAGCCCAGCGCTTACGCTCCTCCAATTGCTCGTAACGCTTCTGTACCAGGTCTTTCAGTTCATCAGGCAGTCTACTGCGTTCGTCATCGGTAAGAAGCCTTGCCACTTTAGAGATAAGAGCTGATAGAGGACTCTTACGGTCTTCGCGATTCTTGTTCTCACGGTAGTAAGAAATCAAATGCAATGCAGCAGGTGGAAGCCTTTTATTTGGCTTGCTAGCTGATTTGGGAGTAGATGAGGTACTCCTAGGTCGAGATGCTTTAGGGGAAGCCTTAGCCATATCAAGCAATGTCATCTGCTTTAGTTTTGAATTTTTCAGAATCTTTTTAGGGGAGCGAACTTTACCAGACACTTTCTGTCCATTGATTACCTGAGACTTTCCACCTTTCTTTTTTCCTGTCGATGCACCCTTCTTGTTAGCATTAAGTTTAGAACTCATGAGTTTCATTAACTTTTGCAGATCCTCTGGTGAGCATTTTCCTTCCAAGTCCTTCAGTTTCAAAGGTGAACCTTGCATAATTTTTTTGAGGTTTAGCTGGCTAAACACACTCGGACTGAGGGGTGATTTCTTGCCCTTTTGAACAGATTTGTCCCCATCAGTCTTGGATTTTTTTGGTTTCTGATCAGCAGATCCTGTACTTTTTCTCTTTGTTGGTGGCGTTGGATTTGAAGTCATATACTAATAAAAAAATAAAACAAAAAGTTAAAATTTACCAGGTCTTACATAATACACACACATTGGGGCAATGTATTGTATAATTTAGTAAGGGACTATAATGGGATTTATACATAAATGTGATGTACACTCAACATGACCAGAAATGGTATGCAACAGTTCCAAACCTCACTGCTGAAACCAGAGGCTGCCCTGCCTGATTTCACTGATGGGGAGTCATTCTGTCATGGAGTGAATGTAAATTAGCCTGGTTTATGATCAGAAGGTGGTGGTGCAAATAAATGCAAACCACCACTTAAATCAGATTCTCAAAAAGTAAGGGAAAAAAATAAAAAATAAGGGGCAGGGGTGTACAGCCATCTTTAACGGCCAATAATATTTAAGTAATTTCAGTTAGTTTTACTAAATACACATAGGTCATTCATACATACTGTATGCACACCACATCTACCTTAACACAAAACAAAGTGTAGAGCTGCTTTTCTGAACCAGAGTAAATGTCATAAAAACTTACTTTATGTGGATCCAGTAAAAAGTCACTGAACTTGCTGGGCAAGGAGTACTTCTTAACCAAATCATCCTCAACAACCCATGGTGCATTCTCCCCTGTGCCTATCCGCAAAGAATTATGACGAATAAAGTAACGAAGTATCTCTTTATTGGGAGGGCGCTCCGAGCGATACAGACTTTCCACAGGAACCATGCTGATGACCTGAATATATATCCAAAAAAAAAAAGGGAAAAAGAAAATGTAGATTAGTAATTTTATATGAGAACAGTTTGACAGAACTGAAGTTTGTGAAAGACCTTATTCTTGTCCTTCAACAGTCAGGTTTACTAAAGTGGTAAATCTGCTTAAAATTGAGTGAATATGCACATAAATTATCCAGTCATGTGAAAAGCCAATTTCTGTTCACTCTGAACAGCCAATCATGTGCAGAAGAAAAACAAAACAAACGACCTGCAAGACAAAAAGGCATACTAGCTTATTATGCAATACTCACCTGGGATCAGGTACCCGTACACAGTAGCGGCCGGTGATGTCGTCTTGGAGTAACTTCAGAGTATCGCTTTCGCAGCTGTGATTGGCTAAAGCCACGATGACTTCACTCTCCGTGCATGAGCCGCCGGTAACAGGCTCACTGAGAGCAAATGCACATACATGCCATTGCCTCAGTGCAATTACAGGGCATATCTCCTAAACTGTTCAGGTTTAGGAGATATCCAGGGCAGCTACAGCCAAGCCTCATTATAGGCTTACCTGAAGCAAAAAGTGAGCTGTAAGGGTTTCCAACTACTTTAAGCTCACGCTGCCATATAAGAAAGCCATATACAGTCAACGGTGCCCGGCTAAGCATCACAAGATTTAGAAAAAGATGACTAGAACAGACCTCTAAATGCATAGACTGATATTAAAAAGTTAAATTTTTCTTGTGAAAAAATTCATAAGTATATAAAATGAACAAGAATCATAAACACCACCACATGTGAATGGATAGTATTAATACCAATATTAGTCCATAGACTTCCAGTGAATGGATGCTAGTGACAGAAATGTGGACGGAGACAGAAAAAATAGGAGTGAATAGAAACTGTTCAATAAAGTTCATATATGAAAAATCCAGCGCTGTGGCTGGATCTGTGACAAATGCAGTCACAGATCCAGCCAACTCTGCAATACCCCCAACACTCTGCAATACCCCCAACACTCTGCAATACCCCCAACACTCTGCAATACCCCCAACACTCTGCAATACCCCCAACACTCTGCAATACCCCCAACACTCTGCAATACCCCCAACACTCTGCAATACCCCCAACACTCTGCAATACCCCCAACACTCTGCAATACCCCCAACACTCTGCAATACCCCCAACACTCAGCACGATACTTTGCAATACCCTGCACGATACTCTGCAATACCACCTATGGGGATTTTTAAGTAACGAAGTTTGGCGCCATTCCACTAGTGTGCGCAATTTTTTTTTTTTTTTTTAACAGAAACGTTTTTATTAGCCTCCAAAAGGAGAATTATACAGACATACAACAAACAACAAAATCAACAGATTGCAGCTACATGTTACATACTACATCAAATCTAGAACAGGGTTATAAACGGTTTCGTTGAGTACCTGACAGTTACACCAAATAATCATAGCGTTTCAACATGTGTGATGACTAGGACCACCTAGTACCCATCCATGGCGAGGACCCCAGTAGGGGCACCAAAGAGGAGGGAGGAATGGGACGGAGGGGGTGATGGCATGGGAGGGAAGAAAGGGGAGGGGGAGAGCAAGGAGAAGGAAGGGGAAGGGCGGGAGGCCACGCAGGGCAGGGGGAGAGGCAAAGGGTCATGGGCAGGCAACACCAAAGGTAACACTGGGCCCTCATCCAAGACCTGGGGGTCATTGCTTGGTCCAAGCGCCCCATATTTTCTCAAACTTTTTAGGACATATACGGTTCATATATGTAAGCTTATATAGGGGTAGCGCGGCGTCCACAAGCGCTCTCCATTGGGAGACCGTCGGAGGCTCTGGCTGCTTCCACTTTAGCAGGATGGCCTTCCTAGCATAGAAGGAGGCATAAAAGGAGGCATAAAAGTGTGCGCAATTTTGAAGTGTGACATGTTGGGTATCTTATTTACTCGGCGTAACTTCATCTTTCACATTATGAAAAAAAAATTGGGCTAACTTTACTGTTTTGTTTTAAGCACAAAACTTTTTTTTAAAAACACGCGTTCAATAAATGTCTGCGAAAATACCATGCGAGATAAAAAGTTGTAACGGCCGCCATTGTATTCTCTAGGGTCTTTGCTAAAAAAGCATATATAATGTTTTGGGGTTCTATGTAATTCTCTAGCAAATAAATGATGATTTTTCCATGTAGGAGAGAAATGTCAGAATTGGTCTGGGTGTTCCAGAACACCTGATGGCGCTCCCTGCATGTTGGGCCTCTGTATGTGGCCACGCTGTGTAAAAGTCTCACACATGGGGTATCGCCATACTCGGGAGGAATAGCAGAATGTGTTTTGGGGTGTAATTTGTGGTATGCATATGCTGTGTGTGAGAAATAACCTGCTAATATGACAGAAACAAGTTTTTTTTTTTTTTTACAGAATTTTCAGTCGTTTTTCTTTAATAGCGCAAAAAATAAAAAACCCAGAAGTGATCAAATACCACCAAAAGAAAGCTCTATTTGTGGGAAAAAAAAAAAAGACAAAAATGTCAAATGGGTACAATGTTGTATGACCGAGTAATTGTCATTCAAATTGTGAGAGCACCAAAAGCTGAAAATTGGTCTGGTTAGGAAGGGGGTTTAAGTGCCCAGTGGTCAAGTGGTTAAAAATTCCACAGTACAACTCTTTCCTCCAATCTCAGCTTGAAAAAAATGAACAGAAAAAAAAAAAAAAAAAAAAAAATATTCTCGGGATGTTGGAGACTATAAATCAGGAACTGTCTTTAGATGGCAGAAATCCTCAACGGCACCGGCCAATGTAGATCACACCATGGAAGTTGGTGCTGTGGGGACACATTCTAGTGACGGTCAACATACTGCCCATCAGCCAGGCCATGTATATCCCAAACCTGTTTATGCTACTAGAGAACAAACTGTAAGAGGAGGTTCTCCTGGATACTATGCATCTCCTCGACCACCTAGGAGGAACAACAACTCCAGTAGGCGAGGTAGATCCAAGGGTTACCAGCGAGACTCTAGGACCCCTTACTATTCAGAGAAAAGTTATGGCCCTGTAGATTCACCCAGGTGGTCTGGTGGCTATGTAGTCCCATACCCAAAGACAGACAGACAGACAGACAGACAGACAGACAGACAGACAGACAGACAGACAGACAGACAGACAGACAGACAGACAGACAGACAGACAGACAGACACACAGACAGACACACAGACAGACAGACAGACAGACAGACAGACAGACAGACACACAGACAGACAGACAGACACACAGACAGACAGACACACAGACAGACAGACAGACAGACACACAGACAGACAGACACACAGACAGACAGACAGACAGACACACAGACACACAGACACACAGACACACACACACACACACACACACAGACACACACAGACACACACAGACACACACACACACACAGACACACACAGACACACACAGACACACACACACAGACACACACACAGACACACACACACAGACACACACACACACACACACACACACACACACACACACACACACACACACACACACACACACACACACACACACACACAGACACACACACACACAGACAGACGTTTGCAGTGAAGGAGGGCCCAGATTTCAATCAAGCACACTACACTCATGACTTATGGTCCAGGATCCCATGGAAATCAGGATTTTCATCGGGACAGCTCAGGGCACAAAAGGCCTTCGGATCCAAAAGAGGGACCAGAGGGGGTAGAAAGTCACAAAGGAAAAAGAAGAAGGTCTAATCGGCCAAGGAGTGTTTAACCTTAGCTCTAAAGAGTTGACCCCTAATGAGAACCATAATGACAAAGTGGGATTTTATATGGGGCCATGCCAAGTCATGGCATAGTGCCCCCGTGCCTATATGTGCAAAATTATACAGAAGGGGGGGGGGGGGGGGGGGGGGTTTAGACAGGCAGGTGGGACTTTATATGGAGCACACAGTCTTAAGGGAAAACCCAATATCAAATAGTATGAAAGTTAAATTGATTTATTCGGTACAATTGAACAAGGTTTACAAAATTAGATAAATATAATATAATAAAGTTGATATTGCCAAGGACCATAAATACATAGAAAACCACAAATTGATATTGTTTGTACACTTCCCATAAAATTCAAAGAACACTATGGACATGCATAGTTAATTGGAACATTAAATAGGAACAGCTACAATAGGGGTAGATCGATAACCAGCCTTCCCAACCTGCATCAATATAACCCGACAGGGACCCTAGGTAATGGCGTCCTAATCTGGGATCCACAACGTGTTGGTGTATTTTCCATCTGCGTACAAACACAGGGTTTGGTTTGACGCCAACCGTCAGATGTCTGACGCCCAGCGGAGGCGCCTCCCTACCCGCAAGCACGCAACGTGACGTTGGGGGGTGTGTGTTGTTGGTCGTGCCCCCCTTTTAAGCCCGCCAGTGGTGGGTCTCTTGGCTCCCAGTCCCTCACTACCATCTTACCCCCAAGGATCAACATCTATGCTTTCATTTAAGGTATTGAAACTATTCTGTCCTTACACATTACTACCTTTGGGGTTGTTTTTACTATAGTCTATTGCAGACTCTAACCCCCCATATTCCTTATATTACCATACTCCATTCTTCTGGAACTTTATATAATTGCCAATATTGTTATCTTTACAGAAGCCTATAATCGATGTTTCCACGCCACACCTGGTTTCACTACCGAGGCCATTGGGAATTGCCTTTATAACTATGAGTAATCATGCCCTCCCTGGGGAGCCACATGGTGGGATGCGTTCCTGACACACGCTCCCTCAGTTCCCCGTGGGAGACTTTCCTGATGAACCTCTGGGCTTAATATGCCACGCACAGCATGCCTGTCTAAGTTTTACTATGGGATTGGTTCATTCCATAATATGTGCAACTATATTCTCTGCTACAGGTCAAGCAACCATGAATCTAACTCCTATATATAATTTTATATCTTTCTAGATATGCATTACGTGCCTGCTCCTAATGAGTGGTACTATCAAGCCACGAAACGTGTTGAGCTAGCCATAAGCCGTTGTTGCACTTTTTTTAAATTTATAATTTTATTACCATACATGTCACAGCTTTGTGGATCCCAGATTGGGACACCATTACCTAGGGTCCCTGTCGGGTAATATCGATGCAGGTTGGGAAGGTTGGTTATCGATCTATTCCTATTGTAGCTGTTCCTATTTAATGTTCCAATTAACTATGCATGTCCAAAGTGTTCATTGAATTACATAGGAAGTGTACAAAATATCAATTTGTGGTTTTCTATGTATTTATGGTCCTTAGAAAATTATATAAATATAAAATATAGTTGATATTGCTATGTAAACATTGTTCAATTGTACCGAATAAATCAATTTAACTTTCATACTATTTTTTTTTTTTTTAACCATAAAAGTTCAAGTTTATTGAGATGTAACATAAAAGAAAAGAAAAAGGAATACATACATGTATAAATGTCAGTGGGCCAACATAGCCCCCAGATCGAACGCTACAGCAGATACCATTACACATATCCTATAAATTCCATGCACTCGGCACATATTAAGACATAAGCGACTAGATATCCCGACATCTTCATACAAAAGAAATATACTCTGTATAGCTAAATGACACTACTCCGCTCCCCCCGCCCCATCTAGTGTGATTCTGTAGGGTAAGGTGGTTCAGCTCGTGCATGTTTTGCCGTCCCCCAGCCACCTGTCCCATACATTTGCAAATTTTTGCGGTCTCCCTCTATGTACATATATAATTTTCCTGTATGGGAGAATGGCATTGACCTCTCTCTTCCAGTCCTCCAATGTCGGGGCCCTTGGTTGCATCCAGGTCTTTGCCACCAACTTTCTGGCCAAGAAAAGTGATTCATATATAAAAATGGCTTGGTACTTTTCTGTATCCACATCTGGGAGTAGTCCCAGTAGGCACAGCTTGGGATCCATGCCCACCGGGGTTCCCATGCAGCCATGCAGAAATTGCGTCACCTGGAGCCAGTATGCCTGTACATCGGGGCAATGCCAAAGCATATGGTAAAAAGAGCCCTCTGTTACTGAACACATAGGACACAGTGGGCTCCTAGTGGGCTGAAATTTCACCAGCCTCTGGGGTGTAATATACGCTCGGTGGAGGATATATAGTTGAGTCAACCTGTCTGATAATTTAGGGGACGTGCTCTTTACGCCCTCCAGTATCTCATCCCACTCTGTATCCTCTATGGGGCCCACATCATCCTCCCACTTTATCTTGGCCGCCTGCACTATCCCGCTGATCCGATGTCGCCGGATAACATAATATAGATTGGACGTGAGTCTGGCAGAGTCCTTCCCAAAGATCACGTCCAACACCTGTGGACTGCTCACATCTACAGCCTCCGATCCCAGCTGGGCTCTAAGGGCATGCCTGAGCTGCATATATCTAAAACGAAACTGCGGCGGGAGGGAAAATTCTTCCCTGAGTCTCGCAAACGTTTTGATTCCTGTACTATTCACTACCTGTGATAGGTACCGTACTCCATACGATGCCCATATCCCTGGATCAGGGACCGTCGCCAGCTCGGGCATAAAACCATTTTCCCACAATGGGGTGTGTGAGTGTATATGGGATCTGCCTTGTTTTTTTAGAGCCACTTCCCACACCTTTTGGTGGTGCGTAAGCATGTCCGCTCCAAACCGGGCAGACCTGCATCCGCCATGACCACCCCTAAAAATTGCCTGTACCGACGTGTGGAGGGGGCTATCCGGTTTATTACAAACCAGCGACCCATATCTCTGCGACTCAGATGAATTGAAATAGTATAAGTGAGATAGTTGTGAGGCCACATAGTAGTCCTGTAGATCAGTGAGGGAGCAGCCCCCCTCTGTACTGGGGTTTTTGAGTATATGCCAGGCTAACTTGTGCCGGCCAGATCCCCACACGAACGAGTTTAATAATGCTTCAAGCTGTTTGAAAATTTTAAGGGGTATGTACAGAGGGGCATGCCAGACCATGTATAGAATTTTGGGTAGTATCATTTTGATCAGGTTTATCCTACCCATCACCCCTAGTGGTAGTTTTGTCCATGCCTGGGTTCTGGATTTAATTATTGCAAATAAAGGTTCTATATTAAGAGGAACATAATCCTTTAGATCCTTTGTAACCCGCACTCCTAGATATTTAACTTTCATACTATTTGATATTGGGTTTTCCCTTAAGACTGTGTGCTCCATATAAAGTCTCACCTGTCTGTCTAAAATCCCCTTTTCTCCCCCCTCCCCCCCTTTTTCTGTATATTTTTGCAAATATAGGGACCGGGGCACTATGCCATGACTTGGCATGGCCCCATATAAAATCCCACTTTGTCATTATGGTTCTCATTAGGGGTCAACTCTTTAGAGCTGAGGTTAAACACTCCTTGGCCGATTAAACCTTTCTACCCCCTCTGGTCTCTCTTTTGGATCCGTAGGCCTTTTGTGCCCTGGGCCGTTCCGATTAAAATCCTGATTTCCATGGGATCCTGGACCACCAGAGTCACGAGTGTAGTGTGCTCGATTGAAATTGGGCCCACCTTCACTACGAACATCTCGAAGGGGGAGAAGATTGTGTGTGTGTGTATACACACACACACACACACACACGAGGATAGTTATGATATTGGGTATTCTGATCAGCCTACTTAGGTGCTTTTGATCAAGGTCATCTGCTGATCCAAGAACTGCAGTGGGGACTTTTAATGGGAACTATAATCACAGGTAGTCCCACTGTGTCTACAACTTTGTGGTGTCTCATAGCAGTAACACCTATGCTGAAATCAGGAGACAGGGTCTCCTTTAGTCCCTCCCACCTCACCAGTCAGCGGACCTCTAATCTCTGCCCCCCCCCAGCCATGTCGTGGGCTCCAGGAACAGCCCTACTGGGCAGCCGCATAAAAGCTGGAAGCTGTGTGGGCTTCAGGAACAGCCCAGGATTTGGTGACCCCTGGCAAATAATCATTTGACCACCGGGGGGGTCCCGAGCCCCAGGTTGAGAACCACTGACCTAGGGCAAAATGCACAAAAAAAGTTGATGCAGAGAAAAAAAATAAAAAAAAATAGGGACAGGCAAAATAAGCATCTGATGTGCAGAGAAGCAAGGAAATCCCATTGAAGTGATGACCGACCTGGAGAATTGTATGCAGAATTTCCAGATTCTTAAGTATTTGTTGATGATCTTGAAGGTCAAAATGGGACACAGTGTTTTGGAACTGTGAATAAGTTAGAGTCAACTGAATCAAATACTGAATTAGGGTTATAGATTTTAGGTGATAAAATGGCAAAATGAACTCCTGCTGAGAGGAGACCTCCAGCTCAGGGAAAAATACAGTCTTTAACCCCCCCCCCCCCCCCTCATTTTCTTGCCAGCCCCACTATCCTCTTCCAGATAAAAGACCCCTGCATAGGTGCATCAGAAATCATTACAAAATCTAAATAAAAAAAATAAAAAAAACTGCCAGCTCACTGAATATGTGTTGTCCTCGCAGTTTAACATACCACAGTGAGGTGATAGCTTCAATAGTGGGGCCATACGCCACATGAGAAGTCAGTGTGGGAATTACTTTATGTGGACGGAGGTGGCGAGACATATGGCGATATTAAGCCTATCTGCTTCATGCCATAAAGCTAATTTTCCCTGCCCAAGTGACAGGCCATCTTCTCCGCTTGCTTAATGCCATTTGCTCGTGTGTGAACTGCTACTAGTGCTGCCATTGCCCTCACTGTACATCTGTGAGCTTTCTTATCCTGGAATACAGCATGTGCAATATCTAGAAGCTGAGTTTTGTTTCAATGTCTGTTTTGCAATCTATGTGAAGGAGCAACTCGGAGCTTAGACAATCTAAACTCTTGGCATCCTGCAATAATTGTCACATCTGCTGGCTGACTATTGCCTCACCGTTACTGCTCAGCCCTGCAATTCATAAGCTATGCGTTTGTCTTATGCAAAATAAGTCCCCATTTACCTTCTGCAGGCAGACAGAAGCTGCAAAACCCTCCCTGCCAAGGCACAAGGAGTGCAGCACTACTGATGGGGCAATGGATACACCCAAGGGTACAGAATCAGAGGTTGACAATTTGGCAAACTTTCAGCAGTTGAAACCACAGTGAGGGTCAGTGCCACCCTGCCAGCATGGTGGTAGTTCTATGCAGGAGAGTGTAGGGATTAACACTCAATACGCCTGGCTTGGTCCACTGGGGACAGGCATAGCGCCACAGCAAGGGAGTCTTCAGGGACTGGGTTACATTAAAGTAAATCGCATATATAGCGCCCTTCAGCTAACCCAATACATGCCTAGTAGACAACACAGAATCCAGTGCCAAAAGCGACTTTGCAGGCTGGACCTGCGTCTTCCCTGGCAGTGTCTGGGTATGGTGCCCGAAGCTTTGGCTGTGAGAAACTAATCTGAAGATGCATAAGATACCACCATGACCTCTCGGCGGCCATCTTGCTCCACCTGGACGTGCCAGCTTCACCCGGTGGCTGCTCCAGCGCTGTTCCTCGGCCTTCCTGTCATCAACAACGCCTGGTCCCTCTGGCTACCACCTCCGGACTGCCACTGGATGCCCCCGCTGTGCCTCCTTTCCAGGTTAGTCACCGGCTCTGGCCTAGCTTTCTATCGGCGGCCATCTTGCTCCACCCGGGAGTGCCAGCCAAATAGCAGACCTTCTCCTCCTCACAGCTCCAGCTGCCCCTTGCCATATACCCCTTCTCCTCTCAAGCCATAAACTGCTTTCTCTACTATCTGGGGGTACGTACAAACATTGCCCAGTGGTAATCGCACTCTATTTTTCATATGGCGCTAAGGGGTAATGCTTAAATTGAGCCCCGTCTAGCTACCGACCTGATTACAAATAGCAATGCCAGCAAAAGGCTCTGCCTCCCGTTCGTCAATGAGTAAACGGTCCGCTAAATCTTCAAACGCTCATCAAACTGCTGTTGGTACCATCAAACGCTTTCTTGCTGCTGAAAGGGTGAGTCCCGGCTCTATGATCACTAAAACCAGGGCATCGAGGTCTCTCATCTCTCCAGCTTCTCACACCGCTTCTGTCCGCGAAAGTTCGCCGGCCTCATCTTGTGGATCAGAGATAATGGACGACCCTGGCTCCCCTACTGGTTCTGAACTATCCTCCTTCCTGCTTGAATTTAGAAAGGAGATGGCGGGTATGTTCCACGATATGGAAAAATCAATTAAAAAAGACATTTCTGCTGTTCGTGCGGACATGGCTCACCTCCTCGACAGGGTTGAAGAAACAGAGCAGCGGCAAGAATCGCACGAAGTGGCTATCAAAGAACTACAAGACACTGTCACCCAATTGGCACATGCTCACAGGGCCTCATTATATAAACTTGAAGACCTTGAGAACCGTAACCGCAGAAATAACCTGCGTGTCCGGGGCCTGCCGGAAGCAACCGGGGATAGTGATCTAGAACCCTCGCTCCGTGGTATTTTCAACACCATTTTAGGTAAATCACCAACGGATCCTCTGCGGTTTGATAGAGTCCACCGTGCTCTTTGACCCCGCAACCTCTCTTCTGACCTGCCCAGAGATGTGATTTGCCGTCTCCATTACTTCGAAGATAAGAACGCTATCATGATTAAAATGCGGACCGCCCCTGACATTGACTTTGATGGGGCCACTCTTCACATTTTTCCGGATATAGCTAAGGAAACTCTCGACCGCCGCAGGGCCCAAAAACCACTCCTGGAGAGACTGAGAAGTGATGGAACTACCTATAGGTGGGGTTTCCCAGCATGCCTAATTGCGACCAAGAGTGGTCGCTCATCCACATTGCGCTTCCCTGAGGAACTTCCTACCTTCCTACAAGATCTTCATTTGCCGCACATGGAGCTCCCAGGCTGGCAGAACCCCATTCCCACTTTTTCCACTCTTCGCTCCTCCCAATGGAAGAAGACCCCTGCCAAGCAACGGAAGGTTTCTACTCCGAGCTCATCCAAGAAAAATGGGTGAGGTACTCCTGGACACCCATTCATTAATCTTCTTAGCAATCCTCCTCACGGTGGCGAAGACATGTTTTCCAGTACACTTTTTTTTTTTTTTTTTTTTATTTCTCTTTTTACATTGTTTTCTGAAGTTCTTTTGCCACTCTAAACACCTGATGGCTCATTTTTGAAGATAAGATATGTTTAAACTGTTCTGTTTTCTACTTTTGAGCCTTGCTGTTCGTACATCGAGTTACCTGATAAGCTGACTTAGTAGTTGGAGATTGCTATGTTTATGTTCTATGCGTTGCTAGTTTCTTTAAGTTATAATCACCTTTCTTTACAGGTCGTTGGCTGACGGGGCCTCTGGCTCCATGTTAATGCACTTACTGGGGACATTGGTTCTCCCCCTCCTCCTTTTGGGGTTGCTGGGAATTGGTGGTCTTTATCTCTCCCCTGATGTTTTTCTCCTCAAATTCTTTTTGACCGCCTGCTCCCTTCATCCCCACTGGGACCAACGCGGGTTTCTGCGTGATTGTTGCCTTACTCCCATTTGCTTTACGAAATGTTCTGATACCTTTTTATGTACTTTTGTATTTTTCTTCATTTCTCTTTCGTTACCCTTCCTTTCTCTTTTTTCTCTGCCCCCTCTCTCTCTCCCCTTTCTTTCCCCCTCCCTATTTTGCTGGTCCACATGGCTGTATGACTCGTTCGCCTGTTTCTTCCTGGAACCATGGCTACTTTAAAAATCTCCTCTTATAATGTACGAGGCCTTAGTGTGGCCGCCAAGAGGCATCAAGTACTCCGAGAATTGCGTAGTTCTACCTGCTCTATCGCTTTTCTTCAGGAAACTTACTTGACCCACACTACATCGGTGAAACTGTATTCGCCACACTTTCCGCAATGGTATTATAGCCTGTCTGATACTAACAAGGCCAAGGGAGTGGCTATTGGTTTCAGTAAGAATGCATCATTTCGTTTTACAGATATGCTTGTGGATGATCACGGTCGTTATCTTTTTGTCAAGGGATTCATTGGAAACACTAGATGTACTCTGGCCAATATCTACTGCCCCAACCATAATCAAACCTCTTTTTTTACCCAAACTCTCACAAAGCTATCACAATTTGCCGAAGGATTGATCGTTCTTGCGGGAGACATAAATATGACTCTAGACCCTACGATGGATACTTCTTCGGGCCGGTCGGGTATTGCATTTAAGCGGCTAGCTCAGGTAAAGAAAAAACTCTTAGATCTCCAGCTCATGGACGCTTGGCGTCTCCTACACCCTACAGACAGAGATTATTCCCATTTTTCAGCACCCCATAACTCTTATTCCAGAATAGATAATATCTTCTTAGATCATTTCCATCTTCCCCTTCTCCGTTCAGCCTATATAGGAACTGCTTCTCTCTCTGATCATGCTCCTGTTTCCATATGCCTGTCCATACCAGATTTGCCTCACCACCCCAATAATTGGAAACTCAATGGATTCCCTCATCACTGATCCAATTGAGATATCCGTTTTAACCAAAACACTTTCCCAATATTTTGAGGAAAACTCTGTTTCAGACGCTTCTCCTTCTCTATTGTGGGAAGCGCATAAGGCTTCAATAAGAGGACATCTTATAGAGTTGGGTGCGAGGAAAAAAAGGGAACATGGTCGGCAGCTCAAACAGGTCATGTCTCAGATTGCTGAGTTGGACAGACAACACAAACTTTCCCTCCATGTTTCACATCTAAAAGCCCTCACTCTTAAAAGAGAAGAACTCAAAACTCTTCTTGCCCTTGAAACTAGGCGTAAATTTCACTACATTTCCCAGAAAATATATGAATGGAGTAACAAACCAGGTAAACTATTAGCTAGGTCACTCGCAGCCAAAAAAACTCTATCATTTATACCTAAGGTGAAATTGCCGTCAGGTGACTTAGTACACACCACCCCCCAAATATCGCGAGCCTTTAAAGAATTTTATGCTGACTTGTACAATGTGGAGGGTGGTTTAGCTTCTTTATCACTTACTGAAAAACAAACGCATCCTCGCCTTTCTTAGGAGAGCCAACCTCCCTAAGCTCTCAAAGTCGGCCCTTGCCGCTCTTGAAGAGGATTTCTCTGTGGAGGAATTCAACTCTGCGCTTAAGTCCTCTCCTTCCGGTAAGGCCCCTGGTCCTGATGGTTTCACCCTCCTATATTATAAAACCTTTAAAGTCGTCTTGCTCCCCCACCTTGTAGCTTATGCAAACTCTGTTTCCCATGATTCTCCCCGTCAACCTGAATCATTATCTGCCCACATCACGGTTATCCCTAAACCTGATAAGGACCCTACCCTATGTAGCAGTTATAGACCCATCTCCCTCCTAAATGTTGACACCAAACTTTTTGCCAAGGTTATGGCGAACAGATTGCTTCCCCTTTTACCTAAGTGGGTCTCGGCTGATCAGACTGGCTTCATTCCTAACAGAGAGGCGAGAGACAATTCTCTCCGTACTTTGTCACTGATCCATTATGTGCGGAAGTGTTCCCAGCCCACCCTTCTCCTCTGCACTGACGCTGAAAAAGCATTTGATAGGGTGGACTGGGAATACCTTAAAACTACCCTCCGTCATTGTGGCCTCGGTCCTAAGATGTTTTTTCGCATCTTTTCCCTTTACTCCAACCCCACTGCACAAGTGCGTATTAATGGCTCCTTGAGCAATCCATTTACGCTACGTAACGGAACCAGACAAGGTTGTCCTTTATCCCCCTTGTTATTTGCTATCTCCCTTGAACCCTTTTTGGCCACTATTAGGAATAACGGGGGCATTCATGGCATTCGGGTCGGCTCTAGAATACATAAATATGCAGCCTATGCTGATGACGTTTTATTTTTTATTCAACAACCACGTGTTTCACTGCCGAACCTGATGTCTGAATTTTCCTTATTCCAAGCCCTCTCAAACTTTAAAATTAATCTTTCTAAATCCGAAATTTTAAATATAACAGTTCCCCAACGAATAGCTGATCAGCTGAAACCCCTATTTCCCTTTCGCTGGGTTTCGTCACGCATGAAATATCTTGGTATTTATCTGACTCCCCACCTTCACTCCCTCTTTAGGCAAAACTACATCCCTCTTCTAAATGCCATTAAGGACGATCTCCGGAAGTGGTCTTCTCTCTCACATTCTTGGCTAGGTAAGGTCAACATAATTAAGATGAACGTACTCCCCCGTATTCTTTTTTTGTTGCAAATGATTCCCTTGAAGATCCCAATAGGTTTTTTTACCCTCTTACAAACTATTGTATCCCGTTTTATATGGAGGGATGGGCGTCCCAGGATCTCTAGAGAGACTCTTTTCAGGACCAAATGTTTGGGGGGCCTGGCTTTGCCTAATTTTAAAACTTATTACCAAGCAGTTATATTAGCGCGGATAGCGGACTGGAAATATGCCTCCGCCTCCAAATTATGGGTCCAATTGGAACATTCTCTATGTGGCTCTGATCTGTCTATGATCCCTTGGATCCCACGCTCTTTTAGAGACCTATTCCCCACTACCTCGCCTCTTACTTCATCTTCTTTACAAATATGGGATGATCTACATAAGAAGTTTACGTGGTCCTATGATTCCCCATTAACTCCCTTGATGTCTCACAGATACTTTGCCCCGGGTCTCATTGACTCAGGATTCCAGACGTGGTCACCGGATGGCCCTCTCCTACTATACCATGTTGTTTCGTCCACTTGTCCTAGGCCTTTGTCTGAGATTCTGGGTCATAATTCACCCTCATTCTTAGACAAATGGAGATACAAGCAATTGAGTAGTTTTCTCCATGCACTGCCACGTCCCTTAAGAGGTATTCCAGATCTTAACAGCATAGAACAGGTCTTTCTGCCTAGGGACCCTCCTATACGCTCTATCTCTCAATTTTACAAGGCCCTCTTAGACTTGCAATACCCTCCGTTTCCTGAATATTTATCCCGGTGGGAGAAGGACTTAGGGACTACTATTACGAATAAAGAAAAGGAAAAGATCCTTAAGCTTACACATGTCTCTTCCCTAGCTTCTTCCATGACTGAATCCAACTTCAAGCTCCTCACTAGGTGGCACCACACCCCTGCCAAGCTTCACCGTATGTTTCCTAGTAATTCCCCACTCTGTTGGAGGAATTGCGGTCAAATCGCCACCCATGCCCACATCTGGTGGTCTTGTCCCCTCATTCGTCCTTACTGGGTGGAAGTCTTAAATCTGATATTCCGGATCTCTGAGGTACAAATCCCCCTTAAACCTTGGACGGTTCTTTTCCACGCCACCTCTAGATCCATTGGCAAATACAAACGTTCAATTGTCCCACACCTTCTAAATGCAGCTAAAGCTATTATCCCCCGTCTCTGGGGTCAACCTGAAACCCCTTCCATCAAAACATGGTTGCAAAAGATCTCGGAGGTTAGTCTCATGGAAGAACTCACTCACATTGCAAGGGACACTAGAGAACAATACTCCTTAATCTGGGCATCCTGGTCTTCATTTATTTCTACACAGTGCTATTTAGATATTATTTCCTTGCCCCCTTACAAGCCTGGAACCACATAAAGCTTCTTTTCACCAAATTGTAGCCTTTGTTTCTACTCCACGGCATGGTTCCTCTCTTTTTTTTTTTTTGATATCTTACTAAATGAGTTTGTTTAGCGAGGTGCTCGATACTGCCGCCATGTGTCCCAGCTCCCCCCCCCCCTACCCTTCCCTACTTGTCCACCCATTATCCCTCTAATTTCTTTTTCTACATCCCCCCCTTTTTTTCTCTTCTACTTCCTTCCTAACTCTTTCTTTCTCCCTTTTCCTTTTTTTTTTTTTTTTATTATTTCCTAAAAAAAAAAAAAAAAAAAAAAAAAAACACTTGTGTTCTCCATGATGCATCATTCGTTGTATTTCCCAATTTATTATTCTGTGGCGATGCTTCTTTAAAGTGTTGATTTGTTCATATACTGTACTGTCTATTTCTTTCAATAAAAATATATTAAACAAAAGATACCACCATGACAAATAGTGAGTTTAAAAATACTGCAAGTACAAAAAAAAAAAATCCCCATTCAGTAGAGGGGATACATCCATTCTCCACACAAAAAAACACAAACCCCCTGAAGGCAATCTTGGAAGCTAACATTTTCAAAGAACATAAGCTACTGAAACAAAAAAAAAAACTTAGTGGAAGCAATGGCAACATCTGTCTCACCTTGTCTTCATTTAGTAATTTAACATCATATTTGTGTGCTAGAAATTTAGGTGGAGCCCATTTTTTCTCCTCTTTTTTGAAACTCGCAGGCAGTTTACGGGGTGAACGTCGGGCTCTGTCACCTAAGAGAAAGGTAGTTTATTTATAGGTGTCATTTTTTTGGGATTATTCCAATTCAATACTAAAACATGAACATTAAAGAAAAGCTGTCCAATGCTCATTCAACTCAAAAAGCCACAAATGCGCTTTATAAATCCCCCCCCCCCCCCCCCCCCCATCAGCATATGCTTACTCCCAGTTCAACAGCAGGAACCAAACGGCGCCATCCATAGCTCTGTGCAAGCTACAACTCTGGTGACTCAAGAGCGCGCACACACACACAGGTCCTTTGATCCCGGCTGCTGAACAGTGGCGGTGGGGACCGCAAGGAAGGCAACCAAACAGGTTTACGAAGATCTGCATTCAAATACCGGCTCGCAAGGGCAATGCCACAGATTCTATGAACACAATTCCATTTTTGTTTAGGCCAACAACTTGACGACTGCCCACAGTACATTTACATCATTAATTTGATGCTAAATACCATTATGTAAGCAGCTAGCCAACATAACCCCAATACCCTCTTGTTCTGTGGGTGATGGTCTACAAAATACAAGTGGTCCCTGTGGTGCATTTGCTGCGAGATGACATTTAGCTGCAAATAAAATAACTGATCATCAGAGCGGCCTCTATGATTAAGCCCTGAAAGAGGTGAAGCGTATGATGAGCCCTCTACCAGGTGAAAAATATAAGTTGAAGCCATCCTTTACTCATATTCATCCAATAGAGGTTCTGTGTATAGACGGCAACTATTTTTCTGCAGTGTACTAGAGCCTGACAAGCCAATCCTATGTCTTACACCAGTCTATACACGTCAATCCAACTGATACAGGTTTGGAGAAAATGTGGTACCATAAATCATGGTTTTGAGCAACAGATGTAGACATACAGTTATCCTTTATTGAAAGCCTCAATCTAAAAATCATAACTCAATATGTATTTTGTTGAATGTTTAGTAGGGTGAAACGATGGCTTATGACTAGAATGCAAACATTACTTTACACATTGTATAGATATAGAACATTGCAAAAAAAAAAAATCCTTACTTTCTCTCAAAGCACTTAAGCTGTCTAGGCGGGTAGTCTCTTCCTTCATCTGGTTATCTTCTACCACTTGGCTGGAGTTTTCCTTGTCACTGGATGGAGAATCACAAGACCCAGACTTCTTTTCTGCTCCAGTCTCATCTTGTTCAAGAGGATGAACCTTGACTATTTTACCACGCAAGTATTTCTCCGGGCCAACCTGAAATAGAAAATATCAATTACAGAACACCTCCAGGTTTCCATAGCTCATGACTTACACAAAGTTACAATTCTGGAGTCTGAAAAGGAAATTTATAGCATTAAATATGACATATGTCGCAATTTTATATGCTATAATAAAAGTTATAGTCCCTGCACTATAGATTAAAAAACAAAACAATCTAGTGCAGTGTCTAGGTGCAGTCTTCCGTCTCCCTATTCACACATGGACCGACAGTCAGAAGTGGGGGGGCATTGGCTCCTGCTGCCGTCAGTCAAATTTAGTAAGGAGGCAGAGGCGAGCTGCACTGTGTAAATAGGTGCACCTAGCCTTGCTCTGGATCAGGCTTGCACATCTGCCCCCAAAGCAAGCAGCTTGCCATGTTGGCAGACATGAAAGGGTAACTGAGGGCGCTGGCAGGCAAACCCAGAAATAAAAAAAAGGAGGTTCGGGGGGCCAATGAAAGCACAGATAACACGGCATGTTTTTTTTTTTTTCTGAAAGAACCAACACCCTTTATAATCATTTTAAATTTTTATGCTCCATTTTACCACACGAAAAATCGTGCAAAGTTAAAGTGTTAAAGACTGTTAGAGGGTGGCTGTTTGTTCTGTGTTCCCACTATGTAGAAACATAACCACCACTCTCTTGTTTCAGAAATGGACTAAGAACCATGTACTAGGGATTTTGTAGTGTGCATAGAGTAATGCACAACCAAAAAAACAAAAACAAAAAAACAAACAGACACAAGGGTAAAGGAAAGGTTCAGGAGCTCAGAGGACCTTACAAGGAGGCAGAACACAGTAAAAGGATTTCCTGAAAATTAGATTACAAGGCCAAAAAAGGGTAGGCGATATCTATATATATTTTTTTATTTATTTAAAACACAGGGCAAATAAATGCCAACATTGCCTGTGGGTTGGTTCCCTGTAGTCAATTTCTCCCACCGGCTTATGCCTTTATTATCTGGGAAAAGCGTATTTATCGGCATATAACGCTCATTTTTCACCCTTTAAAAAATCAGGGGGGAAATCGTGGGTGCACGTTATACGCTGATCCACGCTGTCCGAGAGCCGCCGCCGACATATACCGAGCGCAGTACACTCTGCTAGGCTCGGCTCGCAGTCACGCCTCCTAGCCTTTATGCGAGAGAAGCCGAGTGTACTGCGCTCGGTACATGTTGGCGGCGGCGCTCAGACATCACGGGAGAACACCACCAAGGCCGCAGGACCGGACAAGGCTGCTGGGCAAGATACCGTCGAGGGGCATTCAAACAGTAAGTATATCTTTTTTTCCTTAGAATTCCCTTCTAGGTTTGGGGTGCGCGCTATACACCGCTGCACGCTTTACTTCGAAATATACAGTGTGTGTGTGTGTGTGTGTGTGTGTGTGTGTGTGTTATATACACACACACACATATATATATTGAAAACTGCTTAGGGCCCATTCACACTTAAAAACCAACTGTAGAAATCGACCGATATATCAGCCAATATTTGACCTTTTGAGAGATCGCGGTGTGTAACTGTAGTGAGAGAGAAAGGACCTGTCATAATTGAGGTTGAATGTCGGGGCGGGCGGGACCAGGCTATCCAATACCTGCCAATTGGATCTGGGCGGCTGCTACATGTATGTGGCCCCGCCTGTTTCTCAAACAGACCAATTATTGGCTAGATAGCTGCTGGGTCCCGCCCACCTCCGAAATTACGCTGAATGCTTCAGCTCCACGCAGTTTCATACACACGGCGTAACAGACAGCAGTTTCATAGTTACACCATCGGCTGTGAAACCAGCCAGTGCCAACTGCCCAAAAAAAAAGTTAGAAAACGACTGCAAAAAAGGGCATCTTATATCGGCCACCCCGATTTTCTAAATATTGGCAATGGTCAGAGAAAACCCATAATGGTCGACCTCTAGTCAACTGCATGGGAGGCAAACTGCAGCAGTTTACCTCCAGCAGTTGTCCATTCTGCAACAGCTCCCTTTTTTGTAGAAACTTTATTTGAAGTGTACAAAAGTGACACATTCATGTACAGCAGCACAATAAGCTACTGTACAACAGGAGATTCAGTACCGTGCACAGCAATAAAAAGTGCCAAGCCCATGCAGCTCTCAAAGCTGCATTAGTTAAAACTTCAGTTAGCATTGCCAAATTCGTGAAAGTCATGCAACAGTTTTATAATTACGACTGCGTGCTGCAAATTCGGGTAATTTTTACAATAAAATTTTTCTTCCACAATGCTTTTTCAGCATTGAAGATGGACGGACAGGAGATAGGCTCCTGTTCATTCATAAACTGAAGCAAAGTAACACACAGGTTACTGTGCTCAGTTATTAAAAGGACACAGGAGCGATCGCTCTACGTCAAAAATCCGAAAAAGGAGGGGGGTTGGTAATCGACATTTACCAGCCCCTTCTTCTGCTCTTCATCCTGACACATTCACCACAGCAGATTGCGGAAGATGGAACTGGAAGGAGGATGGCAATTGCAAGCACCAATCTCACCGTATGGCATTTCAGATGACAGCCACGGGAGGGAGAGGAGGAAAAGCGGCTGCAACAGTTCCCCAGCTGCACCGATTATCCCCAGCTGTCAAGGGACAAGCATCCATGTGTGCAGGGTGTGCGTGGGCCCCATGTGCAGTGAACACGCTGCACACATGGATGATACACCACTGGCCTTACTGACAGGTACATTAATCTTTTGCAAGTGTCACCACATGTTGCATGGACAGGAAACTTCTAAAGTATCTTTAGGAATGCCTAAAAACGTGTGTGAACCAAATTTCTACCTCGGAAAAATGTTAACACACTTCATAACCCTTTATGTTATAGAGCACAAAGCGACAAATTGTAACGTGGGTGGAAAATGGAATGGGTCAACAACATTTTTTACAAATTAATATCTGAAAAGTGTGTCATGCATTTGTATTTAGCCCCCGAGTCAACACCTTGTAGAACCAACTTTTGCTGCAGTTAAAGCTGAAAGTCTTTTTGGGCATGTCTACCAGCTTTGCACATCTAGAGAGACATTTTTACCCATTCTTCTTTGAAAAATAGCTTAAAGCGGAGCTCCACCCAGGATAACAACATTTTACAATGTTTGAAAAAAAATAAAAAAATACTCACCCGAAATAGCTGTTGCTATGCGGAAGTCCGTAATCTGCCTCTTCCTGAACCGCGGTGTGTTTTCTTCTTGTTCTTCTCCTTGTGAATGGGGCGCGCTGCTTCCTGGGAACTGTGTGTTCTCAGAGAGCAGCACGCCCATTCACAAGCCAGCGCGAGACTCACGCAGGCGCACTAGGAAATGGGCAGTGAAGCCGTACGGCTTCACTGCCTGTTTCCCATAGTGTGAATGGCGGCGCGCGACTGGCATCGGGGGGGGGGGCGTCAGCGCGGGCGCCTAGGACAGGTAAGTGTCCTTATTTAAAGTCAGCAGCTACACTGTTAGTAGCTGCTGACTTTAAAAAAAAAAATTCCCGCGGCTGGAGCTCCGCTTTAAGTTGTTAGATTGGATGGAGAGCATCTCACCAGCAATTTTCAAGTCTTGCAGATTCTCAACTGGATTTAGGTCTGGACTTTGATTGGGCCATTCTAACACATGGACATGCTTGGATCTAAACCATTCCACTGTAGCTCTGGCTGTATGTTTAGGGTCATTGTCCTGCTGAAAGGTGAACCTCTGCCCCAGTCTCAAGTTTTTTGCAGACTAACAGGGTTTCTTCTAAGATTGACCTGTATTTGGCTCCATCCAGCTTCTCTGTCTCTGCTGAAGAAAAGCAGCTCCACAACAAAGCTGCCACCACCATGTTTGATGGTGGGGATGGTGTGTTCAGTGTTTTTTGCCACACATAGCTTTTTACTTTAAAGGCCAAATCGTTCAAATTTTGGTCTCATCTGACCAGAGCACTTTCTTCCACACATTTGCTGTGTCTCCCACATGGCTTCTCACAAACTGCAAACAGGACTTCTTACGGCTTTCTTCTTGCCAGTCTTCCATAAAGGCCAGACTAATAGTCCAGTAGACAGATTCTCCTACCTGAGCTGTGGATTTCTGCAGCTCCTCCAGAGTTACCATGGACCTCCTGGCTGCTCCTCCAATTAATGCTCCCGCTGCGCGGCCTTTCAGTTTAGGTGGATAGGCATGCCTTGGTAGGTTTGGCACAACTGCATACACTTTCAATTTTCAGATGGATTGAACCAGTCCTCTGAGATGTTCAACCTTTTTTTTTTAACCCAACCCTGCTTTTAACAACTTTATCCCTGACCTGTCTGTTTTTCAGGGCTTCATGATGCCATTTGTTCACAAAAGGTTGAACAAACCAGAGGACTTTACAGAACAGTTGTATTTCTACAGAGATTAAATTACACAGGTGACACTTCTGAAGACATTTGGTTGCACTATATTTTATTTGGGGGTATCAGAGTAAAGGGAGCTGCAATACAAATGCATGCCATGCTTCAGAGATAGATAGGATAGATACACACACACACACACACACACACACACAATTTATCATTTTCCTTCCACGTCATAATTGTGCTACTTCCTGTTGGTCTATCAACTAAAACCAATAAAATACATGCTGTAACATGACACTACGAAAAAATTCAAGGGGTATGAATTTTTTCTTCCTCTCTAAACTTCCATTAAAACATCTTGCATATAGCTGTAAGGCTTTATACAATTTAGTGGTGCATGCAGGTCACATACCTCAACGTCACACTCTTCATCAATGGCGTATTTTGTCATTATCTCCATCCAGGACTGGTCAACCAGCTTGTCCAAAGATAGAGTGTTATGATGAACCATCTCCAGGACCGGCTTCTCATACCACATGGGAAACTCTTCTTTCAGCCTTTTACAAAGAAAATTGAAACCATAGACAAGATGAGCAGAATTTAAACACTTTTAAAAAGGTCAAACCAAAAAGCCAATACTGTTCTAGGTTCACATCTATATTTGTGGTTCCTACAGCCGCCTAAACAGAAAAATGCAGTATATGTGCATTGATCCTAAAAAAGGCACACCACACACAGGAAATCAAACTCACACTGGGAACCACACTGAACTTTGTTTCCAGGGCAGGCTGCGATTTCTAAAATGCTGCAGGGACCTCTACCTTGCATTTTAGGTGGCATGGCAGCCCAATGTAAATGCATGGGCACATAATGCAGCTTGCAGAGCAGCATCAATGTGAACCTAGCCGTTTTGGACTAGTGAAAGGTTTTGATCATTTTTTTTATGTCGTTTATATTGGAAGGGAGGATTTCAAACACCATTTGGGCAATGAAATATTTAGAAATCTTGCCAAGGGAGAGACAAATTGCAACAAAACATTTGGGCTGGAGTTGGGCTTTAACTAGCAGATGCAGTGAAACACATTCATTAAACTGATAGGGCTGACAGTGTGTATAAGGTGCTCATCCTATTCAGAGAGGAGAAAAAGACATAAAGGCCCCATGTGGGGTCTGTAGGTGATCAATTTTATTTAATGAGAAGGATCGGGTAATTGCATCAAGCCCCTTACTTTAGAAGGTAGTCATCTGCACAAATCACATACAGGACTGGCATTTGTGGCTCAAGCACTTTTTTTTTTTAAAAAAGGTGCATGCATACACATTGTGGAGAAACTGGATACCTTTGCCATTTACATTAGAGGTCTGGTAAAGTAGTTAGACACAAATTCAAATTTTATTGAGATCGTAAGTTTTTTTTTTTTTTATCAAATAACTTATTAAAAGAAGCTAAAAGATCATTAAAGGCTTTATTTAGTGTAAAGTGTTTTGCCCCCCAATCATAAGTCTCATCTGTTTTATAACCTTTTTAAAAATCTTCAATTCACCATTACCCTGTTGATATGATTACACAGGATGGGGCTCCGAGTATAGTGAGGTTGATGGCCCCTCAAGATATACTCTTTTACTGCACAGTATTGAGATTGACTCATTTCTACCATGCAAAATCTTTTACCGTACATGTTTGTATCATTTAGTAATCACTAGTGAATCCTGAAATGAAAAACTGCTAGATGTGCAATTCAAAAATACCTTAACTTTTTTTAAAGTTTACCTCCGCCATGGGGGGGTAATGTTTACCATAACTAACCCTGTCTGTACTGTGCTGGCAGATCTCATTTGTAAACTAGATTTGAATACATTACTTTGTCCTAACAACACATTAAAGATCTAAAAGACAGACTTATGCTTGAGTCCCCTGTTGGCATACAATGCAGGTCCCTCTGTCAGTAGGTACAGATTCAGGTGAATTCAAAAGACAAAATGCGAAAAAAAAAGTGTAAACGTTTTTTTTAAAACAGTCTTGACACTAGGCATGAGCAATTCCTATTGCCCAGGACATACAGTTTTGGGTGCCGGGTAGCCGATAAAAATAAATAAAAAAATAAATAAAAAGGCCCCTAGATTCAAAGCACATTGGTCAAGCCCTGGACAGCTTCCTGCACAGTACTCTGTCTGGCCCTATTCATTAATCAGCTGGGAGATTAAAGAGCTGGTGATACAGGAAAGCATTACCCAAACCTAGCAATGCTCTATATTACTTGAAACTGGGTGGGCACAGCCAGATACGGAAACAAGACTAGTGCCATGTGCTTTCAATCAAAAGTAAAGCAGACTTGATGAGGAACTACTCTGTATGCCATCAGGCTCCGCCTCACCCCACCTGAAAAACTCTAATTTGATAACATTCATGTCCAGATAATTGTTGGCAAAGAAAAATACAAGTTAACATTGAGAAAAATCATGGGGGTGCAGAAAACTGGATCCAATCTTGCATTTTGTAACACACTTAAAAAAAAAAAAAAACACACACACACACACTTCTGTCCAACATATAGCTACTCACAGTTCTGCCACTTCCTGTTCTTCATCCCACGCCTCCTTGTGAGTTAGCTGATTGCTTCCTGTACTTTTGCATGTCCAGATCCGCTCTGCGTAATGCTGCAAGCGCCCTTCATATTCTCTGTAGACAGCTGGTTAAGGATAATTCTGACAGACTACCATTTTATTGTTCAGGAAGAGTGGCAAATTGACAACCTTAACCACGTCAACCCCAGAAGAGGGATTTACCCCCTTCCTGACTAGAGCACTTTTTGCGATTCAGCACTGCGTCGCTTTAACCGACAATTCCACAGTCGTGCAACACTGTACCCAATCAAAATTTACATCCTCCCTCCCTCACAAATGGATATTTCATTTGGTGGTATTTGATCACCTTTGCGTAAATTTTTTGCGCTATAAAAAAAAAAAAATACAAATTTTGAAACAAGATGAAGGGGGTGGGACTTAGTAGGGGAGATGACAGATCGCTGTTAACACCTTGTATGAAAACACAAATCAGTAATTTCTCTCCTGAAACCTCGAATCTGCATTCACACACATCCTGGTTCTCGCTCTGTCACGAGCCATCTTGAGTGCCCGGCAGTCATCGCGCCAGCATCGGCTGTGAGCGCCCCTAGTGGCCACAATGTGAAGCAATGCAAGGTAACATCCATTTGCCCAGCCAAGCCAACCTGCGGCAGCTGGTCAGCAAGTGGGTAAAGCGGTAGTAAACTGCTGAGAAAAAAAAAAACTGCCAGACCATAGCATAATCTGCTAGTATGCATTGCATGCTAGCAGATGAAATACTTGCCTTGGAACTCCCGCACCTGCGAGCACGTGGTTCCAGAAAGATATGCCAGACCTTCAGCGGCTGCATGCAGGGCTACCATGTTTAGGAGATATTAATTTTAACCTACAGGTAAGCCTCAGTCTTACCTGTAGATAAAAATAAAAAAGTTACAAAAGTAGGGATTAAAAATGTATAAAGCTAAAAGCTGGCCACAAGCAACTTTATTTAAAGCGGATCTCCACCCTAAAGTGAAGATCCGCTGATCGGAACCCTCCCCCCCTCCGGTGTCACAATTGACACCTTTCAGGGGGGTGCAGATACCTGTCTAAAGACAGGTATCTGCAACCACTTCCGGCCCGCAGTCTCGGGCAAAAGTCAGGTTTTTTGGCGACATCCCGTCGCCCCCCCCCCCCGTTGTGTGCTGGGAACTCTCGGCTCCCAGCACACAGCGGGAGCCAATCGGCGGGCGCAGCGCGACTCGCGCCGTAGGGAACCGGGCAGTGAAGCCGCAGCGCTTCACTTCCTGGTTCCCTCACCGTGGATGGAGGGGGGGGAGCAGCAGGGTGACGAGCGATCGCTCGTCCTCTGCTGCGGACGCCGCTGGACTCCAGGACAGGTAAGTGTCCTAATATTAAAAGTCAGCAGCTGCAGTATTTGTTGCTGCTGGCTTTTAATATTTTTTTTTGCTGAACCATCCGCTTTAATTGAACCTGCTGGTTGAAAGACTACGACTCAAAAAAAGGGGTATGAAACATTGTTGTCGTCCACCACACTGCCTGCAAAAAGCAGGTAGATGCTGTTGAGCCATACAGGCAATACTATAAAAAGGATACTAGAAATAGGACACAAAAATGGCCAACTGGCTCATCCCCTTTAAAAACTGCCACAGCCTATCAAAAAAAATAAAAATCCCCACATACACCATGTCCCAATGCCATCCCGTGCTCTAAACCACCACAGCGGGAACACCAAGGGCTGCCACAACGCCACAAATAGCAGCAATTACCAGCACATGCTGCAGGGCCCAATTTCACCTGCATGGTGGGCATGCCCCACAGCACACATTTTATGAAGCAACAGTCTGCACTAATATGACAAGCTTAATTTGATTCAACTTCTGTGCTGATGCAACTGTATCACAGATGTATCAAGCGTCTCTCCACCTCTGCATAACATTGCACCTCTGCTCGACATGAAAGCTCTCAAAATATCAGTGGCAGTACCCACTTTGAGCACACCTTTCAATGCAGCGTTTTGTAAGACTTCATCTAGGGAAGATATGCAATTTCACTTAAACCTTCTTACTACCACACCTTTTTGCTTAACCCTATCCTGTCTAGATTAGTCTTATAGTCCATCTCCAATGCAAAAGGAAGACAAAAATGTGTAGCGTGCAGCTTCAAGGTCATAGAAGCAGAGAGAGCACCACTGACAATGAAAATAATCTCCCAAACTGCACACTGCATAATTTTTATACACACAAAAAGTTATTTTTTTACCCTATAAAAAGGCAACCTAAAAACCGATTCCACCAAAAAAAAAAAAAATTTTTTAAAAAAAACTTCTATAGGAGGGAAAAATTGCATACATGAATATAGAAGTACACTATATGAGGGTGGGTGCGCGTTTTGCAGAGATGCGGTGTGTCAGGTTGACACCACTCCAACAGAGGCGCTTTATCACGTTATCAGCTGTGTCCAATCACAGCTGATCACAAAGTAAAGGGGAAGAGCCGTTGATCGGCTTTTCCTCACTCACATTGTTTATCAGCGCAGCCCCCCTTGGATGCCAGACCAGGACCACCACACACTGAACCACCAGGGAAATGCCAATCTTTGCTCAGCAGCTGCCATTTAGTGTCCATCCACAATGCCTACTAGTGCCACCCATAAGTACCAATCATTGCAGCCTCAGGGCCCACCATGAGTGCCACCTTATCCGTACCTGTCAGTGGAGGGGGATAGAAAAAAAAAAACCCTCCTCAAAAAACGTAGTCCGTTTATTTTCTTGCTAAACTGCAGAGGTGATCAAATACCAAAGAAAGCTCCATTTGGGGGAACAAAATGAAAAAAATCTGTTTTCATTCTGTTTTGGTACAGTGTAGCATGGCCGCGCAATTGGCTTGGGCAGGAAGAGGGTTGTAAGTGCCTGGTATTGAAGTGGTTAAAAGGGCAAGATAACTTACTGTAATCTACACAGCATCCCCTCCTCGCTGGACCATGGGACAGGCGAGTGTCCGAATATTAAAAAAAGGCAGCAGCTACACTTTTATAGCTGCCGACTTTTAAATGGGTGGAACTCCTCTTTAATGACTTTGAGAGGATCCGCAAAGACGCGTGGGACAAAATCCCTCGAGACATGTGCAAATCTGGTGGCCAACTAGAAACATTTCTGACATCTGATTGCCAACAACGGTTTTGCTACCAGATAATGTGTTGCAAAGAGATTAAATGCTTATTTCACGCAGTGAACTTTTGAAATGTGTTTTTCTGGAATTTTCTTATGCTGTTAAAATAAAAAAAACTACCATTAAAATTATAGACTGATCATTTGTCAGTGGGCAAACATCAGCAGGGGATCAAATACTTCCCCCCTCACTAGGTCATCATGTACGCAAATACACGATTATGGCTCCATGCACACTGGCTTAAACAATAAGATGTTGCTACTACAGAAGTTATTGTTCTACCTGTAGACACACACACAAATATATGTGCCTGTACCTGCCATTCTGCCAACGTAAATGCACATGCGGTGGTCCTTAAGTGGTTGAGAAAAAAAAAAAAAAAAAGAAAAAAAAAAAGTACTCCAATGCCTTAGCACATATTTAAATTGATGAAATGTTGCATGTACACACATTTTTTATTCTTGACACAGAATTTATGTTTATGCATTAGCCACAGTACTTTATATGAGGTGTACATTGGATTTATGAATATTTTTAATACATCGTATGTTTATTTTTATGTACAAGGAAGGAATTTGAGTACCTTGCTCGGGCCGCAGTAACAATGTCCTGCCTCCTGTGATCACGCCACATTGATGCAATGTCCCGCCATTGGATAAGTGTGCGGTCAATCACAGGAGGCGGGACATTTCAGCTCCCTGGCATGCTGAGATTGCAGTTCTGTAATGAGGAGGGAAAGACAGGACCTTGACCAGGATGACACGCCGCAATGGGCAGCACCACACCCCTTATATACAGGGCAGGCTTTGTTGGCAGTCTGCCTGCTCAGCAAGGAATCTGCTGATTCCCTGCTGAGGGTGATGGCTGGTCCGTGTCCGCTCTGTTTATGTGGAGCAGACACAGGCCACTATGTTATGGGCAGTAAGATGTAAAGGGCACAGCAGAGGGTCTGGTTAGTCCACGGTCTGAATTTTTCCCTGAATTCAGACCTGAAACTGAGCCAAAAGACGCACAGGACCCTTTTGCTGTGCACTCTGCAGCCAGCCGCCCCCCCCCCGGACATGTGTGAACCAGCGCCATTGAGAGCTGGTCATTCTCCTGTCATGCGAATTGGATGCGAGGAAATCTTGCATCCAATTCGCATAAGTGTGAACCAAGCCTAAAGGTTTCTGCATGAATGTGTAAGGTCATCATTGTCTCAACACCAACTGCTACATTTACAGGTTGAGCGTGTTCTGAGAAAATACAACAGATGTATTGATTGTATCACTAGATAAAAAATAAATAAATAAAAAAAAAAGGAAGTCAAAGAAAACTAATGAAGCCATCACATCTAAGAATCTGCTCTATAAAAAATAAAAATAAAAAATAAAAGTTTGCTTTTTGGACTTAAACACGCTTTAATGTGGTGGTAAACCCTTCCATATACCCAGTGAAGTAACTGGCCTGAGGTTATACACAGATTAAACAAAACTTCCTACACAAGTTGTACCTGTATCTGCAGACCTCTCCTCTACACCCACTCAGAATTTATAAAACGTGTCTGAGTTGTCAGTGTTGGAGAGCTGAAAATACATACACGCACACACGCAGAGCTCAGTGGGCAGAGCTCTGAATGCCAATTGTAGAGAAGGTACTCCTCCCCTTCACACAGAAACAGAGCAGAGGCTGACAATCACAGGGTGTTTGCTGAAGATCCCTCTGGTCACCTTTCTTCCCTTGGTGTCAGAAAAAAAAAAAAAGTCAGAAGTTATTCATGCTTAGAGCAGAGAAACAGGGCAGCAGACAGAAATTACACTTAGTGCTCTGGATTGAGACAAGTATACACTATAGAGCGATATGCTTTGGTCACATTTCACGTCACCCAAAACCTTGCAATTAAATATGCAATACTCACCACTGTATTGTATAGAAAGGGTGGATTTGATTTAAACTAGATTTTTATTTATTTTCCCCCTATTCACACTTGCCTAGGTGGATGCAGTATCAGACCGATACTGCATCTGTTCCCCTTCGCCTCTTTACCGAGAACCAAGACACTGAACACTTCTGATGGCTCGTTTTTCTCACCTCCGGAGAGCCGCTGCTCACTGGGGGCGCCAAGCTGTGGAGAGGCTGCCATAATTTCAGGCAGCTGGCGGATCCAGACTTAAAGTCAGAATGACGCACTGCCTCGACCGATTACAGTGACATCAGCAGGGAGCGGACTTCAGACTACTCCCTGCTTTAAAAAAAAAAAAAAAAGTCACAGGAGTGCAAAACTAATTGGCGCCATCACGATGGATCTGAAATGACAGGTGTCCATGAAAATGTAAGGAATTATTCTTGGAAATATTGCAGAATATACAGCCTCATGCTACATAACCAAGCTCCATTTCATGCTGAATAAACAAATTAATGTATCTTAACTGTTTGCCAACCACCCATTGATGGCACTCTTGTGCAAAACGCCATGGCTTTATGGCGGTCCCTATAATATAGGGCGCCCATGGCATGATGTAGGAGCTCGTAGTCGCCGGCTACTCGCCATTGCTCCAGAGAAGGAAAGAACAGAGATCTGCCCGTTTACATTGACAGATCTCCGTTCTGTCAGGGGTGAGGAGAGCGACCTGTTCCTAATGCTTAGGAACAACGATCGGTCTCACCTAGGTAGTCCCAACACCAGTTGGGAACACAATTAATCCCTTGATCTCCCGCTAGTGTTAACCCCTTCCCAGCCAATGACATTTATACAGTAATCAGTGGCTATTTATAGCTCGGATCGCTGTATAAATGTCAATGTTCCCAAAAGTGGCCCATCTGTCTGCCATATTGTTGCAGTCCTGGGAAAAAAATTAAAATAAAAACCCCCACACACAGACACCATTATTACTAGTAAAAGATAAAAATGCCATAAAATGTATCCCCTAATTTGTGGACGGTATAATTTTTGCGCAAATCAATATGCTTGTGATTTTTTACCAAAAAAATATGTAGAAGAATATACATTGGCCTAAAACTGAGGAAGAAATGTGTTTTTTTTTTGGGATATATTTTAGGAAAAAAAAAAATTGCTTTTTTTCCCCCTCAAAATTAGTCCATCTCTTTTTGTTTATAGCGTAAAAAAATAAAAACCACACAGGAGTGATCAAATACTAGCTCTAGGTATGGGGGGGGGGGGGGGCTGACACAACAACACACACTTTGTTTGGGTACAATGTCGCATGAACGCGCAATTGTCAGTTAAAGAGACGCAGCAAAAAAAAAAACAACGAACAAAAAACCCTCATTGATCTATATATCCACCCTGATAGAAAATGATGCAGTGTTTACCAGATAAAAATAGAACATAAACTCAGGCCTGGGCAAATTTTAGCAGCCAGGTCGCCAAAAGCTGGCGTTTTTAGCCTGACCGCCTCCTGAACTCTGCATGCATTATTTACAAGGCAAGTAATACAAAAAGTATATAGTTCTTCCAATCTAACCGGATGACCAAGATTTAAGATTCCCTCATCTGCAAAACCACTACACCAGTGGTTCTCAGCTCCTGTCCTCAGGACCACTAACAGGCCAGATGTTGCGTATTACCTTGGGGAGATGCAGACTAGAATACTGCAATCACTGAGCAGCAAATGATACCGCCTGTGATGTATTTCAGTCATCTTGCAAACCTGGCCTGTTAGTGGGTGCTGGGGACAGGAGTTGAGAACCACTGCACTACACAGATTGTCACAAATAGTATACACACACACAACAATAGTACAGTTTAATGCTCAATATGTAAACCTTAAACAGATTTCAGCGCTATAGTCATGCTGAATAAGTAAAAAATGGATTTGCTGCCTTCCAGTTCAAACAATGCTATACAGTGCGGAAAATAAGTATTTGAACACCCTGCTATTTTGCAAGTTCTCCCACTTGGAAATCATGGAGAGGTCTGAAATTGTCATCGTAGGTGCATGTCCACTGTGAGAGAATCCAAAAAAAAATAAAAAATCCAGAAATCACAATTTATGAATTTTTAACTATTTATTTGTATGATACAGCTGCAAAGAAGTATTTGAACACCTGTCTATCAGCTAGAATTCTGACCCTCAAAGACCTGTTAGGCTCCTTTCACACGGAGCGGACCGTTTTTCGGTCCGCTCCGTGTGTCCGTCAGCTCAGCGGGGGGGTCTCCGCTCAGCTGTCGGCGGACGGGGTGGTCCCCGCACACTGTGCAGGGACCGCCCTGTCTCTCCTCCGCTCTCCCCTATGGGGAGTCGGATGGAAACGGACCATCTGTCCGTTTGCATCCGATCCGTTTGGGCGGACGGAAGAAAAATAGGGCATTCTTCCGTCCGCAAAAACGGATGCGGATCTAGCGGATGCATCATCCGCTAACGGATCCGCTCCCATAGGGAAGCATTGAGGTCCGTTACCGGACGTCCAAAAAAGGGACGAACGGAACTGACCTGTGAAAGGACCCTAATGGCCCATACACACGATCCGAATATCGGACGAAAACGATCGTCCGATGATGGATCGTACGATTTTCGGATCGTGTGTACACTTTCGACAGCCGATCACGACCGTTCATCCGATTAAATTCGATCGGACAAGCGCGAAAATTTTTCTCGTCCGATTTTCGTTTAGTCAGTACAGCCGTCGTCCGACAATACAATACAAATACATTACAACACTTGACATCACTTCCGATCGTTTTTTTCTATCGTACGATAATTTTCGTGAGTTTAAAAACCTATTATATTTACTCGCGATTAAGCGAAAAAAGTTGTACGATCCGTCGGCCGATATTCGGATCGTGTGTATGGGCCATTAGTCTGCCTTTAAAATGTCCACCTCCACTCCATTTATTATCCTAAATTAGATGCACCTGTTTGAGGTCATTAGCTGCATAAAGACACCTGTCCACCCCATACAATCAGTAAGAATCCAACTGATAACATGGCCAAGACCAAAGAGCTGTCCAAAGACACTAGAGACAAAATTGTACACCTCCACAAGGCTGGAAAGGGCTACGGGGAAATTGCCAAGCAGCTTGGTGAAAAAAGGTCCACTGTTGGAGCAATCATTAGAAAATGGAAGAAGCTAAACATGACTGTCAATCTCCCTCGGACTGGGGCTCCATGCAAAATCTCACCTCGTGGGGTCTTAATGATCCCAAGAAAGGTGAGAAATCAGCCCAGGACTACACGGGAGGAGCTGGTCAATGACCTGAAAAGAGCTGGGACCACCGTTTCCAAGGTTACTGTTGGTAATACACTAAGACGTCATGGTTTGAAATCATGCATG
Source organism: Rana kukunoris (assembly GCA_029574335.1). Lineage (NCBI taxonomy): Eukaryota > Metazoa > Chordata > Amphibia > Anura > Ranidae > Rana > Rana kukunoris. The sequence continues at coordinate 500,425,626 of CM056050.1, read as the reverse complement.
GCACGGAAGGTTCCCCTGCTTAAACCAGCACATGTCAAGGCCCGTCTTAAGTTTGCCAATGACCATTTGGATGATCCAGAGGAGTCATGGGAGAAAGTCATGTAGTCAGATGAGACCAAAATAGAACTTTTTGGTCATAATTCCACTAACCGTGTTTGGAGGAAGAAGAATGATGAGTACCATCCCAAGAACACCATCCCTACTGTGAAGCATGGGGGTGGTAGCATCATGCTTTGGGGGTGTTTTTCTGCACATGGGACAGGGCGACTGCACTGTATTAAGGAGAGGATGACCGGGGCCATGTATTGCGAGATTTTGGGCAACAACCTCCTTCCCTCAGTTAGAGCTTTGAAGATGGGTCGAGGCTGGGTCTTCCAACATGACAATGACCCGAAGCACACAGCCAGGATAACCAAGGAGTGGCTCTGTAAGAAGCATATCAAGGTTCTGGCGTGGCCTAGCCAGTCTCCAGACCTAAACCCAATAGAGAATCTTTGGAGGGAGCTCAAACTCCGTGTTTCTCAGCGACAGCCCAGAAACCTGACTGATCTAGAGAAGATCTGTGTGGAGGAGTGGGCCAAAATCCCTCCTCCAGTGTGTGCAAACCTGGTGAAAAACTACAAGAAACGTTTGACCTCTGTAATTGCAAACAAAGGCTACTGTACCAAATATTAACATTAATTTTCTCAGGTGTTCAAATACTTATTTGCAGCTGTATCATACAAATAGTTAAAAAAAATCATACATTGTGATTTCTGGAATTTTTTTTTTTGATTATGTCTCACAGTGGACATGCACCTACGATGACAATTTCAGACCCCTCCATGATTTCCAAGTGGGAGAACTTGCAAAATAGCAGGGTGTTCAAATACTTATTTTCCACACTGTATATAAAAAAAAAAAAAAAAAAAAAATACAACAAAAAAATACAAAAAAACACACCACATACATTCACAGCAAGTCCTTTACAAATCGTAAAAGGATGTTAAACCCTGTATAAAAGTACTAGGTAAAGTGCAGCACTTGTTTTCTTTATAACTTTATTAAAACTTTTCCTACACTCCAGCTACATATGATGTGTGGAAACCAGGGAAACGTCCATACGTTACTACACATGCTCCCATAGATCAGACGCACTAATAACCCCACATGCAAGAACAATAGAATGCCATTCCAGGCAATGGCCTCTCCCACAAATAGGGAACAGAAGCAGGATCGGCATCACAGATGGGAAGAGCTGGCCACACACAGATCACTTGCCTGTTACCCTAAAAGCCCACCATCAAACCTACAAGACAATACAAGTTCATCATGAATAATCCGAGTTTCTCTTTAGTATATTCAAAACAATTAAAGGCATGTGGAAACACGTTTACACAGACATTTTACAGGGCAAGATTTTGGTGGATCAACGCCCCTTCCTGGTCTTTGCAGTACTTGCATATTGATCAGAACAGAAGGGGGCGTTCTCAAAGCTTGTCCTGAAACTGCAGTGTTATTTCAAATGAAAAAAAAGTGTTAAGATTTGTTGAAAGCAGACCAATATAGCTACAATTTAGGCAACTCTCCTTACAGATAAATTAAAAAAAGTTATAATGTTTAATATCAGTTACTCATATGAGAGCTAAAAATCGCTTAAGGAACCCCCTAGAAAACGCTAAAGGAACCCTGGATTTTACTGTCAAAAAAAAAAAAAAGGAACCCTGGATAAAGAAAGGCATAAGAAGTATGGCTTTTTGCAGATTTATATTTGCCTAGGTGGATGCAGCATCAGTCCCCTGGTGCGAAAGCCCCCAATTGCTCGGTTCTCACAGCTCCCCAAGCAGAGAGCTGCTGACTGTCAGTCATAACTCTCCGCTCTGCCCCTCCACACTCACTGGAGCGCTGAGCTGCGACAGTAGGATCTGGTGATCCAGACTCAATAGTCGTGATGACGGGGATTCTGGACCACTTCTGTGATGTCAGCAGAGAGCGCACTTCAGCCTGCTCTCTGCTGAAGACAGGTCAGAGGTGAAAAATGAACTGCACTCCTGTGATCCATAGGAGCAATACAGCCAACAAAAGCTTCGGCTGTACTTCTTGAACTAAAGCATTAGCACAGTTAGCAGAATTTCATGGGGGCATAATATGCAAAACAGCCCCCCCTCCCCCCAATATCTCTTCATTAGGTAAAGGAATTGTCCTTTCCAGGATCAAACCCACAGAAAAACCAGCAGATTTTCAGAGAAAAAAAGTTTTAACCAATTTAAATTCAATAATCATAGACTTCAGAACACCTGCTCTTCCTGAAGTGTGAGGCCCCTTTCACATGTGCGGACCCGTTGCGGATGAAAACGGGACATACATTGGTCCCTATGATTGCAGGTGTCAGCGGATGACCATCCGCCGGACACCCGTAATAACCCACCTCCGCAAAGATACGATTTTTCGGACGGAAGAAAATACTATTTTTCTTCCGTCTGGCCAGTCGGGTGAACACGAACATACGGTCCCCCATAAAGGGAGAGCGGAGGAAAGACAGAGCGGTCCCTGCACAGTGTGTGGGGACCACCCTGTCAGCCGACGGATTTTACGGAGGATCCCCGCTGAGCAAAGCGGACATATGGAGGCGGATCATTACTGATCCGCCTGCGTGAAAGGGCCCTGAGGGCTCTCATTTATCTCTAGGCCATGATGTAGTGAATATTATGTAGTGTCAGATTTAAAAGTAGAAAAACCTGAATAAATCCTCTGCATATTGCTATACACCCCAAAAACATTTCTAGCAAACTGCTTGAGACAGGGATTTTTGGTTAGGAAACTGCATTTAAAAAGCAGAACTCCAGGCATGCAGCTAAAAACAGGGTATATTTTTTTCAGCTTGCTTACAAATAATTTTGGCAATTTAAAACAAGTATCTGTCCATTTATTTCTTATATTTTTTTACACGGCACATACCTGTGTTCAGGGAGGGGACTGTGTGCTGCAATCAGGGCCAGTTTACACTGCCCACACACCAAACCACAGCCATTTAATGTGTAGCCACGGCTCTGTTCAGGCTGCAGTGAGCCAGCGGTAGAGGGCAGCGTAACACTTTAGCACAGGGGTGCCCAACCTTTTGAAGATCGAGGATCATCGTAGCAACTTGTCAAGGGCCAAAATAAGTGTAATGGGCAGATGACGGGTCTGTGTCTATGCTGAATATGCAGAACAGATACTAACACAGCCCACGCTACTCTATAGGCCCTCCAATTCAATCTGCCCAGACGGAAGGGGACGAAGTCTATGGCTCAGTGCAAGTAACCCGCAGGTGCAGGATTAGTTTGAAAGCGGCCTAGTAACCACTGAACAGATATCCCCATATTTACACCGATTTCAGTAATAAACTTCTTCCGTTCAGTTTTCCCCAGCTGTTGCCATCCCAGGCAGAGTGCATTTGGTATCAATTGTGACAGGAGGCGGCGCTATACATGAAGCACAAACTTATGCTGCTCTGCAGCTGCTTGCTTTCTCTACCGCCGGGTTCATTCACAACACCGATGCTCTGGGATGGCGTGTAGGCAAACTGCGATCTGGCTCACCAAACCATTATCCCAGAGCAGGAGGTCGTGGGCCATGTCAGCAGATTTGCGGGCCACCGATTGGGCACCCCCGTTTTAGCACATCACAGGGTTCCCTTTTTTTCCCCCTACAAACTGTATTTGAAGTGCACAAAAGTGACACATCATGTGGTGAACGTGGCCTGCTAAGGTATAGAGCAGGGATCTCCAACCTACGGCCCTCCAGCTGTTGCAGAACTACACTTCCCACGATGCATTGTAATACTCTGACATTCACAGGCATGATGGGAATTTTAGTTTTTGAACAACTGGAGGGCCGTAGTTTGGAGACCCCTGGTATAGAGACATGCTGCATTTTATCACCATGCACAGAAAGGCACCACGTCTGCATTTTATTACAGCAAGTCACATAGAAAATTATTGGTGTGCCAACAGTGACTGGCATTCTTCCAGTGTGAAAAAAAATAAAAAATATGAGTCATTGCAAGCTATGCAAAACAGGCACCTGAAAGTGGAACTGTAAGGCCCCATGCACACGAGACGTTGGTAAACGCATGTTCAGAGGCAGTTGGACACTTTTTTCAACTGCCCCTAAAACACATTTAATGTTATCCTAATCCACAACTTGTGGCCGGTGACGTGGCAAGTGGACAACTTGTGGCCGGTGACGTGGCAAGTGGACAACTTGTGGCCGGTGACGTGGCAAGTGGACAACTTGTGGCCGGTGACGTGGCAAGTGGACAACTTGTGGCCGGTGACGTGGCAAGTGGACAACTTGTGGCCGGTGACGTGGCAAGTGGACAACTTGTGGCCGGTGACGTGGCAAGTGGACAACTTGTGGCCGGTGACGTGGCAAGTGGACAACTTGTGGCCGGTGACGTGGCAAGTGGACAACTTGTGGCCGGTGACGTGGCAAGTGGACAACTTGTGGCCGGTGACGTGGCAAGTGGACAACTTGTGGCCGGTGACGTGGCAAGTGGACAACTTGTGGCCGGTGACGTGGCAAGTGGACAACTTGTGGCCGGTGACGTGGCAAGTGGACAACTTGTGGCCGGTGACGTGGCAAGTGGACAACTTGTGGCCGGTGACGTGGCAAGTGGACAACTTGTGGCCGGTGACGTGGCAAGTGGACAACTTGTGGCCGGTGACGTGGCAAGTGGACAACTTGTGGCCGGTGACGTGGCAAGTGGACAACTTGTGGCCGGTGACGTGGCAAGTGGACAACTTGTGGCCGGTGACGTGGCAAGTGGACAACTTGTGGCCGGTGACGTGGCAAGTGGACAACTTGTGGCCGGTGACGTGGCAAGTGGACAACTTGTGGCCGGTGACGTGGCAAGTGGACAACTTGTGGCCGGTGACGTGGCAAGTGGACAACTTGTGGCCGGTGACGTGGCAAGTGGACAACTTGTGGCCGGTGACGTGGCAAGTGGACAACTTGTGGCCGGTGACGTGGCAAGTGGACAACTTGTGGCAGGCGACGTGGCAAGTGGACAACTTGTGGCAGGCGACGTGGCAAGTGGACAACTTGTGGCAGGCGACGTGGCAAGTGGACAACTTGTGGCAGGCGACGTGGCAAGTGGACAACTTGTGGCAGGCGACGTGGCAAGTGGACAACTTGTGGCAGGCGACGTGGCAAGTGGACAACTTGTGGCAGGCGGCGTGGCAAGTGGACAACTTGTGGCAGGCGGCGTGGCAAGTGGACAACTTGTGGCAGGCGGCGTGGCAAGTGGACAACTTGTGGCAGGCGACGTGGCAAGTGGACAACTTGTGGCAGGCGACGTGGCAAGTGGACAACTTGTGGCAGGCGACGTGGCAAGTGGACAACTTGTGGCAGGCGACGTGGCAAATGGACAACTTGTGGCAGGCGACGTGGCAAGTGGACAAATTGTGGCAGGTGACGTGGCAAGTGGACAACTTGTGGCAGGTGACGTGGCAAGTGGACAACTTGTGGCAGGTGACGTGGCAAGTGGACAACTTGTGGCAGGTGACGTGGCAAGTGGACAATCCACAACTTGTGGCAGGTGACGTGGCAAGTGGACAATCCACAACTTGTGGCAGGTGACGTGGCAAGTGGACAATCCACAACTTGTGGCAGGTGACGTGGCAAGTGGACAATCCACAACTTGTGGCAGGTGACGTGGCAAGTGGACAATCCACAACCTGCGGCAGGTGACGTGGCCAGGTGATGTGGCAAGTGGACAATCCACAACTTGTGGCAGGTGACGTGGCCAATCCACAACTTGTGGCCAGTGGACAATCCACAACTTGCGGCAGGTGATGTGGCAAGTGACACGCTAAATACAAGTACACTGCTGCTCTCAGCTGCTACTCACTCTGGTCTCACAAAATGGCTGAAATGGTTAAATACTGTTTTTGGAGCTTAGGGAGTGTCTTATGATGTTTCTTAACCAAACGCTTATAAACGCCAGTTTTAGCCTTTAAAAACGTGGTGTTCAGTAGAGTTTGCACCGGCGTTCCGTGTGCATGGGGCCGAAGTTAAATTCGTGCAGGCGAGAGACTACCAAATATGCAGCTCAGTGTCCAATTTCAGCATCTTCCAAGATGAATGAACTCCCATTATCGTGGCCCAGCCAATGAGAACAGGCTCAGATCTGTAGCCAGAAAACAGCCGTCTGAAGCTGACTAGTGAGGGACCTCTGGAACACTGCAGCGCTGACGTAGATAACAGTAAAGTTCCGCTGTATGCAACACATGTGGGTCTCCTTAGTCTATTGTTCGATGAAAATTCGACAAGATCAGCAGGGATTGGCTGAATTTGGATCACTCGAAGGTCGTTACACTTAAAAGGATCCGACCTAGTTAACTACAGCCTGCCCCCCCCCCCCCCCAAACAGGACTGCTGGATCTGCTGCAGCTCTGATCAGTGTATTACAAGGAGTCCCTGCTGTCAACAATAAGGGATCTTAGGCAGAAATGCACCTTAGGCTGAATTGAAGAGCAATGGCACCTGAACATGTGTTTTGCGAATGTACTGCGACTTGAGATCACATGGAGATTTTGAGCAAATCAGTCCAAAATGTAAATGGAGCCTACACACCAAGAAGAATTCCGTATGAGGAGCGATTGTTCGATTTTCGTATATTGGGTACACAACTTTCAACATCCAATTCAGTCTTTTCAAAATGGAAATTTCCAAAGGCACAAACTATTTTTTTCCGTACAATTTTCTTTTAATGTAAACCGTTTTGTACGCAAAATATCAGATGCAAAAGACTGGCATGGTCAGGAGAAAAAAAATAAAAATAACTCTTAGCGTGTACCACCTTAACACAGCGGCATGATTATTTCATCAATCTCGAATGTGTGGATAGGGGAATCCATTTAGGGGGTTAACTGGCTGGCAAAAAAAACAGAGACTAATCATTTATGGCCAGCTAATGCTGGGCATCAAGAGGAAAAAAGCATAGGATAAGCTCATCTGTCACTCTGCTTCCTCCTCCAATCAGCATGCTTCTAGAAGCTCTTAAAACCATAAACTTTGCTATAGACTACAAGAGGCCAAACTTTGGTACTTATAATAAAAAATAAGCTGGTGTATTGATGATGATTACAGGACCACTTTAAAGCAGTATTACATGTCAGCTTACCAATCATATATAGTGACCGCATTGATTTTCTTTTAGACATTTTCATTCGACTTTCACCTGATCTGACCTTTATTACAGTGCCTCCTCTCTGGATGAAGGAGTAACAGAGACACCTTTGGAAAGCAGCATTGTCAGTCTGCCAACCTCCTGCTCAGTTTATAATCCATTTCACCAAAAAATTTTTCCTTTTGGGATGTCAATTTTACTTGAATTAAAGCTGATCGTTGTAAGCACCTGTCAGTGGTAAAAGAATTGTCTTATCCCTGTAACTGCTACATCAGGACAACTTGCTCCGTTTAAAAACAGACTAAAACTGTAACTAAATCCACAACAGTAAAATCAGTCTGTATATGCAGTAAAGCATGATTATACCTACTGTGGAACGCAAGGGGTTAATCGTCTATTGTGAAATAAGGCTGTTTGATCCTGTGATAATCCCCTTCTTTCACTGTCCCCAATCTATCTCCTGATGGAGAACCATGGGAGTACTCTGCACATGCTCGGTTTGGTGTGTTTTTTTTTTCTAAGGAGGGTGCATGTGATCAACACAGGGCCAATAAGCACTCTTCAGACAGAAGGTCTGTGATCCTGCAGTCTCAGATCAGAATGAAAACTCATCCAAGCTTTAACCAGACAATAAATGTCACAAGACTGCCAACGAGAAAAGGTATTTAGCATTTTTTTTACTAAAACTATTGCATTTCCATGTTCCGTGGGAGCCCAGCTATAGTGAATGCAGGCTTATGGGTTCAGCAACTCTAGGCTGGGTTCACACCAACAATGCTCCCAGCAGGGGGTCCGGTGTGTCTGCATTCACCGGTTCAGGTGCGATTACAGACAAAATTTAAGGCTGAATTCGGACCTAAAACTGACCAAATGACACACAGGGCTCCTGTGCAATTTGAGAGCAGTCACAATCTCCTGCTATGCAAATTGGATGCAGCGAAAACCTGCATCCAATTGACAAAAGTGCGAACCCAGCCATACAAGGGTCAAATTTCAAACACATTTTCTTTTACCGGAAATCATAAATTGTACACTTTGCGATCAGATTTTTAAATTATAATTTTTCACACGATTCTCCCATTGATTAGCAATTTGTTTTTCCCAAATAATTTCCAACATGCCCGATCCCTCAAATTCGATGAGCACTAGAAAAAAAAAAAAATTAAAAAAAAAATTGGCTGTTGCTGCAGCCCACTAAAGCCTCGTACACACGATCTGGAAACTACGAAAAATGATGCTTTTGAAACAATCATACAATAATCTGATTGTTAGTACAGAGCCAATCAGGACAGTTCACCCGATATTTTATCGGACATGCACGGAATTTTTTTGTACGATGCTAGATCGTACGATTTTCGTTTAATCAGTACAGCTGTTTAAAAAAGCATTACAACGCATGAAATCACTTCCAAATTTTTACTCCGTCGTACGAGAATTTGTGACTTTAGTAAACTCAAATTCGACATGAGATTAGCATAAAAAAAAAAATAGAAAATTGAATTGTGTGTACCGGGTATGATGCGGGAACCTTGCAGATCTACTCTGGGTTCCCCCATCACACTGCCTTATACGATCTGCGGGAGTTAATGACACCCCTAAAAGTCTGTCGCAAGTTTGGCTATCTGTATACCTGAAATCGAATGCAATTTGCACTGCAGTGTGAATCACATGCAATCTGACAGAGCGCAGTATTGGACCCATGTATGGCCTGCTTTACTGACTGGGTCACCAGGTGAAAAATAAATGAATGCAGGCATCACATCTAAGAATTTTTAAGCTGCAAAATAAAAATAAATTGCTTTAAGGCTGGGTAGTGAACAGAGCAGCAGCAGACCCATGAGCTCTCCTGTCACTCTGCTGTCTCCTCCTATCGGCATTCTTCTGGAACTCTGAGCTCTGCGAGAGGCTTATCCCAAGACAAACTTACACTTACTTATAATACAGATCGGCTGATCGGTGAATTGCTGCGGATGATGAGAAAACTGGTCCTATAAGGATAAAGACGTCACAGCGATCACCAAGGGAAGCGGCTAAACAATGCCAGGACTAGATGTGATCGGTACCCCCCACCCCCCTACCCAGGTGATGCGGGGGTCCCCATAGCGGTCAGTAAGGATACTCTTGGTTCTTGAACGCCTCCTTGGTGTGCTCTATGACGAACACTTCCTCTCCCTCGGCGGGCGGATCGTTCAGCGGCTTGACCAGCGAGAAAGGCTTGCGGCCCAGCAGCGGCGCCATCCCGAACGCAGCTCGAAGGGACGGAGAAAACAACGGCCCTCGTCCGCAGCTGCCGATGACGTAGCTGTAAAGGAAGACGCGTGCCTACCACGGACAGCCCCCTCCGGTTTCCCGCCCTGGCCCCGTACACACACAAGAAAAGAAGGGATTGAAAAATGGCGGGAGATTCCCTTCCGCCGCCGGCTCCCTCCTCCTCCTCCTCACCGTATCGCACACAACCATGAATACGCCGAGCGCCCGGCCACGCCTTCCGTCATTCTAGCCAACTCCGCTATTGGTGTTTAGAGAAGCCGGGTTTTACCGTTCGCCGTTCCGATTGGCTGGTGCTTCCCGTGAACACGCCCCTTTCTCTTTTTACCCTTCTTTAGCAAGGTTGGTTGTAGCGCGCGCAACGGGGTCGCAGATGTCACTATTGACGTTTTTTTTAATTCGAGGAACTTTATTGCGATAAACAAATAGAAAGGCGATACGGACCTTCCGCCGCTGTTATCTGTTGAATTTTGATTTCTTTTCCGGGGTAACCCAAACCCACCATGATGACGTTCTCAAGCCTTTCCCGCACACCAAAGCGGCCTATTAGTGAAGACGGGCCCCGGTGTCAGGAACAATGACAGCCTGCTGAGACTGGCAGGGGAGAGGGGCGGGGCCAGCCAGGCTTCTGAGACTGGCAGGAAGAGGGGCGGGACCGACCGGGCTGCCTGTCTTATCTCATTGGCTTGTCTCTTTCCCTTTCATAAATAGAGCAGAAGTGCGCCATGGGCCAATACAAGCAGTGTATGACCAGACTTGAGACTTCCATACAAAGAGGGAGGCAGGTGGTCAATACCCTCTGCTATATTCATTTTTAGGGATAGATAACCAGGGGCAAGCATGCAGATCCAGTCATTCTACAATTGCAATCTGAAATCTTTATTAACAACTTCAATACAGGACACTTTCTCCCCTTCCTGCCCAGGACAATATTCAGCTGTCATACTTTGGGAATGTCAATTGCGCGGTCATGCTACACTGTACCCAAACTACATTTTTATCATTTTGTTCCCACAAATTGGTGGTATTTGATCACCTCTGGGCTTTTTTATTTTTTGCTAAACAAACTGAAATAAAAAATAAAAATTTCCCATCATAAATTGTTGTTTTCGCCTTTATTGACAGGCGCTGATAAGTTGGCACTGATATGTAGAATTGATGGGCACTGATAGGCAGCACTGATGATAAAGATTTTAGTTTCCGATTGTATGGTTGTCCCATATTTGTGGTTATCTGTCCCTAGAAAAGAATATAGCAGAGAGCATTGATCCCCTGCCTCCCTCTTTGTATGCAAGTCCGGCCATACACTGCTTGCATTTTAACCACTTCTGCCCCAGAAGATTTTACCCCCTTCATGACCAGGCCATTTTTTTTACAATACGGCACTATTTTAACTGACAATTGCGAGGTAGTGCAACATTGTACCCAAATAAAATTGATGTCCCTTTTTTTTAACCACAATTAGAGCTCCCAGATTTCGATAAGCCCCCCGCCCGCAGACCCCGACAACCAACGGCCAGGGTTGTCGGGAAAGGGGCCCTGTCCTCATCAACATGGGGGCAGGGCGCCCCCCTGCCCCAGAGCGCTTACCTCCCCATGTTGAGGGCATGCGGCCTGGCACGGTTAAGGAGGGGGGCGCTCGCTCGTTCCGACCCCCTGTCCTGACCGGCCGTGCTGCTGCTCGGATACGGGTCTGGTATGGATTTTGGGGGGACCCCACACCGGTTTTTGTGGTAAAATCTGGCGTGGAGTTCCCCCTCAAGATTCATATCAAACACAGTGCCTGATAATGGCAGGGATCCAAGTCGGATCCCCACTCATTGAAAGTCGGACTTCAAGTCCAGGTCAAAGTCGGATCAAAGTAGAATCCTGTTCATGAAAGTTGTAGGACCAATGTAGGATAAATGTAGGACCAATGTAGGATCAGTGTAGGACCAATGACGCAGAGCAAAGTAGGATGAAAGTCGTGTAGTATAGTGTGAACCCAGCCTCAACTACTTATTTTATTCCTTTACCAAGTTCAGCAAATAAATCAAAGAAAAAGAAGTCTAAAGTGTAGACATTGAGCTCTCATCTGATACCCTAGACCAGGGGTCTCAAAGTACCGCCCCGCAGGCCATTTGCGGCCCGCGGACTGGTTATAAATGGCCCGCAGGCAGGGCGGGGGGTGCCGGGGAAGTGGGGGAGTAGATTTTCCTTACATGCAGAGTAACGCAGGAAGCGTCTCTGTCATAACTTCACTTCTCTGTCTCACGCTGTGGCAGCTCCCCGCCCCCCCCTCTCTTCTGGTTCATCTCTATTTGCATGTGATATCACCTGGGATGGACGAGAAGAGAGGGGGGGGGGGGGCTGCCGCCGCGGGGGGGGGGCAGGGAGCTGCCGCAGCGTGAGACAGAGAAGTGAACTTATGACAGAGACGTTTCCTGTGCTACTCGGCATGTGAAGAAAACAACAAGTAAACGCTGACATGTGCCCCATGTACCCTGATTGTGCCCCATGTACCCTGATTGTGCCCCACGTACCCTGATTGTGCCCTCATGTGCCCCATGTACCCTAATTGTGCCCTGATGTGCCTCATGTACCCTGAAGGTACCCTTCATGTGCCTCATGTACCCCGATTGTGCCTTCATGTTCCCCCATGTACCCTGATTGTGCCCGCATGTTCCCCATGTACCCTGATTGTGTCCCATGTACCCTGAATGTGCCCTCATGTTCCCATATTGTGCCCCCATGTACCCTGAATGTGCCCCCATATACCCTGAATGTGCCTCTATATACTCTGAATGTGCCCCATGTACCCTGATGTGCCCCATGTACCCTGATGTGGCTGATGTGCTGCATGTATCCCGATTGTGCCCCATGTACCCTGATGTGCTGTGTCCTGTACCCTGATTTGGCCTGTTGTTCTGTGCTCTGATGTGCTGGGCCATGTACTCTGATGTGCTGTGACCTGTACCCTGATGTGCGCTGTGCCCTGGGCTCTGTGACCTGATGTGCTGTGCCCTGATGGTGAGTGGTCAGTGTAGTGGTCGGTGCGCAGTGCAGTGTAGTGGTCAGGGTTAATAATGCATCCACTGACACCAGTGCTGGGGGTAATAATGTGTCCGCTCACACCAGTACTGTTTTTGAAGTTTGAAAGTTTGCATGCGGCCCCCCATGGGAGTCTTGTGGCCCTCAGGTAATTTGAGTTGGAGACCCCCTGCCCTAGACGGCGAGGCAATATAGGTACCGTGCCACCCAAAACAAACCAGCAGCTTCTCTGGGGGTAGTGCTACACTATTTTTTACTTTCTGCTATAAAACATAGCCAACAAAAACTGTAAAACATTTTAATTTCTTCATCAATTTTCCTAAATATGTATTCTGATACATATTTTTGGTAAACAAAACCTCAATAAGCATATATTGGTTTGCACAAAAGTTATAGCGTCTACAAACTATGAGATATTTTTATGTTTTTTTGTTTTGTTTTTACTAGTATTGGGGCAATTAGCGACTTATAGCGCGACTGCGACAGATGAATCAGACACCAAGTGACACTTTTTTGGGGAACCAGTGACACTGATCAGTGCCAAAAATATGCACTGTAACTGTACTGACACTGGGGGTTAACATCAGGAGCGATCAAAGGGTTACATATGTGCCTAGGGGGTGCTTACTAACTGGATAAGGTGCTTGTACTATGGGAAGGCAGAGATCCGTGTTATTGCTTTGCAGAAACACAGGATCACTACCTTCCCTACTGACAGAACAACAGTCTGCCTGGTTTACATAGGCAGACCACTGCTCTGCTTCTCTCCTGAACGATCGGCGAGTTTGCCAGATCTGCTGATTGGCTCTTACTGTGTCCAATCACAAGAGTGGGTTGCCATCTAGGTGCGTGTTCACCTCAGACCTGGATGTGCAGGATCATGTACAGGTACGCGATTCTGCACAGGAGAGTAAATCTAAAGGATATTTTTTAAATAACAAACATGTTGTACCTACCTGCTGTATCCAATCGTTTTGCACAGAGCAACCCTCCACCTGCACCTCTTCTGGGCTCCCCCACCAACGCACTCTGCCCCTCACCCCTGCCGAGTGTCCCATAGCAATTTTACTCTGCGTGCTCGCTCCTGAGCCGACTCTTTGTGCCTGAAGTTTGGAGACCATTACCAAAGATGGATCGGAATTCAATCCTCTTGTGGCTATTGCCGCTCAACATAAGTTAATCCAATGATTGACTTTTGTCAGATGGGACTGTTGCAAAACGTATCGATCAGCGACTTGCAGCCAATTAGCTGCTGATTAGTGTATTCTGACAGCGGATGAGTCTCAGGCCCCGTACACACGGCCGAGAACCTCGACGGGCGGAACAATGGGTTCTCGGCCGGCCGGCAGATTCGGCGACCAGCCCGTCGGGAAAGGCGACCAGCCATTCATCCCGATGGGCCGTCGAGCAAATAGAGAACCTGCTCTCTATTTCGGCTCGACGGCATTCCCAACGGGATGCTCGCCGAATCCGTACACACGGCCGAGGTTCTCGGCAGAATCAGAATGCCAGCGAGGTTCTCGCTAGTTTCTGCCGAGAACCGCGACCGTGTGTACGGGGCTTCACTGTCAGAATATAATGGCACAGTGGAGAGGATTGCTGCATCCACCTCGCATGTGTGGATGGGGAAATTTGTTTGTTTTTATTCTTTCTGATCAGCCTGGTGTCTGACCAAAAAAATAAAATAAAAAAGAACCGTCCTGGCCAGCCTTATGCCAGGTACACATGGGCTGAACACAATCAGATTGCCAGGAACCGGCCGACTTTTGTCCCATGTGGGGTAGGGGTGTGGTGGTCCCCCTTTCAGAACACAATACAACAGAGCACAGCAGTGGAGATCCCTACACTAACATCACTTGTGTTAGTACAGCAATCTGTTTATTTTTGTTCAGCCCGCTTGGTTGAAGAAAAAAAAAAAAACGTATAGTATGTACCAGGCTTTACTTGCCGCTACATTTCGCTTTCCTTACTTTCTGTAGACATGCATGTTTTACAAGCATTCTATCCAGTGATGTCCATTCAAATGTTTGTTCCTGCTGTCCGCATGTAAAACCTGTTATCTGACAGTGACTTTGCACTTGTTGGAAAGACACACACCCAAGTAGTTGTTAGGTAAATGTCTATAATTAGCTACAGTTAAGGTTTGATTGTGACACAGATATTGGTTACCAGGATATAGAAATGATTCAGCACTGGAGTGTGCAAAATTGGGTGCAGCTCTGCAGAGAAACCAATCAGCTTCCAGATTTTAAATTTTTTTTTTTGTCAAATTTAACAAACTGAAGTTAGAAGCTGAATGGCTACCATGCACAGTTGCATCAGCTTTGACACTCTCCAGTTTTAATAAATCAACCCCACTGTCACATCGCATTCGATTCTCACAGGAATCACAATGAATTACTGTGTGGTGCAATTTGAGCCCATTAAAGTGGTTGTAAACCCTTAGGCCCGTACACACGAGCAAACAGATTTGTTCAAATCGGTCGGACAGACCGATTTGAACAAATCTGTCTGCTGGGATGTATTGGTTTGATCGTGTACACACGATCAAACCAAACTCCCCGCCGGCAGACAGTGCGCTGACGTGTCGATGACGTTGCCACGTCACCGCACCAGGAAGTAAAACACTTCCGTGCATGCGTCGAAACCATTAGACGCGTGTGCGAGCAGATATGTCTGCTGGTTAGCATACTAACCAGCAGACATGTCGGACGGACGGGTTCCCAGCCGACAGATTTGAAAGCATGCTTTCAAATCTGTCGGCTGGCCAAATCCATCTGTTTGCCCGTACACACGATGGAATCTGTCTGCTGAAACGGTCTGGCAGACCGTTTCCAGCAAACAGATTTGATCATGTGTACGCGGCCTTACAGACCACTTTAACCTACAGAAAAGCCTAGATTAAGGCTTACCTGTAGGTGCAACAAATATCTCCTAAACCTACACGGTTTAGGAGATATTTGCAGAAAAGACTGCATCGATGTGGGCGCACTGAGCATGCTGTTAGTGGCGGTGATCGTACCGTCAGTGACGGCTCCCACACGCATGCGCGGGAGTGACGTCATCATGGCTCCAGCCAATCACAGCGCCGGAGCCACCATACCTGGAAGTCACTCGGGTATTATGGCAGCAAAGTGGAACGAGAGTCGCTTCAGGGGCTTCGATCTCAGGTAAGTAGTTCATAATGAGCTAGTATGCTATGCATATTAGCTCATTATGCCTTTCTCTTGCAGGAATGTTTTAGAGGGTTTACTTCCTCTTTAATGTCTCTAATCCCACAACATTCCCATGGATAAGATGCAGGCAGTTTTTTTTTTTTTTTTTCGCATTGGAACCGGACCGTATGGGTGCTCATACCCATGCAATCTGGTTCAGGCAAAGCGCACTGCATTCTGCAAGCCGCTTTTGAGGTGTCGTTAACACCTGCAGCAGATCGCATGACTGCAGTGCATTGTGGGAAATGCAGCAATTCCTGTGCGTTTCTCGCATCAGTGTGAACCGGGGGCTCAATAGATCTAGTCAGGGAATCTTCTCGATTGAAACAGACATGGAGACATCTGCTTTTCTTTTGTAGCACTAATGTTTCTGATGCGGCTCACCCAACAGGTAGAAGTCTTTACATCTTTCTTTCTCTTTCCCAAGCCCCCTTTACGCCAAGGAACAAGCACGAAAAATGTTCTCATAAGATAACAGAACAAACAATTTTCGTGTAATTAGTGTGTTATTTATATAAAAAAATTAGGAGTGAACAGCACTGCATATGCTTGAAAATGAAATTAATACATTACTTCAGAACTTGTATTCTGCTTTTTACGAGAATTTTCATAACTAGTAACCTATTTATTATTTTTTTTATATGAGACTAGCATGCAAGAAAAAAAATGGATGATCATTCGTCTGATATTCTAGTGTTCAGGAGAGCACAGCGATTGTTTATCACATGTAAAAGTCCAACATACTGGTTTTACCAAAGTCGTTTGATGGATCAACTTGAGTACAATTACCCTGCCCGTAAATGGTTAGAATCTCAACTAGTTCCTGCTGAACCAGCGAAGATTCAAACCATCTAAAGCCAGCTTAAGTGAGGCACAGTACATTAAAGCGGAGTTCCACCCAAAAAGGGAACTTGCGCTTTTCAACCCCCCCCCCCCTCTGGTGTCACATTTGGTACCTTTCAGGAGGGAGGGGGGAAAGATACCCATCTAATCTAGGTATTTTCTCCCACTTCTGGAGATATATATATATGTGTATATATGTAAGTGAAAGGAGTCTGCGCTGTGAAAATAAATTGAGAAAGGGCACAAGGCTAGGAAATGGGTGTGGGAAAGGGGCATGGTAGGTGAAAAAGTGTTAGCTAAATAACAATGATACACCTAGACAGCAATAAACATCTCCAATTGGTAAACTGATGGTAACACATAAACAGCAAAGTATAGTCCAGGAAAGACAAAACTAATTTAGGAAGTCCAGTACTGGAAAATAAAGATAAAAATAAAAATAACAATAAAATTCCTCAAGGAAGGGAACAGATGAGGAGAGACCCAGCAGCCAATTCTGTGAAAGAAGTCGAGCCGTCACCCAAGAATAACACGCACACCTCAGGTGGTCCCAGCAGCTCACCTCATGGCTACCAGATATAGCCTAGCCAGCTGCTTTCACGCGGAGTCCAAATGAAGGTAGAATGTTCTTAAAGTCCCGGGATCAGACACCACATACGGGGAGAGGATACACAACAATATATAGTGTGATACTGATATAAAGGGGAGCCAAAAACGCCTGCACTCTATGCACTTACATAAAGTAAAGGTACAAGGGCTTATCTCCACGAGCGGCGAGCTCGTCAGTGTCCTCCTTTTCCTCTCACTGGGGGTCCGCTTGGTCTTGGGCTGATGGTGCTCAGAGGCTCGGGTGATATCACTCACGGCTACCAGATATAGCCTAGCCAGCTGCTTTCACGCGGAGTCCAAATGAAGGTAGAAGGTTCTTAAAATCCTGGGATCAGACACCACATACGGGGAGAGGATACACAACAATATATAGTGTGATACTGATATAAAGGGGAGCCAAAAACGCCTGCACTCTATGCACTTACATAAAGTAAAGGTACAAGGGCTTATCTCCACGAGCGGCTAGCTCGTCAGTGTCCTCCTTTTCCTGTCACTGGGGGTCCGCTTGGTCTTGGGCTGATGGTGCTCAGAGGCTCGGGTGATATCACTCACGGCTACCAGATATAGCCTAGCCAGCTGCTTTCACGCGGAGTCCAAATGAAGGTAGAAGGTTCTTAAAATCCCGGGATCAGACACCACATACGGGGAGAGGATACACAACAATATATAGTGTGATACTGATATAAAGGGGAGCCAAAACACGCCTGCACTCTATGCACTTACATAAAGTAAAGGTAAAGGGCTTATCTCCACGAGCGGCGAGCTTGTCAGTGTCCTCCTTTTCCTCTCACTGGGGGTCCGCTTGGTCTTAGGCTGATGGTGCTCAGAGGCTCGGGTGATATCACAGAAAACAAAAAAGGTGGTACATCGCGTAATCCAGTAAAAAGGATTTATTTAAAACAACTTAAAAACACTCACATAGACGATAAAGGAATGAATACAGCATCCACGAGTGGCAAACTCGTCGGCCGTCCGTCAGGTGCTTCGGTTGTCCAGCGCTCCAATCCCGACGCGTATCATCACACCACGTGACTTCATCACATATACACACATAAATATATACACACACACACACACACACACTAATATATATATATATATATATATATATATACACACACACACACACACACACATACACACACATACACATACACACACGGATATCTACGCCACGTCTGGCGCCCCCTCTGCCCCCCCCCGCTGTCTTCTGGGAGACACACAGGGACCAGAAGACAGCAGGGACGATTCAGATGGTGTAGCGCGACTCGCGCATGTGCAGTAGGGAACCAGGAATAGAAGCCGCAAGATGAGGTTGGCAGCACCCAAAAGCAAGGGACAGATCGGCTTTGGTTGCCAACATCGCGGGCACACTGGACATATTTTAAAAGTCAGCAGCTGCAGTATTTGTAGCTGCTGACTTTAAAAAAATAAATAAAAAATTACCGGAACTCCGTTTTAACAGACAGACTAGTTATAGATTACAATCAATTGAAGACGAGCACTCAGAGAATGTAGAAACCATTTTAGTGCAGCTGTGTGTGGTGACTTCTCATAGATTATTAACACAGCAGTGCTGTGGCCAAGAGTGACTTTTATAGTTTTAGATCATGTAGTTGAATGTTATCTTATGCCGCGTACACACGGTCGTTTTTTGCGATGAAAAAAAAACGAAGTTTTTTAAAACGTCATTTAAATTGATCGTGTGGGCAAAACGTCGTTTTTTGTCTTAAAAAAAACGACCCAAAAAAAATTCCAACATGCTTGAATTTTTTGTGTCGTTTTTCAAAACGTCGTTTTTTGTTTCACAAAAAGTCACCGTGTGTAGCAAAAACGTCTTTTAAAACGACGTTTTTCAACTCGCGCATGCCCAGAAGCTAGTTATGAAGCGAGCTTCAATGGAAAAGAGTGGTGAACGTAACCTTGCTTTTTGTGAAAAAACGATGGTGTGTATGCAAAATTGTCTTTGAAAAGTGACGTTTCAAAAACGTCGTTTTTTACTTCACAGAAAACGTTGTTTTTTTTCATCGCAAAAAACGACCGTGTGTACGCGGCATTAGACTTAGACCATGATTGATTCAGAGCAGTCTTCCATAACCAAGCAGGGCCGTCTTTAATATGGTTTGGGCCCTGGGCAAACATTTTTTTTGGGCCCCCCTTCAGCTTATTTTGGGCCTGGTTGGTTCGCATGTATGTGTTTTGGCGGCCCTCATTTGTGCAGGCACAGCAGCCCATTGATTTGAATTGGCTGCCATGCCTTTGTTTCCTGCAGAAAAAAGGTGCATTCAGCATTTTAAAAATCAGTTGCCTTGAAATCTATTCTGCTTTTGCACCATGCTACTTACCTGCAGTTCTTGCACACACAAACGCACTGTGTTTTTAAAAGCGTGACCTAAACGTCTAAAAATGCAGCAAGTTTGCGGGAACTGCAGATAAGTCACAGCAGACAGCAGAATGGACAGACAGTGCTGTATTTCATTGCTTGATGGGCATAGGTGTGCCGTGTGCTCAGCCTATTACATGAGGCATCAAATGAATGGGCTGCTGTGCCTGCACGAATGTGGGCCACTAAAACACATACATGTGAACCAGTCAGGCCCAAAATAAGCCCATCAAGCGGTTAAATACAGACAGTAATGCCATGTGCTCTGAGGCCTCACTCAGCCTGGACTGCAGGTCTGGTCTGTGACTTAAAGAGTTCCTGTATTTTACACATGGCATGGCATGGGGTCCCATGGTGCTAAAGCAGAATGGACAGACGGTGATGTGACCCCATGCCATGCCATGTGTAAAATACAGGAACTTTTTAAAACACTGACCAGACCTGCAATGAATCATCAAATATTATAAAGACTTTGGGCACACTCTACAGAAAACTTCTATTTACAATATAGCAAACAGTGACATACATTGAGGAGCAGGACATGAAGAAGTCAGCCTCGGGAAGAGCAAACTGGGGATGTTATAAAATCACATTCTAATTCACTTTTATATACAAGCAGCACCCAGTGGCTGGAAGGGAGATGTGCACGTCTAAAGGGAAGCCAGGGGTTCTGTACATTTTAAAACACTGGGAAGGGAAGCAGTACTGTCACCTGGCTGCGTGCCGCTGATGATTTTCAGCCTGATTTGTGGGCAGCACAGGGGCTTAATGGGCGGCAGGGCCGCCATCAGGAATTATGGGGCCCCTTACACAGCTTCAGGCATGGGCCCCCTGGAGCAGAGAAAAGAGGGGTGCTGCCCCCTTAAATTGAGACGCGGGGGGCGGGGCTGCTGCGAATTTAGAAGCGGGAGGCCCTTTACAAAAAGAAGATTTAATAAAGAAAAATATATATAAAAAAGGGGTGTAGCCATCCGGGGCCCTGGGGACCTCTGGGCCCTTTAATAAAAAGAAAAAAAGAAATAAAAAAATTAATATATATAAAAAAAAATATATTTTTTTTTTAAAAAGGGGGTTGCCATCTGGGGACCTTTAATAATTTTTTTATATATAAAAATAAATGACAAAAAAAGGGGGGTTGCCATCTTATAAAAAAAGTGGAGTTGCCATCCAGGGCCCTGGGGACCTCTGGGCCCTTTAATAAAAAAAAATATATAAACAAAAATAAAAAAATAAACATTTATAAAAAAAATAAAAAAGGGTGTTTGCCACATGGGGCCCTGGGGACCTCTTAGCCCTTTAATTATATATATATATATATATATATATATATATATATATATATATATATATATATATATATATATATATATAGAAAGAAAAAGAAAAAAAATATATAAAAAAAATTATAAAAAAAGGGGGGTTGCCATCCAGGTTTTAATAATAATAACATTTATATTATATAATATGAGTATATATATATATATATATATATATATATATATATATATATATATATATATATATATATATATATACACATATATATAATTAAAAGAAATATATAAAAAACATTTTTTTTTATAAAACAAGTTTTTTTTTTTATAAAAAAGGGGGGTTGTTATCCGGGGCCCTGGGGAACTGCGGGCCCCTGGGGACCTCCAGACCTCTAAAAAAAATTGGCCCTTTAATAAAAAATAAAATAAAAATATATAAAATAAATATATATTTTTATTTACAAATAAATAAAAAAGGGGGTTGTCATCTGGGGCCCTGGGGGCCTCCGGGTCCCTGGGAACCCCTAAAAAAAATGGCCCTTTAATAAAAAATAAAAATATATTTAAAAAAATTGCCCTTTTAATAAAAAATTAAATAAAAATATATAAAATAAATATATTTTTTTATTTAAAAATAAATAAAAAAAGGGGGGGTTGCCATCTTGGGCCCTGGGGGCTCCGGGCCCCTGGGGGCCTCCGGACCCCTAAAAAAAAAAAAAAGATTTTTTTTTTTCAAAGGGGGTTGCTTTGGGCCCCCAACAGTGACAGGGCCCTGGGCAGCTGCCCCTGTTTGCCCTATGGTAGAGACGGCCCTGTAACCAAGTGATTAGTGATGTTCCCTTAAGGATCCAGACCAAAGTAAAAACTTTGAGGGAAATCAAACCCAGCCCCACATAAAACTGAGAAATCCAATTGCAGCAGAGTTGCTCTTTAGAAATAAAAAGTATAAAGAGAGACATATACATAAAAAAACTCTTTATATAAATTTTGGACAAAATGTAAGGAACAATAATTGTAATATTTATAATATGTACACATTTTAAAGCCTGTCTGTAGGCTAAAATTACTGTTACAGTGGTTTTAGGCTGTTGACTGCTCAAGTGATGTTTTTGAAGTGGTCAAAATGGCCTTTGGAAGGCTCTCTCTAGCCAGCTGCATTCGTCGTCGCGCTCTCTGGAAAGCATCTGTAAAATAACAAAGAATTGGCATTTGTTTTCAGGTAGAAATGCAGAAAGAAAAAAAATTAACTCTCAGGCCGCGTACACACGAGGGGATATGTCCGCTGAAAACGGTCCGATGGACCGTTTCAGCAGACATCTCCGCTCGTGTGTATGGGCTAGCGGACAGATTTCTCCACCCGACAGATTTCAAAGCAAGCTTTGAAATCTATCCGGTGGGGATCTGTCCGCCCGACATGTCTGCTGGTTAGTACACTTACCAGCAGACATGTCGGCCCCCACCGCCGCCGCGCCGCTGCTGAATGGATTCGGCGCATGCGCGGAAGTGTTTTACTTCCTGGTGCGGTGACGTGGCGGTGACGCGGCAGCGTCAACGTCACCGCCACGTCACCGCGCCGTCCGGCGGCGGGGAATTTGATCCGATGGTGTGTACACGCCATCGGATCAAACTCCCGATCGGACATATCCGATGGAAATGGTCCGCGGACCGTTTTCATCGGATATGTCCGATCGTGTGTATGGGGCCTCAGAGCTGAATTTCAGGAATGGAATCCATTCTATAGTTAACATTGATCCAATTTCGGCCAATATAATTATGTTTATAGCAAAACAGTGTATTTACAAGGCCTACAATACACTCCTCAGCGCCCAACAGACAATACCTTTTAAGGGAAAGAAATAAATATATAGAACACACTAAATATCTCTAAATTGAGGTATACAGATGTGTATAAACAGAAGCAGCTGTTAAAAATGGTGTGTCATAAAATAACAAAAAAGCATTCAGAGTCCGAAATGAGTCATTAAGAGATAAATGCAAAACAGCGCTAAATATGGATATAAGTGTCCAACTCCACCATAAAGTAGGCAAAAGGATGGAAAATCTTGATGTCAAAGAATAACCAAAGTCTGTGCGTTGTCCACAAAGTAGTGTCAGATAGGGAAAAGGAAGCGTGCACCAGCCTGCCCACTCTCAATCCACCACGTGTTGGAATCAAAATCCCCGCAGGGGTTCAAACTCACCAGACAGACAATAATATCAGGCACTTCGTATATAAATAGTAGGTCACTGATCGAATTTCCATCCAATGGGGATCACTTGCATGGATTTAGCCTCATAAAGGTGGGATATTAAACAAAAAGAGGAAACAAATATAGTGTAACTCAATTTATTAAAAAAAACCCTTTCCAGCAAGTATCCCAAGAGTCCTACGTACAAGAAAAACATTAACAATGGACAGTGTATGTATCACATCACCAGTCTAGCGTCCTCAACGCGACCACCGCGAGGGTTCCCAGCAGATAGACTCTTCCTGGTTCCTACAGTGTGGCGTGGATAGCATACCATTTCAGGCATAATGCTATTCAGGCATTATGCCTGAAATGGTATGCTATCCACGCCACACTGTAGGAACCAGGAAGAGTCTATCTGCTGGGAACCCTCGCGGTGGTCGCGTTGAGGACGCTAGACTGGTGATGTGATACATACACTGTCCATTGTTAATGTTTTTCTTGTACGTAGGACTCTTGGGATACTTGCTGGAAAGGGTTTTTTTTAATAAATTGAGTTACACTATATTTGTTTCCTCTTTTTGTTTAATATCCGACCTTTATGAGGCTAAATCCATGCAAGTGATCCCCATTGGATGGAAATTCGATCAGTGACCTACTATTTATATACGAAGTGCCTGATATTATTGTCTGTCTGGTGAGTTTGAACCCCTGCGGGGATTTTGATTCCAACACGTGGTGGATTGAGAGTGGGCAGGCTGGTGCACGCTTCCTTTTCCCTATCTGACACTACTTTGTGGACAACGCACAGACTTTGGTTATTCTTTGACATCAAGATTTTCCATCCTTTTGCCTACTTTATGGTGGAGTTGGACACTTATATCCATATTTAGCGCTGTTTTGCATTTATCTCTTAATGACTCATTTCGGACTCTGAATGCTTTTTTGTTATAATTATGTTTATGTCTTACCTGTGGGGCTGCTGAAGAAGCAAAGAATCACTGTAACAGTCACCAATACTACAGTGATCAATGCATGCCCAGTGGCTGCCCTGCTGCATAATAACCAAAGTGGGTCACATGCAGGGCTGGACTGAGACAAAAATGTGGCCCTGGACTTTATCCAGACGGGCCCAGGGCTCAGCTCAGCAGGGTACAGCACATCAGGGCACAGAGCCCAGCACATCAGAGCACAGGGCACATCAGGGCACAGCACATCAGGGTACAAAGCCCAGTACAACAGTGCACATCAGGGTACAGAGCCCGGCACATCAGGGCGCTACAGGACACAGCACATCAGAGTGCAGAGCCCAGCACATCAGGGCATAGCGCACATCAGGGTACAGAGGCATGGCACCTCAGGGTACAGCACAACAGGCCACATCAGGGTACAGGACAACAAACAGGCCACATCAGGGTACAGGACACAGCACATTGGTGCACAGGACACAGCACATCAGGTTACAGAGTCCAGCGCATGAGGATCCATGGGGCACATCAGGGTACATGGGGCACAACTAGTTTTCTTCAAATGCAGCACAATGCAGGAAGCGTCTGTAATATTATTTATTTATTTATTAAAATGCTTATTGGGAGCACAGTCATTACCCGAAGGCCTCCATGCGCTCATAGAACCAACATATACATGTACAAACCAAATCTCTCATTACTGTACGATAACAATAAAAAAACACATAATAACATTTAAAAGGACTAAAATAATGCTAATATTTTACCCTAATTAGGGCCACACACTTGAAAGAATAAAAACGTTTTTAAAAACTTCCTAAATTTTAATAAATCTTCTCACGTCTCATGTATATAGGTAGAGAATTCCAGAATATTGAACCTTGTGCATCCAGCGTCCTCCCTCCACATTTAGTTCTTCTAAATTTAGGGACAGTCAAATTAGCCTGATCAGCAGATCTCAATGATCTGCTGGGAACGTAACAGGTACATTTTTCTTGCAAATACCCTGGGCCTATCTTATGGATAACTTTGTGGACGATGCAACCCACTTTGAACAAAACCCGTTCAGCAACCGGTAACCAATGCAAGGCCTTCAGAGATGGGGTAATATGGTCCCGACGACCCACACCCGTTAATAACCTAGCTGCGGCATTTTGGATCAGCTTAAGCTTATGCAGAAGGGTTTTTGGACACCCCATGTATAACGCATTACAGTAGTCCAGCCGACTACTAAACTAATAAAAGCATTGATCACGTGGACTTTGTCCACCTCGTCAATGAAATGCAATGTAGAACGCAGAAGTTTCAGTTGGTAGTAACACAAGCTTACCACCTGATTTACCTGCACCTTTAATGTCAATTAGGAATCCAAAATGATTCCCAAGTCCCGAACCTGGGTAGCCGGGGATGGCATAAACGAGAAATAGGTTCTCTGTCATGTCACACATTGCTGCACCCGGCGGCCCCTCCTCTCTTCTCGTCCATTCCAGATGATGTCACAAGCAAATGGGAATGGACGAGAAGAGAGGAGAGGCCATGGGGGTGCAGCGCTGCATGACAGGAGATAGACGCTTCCTGCGCTACTCTGCATGCATCTCGATCTACCCGTCAGGCGCCAACTGTCGGTGATTGACAAGTAGA
This sequence comes from Rana kukunoris, assembly GCA_029574335.1. Lineage (NCBI taxonomy): Eukaryota > Metazoa > Chordata > Amphibia > Anura > Ranidae > Rana > Rana kukunoris. Next base: position 500,400,053 of record CM056050.1, on the reverse strand, counting down.
TCGCTGAGGACCTCCGGGGGGGGGGGGGGGGGGGGGGGGAGGTGTCCAAACGCATAAAGGTGGCAGCATAATCCTATCATAATAGAGATAAAGATGCCCTGTGTCCTGGGATGTACAATAAAGAAATTTCAAAATACAAACATTAAAAATCGCTTAGCATGATTAAAATAAATGCTACCTTAGATAACTTCCAAGGATAACTAATGCAAGGTCAGCGCTGCATGGGAAGGGAAGGTGTGTGTAGTCACTGATTGCTTATTTACGAAACATGCCCAGCTACAGCAGGCTACTTTGATTTATACCAACCTCCCTAGACTCTACTACGCTCCAAGCAACTGGTTGCCGCTATAACGCTATTATGGGATCGGTTTAGTTTACATGCTTATACTAGAAGCCTGATCTGAATATGTATTTTAACTTGAACTACAAAAACATCATGTTTTTAATCCATACAGTAATTATGGAGAAACTTAATACCTGGTATACCTCGGTTTCACTAGGTAAAGATGCTGAAAATCTGTGCTAAAGAAGTTCTGCCACTGAAAGTCCTTGCCTGTGCAGAAAGTTTGAACTGAATTTTAGTAGTGGCTGGGGATCTTTTTAAACAACAACAGCATATGTTCTTATCAATGATACTTACAATTATTTTATTAAAGAGTTTATGAAATAACAAACAGGTTTATACTTACCTGATCTGCCCCAAACGGCCTCTTCTGGGGTCCCCCACTGGCAATCTTGGTTCCTTCTCTAAAGTAAACTGCTTGCTAGGGGTGCATATGTGAACTCGCTACTGAGCCAGGCTGTGTGCATCCATAGGCACACACATCACAGCTCTGTGCCACCCCCTCTTCACAGGATTTTATTGACCGCAGCAAGAGCGAATGGCTCCCACTGCTTGCTCTGTGTTCTGAGAAAGAGACCAGCACTGCTGCAGATGGGCACAGCACTAGATCAAGGGAGGGCTCTGGCAAGTATTAGGGGGAAGGGGGTGATACAAACAGGGGAATGTTTTTTTACGTTAATGCATTAACCCCTTCCATACAGGGCATTTTCACCCCCTTCCTGCCCAGACCAATTTTTAGTTTTCAGCGCTGTTGCACTTTGAATGACAATTGCGCGGTCAGGCAATACTGTACCCAAATTAAATCATTATGTTTTTTCCCCACACAAATAGAGCTTTCGTTTGGTGGTATTTGATCATCTCTGCGGTTTTTATTTTTTGCGCTATAAACAAAAGAAGAGCGACAATTTTAAAAAAAACACAATATTTTTTCCTTTTTATTTAATACATCTCACAATATTTTTTTTAAAAAAAACTTTTTTTCCCCTCAGTTTAGACCGATACATATTCTACGTATTTTTGGTAAAAAAAAAAACGCAATAATCGTATATTGATTGGTTTGCGCAAAAGTTATAGCGTCTACAAAATAGGTGATAGATTTATGGCATTTTATTTTTATTTTTTTACTAGTAATGGCGGGGATCTGCGTTTTTTTTTTTTGTGACCGTGACGTCGCGGCGGACATATCGGACACTTTGGACACGTTTTTGGGACCGTTCACATTTACACAGCGATTAGTGCTATAAAACTGCACTAATTACTGTGTAAATGTGACTGGCAGGGAAGGGGTTAACACTAGGGGGCGCTGAAGGGGTTAAAATGTGTCCTAAAGTATGTTCTAACTGTAGGGGGAGGGGGACTCACAGGGGGAGGAGATCGATGTGTGTTCCTCTGTACTGGGAACACACATCAGTCTCCTCACAGCTGACAGGAGGTGGATCTGTGTGTTTACACACACAGATCCACACTCCTGCCGTGATTGCCGGAAATCGCGGGTGCCCGGCGGCAATCACGGCCGTCGGGCACGCGCGCGGGATCGCGGGTGGTGCCGCGGGCGCGCGCGCGCGCCGCGCCCTAGAACGCCGTGAAGACAGGACGTTGTGCAACGTCCTGTCTCATCGGCGAGGGGATCACCATGACGTGATTCCCCTATGGGCTGGTAGGGAAGGGGTTAAGATATAAATATGTTCTGCCTTTATAACTACAACCCTACATCCCCATCAAATCATTCTCTGCAGCAATTACCTTTTGTACCACCACCCCCTCCCTTTAGAATGTAAGCTCTACGAGCAGGACCCTCCTGTAGCTTTTGTATTAAACTGTACTGTAATTGTGTTGTCCCCCCAATACATTGTAAAGTGCTGTGTAAACTGTTGGCACTATATAAATCGTGTATAATAATAATACAACTACTTTAAGTTAAAGCCCAACTCCAGGAAAAGTCCAAATATTGCCTTGATTGGGTCTGTGCTCACTGTGCAAGGGTTAAATGCTAATTTCTACCCAGGGGCAGAAAAAGCTGTTTATTTACCCGAACCTCTGCTACCCCAGCAGACACCGATCACTTATGCTCTGACAATGGATCTGTCCCTCAGCATCCTCATGTCCAATGGGCCCTACATTGGTCTTGATCACACCAGGGGCATCCAAGTGCCAGGGAGAACCAGCTTTGAGAGTGGAAGATTAGGCAAGTACCTGGTCCCCCTACACATAAACTTGCAGCTTAGATGATTCCTAGTTTTTCCTGAGATCAGTTTTAATAAATAGCATATATGTAAGCCATATATGAGTGTTTCAAAGATTACTCCAATCTATATAGTCCACTGTTGTGAGACAGATACACTATTTGTTTTTGTAAAAGCAATCCATAGTTCTTGGAAACAGTGCAGAGATTGTGTAGACTTGTTAACCTGAATATTAGCGATGTGTTCTGTTTTACGCTCTGTAGCTGAAATGTGAAATCTGACAAGTTTTAAAGCTACAGTGTGTCTGAGCAACAGCAATCCCCCCAACTGGCCTGCATTCTGTAGTGTTAGTTCTCTGTGTATTTTTTTTTTTCATCTTTTTTTTTTTTTGTTTTCTTTTTTTTGTAAGACTCTCACTTACAGTACAGTACTTATGGAGTTTTTGTGAAAACAAGCACTGTAACAGTGTATACAATATGTAGGCTCAAACTCTATTCAATCTTGCTCCTTTAAGTTACACCCAAATTTCAGCACAATTTAGTTATGCCCATTTTAGTCACAGAGCACCGCTTGTCTTCTCAATCCCCAAGTCTCATTATCAAGTTTCAAAGTTGGAAGGTATGAGTCTGTCATATAAGGCGAATAACAGATTCCCTCATAGTAAGCTCATGTGTGACATCACCACATAGGCATTGCAGGCGTTGGTGATCTCTCCTTTTCACTGAAGCCGGCGGCTGGGGAGATTGTGTGACTGGACCAGAGCACTCTCAGAATAGCAAAGTATAGATGTCCTTACTTTACAGGGTAGTTGGTATAGGGCTTAGAATGGGAATGGGAGCAGGCTTAACCACTTAATACCCGCCCACTGTTAAATAACGGCGGGCGGGATACTCTATTGTTCTGACAGGACATCATATGACGTCCCGTCATTTAAAGCCTCTAGGGGTGCGTGCGTCGCGTCCCAGAGAACACTGTGCGCGGTGGCCGGGCATCCGCGATTGCTGAGTATCTGAGCTGGGACGTGGAGCTCTGTGTGTAAACACAGAGCTCCACGTCCCTGTCAAGGAGAGAGGAGACCGATCTGTGTCCCTTGTACATAGGGACACAATCGGTCACCTCCCTCAGTCACCCCCCTCCCCCTACAGTTAGAACACAAACTAGGCTACACATTTAACCCCTTCCCTGCCCCCTAGTGGTTAACCCCTTCCCTGCCAGTTACATTTATACAGTAATCAATGCATATTATAGCATTGTTCACTGTATAAATGTAAATGGTCCCAAAAATGTGTCGAAAGTGTCCGCTATAATGTTGAAGTCCCAAAAAAAAAAAAATCGCAGATCGCCGCCATTCCTAGTAAAAAAAAATAATAATAATAATTATTATGTCCCCTATTTTGTAGGCAATATAACTTTTGCGCAAACCAGTCACTGTACGGTTATTGCGATTTTATTTTTAATTTTTTTTTTTTACCAAAAATATGTAGAAGAATACGTATCGGCCTAAACCGAGATACATTTTTTTTTTTAAATGGGATATTTATTATAGCAAAAAATATTGTGTCTTTCTTCAAAATTGTCGCTTTTTTTTGTTTATAGCGTAAAAAATAAAAACCGCACGGGCGATCAAATACCTCCAAAAGAAAGCTCTATTTGTGGGGAACAAAAGGACGTAAATTTTGTTTGGAAGCTACGTCGCACGACCGCGCAATTGTCAGTTAAAGCGACGCAGTGCCGGAAGCTAAAATTTTGTCTGGGCAGGAAGGGGGTGTAGGTGCACAGTAGGCAAGTGGTTAAAGAGTCCACTTTTATTAAGAAAAAAAAAAAAACATTCCCCTTTGGGTGATCTATGTACAGTACAAGGATTTTAACAAACTGTTGCAGAGTCCTACCTTGTGTTATTCTGGAGAAATCCCTGTGTTTGTCTGTGTCCATGTGGAAAGTAAATCTAATGGGCGTGGTTTTATAATTATCAGCTACGTCACCTGCATGGCTCTAATGAGGAAAATATCATCCCTTTAGATGTTATTTCCTTCTACAATTTTTGTTTCAGGGGATGCCAGATATCGACTTGTATTCTAGTGCTGACTGAGAAAATCAATGAGCCAGTCACACAAGCAGAAAATTATGTTTCTAGGGGGCATTTTTTTTACAGAACACCTTCCGGTAGCGATATTGCATTGCACTTTACAGAGCTACATATTAAAAAGGAAAGGTCATTTTTAATAACATTTATTTGCAAAATGACTTGAGTCGCAATTGTATATGCTCTATTTTTTTTTATTTGCCATTTTTTTTCTCCCCACAAAAGTGGAGTTACTCTTTCAGTATAGCATTTGCCTGGACTTCTACCGTAAAATTTGCTACACCAAAAATGGCCACTAGGTGGGTGAGTTTAACATATAAAAAAAATGCAGGAACTGAAATACATACCAAGGACATTGAGAATAGAGCTTTGCTGACTGGAGCCTCCCAGGCGATCCAACACACTTTGCATTCTTTTCCTCAGAGAACTGCTGTCAAGGAAGGCCCTAAGGAGCAAAACATACATAAATGGAGAAAAGACACAACTCAGAAAAGCCTTAAATGACAGCAGTGATGCACAAAACAAAGCATTCCTAAACAGAGAATACTTTCTGATTTATGTAAAAAACTATTTTTTTTATTAAACAACATTTGACACGGGTCATAAAACGAAGAAACAGAACAGAACTGACAATGTGCTATTGGCTGGTGGGGTTGTGGTAAACCTTTTGTTTTCCCCAACAGTATATCAGGCTGCACAGCTAAGTTTCATAAATATAAGATAGAACTTCGGCAACACAGTTTGGGTCCTTTTATATACATAGATGTACATGATTTTAGCAGGCACACCTACATTTTCAGTTTAATATAGCTGGATTCATTCCAGATAAAAAAAAAATGAAAACATTAAAAAAAAATACGTGCAAAGTCTTGGGGTCCATTGTACAGCTCTATATTAATACGTCGTTTTTTTTGGGATGTTTTGCAACGCACAATGGTACGTGTGGTAATCCACTACAGGTTGGAATCAGACTCTAAGGCCCTGTACACACGATCAGACATGTCTGATGACACTTGTCTGACGGACCGTTTTCATCAGACAACTCTAATCTTGTCTGATGTGCGTACACACCATCGGACCAAAATCCGATCAGACCAGAATGCGGTGACGTAGAACACAACGACATGATGAAAAAATGAAGTTCAATGCTTCCAAGCATGCGTCGACTTGATTCTGAGCATGCGCAGGTTTTTGGTCCGATGCTTTTGTGTACTAACCATCGAACCTGTCCGTCGGACAGGTTCCATCAGACAGATTTTAAAGCATATTTTAAAACTTTGGTCCGATGGAAAAGGGTCTGATAGGCCGTACACACCATCGAACTGGTCCGATGAAACCGGTCTGCAGACCAGTTTCATCGGACATGTCCGATCGTGTGTACGCAGCCTAAGGCTACTGTCACACTGGGGCGGGGGGCGTTAGAGATTATAGTGGTGCTTTTCGGCCACTAGCGGCGTGCTTTTAACCCCCGCTAGCAGCCAAAAAAAGGGTTAAAAGTATTCCGCTACCGAAGGGCTTTGAAGGCGCTTCGGCAGCAGTGCCCATTGATTTCAATAGCAGGGGCGGTGGAGAAATGGTGTATAAACCACTGTGACAGGAAGTCCGGTAAATCTGTGGGTGTTGTCACAGACGGGAGATACATTTCTGCCTTGTTTAGACAATTCACCAATCACTCTCAGGTGTCGGCTGCAGAAATAGCCAGAAAGGTTTAGGGCGTTGGAAAACTTCAGCTGTTCAGAATGAGGCAATTAAGGCCTCTATAAGTCATCCAGAGGATGACTACTGATGCTGCATCCTAAAGGCTTTTAGAGTTAAGGAGAGCAGTGAAAAAAACGTCTGAAGAGGTGAGGTGGTTGTTGATTTTTCTGTGTGATAAAAATCAAAAAGTCTATTCTTTCTCTGCTGTATGACCAGCAGTGTCTGCCCAGTAGTAGGCTGTGCCAGACTCCATAGATAGGTTCCTGTGTGGTGAAGGTAGACGCCCCAAGTGGCCAGGGTTTGTTTTATGTTTTGTTTATGCCGTTTGGATGCTTGCCCTTGTTTCCAGCAATATGGAAGAATAAACCAAACTCTTTGTTTTCAACCGTCTTCGGCTGCCTCTCTGCATAGTTCAGTGTGTAGTGAACCCATCCAGGGGGTCACACACCCCCGCTACCGAGCTAACCCCTTACACATGGTGGAGTGCCGCGGGCAGTTAAAGTAAACCCAAAACGGAGGAGATACTAAAACAGCTGGCTATAGCAAATGCAGACAAATGCAGGTTTGCAGCGGAACCTTTGCAGCTCAACAACAGGCTCACGCAGCTCAACAACAGGCTCACCAAGACAGCCTTGCAGCTCACCAAAAGAGCATTGCAGCTCAACAACAGGCTCACCAAGAGAGCCTTGCAGCCCCCCCGAGAGAGCATTGCAGGCTTGGAACAGAGACACCAGCAGCAAATGGAGGCCATCGTGAAACAGCTTCAGAGACAGCAGACCGAGGCTGGGAGTCAGGCCAGTAACATACCGACTTTTCGGGTAAGACACTTATTGCCAAAGTTGACTGCAGATGATGGACCCTGAGATGTTTCTGACCACGTTTGAGAGAACAGCGGAAAAAGAGAGAGTTGGCCTAAAGAACAGTGGGCTGGACTAGTGGCCCCCCTATTATCTGGAGAAGCCCAAAAGACATATTTTGATTTGGAGCTTGCAGACGCAAAAAACTATGATCGGTTAAAAGAGGAAATATTGGCACGTTTTGGTGTAACCCTGGATGTCTGTGCTCAGCGGGTCCACAATTGGAGTTATCAGCGGAGGAAGCCACCTCGGTCGCAGATGCATGACCTCATCCATTTGGCTAAGAAATGGCTGCAGCCAGAAACGCTGTCCGGACCAAAAATTTTGGAGCGAGTAGTCATGGACAAATTTCAGAGGTCTCTTCCTAACACCCTGCAGAAATGGGTGAACCATGGTGGTCCGGAAACCGCAGACAAACTTGTAGACCTGGTCAAAAGGTACCTAACACCAGAGAGTTTGTCCTCTTCCACCAGAGAAGCACAGACTTTTCACCCCAAGACCAGACCCTCCCCACCTATAGGTAAGACTGCATCAAGGGATGGGGTGGAGAGAGGGACCAAAGAGCAACTAGAGGTATTATCGGGACTACGGCTAATGTTTGGCGAAAGCGGCCTGGAAGACCCATCCCACAGGAGAGGACCAGAAGATTAATTTGTTACCATTGCCGGGAAGAGGGACATGTAGCAGCGGTTTGCCCAGCGGGTGATGAACCCATGAAGTGTGACTTTCTGACAGAGAGACGACGGTCCCTTTTTGCAACCACATGCACTGCAGTAAATGGAAATGAGAAAACTTTATGTAGAATTTGCTTAGATGGTAAAGATGTTGTGGTATTGTTGGATTCAGGTAGCCTGGTCACCTTAGTGAAAAGTGATCTAGTGGTGGGAAAAACCTTACATCCTAGGAAAAATGGCTGTAGTTTGTGTACATGGGAACACTCGAGAATATCCGGTGACTACTATTTTCTTTGAAACCTCCCTCGGTAACTTGTGTCACCAGGTGGGTTTAGTTCCCAAACTGCCAGAGACGCCAATGTGGGAAGGGATTTCCCAAAGTTCTGGGAACTCTGGGACCGGCCAGATTCCCCAGTAGGTGGTTCTTCTGAGCCTGAAACATCTACTCCAGAAACCTCTAACTGTGAGGATTCTCCTGAGTTTCCATTCTCAGTCTTAGCAGGGGAAACACCAGTCCCTAGGGAGGAGCCTGCTACCTCAGAAGAGGAACAGCGGCCGATAGGGTTTGATGACCTTGAGGTGCACAGAGAATTTTTTTATCACAGAGCAATTGAGGGACCCCACATTGCTAACAGCCCGGGAGAATGTAGTAAAGATAGATGGGGAGTTAGTTAACCCTGATAAGAGGGTTGTCCTCCCTTACTTCATTATTGAAAGGGACCTGTTATATCGAGTGTCACAGAGGATAGAGGACACCATTTAGCAACTGGTAGTGCCTAAACCGTACCGCAAGATGGTTTTGGAACTGGCCCATGGGCACATTCTTTGGGAAACATTTGGGAGCAGAAAAAACCCGGGAGAGGATCACCCAGAGGTTTTATTGGCCTGGGATCACTAAGGAAGTGGAATTGTATTGCTCTTCCTGTCCAGTGTGTCAGATTACTGCACCCATGCCACATTTCCGCAGTCCGTTGGTACCCCTGCCCATTATCAAGGTCCCTTTTGAGAGGATCGCCATGGACTTGGTTGGCCCCTTACTGAAGTCCACTAGAGGGCACCGGCACATCTTGGTAATAATGGACTATGCCACCCGTTACCCAGAAGCGGTTCCTCTCCGAAACACCTCTGCTAAAACCATTGCCAAAGAGTTTTTTCAGGTTTTCAGCCGCGTGGGTCTTCCTAAGGAAGTCCTAACTGACCAGGGCACCCAGTTTATGTCTAGGGTGACCAAAGAACTTTGTAAACTCCTGAAAGTGACCCAATTACGTACATCAGTATATCACCTTCAAACATACGGGTTAGTGGAAAGATTTAATTAAACCTTAAAACAAATGTTGAGGAAGGTGGTGGATAAAGACGGAAAGAATTGGGATTATCTGCTCCCTTATCTGATGTTGGCCATAAGAGAGGTTCCCCAATCGTCCACAGGGTTCTCTCCGTTTGTTCTCACGGGGCCTACTGGACATTGCCAGAGAAACATGGGAGAGTGAGAGTTCCCCGCATTGAAGTGTGATTGGACATGTGGCCCAAATGCAAAATAAAATTGCCCAAGTGATGCAGATTGTGAAGGAACATTTAGCCCAAGCCCAATTGGCTCAACAAAGGATTTACAATCGTGGGGCCCAGGTCCGTTCCTTTGCACCTGGTGATAGGGTGTTGGTGCTGGTCCCCATGGTCGAAAGTAAATTCCTAGCCAAATAGCAGGGTCCCTATGAAGTGTTGGAGAAAATGGGGGTGGTGAATTATAAAATTAGCCAACCGGGAAGACGAAAACCTGAGCAGCTCTATCACGTGAACTTGTTGAAACCATGGAAGGATAGAGAGTCCTTGGTCGCTAAGATTACCCAATTTTCTGCTCCATTTAACCTGGCTGTCCCTAAAGTTGGGATAGCGGAGACTCTGTCCAAAACTCAGCAATAGCAGGTTAAAGAATTTGTGCTCCGTAATAGGGAAACGTTTTCAGACCTGCCAGGTTGGGTCTCCGGAGTTGAACATGACATTATCACCACACCAGGGGATAAGGTCAAGTTGAAGCCTTATAGAATTCCAGAAGCCCGGCAAGAGGCAATTCGCCAGGAAGTAAACAAAATGCTTGAGCTGGGGGTGATAGAAGAGTCAAATAGTGATTGGTCCAGTCCCATTGTCTTCGTGCTCAAACCAGATGGAAGTTGGCGGTTTTGTAATGACTTTCGCCGCCGCCTAAATAAAATCACTACGTTTGAAACCTATCCTATGCCCCGCATAGATTAACTGATTGATCGCCTAGGCACTGCCCGGTACATGACGACGTTAGACCTGACCAAGCGTTTTTGGCAAATTCCTCTCTTGGATTCGGCCAGGGAAAAAACAGCATTTGTAACTCCAGACGGATCTTTCCAATATCGGAGGATGCCTTTTGGGTTACAGAATGGTCCCACCACATTTCAACGCACCATGGATAAGACCCTTCGGCCTTATCGAGCCTATGCTGCTGCATACCTCGATGACGTTGTCATCCACATTGAGGTTTGGGACTCACACTTACCAAAAGTTCAGGCTGTGTTGGATTCCATCTGGAAAGCCGGGTTTACAGCCAATCCAAAAAAAAAATGTACCCTTGGGCTAGAAGAGGAGAAGTATTTGGGGTATACCATTGGAAGAGGTCTAATCAAGCCCCAAAAAAACAAAGTTGAGGCTATTCAGGAATGGCCACGTCCCACCAACAAGAAACAGGTTCGTGCATTTTTGGGGATCGCAGGGTATTATCGCCTCTTTATCCCCCATTTTGCCTCACAGGCTGCTCCCCTGATCAATTTGACCAAAGGGAAGGAGTCTGTCATGACCAAATGGACTCCCGAAGCAGAAACAGCTTTTCAGGCTTTAAAACAGGCCTTATGTAGTCAGCCAGTTTTAAATTTGCCTGATTTTTCACGGAACTTTGTGGTTCAGACAGATGCTTCAAATGTGGGGTTAGGAGCTGTACTGTCCCAGATTATCAAGGCGGAGGAACACCCTGTTATGTACCTCAGCCGAAAGTTGAAGGCCCATGAGGAGAATTATGCCACCATTGAGAAAGAGTGTTTGGCGGTGAAATGGGCCTTGGATTCTCTCCAGTACTACCTCGTGGGTAGACAGTTTGAACTGGTGATGGATCATGCCCCATTGAAGTGGATGGCACAGAACAAGGAGGAGAATAAATAGGTGGTTCCTGGCCCTTCAGGAATTTAGTTTTGTGGCAACGCATCGCCCCGGTGTTAAAATGGGGAATGCAGATGTCCCGAGTGCATGCCTAACTGGCAACCTGTGTCCCAACACTAGGGTTGAAACAGGGGGGGGGGGGTATGTGACAGGAAGTCATGTAAATCCGTGGGTGTTGTCACAGATGGGAGATACATTTCTGCCTTGTTTAGACAATTCACCAATTACTATCAGGTGTTGGCTGCAGAAATAGCCAGAAAGGTTTAGGGCGTTGGAAAACTTCAGCTGTTCAGAATGAGGCAATGAAGGTCTCTATAAGTCATCCAGAGGAGGACTACTGATTGCTGCATCCTCAGGCTTTTTGAGTTAAGGAGAGCAGTGAGAAAGACTTCTAAAGAGGTGAGGTGGTTGTTGATTTTTCTGTGTGATAAAAATCAAAAAGACTATTGTTTCTCTGCTGTATGACCAGCAGTGTCTGCCCAGCAGTAGGCTGTGCCAGACTCCATAGATGGGTTCCTGTGTGGTGAAGGTAGACGCCCCAAGTGGCCAGGGTTTGTTTTAGGTTTTGTTTATGCTGTTTGGATGCTTGCCCTTGTTTCCAGCAATATGAAAGAATAAACCAAACTCTTTGTTTTCAACAGTCTTCAGCTGCCTCTCTGCATAGTTCAGTGTGTAGTGAACCCATCCAGGGGGGTCACACACCCCCGCTACCGAGCTAACCCCTTACACCACTCTTGTATGAATGCTGCTTGCAGGACTTTTTTCCAGTTCTGCAAGCGCACCGCCCCAGCGTTCTGGGCTCTCACACCGGGGCTGTGTTTTTCAAGCCCTATGTTTAGCCCAAAAGCACCTAAAAAAACACCTCAGTGTTAAACTTGTCTATGGCTACTTTCACACTGGGGCATTTTTCAGGCGCTTTTGGGCTCAAAATAGCACCACTTCAGCAGTGGTGCTTTGCAGGCAATTTTCACCCTGTATGTAGACATAGTTTATGAAAGCATAATGTAACAGTCATCTGTTTTCATGAAAACGATTACGGCAGCAAAGTATATTAGAGCACAAAGTGAACATGAAGAACGTTAGACCTATAGGAGTCAATTTACTATGCAAAGATATGATGTACGGAGCACTTAGTTGAAGAGCCTACGTTGATACTTCTTTCTATGCCAAGAATAAAGCGTAAAGAGACAAAGGAAAAAAAAAGGGTAGGTAGACCAAGAGCACAGAATATGGTCTAGAATCCAGAAAGAGTAGTTTGGTATACTCCATCACGGTCCAGAGGAGGTATTTAGGGGGTCACCTGAGGCCCAAATTACACATTTGGATGAATAGCGGAACAGACCAAGAGGTCCAGGTTAGTGCAAACTGTTCTTTCCTATTAACTTTCCTGTGCCAACAGCCTCTCAAGGTCTCCGATTCAACTTCCATGACCCACTCCCCTAGGGAAGGCATGTCAGTCATCTTCCAATGGCAAGGTACAACTATTCTAACTGCGGATAAGAAATGTCGAAGGACGTCTTTTTTAATGGATTTGAAGGATCCAGGAAGTATTGACAGGAGAGCCATTTCTGGTGAGGGTTGTACTGAGGTCGTCATCAATTTGCTGTAAAGGTTAAAGATATGCTGCCAGAAGGATCTGACGGGAGGCATTCCCACTATGTGTGGATCATAGAACCCTTGGAGGAACCACAGCACCAGCGAGTATCGGGTGTGAAACAGTTTAAATGATGCATGACAGACTGGCACCTACCATCTAGTGGTAGCCTTAAATCCTGTTTGCTGGTGTTTAGTAGCTAAAAAAAGTTTATGGATTAAAGTGAAACACGTCAGCCAGTCAAAAGGGGGAATAGGATGATGAAGCTCAGATTCCCATGCCTGGGCATAGGAGGATAGATCTGGGGATGACACAGACAGGAGCAATGAGTATAGTTGAGAGTAGAGGACGACCGATATATAGGCCGATTTTTGGCACTTTTTAATAATCGGCATCGGCCGATTGTGTGTGGAGTGACTTGTCTCTGGGCAGCCTACCAAGTGTGAGAAAATAATACAATGTTTCTACTTATCAATGAACTGAACTCCTGTGTAGAAGATCTCAGTTTAACCACTTAAAGACTAAGGCCCAGATTCACAGAGCAATTACGCCTGTCTAACTGTCAAATTTCGCGCGCCGTATCACTAGTTTGAATCCTCAAACCATGATACGGCGGCTTCGGGCTTCGATCCGAGAGGCTTACGTCCTCGTAAGCCTTCGGATCTACACTGCGATATTTTTGCGGCCGCTGGGAGGAGTTTGCGTCGTTTTCATGCGTCGGGATATGCAAATGAGTTTTTACGGCGATCCACGAAGGTACGAGTGTCCCTCGCAATCGCCTACGTCATTTTTTGGCTACGTAACGTTAGAGGAGCTTTTTGCTGGTCTAACAGTGCGTAACCCATGTAAAGTATGGCCGTCGTTCCCGCGTCGATTTGATAAATTTTTTTTTTTTTGTTAACGTAACTCGTTCGGGAATAGAAATGTACGTAAACGACGCTACTACGACGTGACAACGTGTTTTCGCGCAATGCACGGCGGGAAATTTGCGAACGGAGCATGCGCAGTTCGATCGCCGCGGGAACGCGACTATTTTAAATGCTTCACCCCCCCTACTCGCGCAGATGGATTGCGACGGGAGAAATACACTACGCCGCCGTCGTTTACTGGACAAAATCTACCTGGATTCCACGTAGAGCCAGGTAAAAAACGGCGGCGTAGTGTATTTCTGATACTCTACGAGAATCTAATTCTCTGTGAATCTGCCCCTAAATCTTTTCTGACACTTGTTGCTTACAATTAAAAATCCTGCATTTTCTGCTAGACCCCCAAACATTATATTAAATTTAAGCATAGACCCTAGGGAATAAAATAGCGGTTGTTGCAATATTTCATGTCACACGGTATTTGCACAGCGGTCTTTTAAACACAATTTTTGGGGAAAATACACTTTAGTGATTAAAAAAATAAATAAACAGTAAAGTTAGCCCGTTTTTTTTTTTTTTTTCTTTAGTCCAAAAGTTTTGATTACCTGCTTTTGTGCCTGCTTCCCGATTCCCTTACCGAAGATGGCCGGGGCAGCACCTGAGAGCCGAGGGAGAGATCGGCTTTGGGTGCCGCGCCCAGGACAGGTAAGTATCCATAGATTAAAAGTCAGCAGCTGCAGTATTTGTAGCTGCTGACTTTTAATATTTTTTTTCCGGATGAGCGGACAGGCTAGTTTTAGCAGCCCTTTACCATCATTTTAGCAGCGTTAATCGGCTGCTAGTGGGGAGCTTATAACCCAGCTAGCGGCCAATGAAGAGGTTAAATGCGCCCATTTAGCCCCGCTGCAGAAGCGTTTTGCAGGTGTTTCGGCAGCAGTGCCCATTCATTTCAATGGGCAGGAGTGGTGGAGGAGCAGTATACACCGCTCCAAAGTGTGCAAGCCCTCGAGACGTTTTGCAGGCACTTTACAGGTACTATTTTTAGCCCCAAAACACCTGAAAAACACCCCAGTGTGAAAGGGGTCCAACTGTTAGATTTTATGAGATTGGCCTAACATATCGACCCAAATTTTTTTCTAAATATCGGCATCGGCCAGAGAAAAACCCATATCGGTTGACCCCTAGTTGAGAGACCACGTATCTATACGACAGGGCCTGCTGGAGTAAATTAGCGACTGGTGGCATGGAGGCACGTGTCGTCATTAAAGAAGAGTTTGCCTGAAGAATCTGAGATAGTCTCCTATGGTTTCAAGTCCCAAACCTTGGTGTGAGAAGGGCAGACGAAAAAGCCGGGGGGTTCCAAAAAAAGGAGTCATAGGGCCTGTAGAGAGTGATAAGTGAAGCCGGGGTCCCAAAAAAAGGAGTCATAGGGCCTGTAGAGAGTGATAAGTGAAGAGCAGAGTTTGTACGATCCCATAGATCAGTGGTTCTCAACCTTTCTAGTGCCTTTCTAGTGCCGTGACCCCTTGATAAAATTTCCCAAGTTGTGGGGACCCCCAACAGTAAAATTATTTCCGTAGCGTGGGTAGTCAGCCCCTAAGGCAAGTAATTTGCGTCCCTAACCCACGGATATTTAGCACTTCTTGAGTCACTTCCACTTGTACAGTATTAAACATTTTAGGATGTACCACTCTTTTTCTCCTTTCTTTCCCTTTTATCTCTCTCTATCCTAATTTCTGTCCCCCCCCATTCCTCCCGGTAGCCATTTTTCTTGTTCTTTCTCTCCCTTTTTTCTTTTTTTTCCTCCGCTTCTTTCCCTCTCCCTTCCATGTATTCTCTATTTTTATTCCTTCTCTTACTCCTTGGTGGGGGGAATGGGATGAGTAGCAGTGCTGATGGGGGGTGGGATCAGTTGCAATCCTGGAGGGAGTTCTGATCAGCCAGCTTTTGATCAAGGTCATCTGGTGATCTGAGAACTGTAGTGGGGACTTTTAATGGCAACTATAATCATAGGTAGTGTTACTCACTGTGTTCCCGGCTTCACTGTGTTTCCAGCTCTAGTGTCTCGCAGCAGTGACACCTATGCCGAAATCAGGAGATCGAGTCTCCTCCAGCCCCTCCCACTTCACATTCCTCCCCAGTCAACTGACCTTTAGTCTCTGCCCCCCACCCATGCCGTGAACTGAATGGGTGGCTGCAAAGAGGCTACGTGGACGGCCACAGGCTCCAGGAACAGCCCAGCTAGGCGGCAACAGGCTCCAGGGACAGCTCTGCTGGGTGGCCACGAAAAGGCTGGGAGAGCAGTGCGGGCTTCAAGGAAAACCCAGGATTCGGTGACCCCTGGCAAATCATCATTTGACTCCAAGGTTGAGAACCACTGCCATAGATGAAGCGTCTGAGTGAGATCAGGAAGGCTGGAAAACCTGATGCGGTTGACTGATAAGGTCCAAGGAAAAGCACGGAAATGGCTTGGGCTTAAATGGCTCTCTAACTGGACCCATAACTTAGAAGATTAGTGATGAAACCAATCCAAGATTTGTGTAAAGGCTGCAGCTTTACGATAGAGAGCTATATTAGGAACTCCTGCCTCGCCTCGATGTTTTGAAAGAGATCGATTTGTGAATCCAATTCTGGGTCGCAACGTTTGCCAAATTAATTTAGATAACACCTGGCGCAAAGACCTGAGGTACGAGGAAGAAATAAATAAAATAGGGACAGTTAGGAACAGGTATAGAAATTGAAGGAGAACATCCACTTTCAGTGTGTTATTCTACCGAGCCACAAAAGTCTCTAGGTAGAATATACCGATAATTCTGCTTTAGTTTTATGAAGGAGCGGAAGAAAATTTAAGGAGAAGAGTTGGATGCCTCCATCGGTATCTGTATCCCCAAGTAGCAGATAGAGGTAGATCCAGTTTTGAAGGGGAAAGAGGTTCAAATTCTCTTTAGGACTGTTGGTGGGAGAGAATTATTTAAAAGTTCTGACTTGTTATAATTCACTTTAAAGTTGCCGACGCTGCCAAATCTTTTAAATTCTGCCAAGATGGAGAGGAGGGACGTTAGAGGTTGAGTGACAAATAGGAGATCATCTGCGAATAGGGCTAGTTTATTGTGAAGAGGACCCACGAGAAGCTATGTTTTGGCGTAAGGCCACTGCTAGATGTTCCATTGTAAGAACATATAGGAGGGGTGAATAGGGGCATCCTTGCCTCATACCGTTGTGAATAGAGAACACAGGGGACCAAGAACCGTTAACTCTGTTTCGAGACAAAGGGGATTAATAAAGAGACATTATTCTTGAGACCATGTGTGGACCCAATCCTATCCGTTGTAGGGTTAAAATTAAGTAACTGCCAACTAACATGATCGAATGCTTTTTTGGCGTCGACTGTAAGAAGGCACAAGGGGACATTGTGAGTGTAATCCCATCAGCAGGAGAGTTTTCAAAGTGTTGTCTCTGGCCTCTTGACCACTCACGAAACTGACCTGATCTATGTAAATCAAGCGGGGCAGTAATGGCTGTATTCTATTGGAAAGTACCTTGGCTAAGATCTTCAGATCAACACCAATTAAAGAGAATGTCCTATAGTTTGTGCAATTAGAGCGGTCCTTGTCAGGTTTGGGAATGAGAGATATATGTGTCTCAAGTGTTTGAGTAGGGAACCTATAAGCCTCCATCAGATAGTTTAACACTTTGGTCAAAAAGGGAGTCAAAAAGGGGAGCAAACTGTTTAAAAAATGTAGGCGTTAAACCGTCAGGACCTGGACTCTTCCCAGTGGGAGTACCTGCAATAGACCTGACCACCTCGTTCTCAGAGATAGGGTCCTCAATCATATCAGCACCTAACGTCGGCAGAGCAGTTTCTTCAATATAAGACATAATTTCCTTTTCCAACTCACTTTTAGATTGTGTCAGTCAGAAATGGGATATCATAGATTAGGGACTGGTAAAAATCCCAGAACGTCATGGATATGTCCGAGGATGAGGAAAGAACAATCACCATAGGGGCCCTGTGTATTGTACCGTAGAAGCAATGAAAGCTGATCGTTCCTTTTTTATGTGTGTGCCTATCTGGGTGAAGGCCCCTCGTAAGACTGCTTTTAACGCTTCCTAATGGACGGGGAGCAAGGTAGAGTCCATAGCGTGGTCTGAGAGGAAATTGGATATGGTCTCCGAAATACAGGTTACACATTTAGGGCTTTGCAGAAGTGTGTCGTTCAGTCTCCATGTCCACTCCTTCAAGGATGCATAAGGAACCAAGTGTCAGAAAAACAGGGGAGTGGTCAGACCAAATTATAGTTTCAATATCGCATTCTGGGGACCAGTCCAAGTAACTGATTCATTAAAAAGTAATCAATATAACTGTAGGAATGGTGGACAAGAGAATAGGTATACTTCCGAGACTTGGGGAATAAAACCCTCCATACATCTATCAAGTGCATATCATACAATGCACCTTTCAGAGCTTTCAATTTATAAAACGGGATATTGGACCTTGGAGTGGAGGAGTCCAGTAGTGGGTCTAGGGGCATATTAAAATCACCTCCCATTATGAGGTTCCAATCCATAAAACCTGACAAAACATCCAAAAACCACCAGATTGGTATTGGGTAAATAGATATAGGCTATTGTAAATTTAGAACCCCACCATGTAAATTTCAAAGACATACCTCCCTTTAGGGTCGGCCAGATAGTCAAGTAGTTCCACAGGGAGTGCTTTATGAAAAGCAATAGAGACAACTTTGATAGGGTCAGTGCTATGAAACCATCTATTATAGTATCTGATGGAGCAGGAAGGGGTATCAGATTGAAAATGTGTCTCCTGAAGAAGGAACACATTTGCCCTTTGTATATGCAAGTGGTACAGAATTTGCCCGTGTTTAGAGATGATGTTTAGACCATTAACATTGTACTAACAGAATTTTAGTTTTAGGCGAGAAACCGTTGTGTGGGCCATGACTAAGTATCGTATAAGAAAAAGGGAAGAGGTAAAGGAAGAATAGGGAAGAGTCCTAAATTGAGAGTAGAGAAAGGTAAAGAGAAACTCCAATAAGAATGTTACAAATGATGATCGTGTGTGGGCTAAAACGACATTAAAAACGATGTTTTAAACCCGTGCATGCTCAGAAGCAAGTTAGGAGACGGGAGCTTGAATGGAACTTCCCCTTTAGAGTGCCGTCATACGTCACCGCACTTTGCTCATCATTTTTTTTATTTAAAAACGATGGTGTGTGGGCAACATCGTTTTTAACCACTTGCCCACCGGGCCTGTGTTTACGAGAATAAAACACTTTTTTTTTATAGAAAATTACTTAAACCCCCCAAACATTATATATATATATTTTTCTAACACCCTAGAGAATAAAATGGCAGTCATTGCAATACTTTTTGTCACACCATATTTGCGCAGCGGTCTTACAAGCGCACTTTTTTTGAAAAAAATTCACTTTTTTTTAATAAAAAAATAAAACAATAAATTTGGCCCATTTTTTTTTATATATTGTGAAAGATAATGTTACGCCGAGTAAAATGATACCCAACATGTCACGCTTAAAAATTGTGCCCGCTCGTGGCATGGCGTCAAACTTTTACCCTTAAAAATCTCCATAGGCGACGTTTAAAAAATTCTACAGGTTGCATTTTTTGAGATACAGAGGAGGTCTAGGGCTAGAATTATTGCTCTCGCTCTAACGATCGCAGCGATACCTCACTTGTCTGGTCTGAACACCGTTTTCATATGCGGGCGCTACTCGCGTATGCGTTCGCTTCTGTGCGCGAGCTCGTCGGGACGGGGCGTTTTAAATTTCTTTTTTTTTTTCTTATTTTAAATTAGTTTATAATTTTATACACCGAAATAAATAATAATAAAAAAAAATTATCACTTTTATTCCTATTGCAAGGAATGTAAACATCCCTTGCAATAGAAAAAAGCATGACAGGTCCTCTTAAATATGAGATCTGGGGTCAAAAAGACCTCAGATCTCATATTTAGGCTTAAATGCAAAAAAAAAAAAATGTTTCTTTAAGACGCTGGGCGGGACTGACGTTTTGAAGTCACTTACGCCCAGCAGAGCTATGGGGAACGGGTGGGGGCGATTTTTCCCTCACTCGTATCCCAACACAGCTGCCGACAGGACCCGATCCCCTTCGCCGCTACCGACGGCTCCGGTAAGCGGCGGAGGGTGCGGGAGAGCGGCGGGAGCCCTCTCCCGCCACCGATAACAGCGATCTTGCGGCGAATCCGACACGGAGACCGCCATTATCGTGTACAGGACTGCCCACGGTAAAGATGGATATCTCGGTTGTGGCAGCAGCTGCTGCCGTTACCGAGATATCCATCTTTAAAGTCATGACGTCTTTTAGACATGACGCGGTGGGCAAGTGGTTAATAATGAAGTTGGAAAAACATAAGGTGCCAGCGGGAACTAAGCAGTGTGTGAAATATCACAAATCAAGCACTAATCATGCCTATCCTACTTAGGGAGTGAGGTTGAAGAAAAACCTGAGGTGGGATCCCGACACCACAGAAGGCATGAACACATTACAAAGAATGCACCTATATACCACATGAACCTACTTAAAAAAAAAAAAAAATTGAAAAGGTATAATTATAATGAAAAATCGGCCATTATTTTGTAGAGTTGGAGCACATCAGATGGTACATATCCCCAAGAGGACACAACAAGGAGTAACAGTGAAGATTTTTCCCCCTCTTTCCTTTCCCTTCCTTCTCCAAGAGTTCTCCAGAGAGTCTATTGTGCCTATGGTAATAAAAAGGAACCAGGTACTGTTTGGCGAACCTTGATAATGAATGGGCAGGGTCAGCAAATAGTACATTAGATAGATATATAAATTCCTGTACCTGCACCCTAAACCAGGTATATGTGTGATAATAGGAGCTAGGTTAGTTATACCTCTTATTGGAGGTTAACGGATCTAGATCCACAGGGATGCAAGACAGGATGTCAGTGGATCAATGTCTAATGCGCCCACCCCAAATAAAAATATACATAGACCAGCAGCCTTTTACTTGGCAGCTACACTTTAAGGTATTAGGCGGGAAGGACATATCAGGACTCCGGTGACAGTGTTTAACAAAATCTATCTTCAGTGGACATGGATCTGGACCTGGGTCGGCGACGCTGTTGTGAAAGAGGAGCATTGCTCACTGGCATGTGACAATCATCTGTAGGATCTAGCATTTTCGGGATGCTGATAGGGTCCTCCTAATCGAGGAACTGGAAAAATTCAGGAAGTTGATCTGGATCTGATAAGACATATTTATGGTCCCCTCTGGTCACTTTGATGCTGAAAGGATAGCCCCAGGTGTAGGTAGCATCCGCTTGACGAATCAATTCAACCAAGGGATGGACCATCCGATGCATGTACAATGTGTGACTGATGAACCAAAGTCCACTGGACCCAGGTGCCATGCTTTATGCATTATTTCTTCCTTCAGCGTATAGTAGTGGACCCGACAGAGCACGTCTCTGGGACGATCAGCACGGTCCCTTTTAGGTCCTCCAACTCTATGAATTCTATCCAGTTCAATGGGTAAGTGAGTGTCTCTGCCTAAGACTTGGTTGAGTATTGCAAAGACCGTTGGTTTTGATTCAGCACCTGCTGTTGCTTCTGGCATACCTTGGAGTGGCTCCTGTTCTTGCTGTCATCAATACAGAGCTAGTGTTAGGCGATAGAGGTGAGCGGTGGATGTCTTTTCCAAGTCTAGTATTCTAGTAGCGTGGTCCTCTTGAGTGAGAGCTATAGCCAACGCCGCAGTTTCTGAAGCTGAGACCTGTTGCTTTAAAGCTTCCAGCTTTGTGTGGAGAGAGGATTCCATCTTGGAATCCCATGACTCGAAGCCAGCATGGGAAGCAGTGAGGAGAGCTGTAGTTGCAGAGCCACAGGAGATCCTCCCTGGGGCTGGTGGAGGAGCAGAAGCCAAGCCTTCCCAAGTGGGAGCAGCTTTAGAGAGCATTGGCAGGGCTGTAGAAGCCAATGACTCTACGGGAGCAGTGTCACTGAGCTCTGGTGTGTCAGGGCATGCAGAGGAATTCGCTGGAACGGAGGAGCCAGACGAGAGCTTGAGCACCATCTTGTCCTTCCCGGGAGCGGGAATCCTGCTGGGTTTGGCGGAGTAGGTATCGTTGATTAGACCCCTGCTGTAGATCAGCGGGGGTCAGTGGCATGAGAGCCAGGTGCAGACATGAGGATATCGGTGGTGAATGAGCTGAGAACTAGCCTGTGGGAGTCGAAAGAGCACAGAGCTCAGTAAAGTAGCATTGTTGGATTGAATCCAGACATGGTGGCCCTGTAACATGTGTGTCCAGGTTCTGAGGGCTAGATATATTGCCCAGATCTCCAGTATGTTGATGGGCAGACTCTCTTCTTATGGCTGTACCTCTTTTTAGTATTGTAGGTACTGACCTGCCATCTCCTAACGGCTTGTCCAGCACTCCCAAGTGCTATGAGAGGAGGAGGAGGGAGATGCTGAAGCCGGGTTCTGCAGCAGAGGAGGAAATATTGTGGAACTGACACTACACAGAGCATTGTGAGTTTAAAACTCTTTATCCCCCCCCAGTGGCGGCTTTGGAGAAGCCACTCATAAAAAAAAAACATAGGAAAGGTCCTTAAGCTTTGTTTGTGTGACCTCTTACCTCATCCACGCCGCAGGTTTTTCTGATGAAATCAGACAGAACCAATATTCACCTCTCACGGCAGGGTTTGTGTGCCAACCTTTAGGGATATGGGTTCCTATTTAAAGGTTACCTTTACCATGGGCCTTGTAAAAGACTCTTACCAGGACTTTTAGCAAAGTAGCCAAAGTACTGGATCCCAGAGCCTTACAGGCGACACCTAGTGCATGAGGCCCGGCCAGTTTTGGCTTAATCTTTAGGAGTCTTGGATGGGTCCATAAAGCATAGCTCTTTTTACCCCCAGAGAGTCTCTTTGGTAGAGCTTTCCTTTTATCATCCTATCGCGTCCAACACCTTTAGACACTGGCGGAAAAACTGAGGTACTTCCTTGATGGGAGGGTTATATGGAGGGGAACTGTCTTCAATTGGTTTTGCCAGTGTCCAATCACCGCTGGTGACCCTTAACCCATTATGAAATGACTGGCTCTGTGTTCAGTGGTGTACGATAAAGAAAAGTCCATAGGATGCAAGAAAAGTCCTTACATAATTGAATCCCAGGAACTCTTTATATGAAGGAGGCCAGCTGTCAGAGCGAGAAGCAACTCTACAAGCAAACATACAGAGAGACAGCAGCATCAATCTGGACTTAGTATTAAAATATAGAAAATTTAATAGTGAGTTACCAACTCGCTGCAATCAGTGTAATCCTTAGTGACGGCCGCACTGGTGGATTACAGGGCTCCAGGGCTGATGGGGAAACATGAACACTTTGAAAGCACGCAGCCACAGCTCCTGCCTCTCCATCCAGTAAAGTCTCAGCTGTCAGCCCCCTGTGCTTCCCCATAAGTCCTGAAATCCACCTGCGCAGCAGTGACTGCGGAATACACTGATCACAGCAGTCCAGACTTCTATAGTGCAGGCAGGTCATGCTGGACATCTGCCAAACTACTTTTTATCCTGTGAGTTGTTAACGTACTATTGAATTGTCTATATTTGAATGCAGGGTTTGACAAATTTGCTTGGAATCTAGGAGCCAGCTAAAAAAGTTAGGAGCCAGAAAACGTGCCCTGTCCCGACAATCTCGCGTGCAAAAGCGAACACATACGTGAGTATCACCCGCATATGTAAACGGTATTCAAACCACACGTGAGGTATCACTGCGGTCGTTAGAGCGAGAGCAATAATTCTAGCTCTAGACCTCCTCTGTAACTCAAAACATGCAACCTGTAGAATTTTTTAAACGTCGCCTATGGAGATTTTAAAGGGTAAATGTTTGTCGGCATGTTTGTCGGCATTCCACGAGCGGACGCAATTTTGAAGCGTGACATGTTGGGTATCAATTTACTCGGCGTAACATTATCTTTCACAATATAAAAACAAATTAGGATAACTTTACTGTGGTCTTATTTTTTTTATTAAAAAAAGTGTATTTTTTTCCCAAAAAAAAGTGCGCTTGTAACACCGCTGCGCAAATACGGCGTGACAGAAAGTTTTGCAACGATCGCCATTTTATTCTCTAGGGTGTTAGAATAACAAATATATATAATGTTTGGGGGTTCTAATTAGAGGGAAGGAGATGGCAGTGAAAATAGTGAAAAATTACACATTACAACTGCTGTTCAACTTTTTTTGCCAACGGCCACCACCAGATGGCGCCAGCCACAGAAGGAAGAGCTTGGGACTTTACAAGGCCGCGGGCTCAATTACCAGCCGTCAGGATCCTGTGCCTCTGTGTGCCCCCACCTCCCCCGCGGCCTCAATTACTGGCGGACGTGGGCGCCAGGTCACAATTTCTTGTCGCAATTGCGACCTGGTGCCAGACATTGTCGACCCCTGTTTTAATACTACACTCAGATTGATGCTGCTGTCTCTCCTTCTGTATGGAAAGATTTCCATAACTTCTGGACTGGATTCTGAGCCACCAGGCCATTAATAGCTTGGTCTTCGAAGTCAAGCGAGTCATTTTGGCTAGAGACCAATTTGTCTTACTGTAGTAGAGCTGAACAAATGGAACTGCCTCAAAAAAGAGGCTACCCACAAGCCCAAAAAAATAAATGCAATATTGCATAGTTGGATGACTCCTGAACAGTAGAGTCCAGTTCTGGGAAAGCAGATCTGGAAGTTTCTCCTGTGGATAAATAAAAAAAAAAAAAACCTGACTTGACCTGTGTTTATGTTGAGACCTAGTAGTAACACTAGCCATTTGCGGGTTCCAGTACCGATTTCAGAAAGTTCAGAGTTCAAGTAACCCTTTTGAAGGTCTTGACTGTCAATATGAGATCATCCTGTTATCCCACAATAGGAGTTCCATGGGAGTATAGTAGGGCTAGCATAGGAGCCAACACCTTGGAGAATACTCAGACTGCAGGAGACAGACCAAATGGCAGGGCTACAAACTGGTATTGTCATGCTTTCACAGGAAAATGGAGGTAGCAGTGGTGCACTGTAAAGATGGGGACATATAAATATGCAACCACAGAGTCTAGAAAGTCTCCCTGATAGAGGGAGGCAATGACAGACCTGTTGGTTTCCATGAAAAACTTTTGGACTTAAATTAAGACATTTTAAGGGTTTGAGTTTAAAGATGGATCAAATGCCCACTTTGGTTTTTGAACAGTAAAAAAAGGTTGGAGTAAAAAACCTTCCTTCCATTACAATGGCACTACTACTTGGCTTAAGAGATCTGCAAGAGCGACATGGAGGTCTGCAAGTCTCGCGCCAAAGGGGAGTTTTCTGAAGATTTGGATAATTTAGAGGCCTGAGTTTGCTAATGAACTGGGTGGGCCTCTTGCTTGGGTCTGGCCTTGAAGGTTCAAGCTTGGGAATAATGAAAGGAACTTTGCTTGGTCTCACAAGGGGAAGTAGTCTTTTTAGTTTAAGGCTTCTTTTTCTGGCAAATTAGTTATTTTACCCCCAGTGACATCGATTATGAGGGAGTCCTAGGAGGCACCAAAAAGACATTCACATGTAAAATGAATGCACAGCAAGCATATTTACATTGCTGTTCTACGGACCAACATTTTAGCCAGTGTTCTGCACATAATCAGACAGGAGACTCATTTGAGAAATAAATATAGAAAACAACTCTTTTGGAAGAGTTTCCAAAAGCTTGTCAATGGGATCCTTAAACGCTGGTGCATCCTCAACAGGTACAGTCAGTGGATACTGGTCTGTAAAGCATTTGGGGGAACTGAATAGTTTATCCTAAGTAGTTTACCTGTCTCCGTAAAGAACAGGTTCAAGCAAGTAATGCACTGGAAATTTTTTGCTGGTCTTGGAGTCCTTCCAAGAGTGACCGATTGAACCAATAAAAAAACAATATGGTATCATTAAGCCTGGGACTATGGCACGTCCTTCATGCTCCTGAGGAACAAATTTATCCATCAGAGATTCTAAGACTTTGTCCGGAAAAAAAATCAGCAATAGAAGGCTCAGAGACCAGCTGAAGGTACCATATGTTTTGGGGTTTTAAATAAGATTTAAGCCTAAAATGCATGTTCAACTTGCAGGTGCAAAGAAAAAACAAATGCTCTAGCAGTAAGAGAGTTAAATAAGTTGTCTGTCACTAGTGCTGCATTTTTGGGACTAATTTATTGGGGCAATTTAAAACATTTGTAGCCACTCTCCATTAGCGTAACTATTTGTCAAAGATGTGCAGCCACTCTTGTGCTCCTGAAGCTGGATGGGCTAGGCTGCTATCCTGCCATCATTGATAAAAAGGTAGGAGTCAATATACTTTTTTTGTTTGCTTGTAGGGGATTTCAAAGACCTCAAACTACAGGAGCTAGCAAGAGTTTGTCTCCAAGATACTCATGTAATGACCGCAGAGTGCACGCTGTGAGATGATCCCATCAAACCACAGCTGCAGTTACTTTATGTCATTACACTATTGGGATCCGCAAAACACAAGTAGACTGTTTTAATTAATCGTTTGAATCACAGCTACCTTCTGTATAAACTGCTTACTCTTACCTTGACTGGTGTATAGAGTGAATGCGAAATGTCACCTTGCCAGTTGTCTCGGTTCTAAATCCAAAGCGACTCAGCCGCTCTCCCTAGAGGGAAATGGTAGTAGAAAATACATTGGTTAGTGCGTCTGCCTGGCAACACTAAGGTCGTCACTTTGAATCCCAACCACTGCACTGCCTGCCTGGAGTTTGCATGTTCTCCCTGTGCGGGTTTCCTCCATGTACTCCTGTTTCATCCCACACTCCAAAGACAGGTAGGTAGGTTTATGGTCTTCTAAGTTTGCCTTGGTGCGAGTATGTATCAATGCGAGTTTGGGACTGTGACGGAACGTCCTACACTCTGCTTGAGTGCTTCCGTCAGTACATCACTTCCTAAGTCTTGGAACACTAAACCAATGGATCTGTCTTTAGTAACCTCCAAGAACCAAACACCAGTCTTGGTGTACATCAGGAATAGCCTTTTATTTGAGACCTCACACAAATATATACACAAGGATCACAATACAAGATGTAACCAGAGCCATGAGCCAATTATCTAATCCTTTAGACAGCCTAGGTGATCTTTAAGTTCCTAGCCTGGCTGTCTTCAAGTTCTCCAACTACAATACACATTATCATAAATACAAACACATGACACCTTCACACAATTGCAGGGTTAATTAGCACAAGCAACAATGGATGCCAGAGAAGCCACACTAGACTAATTTACATTATAGAAGACAAAAGACAGTAGGGTGGCTGGAGGTGATGACATTAGCATCTCCTTACAGTATATGTCCCAACAGTATGAATCAGTCACTCTTTCTAATATGGCATATATAGGGTTCCCAAAGTAACATCACCTCGCCATCTCAGGGGTCCCCAGGCATACAGCTCATGAAGAGCACCGTTCCCCCAAATGCCAGGGCCCATGATCACAAGGCAAGAGGCTAGCATTCAGTCCCCTCCAAAAGCCTCTGTCTCGGCTGAGTCTGTCACAGGGACCTTAGATTGTAAGCTCCTTGAGGACAGGGACGGATGTGAATGTTCAATATATGTAAAAGTGCTGCGTAAATAGTCGGCACTATACAAGTACTGTACCTATAATAATACATAATAACAAGCTACTTTAATGATTTATGTTAGTTTTCTTGCATACAGTACAACAATAAATCATTACAATGAGAAAACCTACCGTTGTTGTCTCTCCTTGATACATACATTAGAGACATTAATACAGTACATTGTTTAGTTACAGGTTTGAAAACACAAAGTAACAGGAAAAAAAAAGAAAAAGAACTGGGGCATAAACTAAACAAAAGCTCACTTGGGATTGCAAAGGTAGATGCCGGCCAAGCCCCCCAGATTAGGTTGTGGGTGACCTCTACTTTATTTTTGTAAGATCAAGCTCTTACTTTGAGGCTTGTTCACATAACCTAATTTTGTAGCCGACTTTAATTGTTTCAATTTTGGAGCACAGGGGAACCATACAGTAATTTCTACCAAGCAAAAACAAAAACAAATGCAAAAAAAAAAAAAACAAAAAAAAAAAAAAAAACACTACAAATAACTCTGGATGACAGAATGAAGATCAGCAGCTCTGCAAACAAAATTGGCAGCATATCACCCCTGTACACACAGATCCCATGCAGCATACCACCCCTATGCATACACATCTCTGGTAGCTCAGATCAATATTAGTTTAACTCCCTGCTGTACATATAGCCCCTAGCTCCCCAACCTTGGTGCTTCTGCACAGGAGAACAGGGACAGGAGAGGTGAGAGAAGCTGCTTGCAGCCCTGACAGCTACTATATTAACATGCAGAGATCTCTGCACTGACTGGTTGGGAAGGAATGGGGGTGTGGTATTGTGTGCAGGGGAGTGAAGAGGTGCACCATCGGAAGTGTTTTCTCAGAGATCAAGTTCTGTCTTCCCAATGCAGGCTGCCATTATCACTAATCGGATTTAAACTTCCAAGGCTTTCTTGTCTGGAAAAAAAAACCAAGTATCCTTCAGTAGGTGTTTTTGGAACACCTTTACTGCATTACATAGGAGGTAGGCAAAAGGTTTAACAAATCATTAGATTACTGTTTAAAGGGAGTAAAATGGACTGGGACACTACAGGGACATCAATGTAAAGTTGAATTCCTAATGAGGATTAGGCGCAGCCACAGATAGTGTGGGAAGCATTTAAGCTTCATGCTCGCATGACTCTTACTGCCCGTATCAATAGACAAACAGGCCTCTACTGCAGCACTTGACGCGGCGACGGAGACCTTAGTGACTGTGGAGAGGGAATTCCTTGACAATCCCACAGCTGAGAGGGCCGGCAAACTTAAACTATGCTCGAGGACTCTGGATCAGTTGATCTACAAAAAGTCTAAGCAAAAGCTGTTTTTCCTTAGACAGAGATCATTCGAGCATGGTGAGAGGGCGTGGAAATTGCTTGCCTACATGGTTCATAGCAAGGAGAGGCCCCTCCGTATCTCTCCGTTCCTCGGATGACGTCCTCGTGACTGAACCTGTTCAGGTCACGACGATGTTCCGAGATTTCTTCTCCTCTCTGTACACCACTGCTGTCTTGGATGACCCCTCTCTTATGGAAAGCTTCTTCGCTGGGCTACAGATTCCCCGGTTGTCGGCTGAGCAGATGCAGGAATTGGAGGAACCACTGACACGGGAAGAGATATCCATAGCTATAGCTGCATTTCCTACCTCTAAAACCCCAGATTCGGATGGTCTCCCTGTGGAGTTTTACTCCGCATACTCGGACCTGCTAGCTCCCAGACTGCTCACGCTGTATAATTCTATATTTGAACACTCTGTCCTTCCGGCCTCTATGAGGGAGGCTACTATAGTGCTTATTCCCAAACCCGGTAAGGATCCGCACCTTCCGGAGTCCTATCGCCCCATCTCCCTGCTTCAGGTGGTGGATGTCAAGATACTTGCAAAGGTGCTTGCCATCCGCCTGAACAAGGTCATCCTGTGGCTAGTTCATGGAGATCAAGCGGGCTTCATGCCGGGCAGAAACACGTCTTTTAATCTCCGCAGACTGTTTATTAATCTCCAGACTGCTCACGATAATCCGGGGTCCAGGATGATCGTTGCCTTGGACACCGCCAAGGCGTTTGACTCCGTCGAGTGGCGTTACTTATGGATGTGCCTGGGTGAGTTTGGACTGGGACCCAGATTTATAAAATGGGTTCAACTCCTATATCAGAACCCGGTGGCCAGAGTCCTGGCCAACGGATGGCCCTCAGACTAATTCTCACTGTCCAGGGGTACTAGACCGGGATGTCCCCTGTCGCCACTGCTGTATGCGCTGGCGGCAGAACCTCTGGTTATAGCGATTCGAGTGCACACTTGGATTGTGGGATTACACAGAGCAGGGGTGGCAGAAAAATCAGCACATATGCGGATGATACTCTATTATATCTAGACGACTCGACTGATTCCCTGCCTCAAGCCCTAGCCCTAATTGAACGATTCTGGTCTGAGAATAAACTAGAATAAGTCCCAGATACTTCCTCTAGATAGTTTTCCAACACCTGGAGACAGAGCACTGCTTCCCCTGCAAAGGATTAGCTGTATTAAACACCTTGGAATTCATGCCACCAGAGATCCAACTGACTATGTATCACTCAATGGAACGCCACTATTTGACATGCTTAAGCACAGGACACAGGTGTGGGCACGTTTGCCTCTGGGTGTCATGGGCCGCATAAGTTTTATCAAAATGATTTTGCTGCCAAAAATTCTATACGCACTCTGGCACTCCCCTGTGTATCTGGTGCTCAGGCTTTTCTAATCCATAGAAGCTCTTTTAAAACCGTTTGTATGGGGCAATGATAGTCATAAACTCCCGTAGCACAAGCTTAAACACCCCACTGACCTTGCAGGGATGGCCCTTTCTGACTTTAACCTGTACTACCTTGCGGCCCAACTCTCACAAATCTTAAACATCGACAAGACTGACAGGGACAGGTTCTTGGGTTTCCTATGCCCAAAATGGTCTCGCCCAACGTTGGATCCCATGGTGGCGATAGCTGGAGGGATGGAGGGAGTGGGTGGACTGGCAGATCGCAAGACCCTTTTGTATCAGTATAGAAGGACGTGGACTTTGGCGTCGGATAAATGACGCATACCGCCCTTAAACAACTTCACCCCCCTTTGGCATAATGTGGCCCTTCCCGAATTTAATGTACTTCTGGATAGTGGGCTGTGGAGTTCAAGGGGTATTTTCTATCTGTCTCACATCACCTTTAATGGAACACTAAAACCCTACGACCACTTGCAGTCAGAATTTTCACTTCCCGACCAAATGTACTATAGATACCTACAGCTCCGCCATGCTTTCCGTGCACAATTTCCCCTCGATTGTACTTCTGTAGAAAACAATCCCTTGATGGAGGCAGTCAAATACCCAGACCCTAAGAAATTGATTTCTAATTTCTACAGCATGTTGTCACTTCCTACTGCGACTGTGGCGGCGTATGCTCTAAAAACTCGGTGGGGAGGGAGATATTGGCCCCATTGCAGATGAGTGGAGTGACGCCTTAGATTCGTGCAAACTGGCCTCTCCTAAATTGTCTGATCGGTTGACTCAGATATTTATAACGCACAGAGCTTATCTCACGCCATTAAGGATCTCAAAGTACAAATGTGACTCCTCGGATCCCTGTCCAATGTGCGGTCGAGAAACGGGTACTTTCTACCACCTTCTATGGAACTGCCCAAAAATACAAGCCTTCTGGTCCTCAGTTGTAAGGTTCCTGCATGACACAATGGGATCTCCCATAACCCTAGAGCCGAAACCGTGTCTTCTGGGAATTCTCCCTAACCCGGACATTAATACATTTTCTAAAGTATTTCTACACAAAACGCTTTTCTCTGTGCGAAAGGAGGTTGCTAGAACGTGGATGAGACCTAATCCTCTAGATGTCTCGTACTGGATTGCGGAGGTCAACGCAGTCCTGCCATACAAAAAATTGATGTACTCTCATAGGGGTTGTCCTTCTAAATTCGAAAAAGTATGGGATAGGTGGCTTAAGGCTGCCGACACCTGTATATAGCCAGGAGAGCTGTGGCCTATTTCATTTCTTTTGTTTTGTCCCCTGGTTGACGGGAGATGTGTGTAGCGGATGAGGGCGGGACCCCGGGCGACACGTGCTGTCACTACCCTGCAGTAACCGACTGTTATTGGTACCGATCAAGTAGTCTCAAATTTACGTTTATTCTGTTAAGAACTGCTGTCATATTTTACTGCTAAGAGATACTGTAAGCTGCATTTGATGGTTGTCATGATATCCTTCTGTATGTAATGTCTCTTTTGCTTAATAAATAGATTTTTATAAAAAAAGGCTGTGTTCCCTATTTGCATTTCAAATGATAATTTTTTTTTATTTTCCTTACAGTGTAGATTATTCTTAATTCACAAACCTGAAACTCAATCCTGTAGGACCCTTAAAAACCCAGTAAACCAGGATTTGCAGAATAGACTAACTGGTACTATAGCTTGTCCCCCCTAAGAAACATAAAATAGAAGTTGATCGTTTTTAATAACAAAAACACCTAACTCAGGGAAATTGGCTTGCCACGGTCTATATGCAAGAGGGGTACCAGTCAGTGGGCAGGCCATTGTCAACACATCCAATTATGTACCATTCCACCTAACAGATAAACACTCTGTTGAGATTTAAAGGGGTTGAAAAGGTACATGTTTTTTCACCTTAATGCATTCTATGCATTAAGGTGAAAAAACATCACCCCAGCCCCCGTTTACTCACCTGACGCTTCGAAAGTCCAAGCACATGCTGGCTTTTTGGCTCATTCGTTGGTTGATTGATAGCAGTGCAGCCATTGGCTCCCACTGCTCAATCAAATCAATGACGCAGCATGCTGGGAGCGGGGCTGAGTGATACAGTCAGCGGCTAAAGCCACCGGCTGTATCGCGGGAGCGCGCACGCAAGCCAACTCCCTTGAGAGAGAGCTTCCTATTAAGGGGGTTAGCTGATGCGGGGAGGAGCCGAGACAGCTGCCGAGAGACCCCAGAAGACCAGGATCGGGGCCAGTCTGTGCAAAACGAGCTGCACAGTGGAGGTAAGTTTGACAAGTTTGACATGTTATTTAAAAAATAAATAAAAAAAAACGGGAACCTTTAGTGTCCCTTTAATACAACCTCTACCTGTGTTATAGGACTGTTTGTGAAGAGACAAAAAGGCCATTTTAACCAAAATATGCCTTACGGTGCCTCAGACTTTGGTTAGAGAGAAGAACTGCTGCACACACAGGGTGGTATTTCATTTCAGCATTCCAAAGGAAACACTCAAGAATAATAGTGAAGCATATTACCGCTAAAACACAACATCTCAATATTGGCTCCGAAAGTAACATCTCCATGGAAAACAGATTTACCATAGCACAGTCAAAGTTAACCAAATACAGTACAAGTCCTTAGAATATGCTTTACCTGGAAAGTTCCGGGTGTTCTAACATAAGCTATATCTTCCAATTCTGGGGATCCTCCGATAAAAAACCTTCTGAGCTCTGACACTATCCCAAGCTCTACAGGCCGCCAAGTTTGTGCAGCAATCTCATGCATTCCTTGATGTAAGATAAAATAGAAAGTCTGTTTTATTCTGCACGTGTACAATTCATGAGGCCATAAGCTCTGGAAGAATAGCCTCATCGTTTGGTTTCATTACAAGTATATATCCACTATACTATATTTAAAGATGCCGTTTATTGACCAGAAACATTTTAACTGATTTTAATGCACTGTAGGTAATTGTCTCCCCTCTCCAAATTGGCCCTAGTATGCATGCGAGTTAGGGACTTTAGATTGTAAGCTCCTTGAGGGCAGGGACTGATGTGAATGTACATTATGTATGTAAAGTGCTGCATAAATTGACAGCACTTTAAGTACCTATAATAATAATAATAATAATAATAATAATAATAATAATATTATACACTTGGTGGGGAAGAAACACTGCAATTGTTTACTTGCCTGGAGTATGTGGCAGGACAACAGATCCATAGCCTTCAACTCGATACCTTTGCCAAAAGTCCAGAGAGAGAACTTCAAAGTAAAGAACTGGCCACTGCGGCACCTCTGAAATTAAAAAATTTGCATTTGTGATTTTTTTTTTCCCCTACAACTGGATTTCCATACTTTTCTTTCTACTCACCTTCAGCCTCTACCTCCTCAGACAGGAACATCTCAAAGCTGAATGGATAGCAGAAATAGGCTACATTGTCCTGGGGAAAAAAGGATTAGAACATTAAAGTCTCAATATGGAAATGTTGCCAAGATTTAATAGAAGAGGAAATATAAAGATGCATTTCAAACTTCTGTTCTGTACAGAGAAATAGAGACAAAATATGCCATTTATAGTTCTCATGCAGTTTGTTATTTCTGGGGGGTTTGTATACCCAGTTTGTTTTTCAGATTTTTTTCCCCCCAAAGGGTCCAGTTTCATCTGTAAAGGAAAACTAATTTTGTTCTGGCCTATGGCCAAATTTAAAAAGTTGGGATTCTTCTATAATGCTCTTTGCAATGTTTGAATAACCAAGTCTGAAAGTGTGATGACAACGGCTAGTACTTATGTACATGTGTGTCCTTTACATGGTACAACATGTAAAAGCATAAAAAAAAAAAAAATCTGTTCTCTAGGATGGCTGTGGCCGTCAACACAGATGGGTACAATGCTGAACAGCATATACATTAAAAAGTAGAACATTTAGCCTCCATAGTGTATTTAAAAATATAAACAACCAACATAAACAATAAAGATGACTGCTTCTACACACAGTGCACACTTGCAAATTATTGTATTTATCAGCTGTAGAGCCGATTTAACTCTAAGGCCTTGGACCAGCCTTTCTGGTCCAAGGCCTTACAGTTGCTATTGGTTCCTTGAGCAGAGCCGAGTTAACTTCCTGTTTGATGATGCCCCAATAGTTCTGGCACCAATGTCACTTGGCAGAACCACTTGCATGGCACAAGCGTAGTCTCTCATCAAGTCTAAGTCTTTCACATAAGCAACTACTGACACCAATGATCTTTCTGGATGTCTGCAAATCAAGTGGCATAAGACCAGCATAGCCTCTCCCAGTAATGCTCTCTCTCTCTCTCTCTCTTTCTCCTCATAGGCTCAGAGAAAGCTGCAGGAGCCATTTTCTCAAGCTGAAGTCAGTCAAAGCCAATGAGCAGAGAGCAGGGGGTGGCGGTCGAGCCGCACTGTATGCGTTATTGACACATAAAGCAAGCTCGGGAGTGAGCCTGCATGTCTGCCCCATAGAAAGTGCTTGCTATGGGGACAGACAATGAAGAAGTGCACCAGCGGGAGGACTGGAATAAATACAAGGCCTCTTGTACTCAATGTTGGTAGCTGTAAAAATGATATTGGGCAAATTGTTGAAAAAAGATTGTCTAAGAGTCACAGATGTAATGAGACATTTGTCCCCTAATATTATTCTGGAATTTTATAATTACATATGTCTGTGAAGGTTTGTGCAAGTAAAAGAAAAAGTACATTAAGCCATGGTATTAATACTTTGAGCAGGAGAAAAGCAGCTCCAAAAATGCGCCCAAAGCAGTGTTTTAGTAAATGCTTTTAGGTGTGTCAAGCACTTGTGCATTATTTCATTGGCCAAAAAAATAACTTGAATGGTATTTTTTAAAACTCTACTAAAATACATAGTGCAACAATAATTAAATAATAATAAACAAAATCACCTAGCAATAAACGTGCATTTTAATGCATTTAGTGGCTTTAAGTGTTTTTCTGCCAAAGTGCTGCTGCACCTGAACACGCTAGTAGTATTTTAGTTATTTTTTTCTTCCTTCAAATGCCTGAAAACTCAACTGTGTGCTTGGACACATAGGTTAACATTGAGGGGTGTTTGAAGGCCTTAAGGGGTTTTGTATTGGGAGTCTGTTCACATATAAAAAAAAAAAAATCTTGTGCATTTAGTTGACAGTATCTCTTTATTCTCAGTAAGTAGCCAATACTGTAGCAGAACAGAATGCACGTTATCGTTCTATGCAAGAGATAACTGGCGTAGTCGGAATGAGAGGGTAAGAAGTCACCTTAGTCATTTTGCAATAATTATCCAATAAATAAACATATACATACAGGTCTGCTTTAAATGAAGAAAACAAGGAAAACAAGGAAAAAAGCACAGAAGATATTTACCCATCCTAAGGTTTTAGAAGTACAGCTTTGAGTAACTCCTGAGAGATCCTGGAAGGCAGGACTGGACCAATCTGCAAAGCCAAGACATAAAACCAAGTAGGTAAACAGGAAAGATAAACATGACTTCAGCATATTATTTCAGAGTTTGCCTCCAGGCACTAAAATGGTACTTTTCCAAGATATAAACATCTAGCTTGTTATAGGGCCTTTTGAAGCAGGTGAAAAGTGTAAATATGAGTAGTAATGGATGCTAATCGTGACCTTGTCAGTACTAGAACCATAAGTAGTAGAAATAGTTTTAGGGTATGTAACGGTCACCACCGTTTACGATTTCCATTCCACCAACCCACGACAGCTTATCCCACACTCCACAATCCGGCAGACACGACCCATTCCATTTCCCAGAATAACGAGACCACAAGCTCTGTTTCTCTGGTTTCAAAATGAATGAATACTTTTAATGGTACACTCAGCTGGTTATATAGTTTTAGACCCCAAGTGAACAATAAATCAACTCTACCCACCACACTACACAAGGAACTTAATACACACTCTTAGACAATGACATTCAGGTGAGTTATTAGTCATTCCCCAGACGTCCCCGTCTCCGACATTGTGTATCACCGGATACACAATGCATAGACGTCTGACATTTAGAGGGTGCTAGCTCACAACACATCTCTATCAAGAGATTCTTCATACAAAACAGTATCATTAGCATACACAATGAAATATCTAGGAGCAGACTTAATTAACACCTCAAAAGCATGTGTCCCCACATTGAATGAAAACACTTCATTGACCTGTTGGAGTCAGACTTTAATAACTTGTAATGTTTCAAGATATCCTGCTATACATGAATTATCGTTACTGTCCCATCTCATGTAATTTATGATATAATTTCTCAGTCACCCTATGCCCCTATCGGACATAGGATGACCCTAGACCCAAGAGTCATTGGTGAAGCTGGCACAGGAGTACACTGCACCCTTCAAAGGTCTCAGAGTATCACGGGTCATTCCGTTACATCTCTCCCCTTTCGGTAAGAGACTAACACAGGAGGTGACCCCAGACGGGTTGACTCCGAAGTTAGTCAGTAGTTCCATTCCTCCAATGCTGGTATCCCCACAGTACCCCAAATAAATTGCTCCAAACAGAGCATTACTCACCCAGCCAACCTCTGCCTCTCTCAGAGAACATGCCTGCCACTGGGGAGAGGCCTGGATTGGCCCTTCTCCCTGGAGTCCTTTCAGCCGCTGGAGAGAAGACAGGGTGACTGGGCTCAGTTCATCATGCTGTTGGGGATCTGGGCCAACTGCCCCCATCCCTGGGGCATAAAAGTGGAGAGTGAAGTCCCACTTCCACAGGAACTCCCTCTCCTGCTAGTTGAGAGCAGAGGCTTGTGGCACTCTGCTCTGTTGCCAGCTCTTCTGCTGGGTTGCTGTGAGGTGAGACCACAGTCCCATCCCCCAATAGCAGCTCAAGCTGCAGTTGTGTGCAGCGGCCAGTAGCATACTGCTCTGCTGCCAGTGATTCAGCTGGGAGTAAAAGCTTTACTACCTCAGCTTGTTGCTGGAGAAAGGGGCCAACCGCCCCGTCTCCCTGAAACTCCACAATTGGTCCAGGGGCTGGGGAGAGATTAATAGCACTCTGCCCTGTTGTCAGCACTTCTGCTGGGGATACATAAACTGTAACATCCTCTGGACGGTCCATTAAGTCCATACGTTTTGTAATCTGTGGCTGGGGAGATAAGCCAACTGCCCTAGCCCCCTGGAACTCCACGTCGGCTTTAGGGATGGCAATCTCTATATTTTCCACTGCCGATTCATCAGCCAGGATTTCAGAGTTGTCATCTGAAATTTCCTCATAGTCCCAAGCAGGGCAGGGCCGGGTCTTGAGTGTTGAAGGGGCCCCCTGGAGCGAGGGGGGATCATAGTTGTTGAGTGGGGGAGGTGCGCATTAAAGTTGTTGAGCGGGGGGGGGCGAATTGAAGTTGTTGAGCGGGGGGGTGTGCGTTAAAGTTGTTGGATGATTTGTGGGACCTCATTGCATGAATAGGCGGACCATAGGACGTGGACCCGCAGTGGTGTTGAAAATTGCCAGTTATATCAGCAGTTTTGCTATCAGGCTCATTTAAGCCTCTTAAAGGTGAGAGGCTTGCATTAATTATCCACACTAGTGTGTGTTCCTTTCTGCACAAGCTACACTGATTTGGAACGTGCGGTGGACTGCAGACATTTATTTAAGCACTTTGGATTTTTTGGATGCAATATTATTATTGGATTTCCATTAAGCACCTTGCACATTGGAACTTTTTTGAAGCACTTTATTTTTTTAATTTAATAATATTATATTTAATAATATTCACTTAATATTGGACTATTTTTACCACTCATTGGATGTTATATGAAGCACTTGCACTTTGTATTAATATTGTTCATTGTTGGCACACCATTGCTTATAAATAGGTGTACCTATTTATCCTCTATCAATCATCACTTATTTCCACTCCCCTCATCATTGATGTTGATGGTTGGTGGGATGGTGGAGTTTTAATGAGTGAGACACCTTTTTCACTTTATTGTTACTTTGTTACATTATTGGCAAGCGCCACAATACCCCCTTATTTAATACTGTTTTTTTATGTGTGAGCACAAATCTGGTGGCTGCTGCTATTTTAGGTTTATTTAGTTAGTTTGTTAGGTATTGCGCATTAAGTTCCCCCCTTTGACAATTAAATGGAGTGAACACCCTTGTTTCCAGTCATCCACAATCGCCACCCATGACGAATCATGTAGGGAGGAGCTTGAGACGTGATGCGAGTGTACGCCGGGACACGGTGGCGGCCATCTTATTGGCAGTATTAGCCAGGAGCTGTGTGTTTGTATCCAGCAGCAAACAATTATCTTTTATTTGGAAATCCAAGTGCAGAGTACTACACCATAAGGATTCTTCCTTTACATTTTATGGGACGATATTATATGTGGATCTAAAGGTGTGACTACTGGGAAGGAGCAAGAAGATTGGCATAACTTTCCATCCTGTTTTATTTGATCGATTGTGGATGACCGGGAACGTGAATGTTCACTCCATTCAATGACCCCTGTGATGAGAGTTCAAAGAGGAGGGTAAGAGGCAGTGTGTTTGGGTGCCGGTGGTGGTTGTTATCTTTCCTCCTTCACCCTCCAAATATATACCCAGAAATGTTCTGCCATTATTAACATCCGACGATCGAAGGGTCTACGCACATTATATTTTGAGAGCTGCACCTATCTTGCTTTTTATACTTGTATTTCTGTTCATCAACATTGTGCTGGCTGCTCAACAGACTTTTGTATTATTCTCGATTTTATGGTAAATTAATCAGCACAGCAGACACTTACCATTGTTATAGTTCTACGTTAAAGTGGATGTAAACCTGAACTTTTTTTTTTTCTTAAAGGCACAATGTACAGTATAAAATGTCCTATCTGTGCCCAGTCTTGCCACACAGAGTTAATCCAGCTCTGAGAAAAACCTTAGTCCGTTCCGCCCCCTAGCTGTGAGTGACAGTTTATTTACTTATCTCATGCACTAGCCTGGAGACAGGCACTATTTTTTAATTCCCACTCCTTTTCTGAAGTTATGTGGGTACTTTTTTGGATTTTGCCTGGAAGTTAATGATCATAGCAGAATTTAGTGTAAGGAATACACAGGAAAAAAAATGCATGTTGACAAGGGGAGTGTAGAGGAGGGCGAGGAGTGTAGTGACATTACGACTCCACCCACCGAGCTCCAGACAACGGATCCACCCACAGAATCTGCAGTTTTTCGGTTCTTTTAACAGACAGAGGGGAAACATTTGACAGGTAAGGATACATGCAGGAGGCATCTATATCCTTAAAGATCAGCACTATGGCAGTAGTTTAGAAAGGATGAAAGTGGCTTTACATCCACTTTAACATACAAACCCATGTTCTATACTGAATACTTACGTTTTGGCAGCTCTAAGAAGAAATGTATATAAAGATTGTCACATTCATACTCCTGAGCAGACACTAAAAAAAAAAAAAAAGAAAAAAAAGAAGAGAACATATTGTTTATAAAAGCAACAATGTTTCAATTGAAAACATGTTCAAACTTTTGCCTGAGAGACAGTTTGAGATATACAACATGCTAAGAGAACAAGATGCAAGGACAGTAGCTCCATCTACAGTATAAAGCGTGATAGGAAGAGAGAAAAGCCACCACCCGCTGGAAATATTTGGTACTGGAGTTTAACCATGACATACAAGAATTCTGTAGAAATAATTATACTCGTATTTTTATCAGCACACTTTAGATTGCCAAGCACTGCAGATATCAGTGGGCAATTGAAGTGTATTACTTTAAATGAGATTAAAACCCATATCACAAGAGTAGCTTGTGTTCTCCTAACTCTATGAAGGTAAAGTATGTATGACAAAATATGACATTTACAGACTATAAGTTTTACTATATATAGGACAAGAGAACCTGCATTTCAGGGTTTTCACCAATTATTAACCCAAAACCATCATCTCTATCATTTCAGTACAAAATGATTTGTTAGGATCATACATTCTTGGTTCAATTAATTCAGCAAGCACAGTAATTGCCCGTAAACATGATCCAAAAATCGGACAAAAAATATCACTTTCGGTGCAATCGTACTTTAAATCGGATCATTAGTACAGAGCTTTCGAGAGCCGATCTCGACAGTTCACCCGATATTTTATCAGACATGCACAAAAAAAAAAAAAAATATAACACAAATGCACTACAACACTTTCGATTTTTTATTCTGTCATATGAGAATTTTCATAACATTAGTAAACTCTTCAGGTTTGATATACGACTAGCATGCAACAAAAAAATAAACGGACGATCTGTCCTCTGGTTTTCGTATCGTGTGTAAGGGGCATTTGAGAATCAGTTTTAACAGCATGGTTAACGGACTGACACAGGTAAAAAATAAATAAAAATCAAACAGTAAACGGCAAGAATTGGGTACAGTATATATAGTATACATGCACAAACAATTTAAATCACTTACCAATCTCCCC
The DNA here is from genome assembly GCA_029574335.1 of Rana kukunoris. NCBI lineage: Eukaryota > Metazoa > Chordata > Amphibia > Anura > Ranidae > Rana > Rana kukunoris. The sequence goes on along the minus strand of CM056050.1, from coordinate 500,359,730 downwards.
ATTTATAAAAACTCTCAGAGTACCAGCTGGCGGCTAGAAAATAGATAAACTAGCATAATCAGGATTGCAAAGCAGAGATATCTAGAATACGTTTTTTTTTCTTTTCTCAGAAACAAGTTTATTAAAGAACCAGTTTTACAAATAGGTCAGAACTTTCAGTTCCACCATATCACAGGTTACATACATTATATCTTGTCAACTCCACAGCTGTTCCCAAGTCGTGGTAATTCCAACGTACATTTTATGAAGGTCGCCCAGCCACCTACATGGCACGCTGCGCCTGTCATTCTCTAGCGGTGAAATCTAGCTTTATTCCTTTTACAATTGACTCAATGCAGCAATCGAGTATGAGGTCCACTGGGGATAAGCCCGGGGGGGGGGGGGGGGGGTTCAGCCGGGATGACCACTGCGTTTCAAATTTACTAGGACTCCCCCTGCGTTGAAAAAAACTTTCAAGCTGCGACGCGTCTCCCACCTTGTTAATTCCATTCCCTGTGCAAGGGAGGGATTGGTCGCCTTCCATCACCTAATGATCAGAAGACGTGCCTGAAATAGGGCTCTTGCAATGGGCGGTTTAAAGTGGTCCTCTAGGGAGAGGTAATCTAGGACGCCTAAAATACATGGCTGGGGTCAGTCGGGATAGTCACTGAAAAGGCTTTGTTGATGGTAGTCAGGACCACAGTCCAATATAGATGTAGCTTTGGGCAGCGCCACAGCATATGAATTAAGTCTCTATGATCTCTCGCATACCTTAGACCAGGCATGTCCAAAGTCCGGCCCGGGGGCCAAATACAGCCCCCCTGTTGATTTAATATGGCACCCCTAGGATTTAGATATATATGGTGTTTGTGGCCCCCAGGGCCACAAAAGATATATACTGTATTTATTGGCGCTGCCTTGGAGGGGACAGGGAGGGGGCAGGACGAGCGTTGTCAGATTACATGAAGAGAATCTCCTGTTTACTCAGCAGCATCTCTATTGGAAGTCCCGTCTCATGGAATGCCATTGGACAACTGTTCTGTCAATCATAGGGGGCGGGACTTTGTATTAAAGAGGCCACAGGGTAAACAAGAGATTCTCCTGTTTGTAATCTGTCGGCACTCGTCCCGCCCCCTTCCTCTGCCCTCTGAGGCTACAGATGGGCATTGTTCAGGCTGCACTGATGGCAATGGTAAGGCTGCATTTATGGCACATGTGAGGCTACAATGGTTGCAATGGTAAGGCTGCATTGGTAAGGCTGCATTCAGGCACATGTGAGGCTGCATTCAGGCACATGTGAGGCTGCATTTATGGAACATGTGAGGCTGCATTGGTTGCAATGGTAAGGCTGAAATTATGGTAATGGTAAGGATGCATTCATGGCAATGGTGAGGCTGGATTCATGACAATGGTAAGCCTATGCGTGTTATACGCCGATAAATACGGTATATCCAAACAACACGTCCAAGCTCATCCTTAGTCCTAAGCAGCGCTCTGGGATTCGTTGAGGTCACAAAAGAAATATGTACAGTATATCCAAATAACACGTCCAAGCTCATCTCTGTACCACACTCAGCCACAAAGGCAAGAAAATTCTTGTTGGGCAGTGTAGTAGTGCTCAGACGAACTCACTTAGACCGAATTTTAATGGTTCAAAGAATGTCAGGCAAAATAGTCGGCCCTCACGCATGTTCACTTAATCAAATCTGGCCCTCTTTGAAAAAAGTTTGGACACCCCTGCCTTAGACAATCTGAGTTTGGTCTAGCCCCCATTCTGGCTGGCGTCTAATGAACCCTCAGTATAATGTACAGCTGTGACAGGCTCTGTGCTACATTAAGGGAGGACATTCGTACCACCTAAAGCACCTCTTCCCACTGTCCCCCCCTCTAGGGAAACCCACGTCATTCTCTCCCCTGGCCATTGTTCCTAAGGAAAATCCCGTCAGGAATACCAGAGTAACATCCAGTAGCAGTTGGAAATAAAACCTCTAAAACTGATCGCTTCCTCCATATAGTGAAATATGGGTGTCGCCCAACTGAGCCCTGATCGCGTGTTGCAGTTGGATATAGTAAAAGTGCACTGTACATGGAAGCCGAAATCGCTCCCCCAAATCAGCAAAGGTGCTCAATTTACCTGCCACAAAAATGTGGCGTAGGTGCGCGACTCCATGCCTCCTACACCGAGCCCCACACGTCAGTGTTTGTAGTTCTGGGTAGTACCCGTTGTTCCATATTGGGCTGTATTTGGTATAGCCTTCTACTGCCTGTAACTGTCTGGACTTGTTCCATGTTTTCTGGACTAGGGCAAATGTGGGGAATCTCTTATTAGACTTTGCGTAGGCCAACGCCGCTAAGCCCTCCGCTACATCTGAAACCCCTGTTTCGTGGCACATGAAAGTTTTAATGGGGTCTACAGCAGATTGGCCCTCCATCCCTCCGTCCAGTGGGGTAAGGGCTCAGGCCACATGCTGCAGCTGGAAAGTGATATAATAAAGCCACGGGTTAGGCAAGGCCAAACCCCCCTGGTCATTGGGTTTCTACAGTTGTTCCAACTTAATCCAGGGGGGCTTGTCCTGCCACAGAAAGGACCTAAAAACAGAGTTAATAATGCATTTTTTTTAGGAGGATTACCATGGGAGTTTTATGTAGTATATAGAGGAGCTGGGGCATGAAAATCATTTTAATCACGGTTACAATTCCTACCAGAGACTAGAATAAGTTATTTATATGTAATGTAACTAAAAGCAACAATGTATCAAGAATAAAATGTGCTTTAAGGTGGTAGTACACGATGTTAGTCATGGAGCCCCCAGACACTTATGTAGTCAGAGGACGCATACCCAGAAGGAAGACTAAGGGAAGATGTCAGCCCTCTCAGCGCGGCACTGAAGGGTTTCCTTCTAAGGTAAGTCTCTTATAATGTGATAGTATGCCAGCACTAGAAGTCCCAGTGTTAGCTGGTATCAGAGGCTAGGTAACACCACTACCTCAGTCATGTGACAAAACTTGGGCCTACAGCTGGCTGTTAGACCTGTGCAACATTACATTGTGTGTGGCGATCTGCTCCCCCATAACTGAAAAAAAAAATGGGTAATGTCAGCTGCAAGCGAGGAAGGAGCACTGTCAAGCTGATTTTTTAAGGGGTCGAGGGAGGGTAAAGTTGTGGAAGACCTTTACACAGTTAGCACACAAAAAAGTGGTCAGCTGGTTTTTTAATTATTTTTTTATCCTTGGAATTTAACAAAAAAATAAAATACTGGAGCTGAGAGCGCCCCCAAACTGCATCTCTTCTTTAAAGTACTAAAAAGCAGAGCTGAAATGAAACTTGAAGCAACTACTCAGAATAACAGTAGATATGTCACAAAATAAACAGGTCATACCAAGCATTTTATGAAGAAAAACAAGTATCTTTATCAGAGACATATCAAATTAAAAATCAATATATCAAATCAAATGTTATTTTCTTTCCTGTTAAATTTCACCTTCAAGACTCCTTAATGGTCTTTGTGATGGAAGTCCACACTGTCAATATGGAGGCTTGGGGTGGCACCCAGTTTGACTTTTACAGGAAAAGCTGTGCTTTGCGTATCGTAAATATAACATTTGCTGTAATATTAATGTATTCCATTTAAACTACATAGAATTACTGAGTGTAAACAAAAATTATTACTGGTTATCTCACCATTTCAAAATCAGAGCCCACAAGACTGTTCAGATATTCTTTATGCCTGCCATACAACTGAAAAGAAAGCATTGGGAGAGTAAAATCACAACACAGACTTACCAATCAAAAAATAATACGGTTTTAAGTAGTTAAAATGGCCAACATATCCTCTCCATGCTATATGGCTGCCTAACTAGGTGTAGGAGACTCCCAATGTATGACAGTTTAATCTAACAGTCACATTTAAATCCTGTGCCCTATAATCCAAATATGACACAACCAGAGATGTAGATAGCGAATACTGCAGATTGTTTCAAATAGCAATGTCTGGAGAAATACCAGCATCTGACACAGTACTTATGAAACACTAAAATCCTAGTACTCTCATGTCAGTCTCCTAAGCAGACAACAATCACTAAAATGCTCAATATATACCAGAAATTGTGTTAAGGGAGTATTCTTCCTTATTTAGCTTTTTTTTTATTTTTTTATTACCTCCCCCCCCACAACAATGTCCTAATCCACAAGTTCTATGGAAATTTGGTAAAAACCTGGGATTACTAAACATTTTCCTAATGTGGGTCTATAAATAACAGGCACATGGAGGAACTATGTAAAGAGCTATGTAATTGGGGTGGTTAATTTGCTTAATTCAGTGTTTCAGGTTACGATTCTGTTGTATATTAAAGGGGTTGTAAAGTTACAATTTTTAGCTTCCTTTACCCTAGTGCAGTCCTCCTTCACTTACTTCATCCTTCAATTTTGCTTTTAAAATGTCCTTATTTCTTCTGAGAAACCCTCACTTCCTGTTCTTCTGTCTGTAACTCCACATAGTAATGTGAGGCTTTCTCCCTGGTGTGGAGTGTCGTGCTCGCCCCCTCCCTTGGACTAAAGGAGTCAGGACGCTCTCTACGTTGCAGCTAAAGAAAGGAGCTGTGTGTTAGTGGGCGTCCCAACTCTCATGTAGTCCAAGGGAGGGGGTGAGCACGACACTCCACACCAGGGAGAAAGCATTGTATTACAGACAGAACAGGAAGTGAGGATTTCTCAGAAGAAATAAGGACATTTAAAAGCAAAATCAAAAGGAGGACTGCACTAAGGTAAAGGAAGCTATTTAGGAAAAAAAAAAAAATTGGTTCACTGGAAATCAGAGGATAAAATGTATTGGCGATACCCTAAGGTTGGAGAAACAAGTCTATTAGGGATACACAGATATCGCGGCCACCAAAAATCATCGGCCAAAAATAGGGTTATCGGTCTTTTCACCAATATATATATATATATATATATATATATATATATATATATATATATATATATATATATATATATATATATATATATATATATAAAAAGGCGATAATGGCATGCTATGTCCAATTGCCTTAAATGCAAAAAGCGTGACCCGTTGGCTTCAAGGCAAAAACGCTAGCCACATTATTTAAATGTATTTTTTTAAAACTATCTATTTTGGTTTTTGGCCAAGTGCATCCTGATTTTCACAAGTTATTACATGGGGCATACATTCATAAGCCCCGTGTGAAGAAGGCCCAAGTCTTTAAACTACCTTTGACTTTCAAGTCCTAATTAATAAGACAGTACATGCCACAGCGTTCTTATTATAATTACACAATTTATCTTATTGATTTTTGTTGCTGAATAAAATCTGCAGTGCTTAACCAGTTAAGGACCGCCTACTGTACATTTACGTCAGCAGAATGGCACATCAACGTATATATACGTTGGTTCTAATACCCAGCCGTGGGTCACGGGCGCACGCCCGTAACCCGGTCCGAAGCTCCGGGACCGCGGGACTCGCGGACCCGATTGCCGCTGGAGTGCGGTGATCGGTTCCCGGAGCTGAAGAACGGGGAGAGCCGTGTGTAAACACGGCTTCCCCGTGCTTCACTGTGGCCGCAGCATCGATCACATCATCCCTGTTATAGGGGGACGTGATCGATGACGCCACACCTACAGCCACACCCCCCTACAGTTGTAAACACATGCAGGGAACACACAAATCCTACAGCGCCCCCTTGTGGTTAACTCCCAAACGGCAACTGTCATTTCCACAGTAAACAATGCAATTTAAATGCAATTTTTGCTGTGAAAATGACAATTGTCCCAAAAATGTGTCAAAATTGTCCAAAGTGTCCGCCATAATGTCGTAGTCACGAAAAAAAAAAAAAAAAAAAAAAAATCGCTGATCGCGGCTATTAGTAGTAAAAAAATAATAAATAATAAAAATGCAATAAAACTATCCCTTATTTTGTAAACGCTATACATTTTGCGAAAACCAACCGATAAACGCTTTTTGCGATTTTTTTTACCAAAAATAGGTAGAAGAATACGTATCGGCCTAAACTGAGGAAAAAAAAAATTATATATATTTTGGGGGGATATTTATTATAGCAAAAAGTAAAAAATATAGAATTTTTTTCAAAATTGTCGCTCTATTTTTCTTTATAGCGCAACAAATAAAAACCGCAGAGGTGATCAAATACCACCAAAAGAAAGCTCTATTTGTGGGGAAAAAAGGACACCAATTTTGTTTGGGAGCCACGTCGCATGACCGTGCAATTGTCAGTTAAAACGACGCAGTGCCGAATCGCAAAAAGGGGCAAGGTCCTTTAGCAGCATTTTGGTCCAGGTCTTAAGTGGTTAAACCAGACTATTTCCTCTTTCCAGTCCCCATACATCCTCAAGCATTCTTCATCCACTGCCCCTTACATCTTTGTATACTGCTTCTTCCCGCTCTTGTTCCTCCCTCTGGACAGACTCCGAAACATGATGCAGAGAATATCTCCATAGCTCGCGCTTCTGATTCTCTATTTCCAACCTAAGAGCAATGCAAAGGAAGTTTGGCTTTAATGTGATCTTATAAAATGAATACGATCTCTGAAAATTCCGCTAATCGCATTGCACCAAGCATAGAAAAATTCATATGAAATGCCTTATCCATTAAATGCACTGTTGGAAACGGTAGATATTTTAAAGAATCAAGGGCACTGACAAAAAAAAAAGCATAAAACAAGTTAAGCAACACCTGCAATTTGGAGAAGCACTGACTACCCTGCAACTAGAATTTGTCAAGTCCTGTCCTAAGCTACAACAATATAGGTGCATATACCTGTAGGGCCCTTTTGTTCCAGTGACATCAGGCTTCAGTGTGATGACTCCATTACCATCTACACGTATGGTACAAAGGACATGTTCATTTTCCTTGAATCCCAGTCTAGAAATGAGAGCAGAAAACACATGGGGGTATGAAAATGCAGCTTTTAAAAGTAGATTCCACACAAAACTGATATTTCTAGTATACATATAGCGGTCAGTAGACTGAGCTCCAGTTCCAATCTTTACATGAAATAACAAGTTCCAAGAAAACAATGCTGTATACAGCTCCACCATCCAGCCATGATCATTACATAGCCAGTGAGTGCACTACATCTGGGCGATTTTGGATTCTGTTCAAAAAGAACTCAAGGTATTCAGCAGCATCAGAGTGGTACCATTGTATTGGGCTCAGTGGCAAGCTGGAGTTAAAGTTGAACTTTAGTCAGAAAGTCCTGACAGATCACATCAGGTCGGCCCCTTCTGCAGATATAGCTATGTAATGTGTTAAAAACAAATCCCTACACTCTTTAAAATGCAGTAATGTACTGTCTCAACCTGCTCTGCACATGCTCAGTTGCTCTTTATTCTCAGCACTGTACCTAAACTTAGAGCCACTAGAGGCCAACCAGCTGACAGCTTTTGGAATTACTGTTATTGAAGGGGAAAGAAAGCAACAGAGAAGACACTGAGACAGTGCAGAGAGAACACAGAATAGGGAGTGAGAAAAGAAAAAGGAGGTGACAGGACAAACTCTGCTGCTAGAAAGACAAAAAAAAGAAAAGAAAAGAGTCTTATCTCAACTCCCACATTCTCTCTCCTTTAGTCATCAGCAGCTTGTGAACTTCAGCAGTGTAAGCCTGGGTTCACACATATGCGAACGCAGACATTGCATGTGATTTGCACCCGCATTACTGTGCCGATCACATATACTTACCTGGCAGGGGAGACACCATGATCATGAAGGTGGTTCTCCCAGGGCGAGGCTCAGCCATTGCACTCTGGCTGGGCTGATCGTGGTGTCATCCCTGCCACTGCTCGGCCTTTTGGCTAAGATCAGGTGTGGTATCCGTTCTCATCAGTTGCTAGAGGAGCGCTGAAGCACCTCCTATATGTGGAGGGTGGATGCAATCCAATAACGTCATTGCACCCGGAAGGGTGGTTTCAGCAGGGACTACGCCGTGCTGCCCGACAGATACTGGGGGCCGGCCAATGGTTGCGCTCTGAGCCACCTAGAAGGGTGCTTCTGGTGAGGATGGGTGGCTGCGCCTGGTCTGGTCTTTTTGCTGGGTTCTAGTCTGGCCCTCTGGCTGGCTGGTGTAAGTGCTGTCCCTGTCAGGGATCTGGTAGGAGGAGCTGGAACTGCCCTGGGATGAGACGGGGTAGGGCCATGCAAATCCTGCTGGGTTGACAGGGAGTCTGGAAGGGTTAGTATTGGTGGAGGCGGCTAGATGGGGGAAGCTTTCCCCCAAGAAAACCTTGAAGGGCTCTCTATCTGGCAGGGGTGGAGGGCTGCACTGGCCGGTCGGGGGGTTGGATTTGGAACGGAAAAGCCTATGGTGCATGTGCCCCTGGAGTGGCAGTCCAGGGGTGTCTGAGAATCACTGTGAGTGAGGGTCACTTTGATTTAAAGACACCACGGTCACTGCACCAGCTACACGCTTTTTTTTTAGCACCTGCCTCCTGGGCCGGGCCTTTTGGCCAGGACCGGAGGAATTTTTTATTCCTGGCCGGAGGGCCTGGTCATTGTTGAACACAATGACCACTTCTTTCACTCTCCTCTCTGTCTTTTTTTGTTTGTGCACGTTTTGTTCACTGTGTGATTAGTAGGGTGCCGGTCCTCGGGCCAGCCCTGAACGTCTTGGGAGTGGGTGGACATGGCCTTTTGGCTTAGTTCACCTGCTCTCATGGGGTCTCCCTTTGGGGGAGTCCCACCTAGTACTTGGAGGGTTCTGTTTCGGCAGTCCCTCCAATGAAGTTGGGTCCGTGTCAGCTTCGGTTGCTCGGACCACAGTACCTCAGTCCCCGTCTGGAGCCTAACGCCCCGGGGGATCAGGGTTTGGGTCCCTTCTGCACAGGAGGACCACTTGACGTTGCACCTGTCTGCACGTTTTTGTGAACACTCTTTATGTGTGTGCACATTTTTTCTGCACCGGGTGGAGTTTTTTGAGTGTGTTTCACACGCCATAGGCTTTTCAAAAAAAAATAAAAAATTGCTGTGCCGATCACATGCAATGTCTGTGCAATGCAAGTTCGCATTGGATTCGCACAAAAAAGGTGCAGGGACTTTTTTTTCCCCAGCACTTGAATAGATTCCTGTCTGAATCCATAGTTTGCACTGCGATCTGTGAACCGATCTGGGGTTGTCGTTAACTTTGTATTGGGTAGTGTGAACTGCCTGAGGGGAGATGCAATGTGGGAACCCGCACTGGAATCGCGCCGCTGTACTAGCAATCCGATGTTAGTACAGTGATCTCCCCTGCTGTGCTATTGTGTCCTGACAGGGGGAGGCCCCCTGCCAGAACACTCTGGTTAGCGCTCTTAGCCATTGTCTCAAAGTGCTGATGGGGACCCGGTCGGCAGACTTTTTGGCTATTACCCTGCAACAGTGTCGGACCGGCTTCTATTAAACTGGCAGATGCCGCATGACATGCTAATCTTAAAGCGTCTGTCAGCCTGCCCCCCCTCCTAATGAGCCAAGACATACAGCCAAGACTGCAAATGTACATATTCTATGTTACAAAAAATATTAAATATATGTGGTGAGAAAAAAATTACTCTGTGCCCCCAATTTTATAAAATTGCATAAAAATCGTTTTTTTGTTATAACATGATCTGGTTAATTAAACATACATAAATGTACATATAGAATGCCTCCTCAAGAGGTGGTAAACCTTTGCATGATATGAGCAATTTGTATGCAATTTTGTAAAATTGTAAATTTTGTAAGTCATCTTTTGGGTGGGGGGCAAATACTGAGAAAGTCCTTTTTTCCCCCCGCCCCACACATGTTAATATTTTTTGGAAAGTCTTTTTTCAATGTGGTGCCCCAATATAAATTTTGTTGCCACTTTCATTAGTGTATACATATTTTGTGTATTTGAAGAAAGTGGCAAATAGTTTTTCAGACCAAGAAGAAGGGGAGAGTTTCCAATAAGGAAGAGACTCCTCTGGGCTTCAACAAAATGGCCGCCTCCAGGAGGAAGAAACAGGAGCAATGCTGGAGGCAATTTACAGCGCACACTAATTTTGGTAGCAAATTATTAATGTGAAATTTATGTAATAATTGTTATCAAATAGTTATGGGTCTGCTTTAAAAACCATAAAAAGCATATCATGCCAGCATTATCCACAAGAAATATAATAAGCCCCAATGTGACCCAATCCACTGTTTTCCCTCCTTAAACAAATAAAAATTCCGCCCTGGTCTTTTAGGGTTATGACTAGCATTTTTCTTTACTGCAAGAACACCAGACGCCACTAGGGCACACAGAAAACAATTGTTTTCTAATGACCCGGTTTGCACTGCAACACAGCCTGGAGATGCAGTGCAGCGAGCGGTTAAAAGAGGCAGACAATGCTGCATTTGATCTCTACACACAGGAAAGCATTGCAAGGCAAAAAAATAAAAAAAAGGAACCGTCTGATGCAGTAAAATGCACATCACACTGCCCCCTGCTGCACCTCATTGCAGCCCAAAACGGACAAATGCCTGCATGCTTGAATTAAGTGTTTTTGCGAGTGGGCAGTGTGAATGGGCCCTTATTTGCTAGTAAGGTTGGCTTCTGCTTTCCTTCCCCTTAGACCCTTTTCACATTGAGGCGTTTTTCAGGCGGTACAGCGCTAAAAATAGCGCTGCTATACCGTCTGAAAAACTCCTGCCCCAGCAACCTCAATGTGAAAGCCCGAGGGCTTTCACACTGAGGCGATGCACTAGCGGGAGAGAAAAAAAATCTCCTGTCAGCAGCATCTTTGAAACGGTGAGTGGAGCGCCATGTATACAGCTCCTTCCCATTGAAAAGAATGGGAAACCGCGGCAATGCCGCCCCGCAACGCGCCTCTATAGAGGCGCATTGCGGGGCGGCATTGCGGTATTAACCCTTTCATGGCCGCTAGCGGAGGTTAATACCGCACCGCTAGCGGCCGCAACTCGTGGCAATTCCGGCAGTATAGCGATGCTATTTTTAGCGGCACTATACCGACAGCGCACCTCCACTGCCCCATGTGAAAGGGGCCTTAGCTATCTGCTCCCTTTGAACTAAGCAGCCTAGCCTGGGACACTCCTGAGAGAGGGAGTCACATATACTCAAGGCTGGAGATACTCACTTTCCCCTGGGACCGAGATCTGCCATGACGTACATAGTCTGTACTGGTGTATTTAATATGTGGTTAGTTTTGATAAACTCTTCTGAGGGATCCAAAATAACAAGCCGATTACGTATGCCAGCTCCATCCCTGAAAGGTAAAGAAAGTCATAATTACAGGTATTAATTCAATCCAAACTGTTAATTTCAGTTAATATTATGAATCATAAATCAATGGTATAAATGTTGTAAGATGGGGGTTATTAGACTCTAGTGATAGATGCGTTTTCCAGTGAGTACACCCAGCCAGAACTGCGTTTTTAAGGGCCTGGTAGCCCAATTTTATTTACAAGTTCACAAAATACAATTAGCAGCCCTCGCAGGGGGTTCCACCATTCCTGTATCTTGTCCTCCGGCTGTTTCAGACCTCCAACTTAGGCCCAAGTTCTGCTCCTCAGAACTACCCGTTTCCAAACGGTAAGCACACAGCCAATTTACTCCTGACCAGCGTCTTGCTGCTCAATCGCACAAACCTGCCTCATGCAGTAGCTGCACCTATGCAGCGCCTCTGACTCCTCTCAGAGTGATCGGGAGCTCACACCTGGCTCCCAGGACCAGACTTCCTGTCTGTGGGTGGGGCCCTGAGCCACAGCCAGGCCAGCACTAAAGAACTGAACACACAGCTGTGTCATTAATTTGTCTGTCTCTCCAAAATATGGCAAAACCAACCATCTTTCATGAAGGACAGAGTCAAACCATCACAATGTACTTTAGCTCTAATCACTTACAATTGTCTTTTGTCTTGTCGACGTCGCCGGACATTTGCCATTCGTTCTGTTAAGAATGTGGGGGTTTCTTTTTCAGAGGTGGTTACTGACTGAGCGTGCTATATAAAAAAATAATATGTTAGAAAGTAATCGAGCAAACGCAAGAAATTGTGCCTAAAGTATATCTAACCCCAAAAATAGAAATGGAATACATTGCAGCTTACCAGTCCTTGGATGTGGTGGCTGCATTTTTTTAGGCCAAATATATTTATGCAAGTACAGAAAAATACCCAATGATCCTATAATATATCAACTGCCCTTGTAATATCCAAAGCTCTAAATAGAAATCTCAGACAAGCTTTTCTAGCTATCTTGAGGGAACAACAAAACAGCTCCTCACTATGTAATGGGGATGGGAAGAGAGAAACTGTTTGTAGTCCAATTCAAGATAGCAGCCTACAATGACCCTTTATACGGCTACAATTGACCTGTCGTTGAAATGCCTAATCAAAAGACTGTGCAGGAGCCAATCAGCTGGGGTTTGCTGTTGTGCAGAGAAATGTGTAGGTTGCCTTTACTGAACTCTTTGAGAATGCCATTTTCCTGGCGGGCGTGCCGATTCTTTGGTTTGAGACCAGCAAAGAAAATTCCTATATATTTCACAGCGACTTTTAGCCAATGCAGAGATTCCTTTTCACATCAGTGTCTTTTATTGGTGATGGTGGGTGGTTCCTGTCTTTATACTTACCATTGCATTAAAGGGGTTGTAAAATAATTTTTTTTTTTCATAATAAGCATCCTTTATCTGCAGACATTCATCTTTTCACTTCCTCGTTGTTCGTTTTTGCTTATAAGTTGCTCTATTTCTTCTCTGTTCTGTTCACTTCCTGCTTGTCTGATTGTTACTCACCACCGTGAAGGGAGGCTTTACTGCGGTGGTCAGTAACGTCCTCGCCACCCTCCTGGGAACTACATCTGTGCGCCAGGATGCTCTCTACGTGTTAGAGACTTCAAGGAGGTGTGAATTACTGGGCGTGCCGCAATGCATACTGGGAAATGTAGTTCTTACCTGAATAAGCACCGCAAACCAGGAAGTGAATGAGAGAACAGAAACTAGAATGCCGGAGGTGATATAGATGAAGGAATTTAATAGGTATTTACTCTTTTTTTAACAGAATCATTACACTATTCTGTCTGTCTACCCTGCAGACATTTTAGGCAAAAAATGTTTTTCCTTTACAACTCGTTTAATTTTGTGTATAATATATTTTTTTTTTACGTTTTTATATTGAGCTTGGTAGGAAACCTACTTTTAATTTGCAGATTTCCTTTTTTGTTTTGTTAATGAAATGCCATTAGCAGACCTGTAAAATGTAAAGCTCCAAGGTAAGAGCATGCCCACAGGGTAAGAGGAGGTCACGGTTTGGATGGTTTTCTGATCCCTCGTAGACACACACAGTTTGCAAGATTCAAAGATGCCAAAATGTATTTTAAACGGTTTATACGGAAATATATCGAATTTAGATATATATTTGTTGTCACTGCTGATGGTGAATGTTCATAGGTTTCGTTTATTGCACAGAGGGTACAAGTGCGGCACAAATAATTGTTTGATACTGAATATTTAATCAGCAGTTTTTTTTCAACGTTACCTCTTCTAGGTTGGTATATCGATCATAGTCTGTATAGGTAAAGATACGTCTGTTCTTTCGTCCACCACTGCGTTCCATAGCCAGTATGTCTTGGTGATACTGGCGATCCAGAGGGGTCCGGCAAGCCGCCTCATTTTTATACAGCTCATACTCGAACTAGAAAAACATTCAAAATATGCAGAAAATATCTGTAAATCCATCCCAAAACTAATAAGGAGCCGTTTTAATTAATACTTTTAATTTACCATTAACCTTCAAAGTCGATATATAAAACAGATCTTTACATGCTTCTACCTCGATCCATTGTTCAAATGAGATAGTATACCTGACCAAATCAGCCTAAATGTCGTCTAATCTGGAAGTAATGGATACCAGTATGTTATGAACCACTGAAAGACTAATGCCGCGTACACATGATCACTTTGTGATGAAAAAAAACGACGTTTTCAAAAACGTCATTTAAAATGATGGTGTGTGGGCAAAACGTTGTTTTATGTCTTCAAAAAAACAAGCAAAAAAAAAAATTCGAACATGCTTGAATTTTTTTGTGTTGTTTTTCAAAATGTCATTTTTTGTGTCATAAAAAGTGATTGTGTGGGCAAAACGACGTTGAAAACAAAGTTTTTAAACCAGCGCATGCTCAGAAGCAAGTTATGAGATGGAGCTTCAATGGAACAGAGTGCCGTCGAATGTGGTGTACGTCACCACGCTTTGCTAGAACATTTTGGAAAAACGATGGTGTGTATGCAACGTCATTTTGGAAAACGAAGTTTGAAAAACGTTGTTTTGTTTCATCACATAAAACGTCGTTTTTTTTCATCACAAAAAGTGATCGTGTGTACACGGCAGAAACCATATAACCTAAATTAACTACTCATGAATGGGCAAACATTTCCTAGGGCTATATAGAAGTAGACAAGAAAAATGATGATGAACCGCACACCCTATTATTCCATGCTACATGAACAATAAAATGCAAATGTGCAATATCATGAACGACCACTAGATGTCTCTAATGGATTAATTGCCATGGGTGAGCATACACATTTTTGTGTATAAATCATTATTAACCAATTGTGCATTGAAATCGCCACCTATGGGGGTCATGTAAGTCCGGTGAGTGTGCTGGAGCTCCCTCCCGTAAAAACCCTACTGGAAGTGACTCATGCTGATAGCTAGGGGTGCAACGGATTGTGACCGGGTTGGCCTGTACGGATCGGCACAGATTGCGATCCGCGGAACGCCCTGCCACCGCGGCCTTAGGAAAGGCCACGGCTTTGGCCTAGCTCCGGAGCGGTCGGCCATCTTGGTACACCCGGCGACGGTGGTGCGCGCTGACGTCATCACCCCTCTGCTCGTGGATCTTCTATTCTACGAGAGCACGCAAAGCGGTACAGTGAGTTGGATCATTTTTGGACTGGCTTTTATTATGCTTAAACTATTGGCTAACTAATAGTAATGGCTATTATTACTAATATGTGGGGGCGATGTTATACTAGTGGTATAAAAAGGAAAAAACTAAAGCGCTAGCCAACAGTGAATAGACCCAATATGAGAAATAATTAAACTAATTACATGCGGCTCAAACCTAGTATGTGTAACAACAAAGAATAGGATATAAAAGTGTAATGATGAGCGCAAACTTAAACTAAACTATATAAACAATCCAAACAAACAAGTGAATAAATGGATAATCCAAAATGAGTGCAATACAGTGCAGCTGCAAATGTCCCAAATAAGTGATTAAATTAATAATCCAAATATGTGCAATGCAGTGCAGCAACGAGTGTCCCAAATAAATGAAATCCAGTGGGGAGACTAACGTAAATTAATCAGTGACAAGGCTTCTATCCATGTAACAACGATACATCCAGATGAGACTTCACAGATGAACGTGCTCACAGAGCGCTTACCTTCCACAAGGAAGAAAGAGGCATCAAACAGATGCAATGATGATCCTGTAGGCAGCCGTCTCCAATGTAATCCTTAAACCAGTCTCAGCCACATTCGACGTCCGGTCGAAAATGTAACGGATGTTCCAAAGGAAAAAATGAAGCTCACATAGTGAAGTACGTAAACTTAAAAATGGTTTAATAAAGTAAACACACTTACAGAAAGAAAATCGAATAAAAACACCAAAACAATGGCACTTCCGGTCGGACGGTCAGGGTGTCACGTCACTTCCGGTTGACCTTACGCGTTGCGTCACGTCACGTGACTTCATCAGAGGTAACCATTGTTTTGGTGTTTTTATTGGATTTTCTTTCTGTAAGTGTGTTTACTTTATTAAACCATTTTTATTTGGGACACTCGTTGCTGCACTGCATTGCACATATTTGGATTATTAATTTAATCACTTATTTGGGACATTTGCTGCTGCACTGTATTGCACTCATTTTGGATTATCCATTTATTCACTTGTTTGCTTGGATTGTTTATATAGTTTAGTTTAAGTTTGCGCTCATCATTACACTTTTATAAATGTTATACTAGTACTACTGGCTATTATTACTATTGTCATGTGGGGGCAATGTTAAACTACTGGCTATTATTTTGTGGGGGCAATGTTAAACTACTGGCTATTGTGGGGGCAATGTTGCACTGGAACAGTGATGGTGATGATGAGTGGGGGGCAATGGTGGACATTACGTGATGAGTGGGGGGCTGGGGGCAATGGTGGATTGCGGGATGCAGTAATTTCAACACAAAACTGAGCTTATTTGCTTAAATACAGTATCTGTAAATCCGACGGACTGTTTAAATGTTAAATTAAAAGCAAAATGATCCAAACCGTGACTCCTGATCCGAGGATCGATCCGATCCGTGAGTTTTTTGATCCGTTGCACCCCTACTGATAGCAGAAGGACAGGACAGCAGACAGGAATTACACTTAGTGCTCTGGATTGAGACAAGTATACACTATAGAGTGATATGCTTTGTTCATATATCATGTCTGATGTTTACAACCACTTGAACACGCATGCATGAGAGTGATGTAATATTGATCCAGCCCATCGAACACAGCAGAAAACCAACCTGGGCTTCCACTTTGCATGTGAATATATTAACTAATATATATATATATTTTTTATGCAATTACTTTGATTACCTCACTAAAAAGCTTCTCTTGCCAGGAAATCACAATTTCTTCCTCATCACCATGTAGATGTCCACCTTTTGTTTTAAAGGAAATGAAAACACACACACACTTATGTAGCAAAATATACACAGTATTGAAAAGTAAAAAGTCATAATATAATTTAAACAGCTGAAGTCACATAAAATGTAAAGTTGAACTTGTATGCCATAGCAGGCTATTCCATGTGTCTTCATATGCTGAATATCCTACAGAGTGTGAAACCTGCAGTTCTGGGACAAGCACCAGCTACTATGTCCAAAAGCCGGGCCGGTGTGTTGTCATTTTCTGCTCCCCATCACAGAATGGTCCGGAAGTGCTGGGCAGCCAACTGCGCATGCGCGATGCGTTCCAAACGCATCTGCGATGCGTTCCAAAGCATTTACGACAGTGCACACCAGCGAAGCTGTCGTTCGACATCCAGGCTCTTTCCTTAACATCCCCGTCAATTGGAGGATGTTAAAAAAAGAGCCAGGAGGCCGAGCGAGCGCAGCGAGCCGTCCGAGCGAAGCGAGGACGTGAGGCCGACTGGCCACTTTCCCCTAAGTCCACGTCGCTATGAATGATGGCTTCGCTGGTGTGCAGTGTCGTAAAGCCATTGGAACGCATCGCAGATGCGTTTGGAACGCATCGCGCATGCGCAGTTGGCCGATGCAGCACTTCCGGAGCACTCTGTGATGGGGGAGCCGAATATGACACGTCACCGGCCCCTGCCACAGTTTACCACTGACCTGTAATTTGCTAATAGTGAAGTGCAATAGGCATGAGTGGCAGCCACATGCTCTAGAAATACTAGAGTTGGGCGAACAGTTTGGAGCAGAGTATCATGGAATGGCGTCAAACTTTTACCCTTTAAAATCTCCATAGGCGAAGTTTAAAAAAAATACAAGTTGCATGTTTTGAGTTACAGAGGAGGTCTAGAGCTCGAATTATTGCTCTCGCTCCAACAATCGCGGTGATACCTCATGCGTATGTGTTCGCTTCTGCGCGCAAGCTCGTCGGGACGGGCGCATTTTCTGGCTCCTAACTTTTTTAGCTGGCTCCTAGATTCCAAGCAAATTTGTCAAGCCCTGCCGTGAGGTATAGTGCCCCAGCATTGGTGTTCCCAGGAGGAATAGTGCCCCAGCATTGGTGTTCCCAGGAGGAATAGTGCCCCAGCATTGGTGTTCCCGGGAGGAATAGTACTGCTGCAAAGTTGTGTAATGTTAATGTTAAACGTTTTTTAATCTGCCGTTTGAGTGTAACATGTTTTTTCATTATTACTGTTAAATAAACGAAAAAATTCCACATTACGTTTTTTTAATGATTTTATCCGATTAATCGATTAATCGAAAAAATAATCGGCCGATTAATCGATTATGAAAATAATCGTTAGTTGCAGCTCTACCTTAAACTAAAGACCACCCCTCGTTTTTGAAAATATATACACATATTTTTTGTCCCACGATGTAGATCCATCATCAATCAAGATGACAACGCCGGACACGAATAAAAAAAATAAAAAAAGCAATAAAGGCTAAACCGCCGACTGCAGGCCCTGTCATTTGTCAGCTCTTATATAAGTAAAAAGCAGGGCCACCTGGCGACATCAACTGGTGGCACCACCCCCATACAACATCACCAACCAGGCCAGTCAAGTTCCTCCACCCTAAACTCGCTCATCTGTGTCTTTATGGACATGGTATGTGCACGGGTGCGCAGTCATGTTGGAACATGAAGGGGACCATCCCATGCATTAATGTAAAAAAAAAAACTTTTACCTTTACAACCCCTTTAATGCATTTTATGCATTAAGGTGAAAAACCTTCTGTGCTGCAGCTGCCCCCAGAGCCCCCCTTTGACTTACCTGAGCCCACCCGTTCCAGCGATGTGCATGAGCCCAGTGACTACAGCCACTGTCTCTGTCCTCACTGGATAGATTGATAGCAGTCAATCAAATCCAGTGACATGGGAGCAGGGGGTGGGGTTGAGTCATGCTGTCTGTGGCAATGAAAGCAGCAGCAGGACTAGTGAGTGCGCCCACATGTAAAGTGACTCTCCGTGGGGGCATCCGATGATTTATGGATTTTTTTTCTAATAATGGCGGCAATCTGATATTTTTAGCAGGACTGCGACATTGCGGTGGACAGATCGGACACCTAACTGACATTTTTGACACTTTTTGGGAACCAGTGACATTATTACAGTGATCAGTGCTAAAAACGTGCACTGTTATTGTACTAATGACACTGGCAAAGAAGGGGCTAACATCAGAGGCGATCAAGGGGTTGTGTTCCCGTTTTTTGTTTTCTAACTGTATGGGGGACTGTGTGACTGCAGATTGGGGACTGGCTTAGCAGAAAGACCAGATCTGCGTGATCTTCCCTGTCAGAACGGAGATCTGCCGTGTTTACACAGGCAGATCCCTGTTCTGTCACTGCGGGGAAGGATCGCGGGTAGCCGACGGACATCGAGTCTGCCATACCGGCCGATTGGTTCCCCCCGCTGGCCAGTCGGGGCGCAAAAACATATTTTTGCAAAAAAATAAACTTTTTTTTTTTTTTACCAATAAATAAAAAAACAAGCAGTGATTAAATACCACTAAAATAAAGTTCTATTTGTGCAAAGAAAATGATAAAAGTTTAGTTTGGGTACAGTGTGGTATGACCGCGTAATTGTCACACAAAGTACAGCGCTGAAAGCTGAAGATTGCCCTGGGCAGGAAGGGGGTGAGAGTGCCCTGTATTGGGGTGCTCAGGATCAGTGCACCTCAGTAATCCAATCTCTTCCCATTTACATAAAAAAGACGCCCCAATATGACAAGGAGGATGGGGAGTGTAGGGATTACCTGTGCCGATGTTGGAGCTCAGTGTCCGTAGTGCGATGTCTCCTCTGCCCCCCTCTTCCTCCTCTTGTACCCGCTGGACCAGGGCACTGACCGGAGTCACCCGCTGCAGCAGCACCCTGCGGATACCCGTACACATTAGTCAAAGTTTAAAAAAAAAAAAAAAGAAACATTCACTCGGCTCAATACAAACGTTACCTGATGTTCAGGTTCTTCACCGGATCCCGGGACCTGTACACCACCTCCCCGGTGTCCTGATTCCACTCCTCCGCCATTACCAGGCCGCGCGTCTCGGTCTCCCCGGTAACCAGAACGTGCGCGCTCACGAGAAGGCGTGCACAAGCTGAGAGTGGAGCGCGGGAATTAGAATGTGTGAGGCTGTCCAGGAGAGCGCGGAACGTCAGGGAGAGTGACTGACTAACTTCCAGTAACACACCGAGCTTTGCCACTCTAAAGTGTATTCAAGGCAAAAAAGGAAAAAAAAAAACCAATGCAGTACATGTGTGCCATACGGGCACATTTCCCCATGGTTATCCCTTCACACCACATATTTCTGTGCCAAGGGGTTTATGGTTAGCTGAGGAGATGAAGCCTGTACAAATCAGTGATATAGTAGTAGAGTAGTTTAAGCATTTGAAAACTTAGAAAAAAAAAACAGCATGACAAAGGTGTATTGTGCTAGTCAGTGTTGACAATCACCTGTATTTTTAAGGGCAGCCCGTAAAACCAAGGCACTTTTCTCCCTGCCTGTAAATGCCCGTAATTGGTCAAAAGTGGCAGTAAGAAAATAGCCGTGGCGGCTTGGAACTGCGCAGTTCTAGAGCTAGCCGAGCAGATCCTGTATTCAGCGGGTTGGGGCGGATTTCACAGAGGCTGTGCAGCGTGTTACTGGCGAGACGCGTGATGTCATGGCGCACCCCGCCAGGCTCACCAGCCTGTAAAATCTGTAACCAGGTGGATTCCAAAAACGGGTGAGTGCGCTAATAGCTATTAATTAAAAGTAATAGCTATAATTGAAAATAAATTAATAAATAAAAGATTAACAAGTGATGCACCAGTCTACCTAGTATACCCTAAATATATATATATATAAAAAAAAAAAAACACATTAGCATCTAGCCCCCAACGTGACAGGTGCCTAATAGTTACACTTCATAATTAGTGGTCATAAGGTGGAAATAAATTAATATAATGACAATATTCAATAAATAATCACAATAACATAGATTAAATGAATTCATGTGCTGCTAATATGAGTCCATAGAACTGTAGTGTACTGCAAGATCCACAACAATTGCCACAAACATCCAGTGAAATAATATCCAGTGATAAAAGCTGTTAATGGTCCATCTTCACCGACTCTAATAAGGACACCCACAAAAGTGCTCAAAAGATGGCAGCTTATCACAAGTAATGGACCCCCCCTTTTTTTTTCTATTGAGAAGCCTGTGGCATGCAAAACACAACCCAAAAACTCCAACCATTGCAGCAAAAATGTGCACACACATAAAGAGTGACACAAAAAACTCTGACAGGTGCATCGTCAAATGGCCCTCCGAAAAGGGCCCAACTCTGATCCCCCGGGGCGTTAGGGCTCTTTCACACGGACATTTCGTATGTTCGTTTTTCATCCATCCGTTGTCAGATGAAAAACGGACATACATGTATCCCTATAGGATCGCGGATTTCAGCGGAGACATGTCCGATCCGCCAAAATATGCCGGAGAAAAAACCTACTTTTCCTTCCGTCTGGCGGATCGGGTTAGTTATAGCGCCTACAAAATAAGGGACAGAATTATTATTATTTTTTAGTATTTTTTTTTACTAGTAATGGCGGCGATCTGCGATTTTTATTGCGACTGCGACATCATGGCCGACACCTCGGACACTTTTGACACATTTTTGGCACCATTCACATTTATACTGCAATCAGTGCTATAAATATGCACTAATTACTGTATAAATGTGACTGGCAGGGAAGGGGTTAACACTAGGGGGTGAGGAAGGGGTTAATGCGTATCCTGCATTGTGTTCTAACTGTGGGGGGAGGGGGGGTGACTGGGGGGGGTGACCGATCTGTGTCCCTATGTACAAGGGACACAGATCGGTCTGCTTTCTCCCTGACAGGACGCTGTCATTGTGAGAACCGGCAATGAGAAATTATCTCATATGTTTACATATGAGATCATCTCTCATTCGCTGCACAGATCGCATCGCAAACGGCCACTCTGATTGGCCGTTCGCGGTGATCTGTGATTGGCTGTGTCCAAGGGACACGGCCAGTACACAAGTTCCCCGCTGCACGCTCTGGAGCGCGCGCTGGGAACAAAGAAAGAGATTTAGAACCACCCTGCGGCCGCATATAGTCGTACGGCCGTAGGAAAGTGGTTAATAACTTCCTATACCATTATATTACTATTCTCCTGTCCATTGGGAAGGCTGGGGATTTCATCTGCATGCCCTTGGTTCCTCTATATATCTATATTTTATTATAACCAGGATAACTGACTAATTCATACCCATATATATCTCTTTATTAGGTGTTGTGCTGGTGACTGCCCCCCACTTCGATCCCCTTCGACCTCCCTCTGGGCCTGCACACCCCCCCTCCCCCAGCATTTGGAATCCTTTGAGGTTCCACCCGCATCTGTGGGCCCTTGTAGGCCCCCCCAATTGACTCTGGGGGTACTGGTGGTGAACATGCCCCCCCCAATTTTGGTGGCTTCCATCCGGGAACCATTCTGTGGACTGACTCTGGCCTTGCATATAATCCATACTGCACACTGTGAATGGGTAACTATACTTGGATATCATATACGCATGTCTCAGTACTAAATGTGAAAAATGTTGTATTATTCTTTATCATTTCTATATTTGTTGTTACAGTTGCACCCAATCCCTCTGAAGAAGACCCATTGAAGTGTTGAAACGCGTCAGAAACTCACCTGACTTCCTAATTAACCATTCATGTTGATTATTTGTCATGTTCATTGGTGCATATCCTACGTGCAGTTGTATTGGTGTACACATTACCAGAGCCATTTGTATTTTATCTCCTTTTATCCATTAAATTACTTTTCTACATTTATACATCTTTGTAAGACGTTTCTATCATTTATTAGTACTACAATCACTTGTTTGCTGCCCAAAAACCCTAACGGGGAATTCCTTCCTTTTTCTTTTTCACTTCAGGGGTGAGCAGCACTTTCCCCACCCCCATTATGTCTTACCCTTTCTTTTTTCAAATAGTTTTCTAGGCCGTGGTGACCACCAACAACATCAACATTAACACCATCTGCGAGCATTTCTAAATCAACGTAACGCAAGCTATTTTTCACCATGGAAGCCAAGCATTAGCCAGAGATCAAAACAGTTTTACATACAATAAATAAGGTACCCGGCAGAACACAGATGCTGTTCAACTCATAGGGCCAGATTCTCAGCGGCGTTACGAAGGAGTATCTCAGATACCCCGTCGTATCGCTGTTTTTTTTGTCTCGTATCTATGCGCGTGATGCTCAGCATCACTTTTGCATAGATACGCTTCTACATCTGACAAGTGTAAAACCATTACACTTGCGGATCGTAGTTGTAATGACAACTCAGGCCACTAGTTGGCCTTTACGTTGTTTTCTCATTTGCATATGCAAATGAGGTAGTACGTCGATTCCCAATCGCTTTTACGCCGCCCCGTCGTCGCGTACGTCGTTTTCGTCCGCGTAAGGTTACCCCAGCTTCTATGTGGAGTAACCTTACGAAGTACCGTCGCTTACGTCGTTTTACTAACTCGTTCGCGAATAGGGAGTTGCGTAAATGACGCCCACGTCGTTTTGACGTCGGTTTCAACTACGCTTTCCGACGTGAGCTGGAGCATGCGCACTGGGCTTTTTCCCCGGCCAGCGCATGCGCAGTTCGTTCGACGCGGGGGCGCGCTTAATTTAAATACAAGCCGCCCCATTTGAATTGCACGGGTTTACGCTGGGCGATTTACGCGACGCAGGCAAAAACTACGGAGAAAGTGCTTTGAGATTAAAGCACTTGCTCTAGTACGATGCGGCATTCTATGAGAATCTGACCCACAGTGACTCCAAAACACCCGAATTTGCATTTCGGTGCAGCTGCATGGGCACAGAAATCAGCAAGAACGCGTAACATAGAATTGGGGCCAAATATATGCATAGGTAGAACAAGACCATCAAATAGTTTTCTAGGCCTCAGTGACCACCAACAGCAACAACATTAACACTGTCTGCGAGCATTTCTGAATCAACGGAACTCAAGCTATTTTTCACCATGGAAGCCAAGCATTAGCCAGAGATCAAACCGAAAGTTTTACAAATAATAAATGAAGTACACAGCAGAATACAGATGCTGTTCATCTCATAGTGACTCCAAGACACCGTAATTTGACTTTCGGTGCAGCTGCATGGGCACAGGAATCAGCAGGAACACATAACAATCAGCTTAATCAATACAAAAAAAAAAAACTTAAGCTATTTTCCACCAAGAAAGGCCAGCATTAGCCAGGCATCAGAACCAGAGTTTAACAAATAATAAATGAGGTACCCGACAGAACACAGATATTGTTCAACTCATAGTGACTCCAAGACACCCTAATTTGCATGTCTGTGCAGCTGCATGGGGGCAAGAATCAGCAGGCATGCGTAACAATCGGCTTCATCAGAACAATATAAGGCGCACGGCCATAGAATTGGGGTCAAATATATGCATAGGTAGAACAAGACCATCAAATAGTTTTCTAGGCCGTGGTGACCACCAACAGCAACGACATTAACACCATCTGCGTGCATTTCTGAATCAACATAACTCAAGCTATTTTTCACCATGGAAGCCAAGCATTAGCCAGAGATCAAAACGACAGTGTTACAAATAATAAATAACGTACCCGGCAGAACACAGATGCTGTTCAACTCATAGTGACTCCAAGACACCCTAATTTGCATGGCGGTGCAGCGGCATGGGCACAGATATCAGTAAGAACGCGTAACAATCTGCTTAATCAGAACAATCAAAGAAACTCAAGCTATTTGTCACCATGGAAGCATTAGCCAGGCATCAACACCAGGTTTAACAAATAATAAATGAGGTACCCGGCAGAACACAGATGCTGTTGAACTTATGGTGACTAAAATACACCTTAATTTGCATGTCTGTGCAGCTGCATGGGGAGCTTGATTCAGCAGGTGCGTGTAACAATCGGCTTCATCAGAACAATATAAGGCACACGGTCATTGAATTGGGGTAAATATATGCGTAAGTAGAACAAGACCATCAAATAGTTTTCTGGGACGTGTTGACCACCACCACCACCACCATTAACGCAGTCCACGCATGTTTCCAAATCAAAGAAACTCAAGCTATTTTTCACCATGGAAGCCCAGCATTAGCCAGGCATCAAAACCAGAGAGTAACAAATAACAAATGAGGTACCCGGCAGAACACAGATGCTGTTGAACTCATGGTGACTAAAATACAACCTAATTTGCATGTCTGTGCAGCTGCTGCATGGGAGCGGGATTCAGCAAGTACGCGTAACAATCGGCTTCATCAGAACAATATAAGGCACACGGTCATTGAATTGGGGTAAATATATGCGTAAGTAGAACAAGACCATCAAATAGTTTTCTGGGACCATCAACAACAACAACAACAACAACAACAACATTAATGCAGTCCGCGTGCCTTTCCAAATCAAAGAAACTCAAGCTATTTTTCACCATGGAAGCCCAGCATTAGCCAGGCATCAAAACCAAAGTTTAACAAATAATAAATGAGTGACTAAAATACACCCTAATTTGCATGTCTGTGCAGCTGCTGCATGGGAGCGGGATTTAGCAGGTACACATAACAATCAGCTTCATCAGAACAATATAAGGCACACAGTCATGGAATTAGGGTAAATATATGCATAACTAGAACAAGACCATGAAATCGTTTTCTGGGATGAGTTGTTGACAACAACAACAACAACAACAACATTAACACAGTCCGCGCATGTTTCCAAATCAAAGAAACTCAAGGTATTTTTCACTTTTTTTTTTTTTTTGAAAAGTCTGTGGCGTGCAAAACACAACCCAAAAAACTTCACCCGGTGCAGGAAAAATGTGCACACACATAAAGAGTGACACAAAAAACTGTGACGGGTGCATCGTCAATTAGTCCTCCAGGGAGAACCCAGCTCTGATCCCCCGGGGCGTTAGGCTCCTGGCAGGGAAAAGAGTAATAGGAGTCCAAGTAGCCGAAACCACGAGGACCCCACTAAGGCCCATGCAGCCGAAACCACATGGCCTAACATCCTCAGAGGGACTGCCGAAACAGAACCCTCCTCGGTGAGGCTCCCCCGAAGGGAGACCCCATAAGAGCAGGTGAACTAAGCCAGAAGGCCATGTCCACCTACTCCCAAGACTTTCAGAGCCGGCCCGAGGACCTGCACCCTACTCATCACACATAAAGTGCAGGTGCACCAACATAAAAAGAAGAAACGTGACAAACGGGGTAAAACAAAAGGAAAGTGGGGGAGAAGGAAGGTGGGAGAGTGAGTAGAAAGTGATCAACGTGCAATACGTTGACCGGCCCTCCGGCCAGGAAACAAAAATTCCCCTGGTCCTAGCCAAAAGGCTCGGCCCTAAGGGCAGGTGTTAAAAAAAGTGTGTGTGGAGATCAGTGACCTAAGGTGCCACACGTTGAGTGCCCCTCAAACACTCAGTGCAATGTATGGCACCCCTGGACTGCCACTCCAGGGGCACTACCTCCGCAGACTTTTCAACGGACCCTGACCCCCGGTCCGGACCGACAGCACCCTTCCCAGCCAGGAAGGTAGGAGAAGAGGTTGGGGAGAGCCAGCCGCAGCCAACTACTACCCACAACCCCCAACTCTCCCACCTAATTACATTCGGGAAGTACTACCCGCCTCTCCCCGAAAGGATTAGCAAGGGTTCCCTCGCCGAACAACTGACTGGGGCAGACACCACCGGATCCAGGCCAAAGGCCAGGGGCCCAGCCCTTCAGCTTCGACCTCATGCCTCTCTGCCCCGATCAGAAGGCCTTCGCCTCTATGCCAATAGGCTTTGCGTCCACCGACTGCCATCCCTTTCCCCCTCGCCGAGTACTGGGGACAGTCGGTTTAGCGCCACCTATTGGCAACTGATAAGAACAGATACTACACTTGATCTTAGCCAAAAGGCCGAGAAACTCAAGGTATTTTTCTTTTTTTTTTTGAAAAGCCTATGGCGTGTGAAACACACTCAAAAACTCCACCCGGTGCAGAAAAAATGTGCACACACATAAAGAGTGTTCACAAAAACGTGCAGACGGGTGCAACGTCAAGTGGTCCTTCTGTGCAGAAGGGACCCAAACCCTGATCCCCCGGGGCGTTAGGCTCCAGACGGGGACTGAGTTACTATGGTCCGAGCAACCGAAGCCGACTCGGACCCAACTTCCCTGGAGAGACTGCCGAAACAGAACCCTCCAAGTACTAGGTGGGACTCCCCCGAAGGGAGACCCCATGAGAGCAGGTGAACTAAGCCAAAAGGCCATGTCCACCCACTCCCAAGACGTTCAGGGCTGGCCCGAGGACCGGCACCCTACTAATCACACTGTGTACAAAACGTGCACAACAAAAAAAGACAAAAAGGTGACAAACATAGGCTAATAAATAAAATAAAGTGGGGGAAAGGGATAGTGAAGAGGAGAGTGAAGAAGTGGTCATTGTGATGAACAATGACCAGGCCCTCCGGCCAGGAATAAAAAATTCCTCCGGTCCTGGCCAAAAGGCCCGGCCCAGGAGGCAGGTGCTAAAAAAGCGTGTAGCTGGTGCAGTGACCGTGGTGTCATTAAATCAAAGTGACCCTCACTCACAGTGATTCTCAGACACCCCTGGACTGCCACTCCAGGGGCACATGCACCATAGGCTTTTCTGTTCCAAATCTAACCCCCCGACCGGCCAGTGCAGCCCTCCACCCCTGCCAGAAAGAGAGCCCTTCCAGGTTTTCTTGGGAAGAAGCTGCCCCATCTAGCAGCCTCCACCAATACTAGCCCTTCCAGACCCCCTGTCAACCCAGCAGGATTTGCATGGTCCTACCCCGTCTTTCCATCAGGGCAGTTCCAGCTCCTCCTACCAGATCTCTGACAGGGACAGCACTTGCACCAGCCAGCCAGAAGGCCAGACTAGAACCCGGCAAAAAGACCAGACCAGGCGCAGCCACCCATCCTCACCAGAAGCACCCTTCCAGGTGGCTCAGACGCAACCATTGGCCGGCCCCCAGTATCTGTCGGGCAGCACGGCGTAGTCCCTGCTGAAACCACCCTTCCAGGTGCAATGACGCTATTAGATTGCATCCACCCTCCACAAATAGGAGGTGCTTCAGCGCTCCTCTAGCAACTGATGAGAACGGATACCACACCTGATCTTAGCCAAAAGGCCGAGCAGTGGCAGGGATGACACCACGATCAGCTCAGCCGGAGTGCAATGGCCGAGCCTCGCCCTGGGAGAACCACCTTCATGATCATGGTGTCTCCCCTGCCAGGTAAGTATTTTCACTATGGAAGCCCAGCATTAGCCAGGCATCAATACCAAAGTTTAACAATTAATAAATGAGGTACCCGGCAGAACACAGATGGTGTTAAACTTATGGTGACTAAAATACACCTTAATTTGCATGTCTGTGCAGCTGCATGGGGGGCTTAATTCAGCAGGTACGTGTAACAATCGGCTTCATCAGAACAATATAACGCACACGGTCATTGAATTGGGGTAAATATATGCGTAAGTAGAACAAGACCATCAAATAGTTTTATGGGACGTGCTGACCACCACCAACATTAATCCAGTCCACGTGCCTTTCCAAATTAAATAAACTCAAGCTATTTTTCACCATTTTTTTTTTTTTCTATTGAAAAGCCTGTGGCGTGCAAAACACAACCCAAAAACTTCACCCGGTGCAGGAAAAAATGTGCACACACATAAAGAGTGAAACACAAAAAACTGCGATGGGTGCGCCATCGTCAATTGGTCCTCCGCAAAGGACCCAGCTCTGATCCCCCGGGGCGTTAGGCTCCAGACAGGGAAAAGAGTTATTAGAGTCCTAGCAGCCGAAACCACTAGGACCCCCTATGGCCCATGCAGCCGAAGCCACATGGCCAAACATCCTCGGAGGGACTGCCGAGACAGAACCCTCCTCGGTGAGGCTCCCCCGAAGGGAGACCCCATGAGAGCAGGTGAACTAAGCCAGAAGGCCATGTCCACCTACTCCCAAGACTTTCAGAGCCAGCCCGAGGACCAGCACCCTACTCGCCACACATACCGTGCTCCAACCAAAAAAAGTGACAAACAAGACAAACAGGGGGTAACAAAAAAAAGAAAGTGGGGGAAAAGGAAGGTGGGAATGGTGAGTGGAAAGTGGCCATTGTGCAATACAATGGCCGGCCCTCCGGCCAGGAACAAAAATTCCTCTGGTCCTAGCCAAAAGGCTCGGCCCTAGAGGCAGGTGCTAAAAAGGTGTATGTGGAGATCAGTGACCTAAGGTGCCACACGTTGAGTGCCTCTCAACACTCAGTGCAATGTATGGCACCCCTGGACTGCCACTCCAGGGGCACTATCTCCACAGGCTTTTCAACGGACCCTGACCCCCGGTCCGGGGCAGCAGCACCCTTCCCAGCCAGGAAGGTAGGAGAAGAGGTTGGGGAGAGCCAGCCGCAGCCAACTACTACCCACAACCCCCAGCTCTCCCACCTAATTACATTCGGGAAGTACTACCCGCCTCTCCCCGAAGGGATTAGCAAGGGTTCCCTCACCGAACAACTGACTGGGGCAGACACCACCGAATCCAGGCCAAAGGCCAGGGGCCCAGCCCTTCAGCTTCGACCTCATGCCTCTCTGCCCCGATCAGAAGGCTTTCGCCTCTACGCCAATAGGCTTTGCGTCCACCGACTGCCATCCCTTTCCCCCTCGCCGAGTACTGGGGACAGTCGGTTTAGCGCCACCTATTGGCAACTGATAAGAACAGATTTTTTTTTTTTTTAATTTTCTTTTTATTAAAAGATAACAAAATATACATAGACCAAAACATTTGGTACAATAAAAACAAAAAGTAAAAACAAAGAGAATAACAATATATCGCACAGAATATCAAAAATGTACACAAAAAAGTATTTACACAATATCAAACAAAATATCACACAACATCAAAAAATTTACACAGTATCAAAATATATCACACAATAAAAAATATCACACAGTATCAAAAAATATCACACAAGGTATCACAAAATATCAATAAATGTCACACAAAAATATCAAAAAACAAGAAATATCACACAAAAGAGAAAAAAAACACCTCCCATCCCACATTTATTCCACCCGCCACCACACACCATCAGACCATATTTACAAAACAACCAAACCACCCACACATTTTGTCCAAAAACACTTCCTCAACCCTATCCCTACAATAACATGTTTCTCCTCGTGCTCTCCCTCACGCTGCTCCACCATCTCATATTTTCTGAAAAACAAAAAGGACACTCAAAACACAAAATATATTACAATATTTACACCCAATATCTCCATTGCCCAAAGCACCACATTTCCTGTGCTCTAGGCAATCCAAAGTATCTTACATCACATAGACCATAGAAGTATAGCCTTCCACGGATCATGGCGGCACACTCCTTCACACTTACCACTTCACTCCGAAAAACTAAAATATTCCTAACATCCCACAAACACTCCTTCACGCAATTAACCAACAACCAAAACAACCGCATTTTCTCATCTCCTAAGTCACACAGTCCATACACAACCATCTCATACGCCAAATCTTCCACCCCAGTCAAACCTTTAATTAAACCACCCATTTTCCTCCATACTTTTTTTGCAAACACACATCTCCACAACAAATGAACTACATCCTCACACCCAATACACCCTTCCCTCGGACACACTTCACTATCAACCAACCTCCTTCTACGCTGAAACACCCTTGTCGGCAAACACCCATGCACAATCATCCAAGCCACATCCTTCTGCCTATTTGTCAGATCACTGACACACACATTCCGCCACACTCTTTCACTCTTAATCTCACTCAAACCACCTATTATTTCCAAATCCTCCCTCCCATCCATCATTTTCAATACTTTCTTACATTCACACCAACCTTCCTTACTTACACTCTCCAAACCATACCTCCTAATTCCTCTCTCAATCCTCACATAAAACCACGGTGGGTTAAAACACACAGGCTTCCTTAAATCACACTCCAACAACTTACATTTCCTCAACACACCACCTCCCACATACCTCAAAAAACACCCAGCCAAACTCTCAGACTTACCAAGCTTCACACACATACTTATATATCTCACAACCAAAAACCTCTCAATGCACACCAACCCCTTCCCACCATTCAACTTACCTTTCACAACTTTATCCCTCTTCAGCTTTTCCATTTTTGAAGACCAAAAAAAGGTAAAACATAATTTAATAATTTTTTTAAACACCCTGTCTGGTGCCGGAAAAACATAATATAAAAACATAAAAATTGGCAAAAAAACTGATTTTATGACCAGGGCATTGCCCTCCAAAGACATAGATCTTAGTGACCAAAACTGGATCTTTCTCTCCAGCTTCCCTCTCACATCTTCCCAACTCTCTCTACCATACAAATCATAGCCAAACTTTACACCAAGCACCCTCAAACCACCAACGCATTCTTTCCATCCACAAGATATCACATCACTCCACACCCCAAACACCTTACACTCGCTCTTCTCCATATTCACCCTAAAACCACTTGCCATACAAAACACATCCACTAACAATTTCACCCTTCTCAGACCTGCCACACTCCTACATAATACAGTGACATCATCCATATACCCAATCACACTCAGACACTTACCGTCCCCACCAGGCACTTCCACACCCCTCACAATTTTATCCTTATTCAACATGCGCAACAAAGGCTCAACCACACAAACAAACAACACAGGGGACAACGGACACCCCTGCCTCACACCCCGCCTTAATCTGCACCTCCCCCCGTTAACCATCCATTCACAAGCACTCTACTAATCATACCCTTATACATACTCCTAATCCACCCAATCATCCTCTCCGGCACACCCCATCTTATTCAATACCTTAAACATAAAATCATGCACCACCCGATCATACGCTTTCTCAAAATCGATTGCTAACACAGCCACCCCTTGACTCCTACTCTTACACCACCACAACGCATCCCTCAGACTCACCAAGCTCTCAGCAATCTTTCTTCCAGGCACTGCACACACTTGCTCTTCACCCACCATCTTCCCCAATCACCTCCCTCATTCTATCAGCCATAACTTTTGCAATCACCTTATAATCCACATTCAGTAGTGAAATCGGCCTCCAATTTTTTAAATCACTCCTCTCCCCCTTTTTGTGCAACAAAACAATAACACTCTCACGCATAGACTTCGACAAACATCCACTCGCCAACACCTCCTTACATACGTCAAAAACACACCCCCCAATCACCTCCCAAAAAACACAATAAAAATCCACCGGCAACCCATCGCTACCTGGTGATTTCCCTTTTTTTAGACTCCTCATGCATTTCTCCACTTCCTCTTTTGTTACATCCGCCATCAACAATTCTCTATCGTCCCTATTCAAACACGCCTCAACCTCACCCAAAACGTCTTTCTCCGCACTCACATCAACCTTACCAGTCGTATATAACCCTGAATAGAAATTTCTCACCACCTCACTTATACCCTTGTTTCCAAGCACCACTACACCACTCTCATCCATCACATCCTTCATTTCCATCCTCCCTCCAAACACCTTCTTAAAGAAAAATTTAGTACATCTTTCATCCTTCTCTTTTACCTCCATTCTCGCCTGAAACACAATTTTTTTCCCTTTCGCCTCCAAAAACTCATTCAACTTCTCTCTCGCCTCCCCAATCTCCACAGACACATCCTCTCCCAACTCCCTCATTTCCTCCAAATAATCAAACCTCTTTTGCCACATTTCATACATAAATCTTTCATTCCGCGCTCTCTCACACCCTTTTCTCACAAAAAACTCTTTTGTCCTAACTTTCACCCATTCCCACCACTCAACCATGTTTCCGAAATCATTCCTTCTACCTTTCAACCACAAAAAGAACCTACCATACTCTTCTCTTACTTTCACATCTTCCAACACATTCACATTCAGCTTCCACACCCCCTTCCCATACAAACCTTCAGCACATATACTTACTCCACAGTCAATCCTACCATGATCCGTGAAAGGCATCCTCTCGATGTTAAAATTTTCCCCTTTCATATTCCTAGATAAAAAACAAAAATCAATCCGTGAGGATACCTTCCCATTAGCACTAAAAAACGTAAACCCCCCACCACACCCAGCATCCACTAAATTAAACATCTTAACAATATCCCCAAGCTCCTTCCCCGACCTATCTATCGTGCTACCACCACCACCAATCCCACCACCACCCACTCTATCCCCATCCCTAATAATACAATTAAAATCCCCAACCAAAAAAGTAGGTTCCCTCCCCCCCAAAAATAATTTTAATTTTTCAAAAAAAACAAGTCTTTCTTTTTTAACAGCAGCCGCATATACACAAAAAATACGAAAAATCATACCCCCGAACTCAAAAAAAACCAGCACACACCGGCCCTGGTCCACATGTACAACCCCTCGGACCTTAAAGTTGTTGTTTTTAAAAAGCACACCCACCCCGCCACTCCCTTTATTATTCAAGGACCACACAGCCGGTCCCTAGGTCCAACCAGCAGCCCGGGGCTCCTCACTCAAGTTACATTCCTGTAAACATAAAATGTCCCAGGGCAGGGCAGCAAAAAGGTGGAAAATAGCTGCCCTCCTGTGCGCAGACCTAATACTACGGACATTGAGTGAAGAGACCCTTAATTTCATCTAAAGGGGGTTTTAGACAGCACACCGGTCCAAGATAAAAAAGAAAATTGACCGTCACCTCTTCTTACCCACCTTAGAACTCCGGGTTTTAACGGCAACAACCCCCCCTTTTTTTACCTCTGCCCTCTTCCTTGCCTTCCTCGACCTGTGGTAGCCAGTCACATCCTGCAGATGTTCCACTCTGCCGGCGCTGATGTACGATTGGCCCGAGTCGTCCGAGTCAGCCGCAATGTCCTCCTTAGGAGAGCCCAACTCGCTGGAGTCTTCAATGATCTGTGAGGGAGACAAAGCAGATTGATCTTGTTTCCTCTTCAAGGTGTCATGACTGAGGTCCATCTCCTCCTGTGCCGGGCTCTCGGTACCTGGGCCTGCCCCAACCCCCTCAGCCTTCACTACCTCCCTTTCCTGCTCGCCCTCCGCTGCCAGGGCCTCGGGCGCGCCCTCAACCCCTCCGGAGTGCGCGTCCCCCATGGCAGTATCAAGAGGCTCGCGAGGAAGATCCTCAGTATGCGCTGGATGACACACGGGGGGAGGGGCAATGATGTTACTGCCCTTTACTGCCTCAGCATAGGAGGCTCTGCCTCCCCCACTCTCCAACGGCTCTCCACCTCCAGCGTCTTTCTCCTGCGGGCCTGACTGCTGGTCTGGCTGACTCCCCCGGGCCACCTTCGGGCAATTCCGGGCAAGATGCTCCCGGCTACCACAAAAATGGCACTTCCTGCCTTCCCCACAGTCAGCGGTCTTATGGCCAGGCTTGAAACAATTGCGACAAACCTGGCCAGTCTGACACTCCTCCCTGGTGTGCCCAAAGGAAAGGCAGAGAAAGAAAAGACGACAAAATGTAGGCTGCCCTGGGTACCACAGATACCCACGATTGGACCCAATCGAAAAAGTCTGGGGTGGGTGCCTTACTCCTCCAATTCCGTCTGGATCCCGTTTCTGCTGGACCCAAAACTTGCGCTTACCGTTAAAGGTCCCAAAAATATTGGATTGCTTTAGGCCAGCAGAAACGGAATCACAGTACATGGCCAAAAAGGCCACGATCTCTTCGTCCCTCACGAAAGGATTGTACATGTGGACACGACCGGAATCCGCAACCTGCTTTCCGAGCAGTGAAAGGAAATGCCTTCCAATAATGGATCGCCCATTTTCTCAGCTTGTCGCAACCAACATGTCTGCAAATCGGCTTTCTCCCAAAAGGTGACATCATAAACACCAGTGGAAGGAAAGCACTGAACGCAAAAGATACTCTCACGAGCCATGCCCAATAATTCCTCGATTACACGCTTCTGGATATAATGCAGTCCGACGTCATCCTTCCTCTCCTCAGCAACCGACAGCCGGACTGTATTTGGTGCGTCAGGTGTAAACACCATATTCACCAGGGTCTACTCCACATCCCACAAAGGGAAGTAAGTAGGGGATCGCAACCCGTTGTCTGGGGACTAATCCTCGGGCCAATAGCAGCAAGGGGGGGCCCTCCGAAAAGGGACGCTCCCCCCAAGGCCGACCTCCGGGTACCCCAGACACCTCCTGGCCAAGAATCAGGCAGTCGAGACTACACTTGATTTTAGCCAAAAGGCCGAGAAGCTATTTTTCACCATGGAAGCCCAGTATTAGCCAGGCATCAACACCAGAGATTAACTAATAATAAATGAGGTACCCGGCAGAACACAGATGCTGTTCAACTCATGGTGACTAAAATACACCCTAATTTGCATGTCTGTGCAGCTGCATGGGGGGCTTGATTCAGCAGGTGCGTGTAACAATCGGCTTCATCAGAACCATAAAAGGCACACGGTCATTGAATTGGGGTAAATATATGCGTAAGTAGAACAAGACCATCAAATAGTTTTCTGGGACGTGCTGACCACCACCAACATTAATCCAGCCAACGTGCCTTTCCAAATTAAATAAACTCAAGCTATTTTTCACCAGGGAAGCACAGCATTAGCCAGGCATCAAAACCAGAGGTTAACAAATAACAAATGAGGTACCCGGCAGAACACAGATGCTGTTGAACTCATGGTGACTAAAATACACCCTAATTTGCATGTCTGTGCAGCTGCTGCATGGGAGCGGGATTCAGCAGGTACGCGTAACAATCGGCTTCATCAGAATAATATAAGGCACACGGTCATTGAATTCGGGTAAATATGTGCGTAAGTAGAACAAGACCATCAAATAGTTTTCTGGGACGTGCTGACCACCACCAACATTAATCCAGTCCACGTGCCTTTCCAAATTAAAAAAACTCAAGCTATTTTTCACCATGGAAGCCCAGCATTAGCCAGGCATCAATACCAGAGTTCAACAAATAATAAATGAGGTACCCGGCAGAACACAGATGCTGTTAAACTTATGGTGACTAAAATACACCCTAATTTGCATGTCTGTGCAGCTGCATGGGGGGCTTGATTCAGCAGGTACATGTAACAATCGGCTTTATCAGAACAATATAAGGCACACGGTCATGGAATTCGGGTAAATACAGGTGTAAGTAGAACAAGACCATCAAATAGTTTTCTGGGACGTGTTGACCACCACCACCAACAACATTAATGCAGTCCGCGCATGTTTCCAAATCAAATAAACTCAAGCTATTTTTCACCATGGAAACCCAGCATTAGCCAAGCATCAAAACCAGAGGTTAACAAATAACAAATGAGGTACCCGGCAGAACACAGATGCTGTTGAACTCATTGTGACTAAAATACACCCTAATTTGCATGTCTGTGCAGCTGCTGCATGGGAGCGGGATTCAGCAGGTACGCGTAACAATCGGCTTCATCAGAACAATATAAGGCACACGGTCATTGAATTGGGGCAAATATAGGCGTAAGTAGAACAAGACCATCAAATAGTTTTCTGGGACGTGCTGACCACCACCAACATTAATCCAGTCCACGTGCCTTTCCAAATTAAATAAACTCAAGCTATTTTTCACCATGGAAGCCCAGCATTAGCCAGGCATCAATACCAGAGTTTAACAAATAATAAATGAGGTACCCTGCAGAACACAGATGCTGTTGAACTCATGGTGACTAAAATACACCCTAATTTGCATGTCTGTGCAGCTGCATGGGGGGCTTGATTCAGCAGGTGCGTGTAACAATCGGCTTCATCAGAACAATATAAGGCACACGGTCATTGAATTGGGGTAAATATATGCGTAAGTAGAACAAGACCATCAAATAGTTTTCTGGGACGTGTTGACCACCACCACCACCACCATTAACGCAGTCCACGCATGTTTCCAAATCAAAGAAACTCAAGCTATTTTTCACCATGGAAGCCCAGCATTAGCCAGGCATCAAAACCAGAGTGTAACAAATAACAAATGAGGTACCCGGCAGAACACAGATGCTGTTGAACTCATGGTGACTAAAATACAACCTAATTTGCATGTCTGTGCAGCTGCTGCATGGGAGCGGGATTCAGCAGGTACGCGTAACAATCGGCTTCATCAGAACAATATAAGGCACACGGTCATTGAATTGGGGTAAATATATGCGTAAGTAGAACAAGACCATCAAATAGTTTTTGGACGTGTTGACCCCACCGCCACCACACCATAAGCAGTCCACCGCGTAAATAAATAAACCAAGCTATTTTCACCATGTAGGAAGCAAGCATTGAGCCAGGCATCAAAACCAGAGTTTAACAAATAACAAATGAGGTACCCGGCAGAACACAGATGCTGTTGAACTCATGGTGACTAAAATACACCCTAATTTGCATGTCCTGTGCAGCTGCAGGGGGCGGGATTTAGCAGGTGCGTGTAACATCGGCTTCATCAGAACAATATAAGGCACACGGTCATTGAATTGGGGTAAATATATGCGTAAGTAGAACAAGACCATCAAATAGTTTTCTGGGACGTGCTGACCACCACCAACATTAATCCAGTCCACCACCTTTCCAAATTAAATAAACTCAAGCTATTTTTCACCATGGAAGCCCAGCATTAGCCAGGCATCAATACCAGAGTTTTAACAAATAATAAATGAGGTACACCGGCAGAACACAGATGCTGTTCACTCATGGTGACTAAAATACACCCTAATTTGCATGTCTGTGCAGCTGCATGGGGGCTTGATTCAGCAGGTGCGTGTAACAATCGGCTTCACACAGAACAATATAAGCACACGGCATTGAATTGGGGTAAATATATGCGTAAGTAGAAAAAGACCATCAAATAGTTTTCTGGGACGTGTTGACCACCACCACCAACAACATTAATGCAGTCCGCGCATGTTTCCAAATCAAAGAAACTCAAGCTATTTTTCACCATGGAAGCCCAGCATTAGCCAGGCATCAAAACCAGAGGTTAACAAATAACAAATGAGGTACCCGGCAGAACACAGATGCTGTTGAACTCATGGTGACTAAAATACACCCTAATTTGCATGTCTGTGCAGCTGCTGCATGGGGGCGGGATTCAGCAGGTACGCGTAACAATCGGCTTCATCAGAACAATATAAGGCACACGGTCATTGAATTGGGGTAAATATATGCGTAAGTAGAACAAGACCATCAAATAGTTTTCTGGGACGTGCTGACCACCACCAACATTAATCCAGTCCACGTGCCTTTCCAAATTAAATAAACTCAAGCTATTTTTCACCATGGAAGCCCAGCATTAGCCAGGCATCAATACCAGAGTTTAACAAATAATAAATGAGGTACCCGGCAGAACACAGATGCTGTTCAACTCATGGTGACTAAAATACACCCTAATTTGCATGTCTGTGCAGCTGCATGGGGGGCTTGATTCAGCAGGTGCGTGTAACAATCGGCTTCATCAGAACAATATAAGGCACACGGTCATTGAATTGGGGTAAATATATGCGTAAGTAGAACAAGACCATCAAATAGTTTTCTGGGACGTGTTGACCACCACCACCAACAACAACATTAACGCAGTCCACGCATGTTTCCAAATCAAAGAAACTCAAGCTATTTTTCACCATGGAAGCCCAGCATTAGCCAGACATCAAAACCAGAGTTTAACAAATAACAAATGAGGTACCCAGCAGAACACAGATGCTGTTGAACTCATGGTGACTAAAATACACCCTAATTTGCATGTCTGTGCAGCTGCATGGGGGGGCTTGATTCAGCAGGTGCGTGTAACAATCGGCTTCATCAGAACAATATAAGGCACACGGTCATTGAATTGGGGTAAATATATGCGTAAGTAGAACAAGACCATCAAATAGTTTTCTGGGACGTGCTGACCACCACCAACATTAATCCAGTCCACGTGCCTTTCCAAATTAAATAAACTCAAGCTATTTTTCACCATGGAAGCCCAGCATTAGCCAGGCATCAATACCAGAGTTTAACCAATAATAAATGAGGTACCCGGCAGAACACAGATGCTGTTCAACTCATGGTGACTAAAATACACCCTAATTTGCATGTCTGTGCAGCTGCATGGGGGGCTTGATTCAGCAGGTACATGTAACAATCGGCTTCATCAGAACAATATAAGGCACACGGTCATGGCATTCGGGTAAATATAGGCGTAAGTAGAACAAGACCATCAAATAGTTTTCTGGGACGTGTTGACCTCCACCAACAACATTAATGCAGTCCGCGCATGTTTCCAAATCAAAGAAACTCAAGCTATTTTTCACCATGGAAGCCCAGCATTAGCCAGGCATCAAAACCAGAGGTTAACAAATAACAAATGAGGTACCCGGCAGAACACAGATGCTGTTGAACTCATGGTGACTAAAATACACCCTAATTTGCATGTCTGTGCAGCTGCTGCACGGGGGCGGGATTCAGCAGGTACGCGTAACAATCGGGGGGAGCGCGAACAATCGGCTTCATCAGAACAATATAAGGCACACGGTCATTGAATTGGGGTAAATATATGCGTAAGTAGAACAAGACCATCAAATAGTTTTCTGGGACGTGCTGACCACCACCACCAACATTAATCCAGTCCACGTGCCTTTCCAAATTAAATAAACTCAAGCTATTTTTCACCATGGAAGCCCAGCATTAGCCAGGCATCAACACCAGAGTTTAACAAATAATAAATGAGGTACCCTGCAGAACACAGATGCTGTTCAACTCATGGTGACTAAAATACACCCTAATTTGCATGTCTGTGCAGCTGCATGGGAGGCTTGATTCAGCAGGTACATGTAACAATCGGCTTCATCAGAACAATATAAGGCACACGGTCATGGAATTCAGGTAACTATAGGCGTAAGTAGAACAAGACCATCAAATAGTTTTCTGGGACGTGTTGACCTCCACCAACAACATTAATGCAGTCCGCGCATGTTTCCAAATCAAAGAAACTCAAGCTATTTTTCACCATGGAAGCCCAGCATTAGCCAGGCATCAGAACCAGAGGTTAACAAATAACAAATGAGGTACCCGGCAGAACACAGATGCTGTTGAACTCATGGTGACTAAAATACACACTAATTTGCATGTCTGTGCAGCTGCTGCATGGGAGCGGGATTCAGCAGGTACGCGTAACAATCGGCTTCATCAGAACAATATAAGGCACACGGTCATTGAATTGGGGTAAATATATGCGTAAGTAGAACAAGACCATCAAATAGTTTTCTGGGACGTGCTGACCACCACCACCAACATTAATCCAGTCCACGTGCCTTTCCAAATTAAATAAACTCAAGCTATTTTTCACCATGGAAGCCCAGCATTAGCCAGGCATCAACACACCAGAATTTAACAAATAACAAATGAGGTACCCTGCAGAACACAGATGCTGTTGAACTCATGGTGACTAAAATACACCCTAATTTGCATGTCTGTGCATCTGCTGCATGGGGGCGCTTGATTCAGCAGGTACGTGTAACAATCGGCTTCATCAGAACCATAATTTAAGGCACCGATCATTGAATTGGGTAAATATATGCGTAAGTAGAACAAGACCATCAAATAGTTTTCTGGACGTGCTGACCACCACCAACAACATTAATCCAGTCCACGTGCCTTTCCAAATTAAATAAACTCAAGCTATTTTTCACCAGGGAAGCCCAGCATTAGCCAGGCATCAAACCAGAGTTTAACAAATAATAAATGAGGTACCCGGCAGAACACAGATGCTGTTCAAACTCATGGTGACTAAAATACACCCTAATTTGCATGTCTGTGCAGCTGCATGGGGGCTTGATTCAGCAGGTACATGTAACAATCGGCTTCATCAGAACAATATAAGGCACACGGTCATGGAATTCGGGTAAATATAGGCGTAAGTAGAACAAGACCATCAAATAGTTTTCTGGACGTGTTGACCACCACCAACAACATTAATGCAGTCCGCGCATGTTTCCAAATCAAAGAAACTCAAGCTATTTTTCACCATGGAAGCCCAGCATTAGCCAGGCATCAAAACCAGAGGTTAACAAATAACAAATGAGGTACCCGGCAGAACACAGATGCTGTTGAACTCATGGTGACTAAAATACACCCTAATTTGCATGTCTGTGCAGCTGCTGCATGGGAGCGGGATTCAGCAGGTACGCGTAACAATCGGCTTCATCAGAACAATATAAGGCACACGGTCATTGAATTCGGGTAAATATGTGCGTAAGTAGAACAAGACCATCAAATAGTTTTCTGGGACATGGTGACCACCACCAACATTAATCCAGTCCACGTGCCTTTCCAAATTAAATAAACTCAAGCTATTTTTCACCATGGAAACCCAGCATTAGCCAGGCATCAATACCAGAGTTTAACAAATAATAACATGAGTATACCCGGCAGAACACAGATGCTGTTAAACTTATGGTGACTAAAATACACCCTAATTTGCATGTCTGTGCAGCTGCATGGGGGGCTTGATTCAGCAGGTACATGTAACAATCGGCTTCATCAGAACAATATAAGGCACACAGTCATGGAATTCGGGTAAATATAGGTGTAAGTAGAACAAGACCATCAAATAGTTTTCTGGGACGTGTTGACCACCACCACCAACAACATTAATGCAGTCCGCGCATGTTTCCAAATCAAAGAAACTCAAGCTATTTTTCACCATTTAAGCCCAGCATTAGCCAAGCATCAAAACCAGAGGTTAACAAATAACAAATGAGGTACCCGGCAGAACACAGATGCTGTTGAACTCATGGTGACTAAAATACACCCTAATTTGCATGTCTGTGCAGCTGCTGCATGGGAGCGGGATTCAGCAGGTACGCGTAACAATCGGCTTCATCAGAACAATATAAGGCACACGGTCATTGAATTGGGGTAAATATATGCGTAAGTAGAACAAGACCATCAAATAGTTTTATGGGACGTGCTGACCACCACCAACATTAATCCAGTCCATGTGCCTTTCCAAATTAAATAAACTCAAGCTATTTTTCACCATGGAAGCCCAGCATTAGCCAGGCATCAATACCAGAGTTTAAACGATAATAAATGAGGTACCCGGCAGAACACAGATGCTGTTCAACTCATGGTGACTAAAATACACCCTAATTTGCATGTCTGTGCAGCTGCATGGGAGGCTTGATTCAGCAGGTACATGTAACAATCGGCTTCATCAGAACAATATAAGGCACACGGTCATGGA
This sequence comes from Rana kukunoris, assembly GCA_029574335.1. Taxonomy (NCBI): domain Eukaryota; kingdom Metazoa; phylum Chordata; class Amphibia; order Anura; family Ranidae; genus Rana; species Rana kukunoris. The sequence goes on along the minus strand of CM056050.1, from coordinate 500,317,755 downwards.
ATTCAGGTAACTATAGGCGTAAGTAGAACAAGACCATCAAATAGTTTTCTGGGACGTGTTGACCTCCACCAACAACATTAATGCAGTCCGCGCATGTTTCCAAATCAAAGAAACTCAAGCTATTTTTCACCATGGAAGCCCAGCATTAGCCAGGCATCAAAACCAGAGTTTAACAAATAATAAATGAGGTACCCTGCAGAACACAGATGCTGTTCAACTCATGGTGACTAAAATACACCCTAATTTGCATGTCTGTGCAGCTGCTGCATGGGAGCGGGATTCAGCAGGTACGCGTAACAATCGGCTTCATCAGAACAATATAAGGCACACGGTCATTGAATTGGGGTAAATATATGCGTAAGTAGAACAAGACCATCAAATAGTTTTCTGGGACGTGCTGACCACCACCACCAACATTAATCCAGTCCACGTGCCTTTCCAAATTAAATAAACTCAAGCTATTTTTCACCATGGAAGCCCAGCATTAGCCAGGCATCAACACCAGAATTTAACAAATAATAAATGAGGTACCCTGCAGAACACAGATGCTGTTCAACTCATGGTGACTAAAATACACCCTAATTTGCATGTCTGTGCAGCTGCATGGGGGGCTTGACTCAGCAGGTGCGTGTAACAATCGGCTTCATCAGAACCATAAAAGGCACCCGATCATTGAATTGGGGTAAATATATGCGTAAGTAGAACAAGACCACAAATAGTTTTCTGGGACGTGCTGACCACCACCAACATTAATCCAGCCAACGTGCCTTTCCAAATTAAATAAACTCAAGCTATTTTTCACCAGGGAAGCCCAGCATTAGCCAGGCATCAAAACCAGAGTGTAACAAATAACAAATGAGGTACCCGGCAGAACACAGATGCTGTTCAACTCATGGTGACTAAAATACACCCTAATTTGCATGTCTGTGCAGCTGCATGGGGGGCTTGATTCAGCAGGTACATGTAACAATCGGCTTCATCAGAACAATATAAGGCACACGGTCATGGAATTCGGGTAAATATAGGCGTAAGTAGAACAAGACCATCAAATAGTTTTCTGGGACGTGTTGACCTCCACCAACATTAATGCAGTCCGCGCATGTTTCCAAATCAAAGAAACTCAAGCTATTTTTCACCATGGAAGCCCAGCATTAGCCAGGCATCAAAACCAGAGGTTAACAAATAACAAATGAGGTACCCGGCAGAACACAGATGCTGTTGAACTCATGGTGACTAAAATACACCCTAATTTGCATGTCTGTGCAGCTGCTGCATGGGAGCGGGATTCAGCAGGTACGCGTAACAATCGGCTTCATCAGAACAATATAAGGCACACAGTCATTGAATTCGGGTAAATATATGCGTAAGTAGAACAAGACCATCAAATAGTTTTCTGGGGACGTGTGATGACCACCACCAACATTAATCCAGTCCACGTGCCTTTCCAAATTAAATAAACTCAAGCTATTTTTCACCATGGAAACCCAGCATTAGCCAGGCATCAATACCAGAGTTTAACAAATAATAAATGAGGTACCCGGCAGAACACAGATGCTGTTAAACTTATGGTGACTAAAATACACCCTAATTTGCATGTCTGTGCAGCTGCATGGGGGGCTTGATTCAGCAGGTACATGTAACAATCGGCTTCATCAGAACAATATAAGGCACACAGTCATGGAATTCGGGTAAATATAGGCGTAAGTAGAACAAGACCATCAAATAGTTTTCTGGGACGTGTTGACCACCACCACCAACAACATTAATGCAGTCCGCGCATGTTTCCAAATCAAAGAAACTCAAGCTATTTTTCACCATGGAGGCCCAGCATTAGCCAAGCATCAAAACCAGAGGTTAACAAATAACAAATGAGGTACCCGGCAGAACACAGATGCTGTTGAACTCATGGTGACTAAAATACACCCTAATTTGCATGTCTGTGCAGCTGCTGCATGGGGGCGGGATTCAGCAGGTACGCGTAACAATCGGCTTCATCAGAACAATATAAGGCACACGGTCATTGAATTGGGGTAAATATATGCGTAAGTAGAACAAGACCATCAAATAGTTTTCTGGGACGTGCTGACCACCACCACCAACATTAATCCAGTCCACGTGCCTTTCCAAATTAAATAAACTCAAGCTATTTTTCTTTTTTTTTTTTTTTGAAAAGCCTATGGCGTGTGAAACACACTCAAAAACTCCACCCGGTGCAGAAAAAATGTGCACACACATAAAGAGAGTTCACAAAAACGTGCAGACGGTGCAAACTGTCAAGTGGTCTTCTGTGCAGAAGGGACCCAAACCCTGATCCCTCCGGGGCGTTAGGCTCCAGACGGGGACTGAGTTACTGTGGTCCGAGCAACCGAAGCCGATCGGACCCAACTTCCCTGGAGAGACTGCTGAAACAGAACCCTCCAAGTACTAGGTGGGACTCCCCCGAAGGAGACCCCATGAGAGCAGGTGAACTAAGCCAAAAGGCCATGTCCACCCACTCCCAAGACGTTCAGGGCTGCCCGAGACCGGCACCCTACTAATCACACTGTGTAAAAACGTGCACAACAAAAAAAGACAAAAAGGTGACAAACATAGGCTAATAAATAAAATAAAGTGGGGGAAAGGGATAGTGAAGAAGTGTCATTGTGATCAACAATGACCAGGCCCTCCGCCAGGAATAAAAAAATTCCTCCGGTCCTGGCCAAAAGGCCCGGCCCCAGGAGGCAGGTGCTAAAAATAGCGTGTAGCTGGTGCAGTGACCATGGTGTCGTTAAACAAAGTGACCCTCACTCACAGAGATTCAACACCGGCTGGAACTGCCACTCCAGGGGCACAAGCACCATCAGGCTTTTCTGTTCCAAATCTAACCCCAGCCGACCGGCCAGTGCAGCCCCACCCCTGCCAGAAAGAGAGCCCTTCCAGTTTTCTTGGGGAGAAGCTGCCTTCATCTAGCAGCCTCCACCAATACTAACCCTTCCAGACTCCCTGTCAACCCAGCAGGATTTGCATGCGCTAAAACCCCTTCTTTCCATCAGGGCAGTTCCAGCTCCTCCTACCAAGATCTCTGACAGGGACAGCACTTGCACCAGCCAGCCAGAAGGGCCAGACTAGTAAACCCGGCAAAAAGACCAGACCAGGCACAGCCACCCATCCTCACCAGAAGCAACCCTTCCAGGTGGCTCAGACGCAACCATTGGCCGGCCCCCAGTATCTGTCGGGCAGCACGGCATAGTCCCTGCTGAAACCACCCTTCCAGGTGCAATGACGCTATTGGATTGCATCCACCCTGCACAAATAGGAGGTGCTTCAGCGCTCCTCTAGCAACTGACGAGAACGGATACCACACCTGATCTTAGCCAAAAGGCCGAGCAGTGGCAGGGATGACACCACGATCAGCTCAGCCGGAGTGCAATGGCCGAGCCTCGCCCTGGGAGAACCACCTTCATGATCATGGTGTCTCCCCTGCCAGGTAAACTCAAGCTATTTTTCACCATGGAAGCCCAGCATTAGCCAGGCATCAACACCAGAATTTAACAAATAATAAATGAGGTACCCTGCAGAACACAGATGCTGTTCAAGTCATGGTGACTAAAATACACCCTAATTTGCATGTCTGTGCAGCTGCTGCATGGGAGCGGGATTCAGCAGGTACGCGTAACAATCGGCTTCATCAGAACAATATAAGGCACACGGTCATTGAATTCGGGTAAATATGTGCGTAAGTAGAACAAGACCATCAAATAGTTTTCTGGGACATGGTGACCACCACCAACATTAATCCAGTCCACGTGCCTTTCCAAATTAAATAAACTCAAGCTATTTTTCACCATGGAAGCCCAGCATTAGCCAGGCATCAATACCAGAGTTTAACAAATAATAAATGAGGTACCCGGCAGAACACAGATGCTGTTAAATTATGGTGACTAAAATACACCCTAATTTGCATGTCTGTGCAGCTGCATGGGGGGCTTGATTCAGCAGGTACATGTAACAATCGGCTTCATCAGAACAATATAAGGCACACAGTCATGAATTCGGGTAAATATAGGTAAGTAGAACAAGACCATCAAATAGTTTTCTGGGACGTGTTGACCACCACCACCAACAACATTAATGCAGTCCGCGCATGTTTCCAAATCAAAGAAACTCAAGCTATTTTTCACCATTTAAGCCCAGCATTAGCCAAGCATCAAAACCAGAGGTTAACAAATAACAAATGAGGTACCCGGCAGAACACAGATGCTGTTAAACTTATGGTGACTAAAATACACCCTAATTTGCATGTCTGTGCAGCTGCATGGGGGGCTTGATTCAGCAGGTACATGTAACAATCGGCTTCATCAGAACAATATAAGGCACACGGTCATGGAATTCGGCTAAATATAGGCGTAAGTAGAACAAGACCATCAAATAGTTTTCCTGGACGTGTTGACCACCACCAACAACATTAATGCAGTGCGCGTATGTTTCCAAATCAAAGAAACTCAAGCTATTTTTCACCATTGGAGCCCAGCATTAGCCAAGCATCAAAACCAGAGGTTAACAAATAACAAATGAGGTACCCGGCAGAACACAGATGCTGTTGAACTCATGGTGACTAAAATACACCCTAATTTGCATGTCTGTGCAGCTGCTGCATGGGGGCGGGATTCAGCAGGTACGCGTAACAATCGGCTTCATCAGAACAATATAAGGCACACGGTCATTGAATTGGGGTAAATATATGCGTAAGTAGAACAAGACCATCAAATAGTTTTATGGGACGTGCTGACCACCACCAACATTAATCCAGTCCACGTGCCTTTCCAAATTAAATAAACTCAAGCTATTTTTTCACCATGGAAGCCAGCATTAGCCAGGCATCAACACCAGAGTTTTAACAAATAATAAATGAGGTACCCTGCAGAACACAGATGCTGTTCAACTCATGGTGACTAAAATACACCCTAATTTGCATGTCTTTGCAGCTGCATGGGGGCTTGATTCAGCAGGTGCGTGTAACAATCGGCTTCATCAGAACAATATAAGGCACACAGTCATTGAATTGGGGTAAATATATGCGTAAGTAGAACAAGACCATCAAATAGTTTTCTAGGACGTGCTGACCACCACCAACATTAATCCAGTCCACGTGCCTTACCAAATTAAATAAACTCAAGCTATTTTTCACCATGGAAGCCCAGCATTAGCCAGGCATCAATACCAGAGTTTAACCAATAATAAATGAGGTACCCGGCAGAACACAGATGCTGTTCAACTCATGGTGACTAAAATACACCCTAATTTGCATGTCTGTGCAGCTGCATGGGGGGCTTGATTCAGCAGGTACATGTAACAATCGGCTTCATCAGAACAATATAAGGCACACGGTCATTGAATTGGGGTAAATATATGCGTAAGTAGAACAAGACCATCAAATAGTTTTATGGGACGTGCTGACCACCACCAACATTAATCCAGTCCACGTGCCTTTCCAAATTAAATAAACTCAAGCTATTTTTCACCATGGAAGCCCAGCATTAGCCAGGCATCAACACCAGAGTTTAACAAATAATAAATGAGGTACCCTGCAGAACACAGATGCTGTTCAACTCATGGTGACTAAAATACACCCTAATTTGCATGTCTGTGCAGCTGCATGGGGGGCTTGATTCAGCAGGTGCGTGTAACAATCGGCTTCATCAGAACAATATAAGGCACACGGTCATGGAATTCAGGTAAATATATGCGTAAGTAGAACAAGACCATCAAATAGTTTTCTGGGACGTGTTGACCTCCACCAACAACATTAATGCAGTCCGTGCATGTTTCCAAATGAAAGAAACTCAAGCTATTTTTCACCATGGAAAGCCAGCATTAGCCAGGCATCAAAACCAGAGGTTAACAAATAACAAATGAGGTACCCGGCAGAACACAGATGCTGTTGAACTCATGGTGACTAAAATACACCCTAATTTGCATGTCTGTGCAGCTGCTGCATGGGGGCGGGATTCAGCAGGTACGCGTAACAATCGGCTTCATCAGAACAATATAAAAGGCACACGTGTCATTGAATTGGGGTAAATATATGCATAAGTAGAACAAGACCATCAAATAGTTTTCTGGGAACTGCTGACCACCACCAACATTAACCCAGTCCACATGCCTTTCTCCAAATTAAATAAACTCAAGCTATTTTTCACCATGGAAGCCCAGCATTAGCCAGGCATCAATACCAGAGTTTAAACAAATAAATGATGGTACCCGCAGAACACAGATGCTGTTAAACTTATGGTGACTAAAATACACCCTAATTTGCATGTCTGTGCAGCTGCATGGGGGGCTTGATTCAGCAGTACATGTAACAATCGGCTTCATCAGAACAATATAAGGCACACGTCATGGGAATTCGGGTAAATATAGGCGTAAGTAGAACAAGACCACAAATAGTTATTTCCTGGACGTGTTTGACCAACCACCAACAACATTAATGCAGTGCGCGTATGTTTCCAAATCAAAGAAAATCAAGCTATTTTTCACCATTGGAGCCCAGCATTAGCCAAGCATCAAAACCAGAGGTTAACAAATAACAAATGAGGTACCCGGCAGAACACAGATGCTGTTGAACTCATGGTGACTAAAATACACCCTAATTTGCATGTCTGTGCAGCTGCTGCATGGGGGCGGGATTCAGCAGGTAACGCGTAACAATCGGCTTCATCAGAAACAATATAAGGCACACACGGTCATTGAATTGGGGTAAATATATGCGCGTAAGTAGAACAAGACCATCAAATAGTTTTAGTGGACGTGCTGACCACCACCAACATTAATCCAGTCCACGTGCCTTTCCAAATTAAAATAAACTCAAGCTATTTTTCACCATGGAAGCCCAGCATTAGCCAGGCATCAACACCAAGTTTAACAAATAAAAAATGAGGTACCCTGCAGAACACAGATGCTGAGTTCAACTCATGGTGTCTAAAATAACACCCTAATTTGCATGTCTGTGCAGCTGCATGGGGGTCTTGATTCAGCAGGTTCGTGTAACAATCGGCTTCATCAGAACAATATAAGGCACACGGTCATTGAAATGGGGTAAATATATGCGTAAGTAGAACAAGACCATCAAATAGTTCTATGACGTGCTGACCACCACCAACATTAATCCAGTCCCACTGCCTTAACCTCCAAATTAAATAAACTCAAGCTATTTTTCACCATGGAAAGCCCAGCAT